>CM053773.1:186281064-186316694 GCA_028658325.1 Potorous gilbertii | reverse complement strand
TTGGCTAAAATCTGGCTAAATCTAGCACATTCCCCTGATCTACCAGTTTAATAAACTTAGAGTCCCTATATTTTATCCTATAGTATGTGTGTATGTGTGTGTGTGTATATTCACATATATATACATATATATGTATACCCACATATAAATATATATGTATATAGTATCCCCTATAGTATAGGATAAAATATTAAAAAATAGAATAAAATACAGATTCCTTAGTTTGGCATTTAATGTCTTTCTCCCTTTGGTTCCAGTCCTATTTCCTGTTGTTCCACTTTACATTCCAGTTAAACAGAATGACAAGTATCCTGGGAACTCAACATTTCATCTCCGACCTCCATGTATTTGTTCAAGCAGTATCCCATGCCTGGAATGAACTCTTTTCTCTTTTCTGATCTAGGAATACTTATCCTTCAAGTTTTGACTTAAGTGCCAATTACTCTATGAAGACTTCCCCATCCCCCATCCATTTGATAGTATCCTTTCCCCCCCTCAAATCTTGTTGGATCATAATTTAAACTTATGAAGTATCATTTAAGGTTAGTATAATTATATAGTATCATTTACTTTATAGTATATAGTATCATTTAAGGTTAAAAAACGGTTTCGCATATATTATTCCATCTGATTCTCAGAACAATGGTTAAAGGAAGGTGCTGTTATTATTTCTATTTTATAGGTGAAGAAATTGAGGTTCAGAGAGGTTATGAGATTTTTCCAAGATTACACAGCTAGTAAGTGTCTTAGACAGGATGAGTCCAGATCATCCTACCAGCCTAGCACTGTCCTCTTAAATAAGTTTTGATCTCTTTTGCCCTATTCATTCTATTCCTTGATTTACACAGGGTCTTCCTAAAACATTTTAAAAGAGTTTTAAGCTATTAAAGTTTTGGGGAATCCCCTTTACTTAAAGCTTACTATTGGATCCCCTGAGTAGACTATAAGTTCATAGAGGATAGGGATAGTTTCATTTTTGTCTCTGTCCCCAACACCCAGGACAGTGCCTTAGCACATAGTATACATCCAATGAATATCTGCTGAACTTAGCTGAAATATATCTCCAACATCTCCCCCTGTCCTCCTAGTTCTTGCCTTCCAGGGCCAAGCAGTATAAATCTGACCCTTCTTTGATATGATGGCTTTGTAAACATGTCCTTTGAACTCCCACATCAAGCCTTTTCTTTTCCAAGCTAACCATTTCTAGATTTTTCATACAATTTTTATTTGTTCTGTGTACAGTCCCCTCACCATCCTGGATGCCCTCCTCTGAACATGCTTCAGCTTGTCTTTGGCTGTCTTGAAATGCAGTACCCAGGATTGAACCCAGTGCTCCAGATGTGGTCTGACCAGGCCGGAGTAGAATGGGACACTTCCTCCCTAGCCCTAGATACTGGGTTTTTATTCCTGCAGCCAAGGATCTTATTACATATTTGGGCAGCTACTACATCACGCTAGAGGAAAGGCAAGAAGGAACCTAGGGAGGGAGATAGAAAGGATTAAGAATGAGGGAGAGTAGGACACCTCCATCTTGGCCATAGGGTAGTGGAAGTACAGTAATGTGAGGTCATTGTCCCAGAGAGGTCCCTTGCCATGAGGGAGGTTACTCTAGATAGTAATAACATTAGGAAAGAATCAATTCATTATTTTAAAAACTGAAACATCCAACTGCATGATCATCTCAATAGATGCAGGAAAAGCCTTTGACAAAATAGAACATTTATGTTAAAAAATCCTACAAAGCACAAGCAGAATGGGAACTTTTATTAATTTATTTATTTTTAGTTTTCAACATTCACCTCCACAAGATTTTGGGTTCCAAATTTTCTTCCCATCTCTCCCCTCCCCCGAACTCCAAGATACCATGGGGACCTTTTTAATGTCAAAAAGTAGCAAAAAATAATAGCTAGTATTATATGGAGCTTCAAGGTTTCCAAAGTGCTTTGCATATGTTGCCTCACTTGTTTCTCATGACAAACCTGGAAGATAATGCTTACTAATGCCCTTATTTTACATAAGAGGAAACTGAGGCCCAGAGAGGTTAGGAAACATTTCTCAGTCACAAAGCTAATGAATATCTAAGATGGACTTTGAATCCAAGTCGTTTTGACTCTAAGTTCAGAACTCTATCCAGTGCATTGTGGTCCTTGGGCTTCAGATATACCCCACTCCATCTGGTTTTCACAACACTTTATATTTGGCCCCAAGCTACCTTTCCAGCATTATTACATTACTACGTTACTACTCCTTTCCCCAAGACGCCCAAATCCCACATATTCTATGTTTTAGACAGAATGACCTTTTTGCTGTTCCTGGTATACCACATTCCAACTCCCATCTCCGTACCTTTGTTCTGGTGGTCCCCCCTGCCTGGCATGCCCTCCCTCTTCATCTACACCTCTTAGAATCCTTTATTCCCTTTAGATTTAGCCCAAACTCTACCATCTTCCTGAAGTGTTTCCTGATTTCCCCAACTATTAGTGCCCCCCAACCAAATTATCTTGGATATAATTTGTATTATTTCCATATGTACATATTGTCTTCTCTTACTAGGTAGAGACTGTTTTTATTTCTGTCTTTGCATCCCTCGTAGCGCTGTGTCTAGCACAAATGCATGCTCGTTGATTGATTGGTACCATTCTAAGTACTGACTCCAAAATCTGAGAGATACATGACCTTAGGTAAATCACTTCATCTCTTCAGCTTCTCTTTCTTCTGGCTAAAAATACATGTGCTACCTACCTCTTGAGACTGCCAGAAGAAAGGTGCTCTGAAAACCCAAAAACACTGTAGAGATTGGCTAATATGACAAAAAAGGGAAAATGCTGTATGTGGGAGGGGATGGGGGAAAACTGGGACATTAATGCACTATTGGTGGAGTTGTGAACTGATCCAATCACTCTAGGGAGCAATTTGGGACTATGCCCAAAAGGCTATAAAACTATGCAAAATATAAATACAAAGTATTTATAGCAGCTCGTTTTGTGGTAGGTAAGAATTGAAAATCAAAGGGATGCCCATCAATTGGGGAATGGCTAAACAAAGTGTGGTATGAATATTACTGTGCTGTAAGAAATGACAGGATGATTTCAGGAAAAACCTGGAAAGACTTACATAAACTGATGCATAGGGATGTGAACAGAACTAGGAGAACATTGTACATTGTAACAGCAACATTGTTTGATGAAGAACTGTGAATGACTTCACTGTTCTCAGCAATGCAATGATCCAAGACAATTCCAAAGGACTATTGATGAAGCCTACTATCCGCCTCCAGAGAAAGAACTAATATTGATTGAATATAGACTGAAGCATGCTGTTTTTCACTTTATTTTTTTCCTTTTATTAAAATCTTCTTGTACAAAATGACTAATATGTTTTACATAATTGCACATGTATAACCTATATCAGATTGCTTACCATCTCAGGGAGAGGGGAGGAAATAGAGGGAGGAAGGGATAGAATTTGGAACTCAAAACTTTAAATAAAAATGTTTTAAAATTTGAAAAATAAAACCACCGTAAGCATTCTTATGATTGTATGTCAAGAACTGTGATTTCATGGAGTGAGTAAGAGGACCCTTGTCCCCGACACATAGCCCAGCTCCTCTACCATTTGGTTTTTGGGGCTAAGAAGTCATCTCTCCATTCACAGTCTGGCAACGCAGCTCTCAGAATGGCGCTAGGCTGGTTCTTGAGGGGCAGGTTCTATAGGGCATCACTGAGCCGTCCTGGAAACTGGTATACCTTTCTGTAGAACTGATTAGAGTCTGCACACTTGGGGAAAGCCTTCAGGAGTCAGTCACCTGCATGCCAGATTGAGGCATCAGAGAAGGACTTTTTTTCATTAGGAGCTGGGGAAATTAGGTCTTTTTTCCTCACTGAGCCAATCAGTAAACTCTCTTAAGTTGACAGAAGAAGCTCTTTGAGCACAATAAAGGCAAGACAACTTTTGTTCCTCTTCATCTACCATGACTCTGTGTGTGCGTGTGTATGTCTCCCTCTCTCTTTTCTCTTCCCTCTCTCCTCTCCTCCCCTTTGCTTCCCGTCCCTCTTCTCTCCATTCTCCTCTCCTCCTTTCCCCTCCTGTCTCCTCCTTTCCCTTCCTTCTCTCTTCTGCTCCTCTCCCTTCTCCTCCCCTCCCTTTCTGTCCCCTCCTTTTCCCTTCTCCTCCTCTCCTCCTCTCTCCTCTCACTCTCTCCTGGTCAGATCACATCTGGAGCATCATGCTCACTCTGGGCACTATTTTGGAAGGACATTGATAAGCGGGAGAGTGTCCAGAAGAGGGCAAGCAGACAGTGAAGGGCTCTGAGTCCTTGTCATATGAGAATTAAGTTGAAGAAACCAAGACTGTTTAGCCTGAAGAAAAGACTCAGGGGGCACATGATAGCTGTCTTCAGGCATCTGAAGGGCCGTCATCTGGAAAAAAGGATTAGACTCATTCAGTCCAGTTCCAGAGAGAAGAACTAGGAACATGGGTGGAAGAGGATTTATGTTGGGGATAGCAGGAATCCGTGCCTCCCCTCCCCCACCATGGAGCAGGCTTACCCAGGAGCTGGACCCCCTTCACTGGAGGCTTCTGGCAGAGGCTGGAGGACCACCTGTCAGGTGCATGGTTGTGGGGATTCCTCTTTAGGACTGACTCAGGCCAGCTGCTGCCACCCAGGGCCCTACCAACCCTGAAATTCTATGGACTTGATCAGTATTGTTGAACCTTCCCTGGCATCCCAGTCTCGGACACCTAGTTCTGTGACCCTGGGCAAATCATTTACCCTCCCTCACTGGAGGATCTCTCATTTGTAAAATGGGATTTGTGTTTGTTGTAGGATGAAATCAGAGTCTATGTAAAATACTTTGCAAATCTTGATGTTCTAAATGCTGGCTCATATCTATATATTTTTTAATCACAAGGATTGATTCTATAAGTTACCCCAATTCAAAAAAACTGGATGCCTGCCCTCTGCTCCAGGGGATTGGGACCACCTCCCCCACCCCACCCCCTGCCCAGAGTCACCTACCAAGGTCTCTGTCTCCATCTAGGCAGCTCTGACACAGGCTAAGAGCCAGGTTTCCTTCCTAGGAAACAATTCAGTCTTACCTAGATTAGTAAGCAAGTCACTTGCCAGATGAGATGAGCGTGTTCCCGGATTTCAGGGGAGCAGACCCGCCAGCGGTCTTGGAAATAGCGCTGCCTTCCAAAGCCACACTAATGCAATAGGCCAGGCCTGTAATTTACTGAAGCTTCATGGGGAGGTTGGGGAGGTTTTGTTGCTGTTGTCTTACAATAATCATGGAAGCAACACACCGATGTTTTCCAAAACATTGATTTGCCTATTCGACACCTCTCTGCAGACAAACACAGCAGCATTGGCCACAGAGAGAGTCAAGGCCAGTTCCCCCCTTCATCAGCTCCTCTGCACTCTCCGGTTTCACACCCGTGCAGAAAGAGGGGAAAGAGGCAGGGCTGTCTTTGACCTCTCTTCCCCTTCTACCATGCCTGCATTTTTTCTTCGCAAGATTTCGAGAAGAAGGGTACCCACCTGTCATTCTTTCCCTTCCCTTTGAACTGCTTGATGGTGTGGGTATTTATCAACCATCCTTTCTTGTTCCTTTTTCCAAAGCAGAGATCATCTGCAGTCACAGTGATCTTGAAGTTTTGATTCAGTGCCAAAGTGGGGGTGGTGTGGGTGGACCATGATCCTGTCAGGTCTCAGGATGGAGGTTGGCCTGACTAGGCTGCTGAACAGATCCCTTCCATGCAGATCCCAAACCCTCTCTCTACTTACCGACCCTGGTAGCTTTGCCCAGGCTGAAAAAGTTATCCTCTCAAGGCCAACCAACATGTCTGATCATAATGCCCTCCAGATCAAGAAGTTTCAGTTGCTCCCTTCTGACTAAGATAAAAAATAAACCCTCCTGTTTTTCATTTAAAGTCCTCCCCAATCTGGCTTCCATCCCCAATTTGTCTTTCCATCTTGAATTCACATTACTCCCTCTAAAGTATGCTACATTCCACCCAAACTGGTCTACTTAACTCAGCATTCTATCTCCCATATCTACCTTTGACTTTAGGCATGTCCTTGCACTGACCTGCGTCTACCTCTTCCCCAATGACTAATAGATTGAGAATTATAAGGAACTTAGAAGTCAAATCCAACTCCCTCATTTTATAGATAAGGAAACTGAGGTTAAATGTCTTCCTCCAAGTCCCACAGCTAGTAGTGTCTGAGGCAGGATTTGAACTCAGATCTCCCTGACTCTTAAGGGGAAAACTCCATTTAACGGGCGCACCAATTGGCTTCTTGGCATCCTTAGGTCCCTTAAGACCCAGCAAAAGTTTCCCTTCCTACACGATTCTGTTTTTTATTCCCCCACAGTCCTGATATTACTTTGTATTTATTTTCCACATATTTTATATGTATTTGTCTGTATACATATTGTCGGGGCAGCTAGGTGGCACAGAGGATAGAATGCTGAGTCAGAAAGACCTGAGTTCAAATCCAGCCTCAGACACTTACCAGTTGGGCAAGCAACCCATCTTTTGCCTTTGCCTCAACTGTAAAATGATGATTAAAATAACACCTACTTCCCAGGGTTGTTTTTGAAGATCAAATGAGATATTTGTAAAGTGCGTAGTACAGTGTCTGGAATATAGTGGGCACTACATATAATTATATATATATGTATATATATGTGTGTGTATGTATATATGCACATATACATATCTAAAATATATACATATGTATATACATATATATGTGTATGTGTGTGTGTGTGTGTGTATTTCTTCCCTTCCCTAAAAGCTCCCTAAAAAGATGAAGTGGGATGAAAAAAATGGAGTTTTCCAGGATAGGGGAAAGATCATTGGCTTGGGAGTCACCAGAACTAGGTTCAAATTCAGACTATTTATCACCTGTATGACCTTGAGGAGTCTTCATTCCTCCCCAGGTTGCCCTTCTCTACACTTTCTCTACCATGCCATGGAAACCTCTTCACCCTGGACTTCCTACACTGGAATCTCTTCCTCTGATTGACTCATACCTCCCAGAACCTCCATTTTAAAGAGGACACCCAGGCCAACCTTGTCTTCATTCTTCCCCAGGCTGCACTGGATTTCTCTAGCCTGCCTCCACATGACATCCTGCCTTCTTTCCTCCCTCTTCTCCCCTTCTCCATCCCCACCTTTTCAGCTTCATTTTATATGTTGTTTTCCCTCATTAGAATGTAAACTTCTTGAGGACAGGGATTGCATTTCTTTCTGCTTATATTTGTATTATCAGTACTTAGCACAATGCCTGGCGCATAGTTGCTTAATAAATCTTCACTGATTTGACTCAGAAGTCAGTTTCTTCATCTGTAAAATGAAGTGTTTAGATAAGATGCCATTGAAGGTCCCTTTCAGCTAAAAACCTAGGATCCTAGGACTCATTTCAAGTGAAATGGCTTCATCAGGATGACTAGGACCCAGATATCCTATCCTTGGACTTGTAAGTGTTCTGTTAGGCATCTGACTGGGGGTCCTGGCATGGTCGCTTCTCTCTCAGCCCTGGAAGGGTCGTTTAAAACCAAAGGGGAAGGATCCATCCTGGCAATCCCAAGGCAAATCTCCTCATCCCCCCTCACCTCCTCCTCTATCCCCACTGGGACTAAAGGTTAATAAACTCATCACCAATGAGCAGGAAACATGTCTGCAGAGGTTTTAATTACAGCGGAAAATTGGCCCAATTGGTATTTAATGTAGAATAAGTGTCTTGTTAACTGGACAGGGCAGAAGATACAGAGGTTTGCAGAGTTTCCTTCTGCTCTGGACTAGTCAGTGTCCACTGAGGGTCTCCAAGTCCAAAGGAATTTGTGTGCCTGTCTTTCATGGGAAGTCAAGGGAGAAACTAAGTCATAGAGGGAAAGGGGCTTGTCCTTTAACTATATTCTATGAAGCTGGAAAAAAAACATGAGTGGTCATTTAATTCAATCTCTTATTTAACTGGTAAAGATCTTAAGGCCTAAAGACTGAAAAGAACATGGCAAAGATCTGAGTTAAGTAACAAAGCTGGGAGTGGATCCCAGGTCTCCTAACCTTCACAGAATTGTAGAAAGAGTACAGTGCTTGGAATAAAAATCCAAGGTTCAATTCCTGGTTCTATCCCTTACTACGCTTGTGATCCTGAACAAGTTACTTAATCTCCCTGGGCCTCAGTTTCCTTATCAGTAAAATGAGGAGTTGGACTGGATGATCTCTAAAGTCCATTCCTGCTACAATTCTAAGATCCCCTGACTCTAAATCCAGTTTTCTTTCCATTACACCACACAGACTGTAGCAGTATATGAAGACACCTGTTTCAGAGGACCTAGCTCCTCAATAAAGGGAATGAAAGAGTTCTTTGAAATCCACATTCAAAGTTCTATCCAAATCTGGACCAGAGACCCCATGCTTTGGAGAGTGGGGGGTGGGGCTTAATCTTCTCAGTTTTGGAACGAAGTCCCCCACCTCCCCCTATGTTGATGCTTCACATTCTACCCTAGCCATCTTATCATTCACCCTGCTATTTCTTCCTCTTCCCCTCTCCCATTCTAAAATCATAACTAAATTCTGACAGGGAATGACAATTAAGCCCCTCTGTGTCCCCACTCGCCATCCCTGAGACTTCCAAAACTAAAACATCCCTGGCTGGTGCCTACTTCCCAATATAATGTTATCTTCATATATCCTATTAGAATGTAAGGTTTTTGCTCTTAAACTTGTATTTAAAACAGGACAGTGATGAACACATTGATTCACGACTTTCAGTGAGTTACCCTGCCTCTTGGGAGATCTCAGTTTTTTCTCTTCTGGAAAACGAAGATTTTAAACATGCAAGTTCCCTTCTGTTTCTCAATTCATGGATCCCAAAGCCCATATAGCTGATTCCAGAACCCAGGAGTTTAATCAGTCAGTCAATCAATCAACAAATATTTACTAAGAACTTACCATGTGTCAGACACTGCGCTAACTGCTGAGAAAATAAAAACAGGCAAAAGACAGTCCCTGCCCACGTGGAGTTTACAATCTAATGATTCAAAAAATTAGGCAGCTAGGTGCCAAGGTAGACAGAGTATTTGCCTTGGAACTGGGAAGACCTGAGTTCCAATCCTGCTTCAAAATAGGTGCTCTGTAACCCTGGGCAAATCATTTGGCCTTTCTCATTTTTCAGTCTCTCTATCCACACCATAAGGTTAATAACAGAATGACCTCCCAGGGTTGTGGTGGGTATCAAATGAGATAACTTAGGTAAAGAGCTCTGCACACTTTAAAGTATAGATAAGATATCATCGTTGTCGTCATCGTCGTCACCGTCATTGTCAGCAGCCCTCGTCTTTGCGCTGCGTATTCCTTTCCCCTTGAAGAGGCAAAAACTCAGGGCAGGAAAACTGAATGCCTTATTCTGGGAGGAAACTTAAAGCTGTGGGAATCAGTGTTCTCCCTACCTTCAGAACTCGCTGAGACAAGTCTAGGGAGATCTCCTGGGATCAAGAGGATGGGGAGTAAGAAGCAAAGAATTAGATGAGTTGAGGGTTATAAGAAACTCATTCTTTCCTTCTATCCTCTCCCATAAGTCCAAACGTAATTTAATCTTTTTTTTCCCATCTGCTTAAAGAGGTGGCCACTCTCCTAGGAAGGAAGGAAGGTAATAAAAAAAAATAATAACAATACCTTCCATTTCTTTGGAGCCTTACAGTTTACTCAGCTCTTTTCCTCCCAGCAGCCCTGTTAAGTAAGTATTATGGATCCCATTTGATAGTGAGGAAACTGAGGTTCAGAGAGGTGAGTTGAATTTCTCAAGGTCACACAGTAAGTATGGAAAGTGAAAGCGAGATTCAAACTCGCTCACCATAGGCTGCCTCTTAGAGAAAGGGATCCCCTTTCACTGACTGTAAAACTGAAAAAAAAAAAAAAGTCAGCTTCACCACCACCCCTTTCTATGGCTCATGCATATTCAGGACTCTCCAAACTCCCCCAGGCAGCTGTGTCCTTAATCTGGAGGAGCAATGACCTAATTTAGGCGCAAGAGGATGGTCCCGCTCTTCTCGAGGCTGTTGCGGCCGGATAGAAGTAATATGGCTATGTTTCTCATTAAAAGGGAAGGGGACGTAGGGAGGATTGCTGATAAAGGTCCATAGAGAGGTGAGTCTCCCAATCCCTGGGATGGGAAGCCACTTCCAGAAGATTGGTTCTGAGCCACTACTCAGAATCCAAGACACATACATGGGTTCACAGCTGCTCTCCAGGTACATCTATCTATCTACATATCTATCTCTAGCAATGTATTCCAGTCCAGGGCTCACCTGCTCCTGAATACACATCACCACCACCACCACCACCACCACCACACACACACACACACGCACACACATACAGCTAACCCACTCAACTTTCCACTCTCCCTTTCCTTGCTTAGATTGTTCTCTATACCGGGAATGTCTTCCCACTCCACTTCAACTGTGCACCTATCCCTCTAATAAAGCTAATCCCTCTAATAATAGAGCCTAATAAGGCTCTAATAAAGCCAACTCCAGAAAGCCTCCTCTTATCTTTTCCCCTCCCTATCTCCTTTGGGTCTTACTGGACATTTGATGAAACATCTTATACTATTTTTATGAAAAAGAGAGGCTAAATGCAATTTGATGGCGTCGGAAGAGGTTGAACAGCCAGACTCAGAAAGAAGTTGTTAATGGTACACTGTCAACTTGGCCTGTCTCCAGTGGAGCACCTCAGGAATTCGAGCTTGGTCTATGCTGTTTAACCTTTTAATCAATGACTTGAATAAAGGCATTGTGCTCAACACATTTGCAGTTGGCAAAAAAAAGCTAGGAGGGATAGTTAATATGCTTGATGATGGAGTCAGGATCCAGTGACAGGCTAAAAGCATTGGACTGAGAATAATAAGATGAAATCCAATTGGGAGAATTGGAAAGGCTTTCACATAAGTTCCAAAATTTAACTTTACAGGAGAAGATGCAGGAGGCATGGTTAGAGAGCAGTTTGTCTGAAAAAGATCTTGGGGTTTTAGTGGACTGCAAGCCCCACATGAGTTATTAATGTTATGTGGCAGCCCCCCCCCCCAAAAAAAAAGCTATTGTGGTCTTGAACTGCATTAAGAGAGACATAGCTTCCAGGAATGAGGATGTGATAGGCACAATGGACTTTGCTCTCTTCAGAACTTATCCTGAACCAGAGGTAAACTGGAGAAGGCAAATGAGGGCAACTGGGATGGTGACAGGCTTCAAGTTCATATCATATGAGAATCAGTTCTAGGAACAGGGGTTGTTTAGCCTGAAACAGAAAAGACTCAGAAGGGACATGATGATATAGCTATGTTCAAATATTTGAAGGGCTTTCTTGTGAAAGAGAATTAGGCTTGTTCTTTTAGCCCCCGAGGGAAGAATCATGAACAGTGGGTGGAAGTTGCAAGGAAGCAAATTTAGGATTGATGTCAAGGAAAAAAATAAAACAAACAAAAAAATAAAACAACCCCCCCCCCAAAACTTCCACACAATTAGAGCCAACTCAGAGGGGGTGGCAGCATCTTCCTCTTTGGAGGTCTCTAGACAGAGACTGGAGGACCACTTGGTGGGTTTGTGATAGTAGGGTGCCCTTTGCACCTGCTTTGAGCTAGATAACCTTGAAGGGTCCTTTCCAGCTCTGCAACTCTGTGATTATGTTTTCTTCCTCCAGAGTAACGCACTAATCTTGTGGTGTTGTGTATTATACTTATCTGTGTTTGTGTCTGAGTTTACTGCAAGGTGAGTTCCACAAGACCATGGACAGGATCTAATCTCAACTTTGTATTTGTACAAAGATTTCTGCATGTTGTAGGCACTGGTTGAATGACTGATTGAATGAATGAATGAGTCCACGTGTAAATCTCATGGGTGCAGGTCTGGGCACAGCAGCCTTGGTCCGTCACTGGGGAAAGCATGGTTACAGAGATCTTCTCCATCACCAGCTACTTTGGCAGTGAGACAAACACTCCTCCAGCCAGTGGAAAATATGTAACTGTTCCCATCAGTGAAAAAACTGGGTGAGACCGTATCTGATCTCCCCAGGGCATTGCTATCCATGTGAGAAAGCTGGAGGAAGGCAGCAGTAAACTGTAAAGAGCTTGGTCCTCACTCTAGGGAAGAGATGTAGAGTCTCTGAGTTAGACAAGATCTCAGAAGTTATCTGAGGTCATACTCAAACAGTGACACTCATTCAGTGTTTGCTTGAAGAGCTCTCTCGATGGGGAACTCACTACCTTATAAGGAGGTCATTCTGCTATTGGAGAACTCTAAATATTAGTGTCTCCTTAGATCAAACTAAAACTTGCCTCTCTGTAATTCCTTTCCACAGCTCCTGTTTCTGCCCACCCCCACCCCCACCCCCCCAGGACTAAACAGAACAAATCTAATCTCTTTGTCTTGGACAGCCTTTCCTCAAATGGCAACTGTGCCCTCTACCCAATTTTTCTCTTCTTCGGGCTAAACATTTTCAATTCCTTTAGTCAGTCAGTCTAGCAACAAGCACTTATTAATCCCTACAATGTATACACCAGGCACTGTGCTAAGTGGTGAGGGATACAAAGGAAGGTAAAAAACAGTCCCTGAACTCAAGGACCTTACATTCTAATGGGGGAGACCCCGTGGGTAACGTGGCATGATCTCCAGTCTTCTCAGGATTCTGGACAACCTCTGGATATCCCACAATTTATTCATGTCTGTTCTAAAATGTGGCACCGAGAACTGAGCATAATATTCTAGGTGGAGTCTGACCAGGTTGGAGAATGGCAGGTTTCTCACTCCCTTACTTCTGTCACACTGGATACACAAATACACACATAAGATGCTATGCTCCTATTAATGCCACATTCTCCACCCTCCCTCTCAAGCACTGGGGACCTCTGCCAGTCTTTTTTTTTTTCCCCACCACCTCATGTCTCCATTTCTGAGGGAGAGGCAGAGCTAGGAACTGATCCCAGGCAGCCTACTCTGTGCTCCCTCCCAGAACCTCAGAGCCTTTCTACCAGGGTTAAGGGAACAGTCTACTTACCCTTGTCCCACAAATGCCTTCCTTTCACCACCCCCATCACCTGAACCCCATGCTCACTTCAAAGATGGGAAAGGAGTTCTGGCCTCCGTAGGTTCCCAGGAGCCCACCTGAACAGCCTGCAGCCCTCAGCCTTTCACTTTGCCGGAGGGCCCGAAAATCGCTCGCAGCTCCAATTAATGCCCTGGCATCCTCCACGGAGCCAGTTTAATTACCTCATAATGAGCGTAAGGCAGGGACCCTGGATGCCAAGGAAACTCGGTCTGCAGAGTATTCACCTTGATCTCCTGGAGAAGAGAGGGGCTTTTTTACTCCCTACTCCCCCTTCTTTAAGGAAAGAAGAAAAAGTAGTTGTTGCTGTCAGTCGCCTGTATGGATTTCCACTACTTCCCAAATCCTCCCGCACTTGCTAAAGGCCACTGGGACAGGGTCTGGCCCTGAAGCCTAGGTAGAATTTTAAAAGGGAACATTTACTAATAGTATGGAGAGAGAAAAAGAAACCCACCCATTCCAATAGTATTTTCAGAGCCCAGAGAGGGAGATATGAGAATATAGGGTATAGAGGCGGGCAACCCACCCACCCCCCAGTAGTGTAGTTCCCATCTCATTGGCACCAGACGATAATTGATTTAAAGCTAGAAAGAACCTCAGTGGTCACCTTGTCTGACCTTACCATTTTACAAAAAAGAAAGAAAGAAGGAAGGAAGGAAGGAGAAACTGAGGCCCTGAAAGGGAAAACAGATGTGCCCAAAGTCACATAGGTAATAAGAACCAGGATTTGAACTTGACTGAACTGATTCATCTAGTCTGGCCCCCTTATTTTTTATTGAAAAGGAAACTGAGGCCCAAAGAGAGAAACATAAAGGCAGTAAGTGGCCTGAAGATTTCCATCTGGGTCTTCTGACTCCAAATCCCCAGTGCTTCACATCATTACATTGCTGCTTCTCTCAGACAAAGCTGGTCCTCAATGACCCTGCTCTCCCTTCCCTCCCCCACCCCCACCCCGCTGTGGGTTTTTAGAGCTAATCAAAAAGATGCTGTTTTACATGTTTCTCCTGCAAGGTGAGGGTTCATTTCCAACTCCTTCTCCAAAGGGCCCCCAGCTAAAAAGGCTGGGGATCTGAGATCCAGCCTGATTTAAGCCCTGCCCTCAGGGCCTCCCTGCCAGGGAATGGAAGGAAATCAGAGCTAAGTAGGATTTAGAGCCCCCTCCTGCTCCACAGAGAGATTAGATGAGATCAAGGTACTGAGGCTTCCGGAAAGATCTCCCTGGGGGGCCTCATTAATATCTCCTGCCCTTACCGGTAATTAACAGGCTTACTGGGGGCTCCCCATCCCCCTGCTCCATTGTGAGATGCAGGGTCTCAGTCTCTGAAACCCCTTCCCCTCTTCTCTGCCAGAGTGGACCTGCAGTCAGGAAGGCCCACATTCAAATCCCATCTCCCTTACAAGCTATGTGAACCAGGGCAACTTATGAAACATCTGCCAGACTCAGTTTCCTCATCTGTAAAATGGGAAAAAAAAATTTCAGTATCCACCTCTCGGTCTTTGGTGAGGCATCAAATGAGATGCTGGTTGAGTGCTTTACAAATCTCAAAAGAATAGACTTTCTAAAGGTCAGTTTTTTTTAAATGATTCCTCTTATCTCAGACTTGCTCTTTCTACTTCATTTTGCCTACCTGCTTAAGCCTGGATATGCTTTCATGTAGGAGGCCCAGGGAGGTCAGTCCAGAGAAGAAAAAGATGAAGGGATACCATTTTGTCTTTTAACATCCAACTGACCTTGGAGCAATTCCCTCTGCAATGGAAAGAGTACTGTATTTGCAGTCAGAGGACCTGGGTTCAAATCTTAGTTTCTCTGATTAGCCTCAGTTTCTTTATCTGTAAAATGAGAGGGTGGGACCAGGATGATCTCCGAGATCTTTTCCATCTCAAAATCTGTGATCCTTTGATCTTTCTAATCTGCCATATCAGAGTGGTTATCAGTTGGACCCAGTTCAGAACCTGGGATGCAGGACCCGCGCTTGAGAGTCCAGCATCCCAGGAACTGGAGAGGTAAAGCTGCACTCAGTGGGAACTCTCCCCCTCCAGTCATTGCCTTATGGGAGCCTCTAGCAGAGATCTGCCTGGAGGAGAGGCGAGCTTGAGGAGCCCAGCCTGGCTGCCTGGACTTGCAGTTCCACACAGTAAGTACTATTTTTTTCTTAGTCTCACCATTCTAGCAACCCATACTGGAATGGGGAAAAGAATAAATTCTGCTTGTCAAGATTGTTGTGAGGATAAAATGAAATAATATTTGAAAAGTGCTTCACAAATCTCAATGTGCTACATAAATGCTAGCTACCGTTATTCTCATTATTAAGGTTATTACCACCTAGAATACAACCAAAAATTAGCTTTTAAAAAAATCTCTTGGACTGGACTCGGGATAAGTCCTATGATTTCACTGATAAAGAGAACTTCAAGATAAGGAAACTCCCTCTGAGATGCATGTCAGTACCCCCGAGAGATCCGAGTCTTAGAGATTTGCCCATAGCACTCAGAGGATACCTTAGAGCCAGAGCTGCTTTGCAGGGTCAGTACATATCAAAGGTGGGACTCAAACTTGGTTATTCCTGGCACAGAGATCAGACAACACAAGAGTCATGAAATCTATATATTTTATTCCGGGGAGGGTCTCACAAATCATAGCCATTATGAGGGCAGGGACAAGAATCACTAGGTTGGGGCCGGGCAAACAGCAAGACTATACCTTCCTTAGAGCCAGGATAGAGGCCAGTACCTTGCATGGACCAAGTCTGGGCCAATCTGAGTCTATTCCGATCTTCTAGTAGTTTTCTGTTTTAGCTAAATATATTTGTTACCTAGGTGCTGGACATCAAGCACCCTCTTAAGTTTGTATCCCTGAGGCAAAGCTCCAGTTGTCCTACCTTTGTTGCACCATCTTGATTCTGATACAGACAGGTTTCGTTGTCTGGTTTCCTAGCCATCTCAAATTAGAAATCTATCTTGTCTTATCCTGGAACCTCTTCTCTTTTCCCTCTATATTATTTCATTTGATGATCTCATCAGTTCCCATAGACTCAAATATCATCTCTATGCTAATTATATTCAGGTCAACTTATCCAACCCTAACCTCCCTCCTGACTTCCTATTTTGCATCTTCAGTTGTCTATTTAAATTAGGTGGTGCCACTGTGGATAAAGCACCAGTACAGGAGTCAGGAGGACTTGAGTTCAAATCTCACCTCAGACACTTGACACTCACTAGTTGTGTGACCTTGGGCAAGTCACTTAACCCCAATTGCCTTATCCTGGCTCATCTCTAGTCATCTTGATGAATATCTGGTCACTGGATTCAGATGGCTCTGGAGAAGTGAGGCTGGTGGCTTGCACAGCCCTCTCTCACTCAAAACAAAGTCAAGTGCAAGTCATGTCGTAATTTCTCTGATGGCATAGTCTTCTTCAGCAATGAAGGATGAACACACACACCTAGCCTTAATCACTGAATGGGTGTTGCCTCAGTCAAATTGAGATCTGTTTAAGACCTTAGCTCAAAAAGGACAAGTTCCCCCCTTGCATCCAGGGTCATCTCCAGTTATACTGAGCTGCATCTTGCCACTGGACCCAGATGGTTCCAGAGGAGAAAATGAAGCTGGTATCTTTGCACTCACTTAAATACAATTCACTTGAATGTCATGGCACCAACTCCCTGATGTCATGGTCCTCTTTGAGAGCAAACAACAGCAACCATCTCAAACTGGACATCCTGTAGATACCTAAACTCAATTTGTCCAAAATTGAACTTGTGTTTCCTCCCCAAAAGCTCCCTACTTCTAAACTTCCCTATTGCTATCCAACACACCACTGTCTTCAAAGTCCCTTGTCTGAGAAACAGAGGAGTCATCCTTGACTCCTCACTCTCTCCCCCACCCCCAACCCCATATCCAAGCTGTTGCCAAGGCTGGTCCATTTTGCCTTTGCAGCATCTCCTTTTATTCCCCCTTCTCTCTTCTGGTAGTGCCACCATCTTAGTGCAAGCCCTCATCATCACATTCTTGGACTATGACAATAGCCAACTGATTGGCTTTCCAGCCATAAGTCTCTCTCTACTCTGGTCTATCCTCCACTTGGCTGTCAAAATGATCTTGACTATGTCACTGACCCACCTTCAACCAACAAAGGCTGGTGGCTCCCTATGACTTTCAGGATCAAATTCAAATCCTCCATTTGGCTTTAGAAGCCCTGTATGACCCACAATGTCCTGTCCTGTCTTCTTAAACTTTACACCCCACCATATGCTCTTTGATCCAATCATTATGCCCTACTGAAAGTTCTTCAAACAAGACACTCCATCTCCAGGCTCCAGACATTTTTACTATCTGTCCTCAGGCCTGGAATATTATCTTTCCTCATTTCTGTCTCCCAACTTCCCTGGTTTCCTTCAGGTCCCAGCTAAAACCCCACCTTCAAAAGGAATCCTTTTTCAACCTCTCTCAACTTATTATTTCTAATTTTATCCTGTACATAGCTTTTGGTACATAGCATGTTATCTCCCCACTAGAGTGTGAGTTCATTGGCGGGGGGCCGGACAGAACAAGACTGATCTTTTACCTTTCTTTGTAACCACAGCACTTAGCACAGTGCCTGGCAAATAGTGATAGTAGGCACGTAATAAATGCTTATTGACTGCCCTGAAACTGAGTCTCCCTATCTTCCCAAGACTGTAAGTAAAGCAGTCATTTGAAGCTGATCAGCATGAGAGCCTTGATCTGCTTTTGTGTTTCCAATCTAGACTGGTTTGCTCCTCTGCAGATAAACCAGAGCTCACTTCCCTCCCTGGGGGTCACTATATTGCTTCGGGATGTCATGCAGACTCCCAAGATTAGGTTTGCCCATTGTATCTCAGAACTCCTGAATTCAAGTGATCCACTGGCTTCAGCCTCCCCCAAAGAAGCAGGGATTACAGGCTATAATTCACAAATCTCTAGTGCTTTTCCTTTTGGCTGCTCCTGCGAATACAAGTTTGAGAGTTGGCAGCAACCTCAGAAGACCATCTCCTTCTACAGAGAGGTAAAGTCATCCACCCAGGGTAGCACAGAATTTGAACCCGTGTTGACTCCAAATACAATATTCTTTCTACTTGTCTTTATAGTGCCACTCTCAGGTTTCCCTTCATACCTAGGGGAGTGAGTCGCCAGAGAGGGGAAGGCTGTGGGGACTGGTAACACCCACAGGACCCAGGTACCCTGATTATAAGACCAGTAGACTATAAAACTATAGATTATAGGACCTATAGCTTCAGGATTGCAGGTAAGTCATAACCTGCCACCTAAACTCCCTCTCCTCCACTCCCTTCCCTTAGACCATGAACCAGTGCACAGGGGGGTCTCAGGAACTGCTGAAAAATCCAGGTGTGGAGTACTTCAAAGAGGATGGAGTATGGGAAAAGATTCAAGTGAGAAGTGACACTCTCCCTGCAAAAGACTGGGAATTGTAAATATAAAGACCCATATCTTACCCCTCCCCCACCCCCTCACCTGATCATGAATGGAAGATTTTGCCCTCCCTCCATTTGAACAGGAGGGTAAAGGGCCTAAGGTTGTTTTAAATAGGCTTCTTGTTCCTATAGTACTCTCTCCATCCATCCATCTATCCACCCCTCCCCTCCTCCCCAAAATCTCCTATATCAGCAGCCCCAACATCAAATCCCTATGTATCATCATCTATCTGAAGCATCTTTAAAATCAGGGCAACTGGTATGATTTGTACCCTCACCTTTTACCCCCATCCTTTTAAATGGAGGGGGGGATATAGAAACTAGGTAAAGCAGCCAGGTTTCTGGGGGCCTTGGCAGCTCTGTTACTAAGGCAACCAGACTTGCTAACCTGTAATTGGCGTAGGAAGCCAACCCAGGGCCTACAGCTGGAGAAGGCAGGGAGGGTGATGGAGGGATGGATGGCAGCCGGATCAGCTTCCTCTCCTTCATCTTGAATCCATCCAGGCCTCCCAGTGAGAACTTCGGTCCTCTCATCCTTCTTTCAAAAGTTTCCCAGCATCAGCTTAAAGAGAAGTCTAGCCCTTATCCTTCTACTGGTCATGGAGTAAGGGGGGGTAAGCAGAGGGCTCTGGCTCAGAGCACCCTTGTGCATTTTCTCCTGCCTTTCCCTGTGACTAAAGCATCCCTTCCCATTCTGAGGAGCATCTGTTTACAGACTACTCTTTGACCAGTCAGAGGGGTAGAGGTCACAGCAAATAGGATCAGCAAGGTCATGGGAGAGTACATTCAGAGCTCAACAGAACTAAATGTTCATCCAATCCACCCCCCTCATTTTACAGACAAGGAAACAGTTACAAAGAGGTTAAATGACTTGCTATATGTCACACAAGCAGTAAATTGCAGGGGCTGGGGCAGTGGCCTCCGTGGTGGTGGGGGAGGGGGTGGTGGTATTGAACCTAGGTTGTCTGACTCCAGATTCAGTCTCCTTTCCCTCCTGTAGCATTCTGCCTAGGGAGAGGAGAGGGTAGTTCTTCTTTAAGGAAATTTATACATGAAGCCATGCCAACCACTCTGCACCTTTAGCTACCTGATATTTCCAAAAATTCACAACCTAGCATTTCCAGAAAGTCAGATTGTCTGTTTTTGAGTCTAGGTCCTTAAGGGAGAGAAAACGAGAGGGAGGGAGGGAAGGAGGGGGAGAGAGAGAGAGAGAGAGAGAGAGAGAGAGAGAGAGAGAGAGAGAAGAAGAAGAAAAAGGAGGAGGAGGAGGAGGAGGAAGAAGAAGAGAAAGAGAGAGATGGAGATGGAGATAGAGATAGAGAAACACAGAGGAGGAGGAGGAGGAGGAAGAAGAAGAGAAAGAGAGAGAGATGGAGATGGAGATAGAGATAGAGAAACACAGAGAAAGAGAAACAGAGAGGGGAGGTGGAGACAGAGAGAGACAAAGATCTCTCAAGGTCGAAACAACAGGCTTTGTGGGGAGGGAGGGTGAGTGGGCTTGGCTCTTGGGAAATGTGATAATGAAAGAGTCAGGGATTTGGATTCAAGCCCTGGCTGTGACCTCCTTACTAGCTGTAGCATCTTGGCCAAGTCACTAATTTTCCTTCTCCGCTAAACAAGGGCCTAGATGACCTCCAAGGGCCCTTCCCTCTGTCACAGTCTGAGTAAACAACAGAACCCAGATTGAAGGAGGAGCAGAAGAATTTGGATTTGGAGGATCTGGGTTCAGATCCTGATTCTAATAACTGACTAGCTATGGGATGGCAGGTAGGTCATGTTTCTTTTCTTAATCTATAAAACAAAAGGGTTAAATAAAATTATCTCTAAAGCCTCTTTCTAACGTTAAATTAGATGTTCCAACAATCTCCATTCAGGAAGGAAGACAGACTACTTACTGGCCAGTCAATGCCTTGAACCCACTGACAAACTCCCCCATTTGACAGATACCCTACAGCCAGGGCTGCCTTCAAGGACTTGGTGCAAATTGGCCCCCTGGGAGGGTGAACACCAATCTACAGCTGCCGCCCCAGTGGGAGATATGCCAGACACTGCCCCCTACCAGTCTGGGCTATGTATGGGCAGCAGGGAGGCTGATCACATTCAGTCAGGGAGCAGTCCTAGGGTACTCCTTGCTACCTGTAGAAACCCTCTGAGTCACCCTCTAAAGGAAAAATAAAAGGCTTCTTGGCCTCTCCCTGCCCAAGCCAGGCAGCTGGGCTTCCAGTCTCCCCACCTAGCAAGCCCCCTAGTCTAGGAGAACTCGGAGGCAGGGAGAAGCCAGGCCTCCAAAGTCTTTTCTCTGAACAGTCAGGCTGCTGCTACTCTCTGAGAGCAACATTGCCTGCCACTATTGCCAAAATTATCCTAGATTTATTGTGTATATAATTTTTCTCCCCCCTCCTCCTTCACCCTCCAAATCGCTAGTGCGTTTTCGCTTGCTGTAAACCCGCCTGCCCCTGGAAAACATCGGCAAAGCCGGCTGAGGCTGCTACCCAAGCATTAGCAAGCCAGGAAGGAAGGAGGAGCTGGAGGGAGCTGGAAACAGAGATGGAAAAAGCAAAATGGAGAGCTGGGGAAAGGGATATAGAGACTGAGGCACCCTGAGGAAGGATAGCCCAAAGACAAACTTGGGGGGAAGGGAGGAGGAGAGCAATAGAACCCTAAGTATCTTGGAAGAGCCCTTGACAGATTATTTAATCCAATCCCTTCATTTTACATTTTTCATGTTACTTTAATAATAGTAACAATAGCTTTTTATGACACTTTTGGATTTGCAGATGTCTTTGCATGTCATCTCATAATAACCCTTCAAAGTTGGTGTTACTATTCCCATTTTATAGATCAAGAGACTAAGATTGAGAAAGTTTAGTGACTTGCTCATAGTTTCATAGTTGAGTAGAGCTAGGACTCCAGTCTAGGGCCTTTTCTACTTCACCACATTCAAAAAAGGGATGGAGGGCAACAACCCTTTGAGGAAGACAAAGTCTCTCCCTTCTGCTCCCCCAGCAGTTGCTGTGAGAAGACACCCCCGCCAGCCCAGCCACTGCATCTCATTGTCATCACAAAGCCAGGGCTGGGGATGGATGGGAGGTATCAAAAGCAAGCTAGCCTAGACCTGGAAGCCTCTTGCTCTCCTCTCCAGCCCCAAATATGGGTAGAACCACACGGTTCCGTTTTAGAGTCGGTCTCAAGTGAAATGAGTTTGTCTGGTCTCAGTCCAGCAATTTCTAGACAGCAGCATTCCCAGCCCTCTGATGGCGCTCCCCCTGGCTGGCAACTCAACTCAGAGCAGGAGGAAGCCCTTCTTTTATTAATAACTGAGAGGCCGTCGTCAGCTCCGGCAGCCTTGCTCCACATCCCTCCGCCTATCTGAGGAGCTCAAAGCACATTGCAGACATATTAACTCTTTCAACCCCTTGACTGGGTTTTCTCACTAGCTATCTCAAACAGCCTGAAAGGTGTCGGTTCAGAAAAACAGACCTCCTAGGTCTTTCCTTCCCCATTGCATTTAGGAGGGTCTGATTGTAGAGGGGAAGCAGACGGTAACTGGGCTAACTTTCAATTCCTTGAGAAAGCATTCTTGGACTCCCACCAATGTCCCCCTTGAGATATAAATCCAAATCCTGAGTTACAGTCTGAACCCTCATAGAATATCAGAGATAGAAGGAAGCTAGGGAGCTAGACCAAAGAGGAACAGATTCAACCCCCTTACCCTCGTTGTACAGACCGGTAAACTGAGGCTCAGGAAGGGAAAGGGATTATGTTAATGATTATTCCTAACAATCAGAATAGCCAGCATTTATGCATCAAGTAACCAATCCAGAATCATATCTAAGAAATAACATAATTCAGGATGTGTACATACACTTATGTTGAATGCATTACATACATATAAAATATGTATGTATGTATGCATATGTGTAAATCTTGTGTGTGTGTGTGTGTGAGTGTGTGTATGTGACAGCTAGGTGGCACAGGAGAATGGATCAACAGGCTTGGTGTCAGGAAGACCTAAGTTTGAAAATAGCTTCAGATACTTGCTACCGGTGTGAGCCTGGGCAAGTCACTTACCCCTGTTTGCCTCACTTTCCTCATCTGTAAAAGGAAAAGGAGAAGGAAATGGCAAAACATTCCAGTATCTGCCAAGAAGACTCCAAATAGGACCAGGAAGAGTCAGAAACAACTGAACAACAATAATTATATATGAATATACATATATATATATATATATATATATGTGTGTGTACATATATTATACATACATACACATCTCTTTGATATTTGCAAAGTACTTTATAAATATTATCTTAATTGATCCTCACAATGACCCTGTGAGTTAGGTGCTTTTGTTCTACACATTTTATGGACTTACAGAGTATAAAGAATGCTATATGAAAATCAATATACACTAGTACCTAGCAAAAATCCTTGAAATAGCAGACACTTTATTCATGTTTGTTGACTGTTGCATTCCAAATCAGAACTGAGTTGTTATCTATGTGACCTTGAGCAAGTCACTTAGCCACGAATTCTCCAGGCCCTAGTTCCTTTATCTGTAAAATAAAGTAGCTCCATCCAACTAAGCAAGCTTTTTTAAATAAATAAAAGTGTATTGCCATATTTTGTCTTTATATCACCTAAATTTCCTACTATATCTTTCCCCACTCTAACTCCCAGAAAGCCTTCCCTTATAATGGAGTTCTTAACCTGAGGGGGGGGGGGCTATGAATTTTTAAAAAATATACCTTGATAATTGCATTATTTCAACATAATAATTGATTTCCTTTGCAATTCTATATATTTTATTTTATGCTTTTAAAAACATCACTCCCAAAAGAGGTCTATAGAATTCACCAGACAGCCTATAGGGTCCATTAAAACAAACAAACAAAAAAAGGCACACCTGCTTTAATAACAAAGCTTTTTTTTTTTAATTTAAAAAATAAGGAAGAAAAATAGAAGTAGAAAAGAACAGCAAAACCAATTGATATATAGAAAAAGTTTGACAATATATGCCATCAACACCTGTAGGTCACTCCCCACATGTCCTCTTCCCCTCTCTGTAGATGGTAGGGGAGATGTCCCATACTTTTTCCTTGGAGCTGAGCTTTTGACAAGTGTTTATTAAGCACCTTCAAGTTGAGACAGCCCCAGTGTGGTGGATAGAGAGCGGATCAGGGAGTCACAAGGACCTAGGTTCAAGCCCCACCTGGTTATACGACCTTTGGTAAGTCACTTAAACTCCCCATGTCCTGCCAATAACTCTCTAAGACCCTAAATTACAAATTAGGATCTGATCTGCACTGAAAAAGGAAATTCACTCACCAGGAGTTCCTTACATCAGTGAAAGCACAGGTCCCATCCAAAAAATAAAATGTCCTAGGCACTAGGAATATGAGCAAAAATTATAATTGAATAGTCTTCCCTCAAGGAGCTCAAGTTCTACTGGAGAAATATAGTGTGGACAACTACAGGACTCGGTGGATAGAGCACTAGGTCTGGGATTAGGAAGACCTGAGTTCAAATTTGACCTCAGATACTTACAAACTGTGTGACCTTGGCCAAGTCACCTCAGTTTCCTCATCTGTAAAATGGAGGCAATAATTAAGTACCTACCCCAAGGTTGTTGTGAAGATATTAATTGTTCCACTGTTACACAGATGGGTATCATAGGAGGTAAGTGAGGAAGATGAAGGCACCATGTGGCAGTGGCAGTTTTTGATAGTTTGGGGATGGGAGAAGGGCCAGGTAGTGCTCCCAGCTGAAGCAATCCTGTCGGAGAAAGAGAAGGAAACTGACAGACAGAGACAGCCCTCATTGAGCTTTGATTATCTTCCCCTCCTTTACTCAGCCTTTGTCACTACCCTCAGAGTAGGGTTCAAGCCCTCCAGGTTGAAGTGGTGAGGGTTGGCTCTAGGAAACTGGCCTTGCTCTGTGGGGGAGACTTGAGGGCTGGGGGGAAGGGGTCTCAGGTGGGTGGCTACTGAGGTTTTCTCTGCCAGGCCTCGAATCACCTACACATAGTCCCACACCCCAGCGCACAGTCATTGACTGAACAAATAAATATTCAGCGTGGAGATAGAGCCGAGCCGGCTGAGTCACTGCAGCAGAAACAGACGGGAGGGAGCAGTGAGCCATCAGCACCCTCTGCTCCAGAGTTAGGGTTCACCATTAATACCAAACAGCATCACCCATCCCCAAGAGGTGACAGATTCTGTATTTAAGGTGGGGAGGAGGGGGAGGGAGGAAGAAAATCTATCACCAGAAACTGTGGTGACGCCTTTGTATTCCCCTCCCCTTCTTCAGGGAGCAAGAGAGGCAAATCAATGCCATGTTAATGTAAGATTTCCAGCATCTCCGGGGGGAGCACTTCATAAAAGATGTATTGTTTCCATTGGCATTCATGCAGCTTCCCATCATTAGGCAAAATGGCGACAGCCCCAGAGGAGAGAAAAGATCCAGTGCTTGGGCCAGAAGGAAAGCAGCTCCCCCCCACCCCACTCCTGCTGGGGAAGGTGGGAAGAGAGGCAGGGATGAAGGAAAGAGGCAGAGAAACAGGAGAGAGAGGGGCGGTGAGGGAGAGAGAGGAAGAAAATCAGGGAAGAGGAAAAAAGGGAGGGGGGAAAGGAGAGAGAGAGGGAGGGAGAAAGAGAGGAGGAAGAGAGAGGAGGAAGTGAGAAGGAGGAGGAGGGAGAAGGGAAGAAAGAAAAAAGAGGTTTTATATATATATATATATATATATATATATATATATATATATATATATAGGAAAGGGGGAGAGGCGGGCAAAGAGAAATGGGAGCGGGGAAGCAATGTAGGAAGACAGAAGACTAGCAGAGAGACAAGATAAAATTAGAGATGAGCAAGAGACAAGTAAGAGACAGGGGAATGATGGAGATGAGGGGGAAAAGGGGGAGTTCCCTTGACCTATGTCCATGTCCCTTATGCCTTTCCCTCCTCAATGCATCTTTGGCATTTTCCCTGCTTCTCTTTATCCCTCCCTTTTGCTCTGTTTGCCCCCAGGCTTGCTCCTTCCCTTTCTCTTCCCTTCCTCATGGGAATGGGCAGACAAGGCCCCCTCCTGTCTGCCTGAGGATGGAGCCTGGTTTCACCCCATTACTCTGCTTCCCACGCATGAGGGGTGCCAGGCTAGAAGGGAACAGAGCTTGGCTGGGTTCTGCCTTC
The DNA here is from genome assembly GCA_028658325.1 of Potorous gilbertii. Classification (NCBI taxonomy): domain Eukaryota; kingdom Metazoa; phylum Chordata; class Mammalia; order Diprotodontia; family Potoroidae; genus Potorous; species Potorous gilbertii. Next base: position 186,290,951 of record CM053773.1, on the reverse strand, counting down.
CACTGCATGCCATCCATCTTCTTCCTGGCATGGCAGGGGCAGTATGTTGTAATTACTGCCTGGCTACCTCCAGTATGAAGGGGACCCCCAGGGGCTGTACCAGTAACCACCACCTGTGGCTGCAAAAGGATGGGCTCGGCTAGGTAACCTTCTCCCTAAATCCTTCTTTGGACTGGGAAAGTCAGTTCCATCGCCTCCAAAAAGGCTTCCTTAATGATGGGTCATCCCTAGATAAAAGTGTCTTCCCCTCCTCCAATGTCTCCCATCACTTAGCTGGGACTTTGTTCTCTCATTAACTAGATGCCACAGTTATTTGTGTACATAATGGGATTTCAGAGGTAGAGGGGATGTTAGAGGCAATCTAGAGTCCAACCCCTTCATTTTGCAGAAGAGGAACCCAAACTCAGACGGATTAAATTACTTGTCCAAGGACACACAGGTAGCTTAGAGTAGGGATTTTGTGCATCTAAACTCAGTACTCCTTCCTACTATGCAAAACTCCTCCTTCAATGTCTTTCCCCTAATAAATTATAAGGTCCTTAGAAGCAGGGCCAGTTGCCATCTCTATCTTCGAATCCCTGTGCCTAGGACAGTGTTTTGTGCATAACATCTGGAGAAATTCACTGGAGAAATTCCTCCTGCTGGGGAAAGTAGGAAGAGAGATAGGAATGAAGAAGAAAAAGTCAAGGAGAAAAAAGAAGAAAATAGGGATGGAGGGGGAGAAATGAGGCTAAGAAAGAATCAAATAAGAGAGGGACTTAATGTTTTTGAAGGAACAAATGAGATATCTCCCTATTTCTAATGTCAGAGTACTTAAGAATTAAATATCTGAACTTCCTCCCCACCCCTCTGCCGCCCCCTTATTGAATGACGTGGATATCTTCCCCTTTCTGTAATTTCATTTTCCCTGGATTTAGGGGATTGGGAGGGAAAACTTGAAGGTTTAAATTATAAAATCATCAGTCTAAAGCTTGAGAGACCCTTAGCAGTTATTTTACAGATCAGGAAACGAAGGTGTAGAGGGGTTATGACTTGCCCAAGGCTACACAAATAACGACTAAGGCTGGATCTGGCTCCAAGGTGTATCTTGTTACCTCTTCAGGTGAACCCGTGCAGCCTCCTTCTCCTAGAAACCTTACCCTGAAAGGCTCTCCCTTCTTAGGAAGGAAAGAGGGATTTAATTTGCTCTTTCTGGACAGCCCACTCCCAGAGTAAGGGGGGACCCTTGAATCCATGCAAAGGAAGCAAAGGAAAGTGGAAGACTAAAGGAGGCACTCAGCCTTATAATGAATGCAGCAAAGAGCCCTGGACTTGAAAGTCCTGACTGATATTTATTAGCTATATGACCTTGGGTAAGTCTATGTGGCCTTTCTGGGCTGCATTTCTTGACATGTAAAATGAGAGAGCTGAGCTAAATGATGTCTGAGGGTCCTTTCCAGGTCTAAATCCTGTGTTCCTTGCCAGTGATGGAGCCTTGACCCAGGGACCTGAGCCCCAGAAACATTGATTCTCTTCCCAAACTCAGAGACTCCCACTCTGTTCTTTTTCCTTTCAGCCCATCCCTGGACAACACTGTGACAAGCCTCCTGTGGAAAAAGAGAAGGGGAGATCCAGAAGAGAGTTTCAAGTCCCCCATCTCTCAACCCCCCTCTTCTGGCCTTCTTGCTCCACCGCAGGGGAGTTTCCAAACGACTGAAAATAGCTTTAAATTAGGAAAAAGAGCTAAACTGCCAGGGTCCTTTGGTCTATTAAAAGCTGAGCAGAGGCCACTCAGCTCCCCTGGCTCCCCCTGGCTCCTGTCCGGCAGGGAGCGGTTTTGCATTTGAAGCCCTGAATGGCAGCTCCGCTAATTTTGAACAATAGTGCTGAGGATGAAAGGCGTTCGGCTGCCATCAGGGGCTGGGCCGTGTGCCGCAGGAGCCAGGGCTGGCTAGCCAACCCCAGCTGTTTTCCTTTCAGCCACAGTCGGTGGGGAGAAGCATAGCTCTCCCCCCCTGCCCACTGGGTTTGCCAAAATTAGGAAGGATCTACTTGCCTGGGGACCTTTCATCCCCCCAGGTGGGAGAGTTGGGGGTGGGGTGGAAGGAGGGAACTTCGTACACTTGTAAAGTATCTCCACTGCCCTCCTCTCTGGTGACATGAGTACAGCCCACCTCAGACTGGGCAGGGGGGAACCAAGGCACAGGCTGGAGTCAGGGGTCAGGGGGTAGGGCGTTTCTAATGACTGGACAAAATGTGAATGTTGCCTTCATTCATTCAGTCATTCATGGAGGAAATATAGAAACATCACATGGGTCCTGTAGTCAGACACCCAGGTTAGTACAAGTCACCAGTTCTGTGGCCCCAGCCCTGTTACTCCACTAGAGTCATATTATCTAACTGAAATGAGTACCTCCTCTTCTTCAACTTAAAAATGGGACCCATAATACTTGCACTGTCCTTCCTCCAAAGGTAAACCTTAACCAGTTATTATATTATGTGGGAGTATTTATTCACCTCCACTAACATACTTCTCTCCCATGGAGTGAAGATGATGCCTCATTCTTGTGGGCCTTGCTATCAGCTAGTGACCCCTGCAAGGTAAAGGTTTTGAACAGTCTCCAGTGATGGACTCCCTATCTGTTGCCTAGTTTTATTCAATCATTTTGTCATCACTTCCTGTATTTCAGGAGCTTTACTAGGTGCTGAGTATACAAAAGCAAAAATGGAAAATCCCAATTTCTGGTTGGAGAAAATAACATATATACAGATAAGAAAATATACCAAGTGAACACCAAGTAATTTTGGGGGATGGGTTATAAGAGTGGGGAGTCAGGAAAGTCTGTGTATAGCAAGCAGCTGGTACTTGAAGGGAGTGAGGGATCTTGAGAGGTGGAGGTAAGGAGGGAGAACATTCCAGGCATGGGGAGGGTGGGGGTGGGCCACCTGTGAAAAGATGTGGAGGTAGGAGATTGAACATCATGTATATGTATAACCGAGTAGGATAATTTGGAGGGTGCTGGTGAAAGAAAGAAATATAAAACAAGTCTGGGGAAAGTAGACTGGTGCCAGATTATGGAGAGTTTTGAATGTTTAATAGAAGAACCCAAGCTTAGCTCATTTCAGCAAGACTACACCTGGCCATAGAGTGATGCATTTTTACATAGCATATACACAGCATACATACATGGCATTATGTATGTTCCTGAAAACCATGAACTGATACTACCAATCAACCAACAAATCAATAAACATTTATTAAGTACCTACTACATGCCAGGTACTGTTTTAAAACCTAGGAATACAAAAAGAGACAAAAGGCAGTCCTTACCCACAAGGAGCTTACAGTCTAATGGGGGAGACAATGTGTTTACAGTATAACTACATAATAATTAACAGAGGGAAGACATTAGAATTAAGATGGGTTGGGAAAGAGTTTGGAAAAAAGATGGATTTTAGATGGGACATAAAGGAAGCCAGGGGTGTCAGTAGGCAGAGTGGAGAAGGGAAAGTGTTCTAAGCACAGAGGACAGCCGGAGAAAATGCCCAGAGCTTAGAGATGGAATATCTTGTTCATGGAACAGTCAGGAAGCCAATGTCACTAGGTCAAAGACTTAGATGTAAGAAAATTGGAAAGATGGGGGGGGGTAGGTTTTGAAGGGCTTTGAATGCCAAACAAAGCATTTTATATTTGATTCTGGAGACAAAAGGGAGACCCTAGAGTTTACTGAGTAGGGGTGGGTGATGATTACAGAGGAGCCTGAATTTTGGAAAACAAACAGATATAATGAAACTCCTGAACTCAAAGAGTTTATAATCTTTGCGGGGGAGCGGGGGAGCGGGGGAGAGTAACACAAATGTAAATAACTATTCTGCAAAGGGTAGGGAAATTAAAGAAAAAGTGGGACTCATGCAAAGTAACACTTGACATCTGAGGAGGAAAGGAATCATTTTCACTGGGAGGGGTTCTGGGAATGGGAGGTGAAGGGAGGCTTTCTGGAGGATGTGATCTTGGAGGAAATAAGGGTGAGTGTGAGAAGGAAGAGAGTTCATTCCAGGCATAAGGAACAGCATGAGCAAAGGTACTGAGGTGGGAGAGGGAAAGACAAGATTGGCGACAGAGTATCATCCAGTCTGACTGGCACACCAGAGGAAAGTGGTATGAGAAGCAATAGCCACTTCACCCATGGAAGTTGGGGGAGGGAGAGTGTTGCATGCTGCATACAAAGTGCTTCTTCGACTTCTGATTGTCTGGGAGAATGTTATAAGAGACTTACATGATGTCAGGGACTTACTTGGGGGAAAGAGAGAGACAGAGACAGAGAGAGAAAAGGAAAGAAAGAGAAAGGAAGGAAGGAAGGAAGAAAAAGAAAAGAGAGAGAAAGAAAGACAAGGAGAAAGAAACAAAGAAAGATTCAAAAAAAGAAACAAAGAGAAAGTTTGAATAGGACTGGAGCCCTCTGAGCCAAAGACACCGGTCCTATAACACTTTTGGCTGATCCTATAATAGTTCTGATCTCCAGGGCTTGTGATTCTAGAGAACGTTGGGAGACCTCCCTTGTGTGATCATTTCACTTCTAGTTTGAGCTGAGATCTTATCTTCCTCCCAAATGAAGATCTCATTTACTCCTGTGCATTCTCTGATACATTCTAGTCTATTGAACTTCTCCGTTTTCTGTTTGTTATTTTACTTAGATAATGGGTTTACTCACTAGGCTCTATGTATAATGCTCTTTTGTCTAGCTGGCTGTCCCACTTAACAGTTTCTCTCCTGACTGCCTACATTATTCCATCTCCCATCTTTATGCCATGGCATTGGCTGTCCCTTATATCTGGAATGTTGTAACCCCTCACCTCAGCCTCTTAGCCTCCCTGACTTGCTAAACTCAAATATGATCTTCAGCAGACTTTTCCGGTCTCCTCTGCTTCTAATGCCTACCACTCTCAGGATACTACTCTATATATCTTGGATATACCTGGCATATTTATTGTCTAACATTACAATGTTTGCTATTTGGGAGCAAGGACCATATTTTGCCTTTCTTCATATTCTTAGTGCTTGACACAATACCTGGCACATAGTAGGTGCTTAATAAATGCTTGGTGATTAACTGAATGATAGACAAAGCTAAGGAAAGCCTAACCTATCCCACAAGAGTGATAAGAGAACTGGCTTTTGTTATAAACCTATCATACATCTAGTTATTTAAGGCAGAATAGATTTCATTCTAGCCTGGTATCCCTCTTCGAGACTGGAGGAAAGATTGTCATGCCTAAGGGGTCCAGGGCATTTCCTACCTTTCCACCCTCTCCTCTTTCTGCCCCAAAATTATTGTCCTGGGCATGCAAGCATTACACTTTTCTTTTCTCTTCTTGTTTTAATAATATTTTATTTTCCCCAATTACACATTAAAACCATTTTAAACATTTTTTTTTGTTTTGGGTTCCAAATTCCATCCGTCTTTGCTTTCCCTTCCCTCCTCCCTCCCTGAGAAGATATGGTCTATACATGGACTCTTTTCCTACTCTCTGGAAAGGTGGGCCATATCTCAGATCAATCCATTCCTTCCACCTTCAAACCATGTCTACCTGTTTAAATAATCCACACACAAATGTATCTAACAGAGATAAGGCAGTAAAGGAAAGCTGGACTGTGGTGGAGCTACAATATTTGTATATAGAACTTCTATGCATTAAAGCAATGGGAAGCCACTGACGATCTTTGAGTTGAAAAGTAACATGATCACATCAGCACCTTAGGAAGATTACTCAAGCAGTGGGTACTCAGGCACCCAAAAGGCAATGGAGAAGTGTATGACACATATGCTTATGTACAAGAAGTGATATCAGGTAGACGTGTCAAACTCTATGCCCTCTACAGGAGGGCAGCCCAAATCAGATGAAAATGTAATTGGGAATTTTAAAATAAAATAAATAAAAATAAAATACTACATAGGAAATAAAATTTGTGGTTTTCTAAGTCCATATGCAGGAGGAGGGATCTGTTTCTGTTTGATCCCACTGACATAAAGGACAAATCACTGAAGAAATAAAAGTATGGGAATGGAAGTAAACCAATCACATACAAGAAAACAGCTTCATTTTCACTCTTGTACCTTCAAAATGTTAAAAGGTCCAGAGGAAGACTTCTATCCTCAGTAGCACAAGGACCTATGAGAGAACATAAGCAGGAATCCAACAGAATGAGAAGGCATCAGAGTGGGCTGCAGTCCTGATCACTGGTGGAAACACTAAGATTACAGATACTGTGATGTATCAAAATATCCTACATTCTAAATCCTCAACTCCAGTTGGTCTGATCCTCTCTCTGTCCCCTGAATGCTCCTTCCCATATCTATCTCTTTCCCCATTTAAAGCTAATCAAATATCCATTTTTTTTTACTGCCCAGATCAAATTCCATATCCTCAAGGAAGTCTTGCCTGACCACATCAGTCCCCAGTAACTCTCCCTCTTCTGATCTGATATTATAGTATTTGCTGTCTATACCACTAATTGGCTATCGAACTAATTATTTTTATTTACTAACTATACCACTAATTGGTCATTGAACTAATTATTTTTAATTTATTGTCTATGTCACTAATTAGGCATTGAACTAATTATTTTTATTTATTGTCTATGCCACTAATTAGGTACTGAACTAATTATTTTAAAATTTCATTCTCTATTTGAGCAGGAAGCTTAATTTTTTTTTTTGTCATTGGAGAGTCTTGTCTCTCCAACTGCATATGAGCTCCTTGAGGGTAGGATCATCTTCTACTTTGATAGATCCCTCACAGCACCTAGCACAAAACTGTCACAGAATACAAATCCACTGAATATTTGGTGGATGATTTTATGTGCCCTGGATCTCAAGTTAGAGCTCAGACTTCTAATATCAACAATGGGAAATCTTGTGGCAAGGTGGGGGAGGGGGAGACCACCGTCTGCGTCAATTCTGCTTCCACCTCCCCCTGTTCCTGCTGTGCCCACCCTATTTCCAGCCTCAGGTGAGAAGAGAAGCTACCTTCTTCTGACCACATGTCTTCCATCTCCTGATTCATGTATTCCCTGAGGGAAAGCAAGAAAGAGTGACTTCCATCTGCACCTCTTGCTTCAATTACCTGATCTCCACCTCCAGACTATCTTCTGGTGTGCCTGTACCACGAGGGAAGAGGAAGGAGTAAGTTAGAGGGAGGTCCATCTTCTACTGAGGCTGGTTCAACTGCCATCTCCTGCTGCACCATCTCTTGTCTAATTCTCAGACTTCAGAGACAAAAGAAGTGAAATGGGGACTTCCATCTGACTCAATATCTTCCATTTTGACCTTGAATTTCTCCTTGCTTGAGCTCCAGGCTCCTCTGGGAAGAGTGGCACCTTCCACTCAATGATTAAAATATTCATCCTACACATCCCTGATTCTGATTCTAAACCCCTGTAGATCATCAAGATCATCATCCAAACACTATTCCCTATCTGCTACCACCTGATTACTTATTTCCATCCCCTTCAACCATCTAACCCCAAAGTCCCAACCAAATGCTACCCACCTCTTCCACTGTGCTCTCTGGAATGCCTGATCCATAGGCAACAAATTTTTCTTTGTCTTAAATCTTTTCCTCTCCCATTCTTCCCATTTTCTAGCAGTCATTGGGGGCTGGCTACCCACTAATGACAGCCTCCGTGGCCACCCTTTCTAGTACTGATGGCACTTTCACTCATTCTCTAGGTTCACTGGTTGAGGTGGGGGGAGTTGAAATACTCTTTATGCCATTGCCACTTCCAGGTTCTTCCCCTACCTCCATCACGCAGTAACCTCTCCTCCTTTGAGGTTAAATAAAATCCTTATCTTCCACCCAATCAAAATTCTGTAGTTCTTGTCTACAGATCTCCAGGTCATTCTTCTTTCTCCCTTATCGAGTTTGGTACCTAGTTCATAATTCTTCTCTCCTCCCCAACTGTTGAACTCATACTCTTGACCAGACCAGGAGACTTCAACATATGTATTCTCTCTTAAATACTCTAACCACTCAGTTCCTCAACTTACTCAACTCCCATAAGCTACCCTTCAACCTCACATCAGTTATAGACAAGATGGCATGCCCTGGATTTTATCATTACTCACAAATGTACCACCTCCATATTGGAGAATTCTGAAATTCCATTATCTGCCAATGGCTTTTCATCTTTCCTTCTGTCTTTCCTTACCAAACCCTACTCTTTATCCACACTGTGACTTCCAATCCCAGTATCTAAGTTACCATCCCACTCTCCAGAGTGGTTCTCCCAAACCTTTATATTCTTCCTCAAACCTCCCATGTTCCCCCTCCCCCACCCTCTCAGCTGAGAATCTTGCTTCATATTTTACCAAAAAAGATGAGGACATTCATAACAGGATCCCTCTTTGCCTCTCCTCCTCATCTCATATGACTCACATGCCTTCTGCCATTATCTATTATTTCACCCCTGACTCACATGAAGAGGTGGTCTTACTCCTTATCTTACTCCTACCCCTCTACTTACACAAGCAATCCCATTCCACCCCATCTCCTCCAGCAGATTGCCTCCTCTCTCAACCCCACTCTTCTATCTCTCCCTGCTCCTTCCCTACTGCCTTCAAACATGTCCATCTTCAAAAAGCTTCCTCTTGACCCTTCCCTGATAATTATGATCCCATCTCTTCCACCCTTGGTCCCTAACTCCGAAGGGAAGGTCATCTAAAATACTTCTTAATCTCTTACCATTTGGCTCCTGACTTCATTGTTCCATTAAAACTGTTCTCTGGAATTTGGCAACGATATTCTTTGGTGTTTTTAGCTTGGGGTCCCTTTCAGGAGGTGAACAGTGAATTCTTTTGATGACTATTTTGACCTCTGGATCTAGAACTTCTGGGCAATTTTCCTTGATGATTTCTTGGATGATATTGTCCAGGCTGTTTTCTTCATCATGGCTTTCTGATGGCCCAATAATCCTTACATTTTCTCTCCTGGATCTATTTTCCAGATCAGTTGTTCTTCCAATTAGATATTTTACATTTTCTTGTATCTTTTCATTCTTTAGATTTTATTTGACTGATTCTTGATGTCTCATAAATTCATTAGCTTTACTTGCCCAATTCTATTTTTATCAAAATGTTTTCTTCAGTTAACTTTTGCATCTCCTTTTCCATCTGTTCAATTGTTCCTTTTAAGGAGTTATTTTCACCAGTTAGCTTTTGTATTTCCTTTTCCATTTGTCCAATTTTCTTTTTTAAGGAACTGTTCTCTTCAGTAAATTCTTTTTTCATATTTTTAAAATCATTGGTCAGTTTTTCTTCCATTTCTCTAATTTGGGTTTCAAAATTCTCCCAGAGCTCTTCCAAGAAGGCTCTCTGTGCTTCTGACTAATTCATATTCCCTTCTGAAGTTTCAGATGAGAGTACAGTCTCAATGCTGACCTCTTTGGTATTTGTATTTTGATCTTTGTCCACATAGAAAGATTCTATGGTCTTTTCTTTTCTGTTTTGCTTTTTTAAAAAATATAAATTTATTTATTTAACTTTTTACATTCATTTTCACAAAATTTTGGGTTCCAAATTTTCTCCCCATTTGTCCCCTCCCCCCAACCCAGTACACCAAGCATTCTAATTTCTCCTTTCACCAATCTGCCCTCTCTTCTATCATCCCTCCCTTCTCTTGTCCCCATCTTCTCTTTTGTCCTGTAGGGCCAGATAACTTTCTATTCCCCATTACCTGTATTTCTTATTTCCTAGTAGCAAGAACAATACTCGACAGTTGTGCCTAAAACTTTGAGTTCCAACTTCTCCCCATCCCTCCCTCCCAACCTATTCCCTTTGGGAAGGTAGGCAATTCAATATAGGCCATATCTGTGTAGTTTTGCAAATGACTTCCATAATAGTCGTGTTGTG
>CM053773.1:186165931-186280564 GCA_028658325.1 Potorous gilbertii | reverse complement strand
CTTTTCTTGCATCTCTCTCATTTCTCTTCCCAGTTTTTCCTCCACCTGTTTAACTTGATTTTTAAAATCTTTTTGAGCTCTTCCATGGCCTGAGCCCATTGGATATCTATTTCAGATGTTTGGGATACAGAGGCTATATATACATATATATATGTGTATATATATATACACATATATATATGTATATACATATATATACGTATATATATGTATATATATATACATATATATACATAGGCTATACATACTCCTATGTCTTTCCCTGATGGTAAGCATTGTTCTTCCTCATCAGAAAGGAAGGGGGGAATCATCTAATCACCAAGAAAGTAACCTTCTATGGTCTTATTTTTTTTCACTTTTCTGGGCATTTTCCCAGACAGTTACTTGACTTCTGAGATTCCTCTCCACCCCCGCCCAGATCCGCCCAGCTAGTGCTTGGGGTCTGAGATTCAAATGCTGCTCCCCAGCCTCAGGGCTTTCGGCAACAGGCCTGGTTGCTATTCAATGGGAGCTTAAGTTCTGGTGCTCAGGTGGGGGCACCCCAAGTCCTAGGCTCAGTTCCCTCAGGGGGTTTATGCGGAGACCTTCCATAATGGAGCTGCTCCCAAGCTCCTGCCTGCTCCAGGAGCCTCTGGCCACCCGCTGCCTCTGCCTCCCGAGGGAGCCCGAGTCATGGAGACACCCCACTCCCCTCTCAGCCCATCTAGATGTCTTTCTCACTGACCTGTGCATCTGTGGGTGAAGGGACCTTCATGGCCACTGGAGATTCCGTCCAGCCTGCTGGATCAGCTCCTCTCAGTGCCATGAGGCCAGGGCAGGGCTGGGCTCCGCTCCCGTTTGGTGCACGACCAACCTTTGGGGTCGGTTTTTCAGGGCTCTCTGGAACGGAAATCTCCTTCACAACATTGCTGCGTGGCTTCCACTGGTCCAGAATTTGTTGGGAGTTCTTTTTATAGGCAATTATGGGCTGTGGGTTTGGAGCTAGCATATGTGAGTCTTTCTACTCTGCTATCTTGGCTCCTCCCCTCTGTTTTGCTTTATACTCATGATAATAACCCTTTTTCTGGCACAGGGAGCTCTGTCCCACGGTTCTTGTGCCTAAAACTTGAGGCTTTGTGTGTTGTGGCCTCTGGTTCTTTCAGCTAGAAATTAAATGCTTCAGCTTACCCGGTGCTGAGCTGGCTGGTATTTGAAAGTAGAGGCTGGTTAGGTAATTTTGGGTTTCCCGGAAGTCACCCTGGAGGTAGCTCGTTAAGTGTAGGGGAGGGGTGGTCTGGACACCAAAGGCTCCTGTGCTGAGCTAGAGCATAGAGCATAGGCAAGCTCAGCTTTCTGTGCTAGTATCTTCCCAATTCCACTGGGGTGCTGAGGTACATCCATAGTCCTGGTGTTGGCAGTTGCTGGCTTCACCCCCCTAGGGTTCAAGATCTTCACTCGGTTTGTTGGGGTGGGACTGTCTGGGACAGCTCTGACCCTGCACTGATCATCTTTGGCCACAGAAAGAGGAACCCTCCTTAGCGATCTTTCTAGCCTCCTATGCTGAGAGTCTGTTAACCCCTTCTGCTGTTCCCATTGTTTCAGGGTTTTTTCCAGGGAAACAATCTCTGGGCTGGTCAAGGTCTACAAGGGGAGAGAGGTAGCAGTTACCAATCACTCTGACATCCTTGCTCCTGGCTAAAACTATTTTTTCCAAAGTTACCAATGATTTCCTAATTGCCAAATCCAATGACTTTTTCTCAGTTATCATTCTTCTAGACCTCTCTGTGGCCTTTGACACTGTTGATTATCCTCTTCCCCTTGATGCTCTCTTTTCTCTAGGTTTTCAGGACACTTTCTCCTGATTCTCCTCCTATCTGACTGCTCCTTCTCAATCTCCTTTGCTGGATCTTCATCCAGAGTCACACCCTCTAACTGCAGGTTTTCCACAAGGCTCTGATCTAGGCCCTCTTTTCTTCTCCCTCTATACTACCTCACTTGTAAACTCATCAGCTCCCATGGATTTAAATATCATCTTTATGCTAATGATTCTCAAATCTATCTATCCTGCCCTAACCTCTCTGCTGACATCCTATCTTGCATTTCCAATTGCCTTTCAGACATATCAAACTAGATATCTAGTAGACATGTTAAATTCAATATGCCCAAAACAGAACTCGTTCTTTTTGTCCTAAACCTTCCTCCCTTCCAAATTTCCCTCTTACTGTGGAGTGCAACACCATCTTTCCAGTCCTCCAGGTTCATGACCTAGGTTCCATCCTCAATTCCTCACTATCTCCTACCTTTCTTGTATAATCTGTTGCCAAGGTCTGATTTCACCTTCACAACAGCTCTCAAATACAAGCCCTCTCTTCTCTGGTACTGTCATTACCCTGGTGCAAGCCCTTATAACCTCACAATTATATTATTGCAATAACTTACTGGTGGACCTGCTTACTATAAGTCTCTCCCCACTCCAATATATATCTTCCATTTCACTGCCAAAATGATTTTTCTAAAGTACAGGTCTGAGCATGTCAACCCCCTATTTGATAAACTCCACTGGCTCCATATCACCTCCAGGATAAAATATAAAATCCTCTGTTTGGTATTCAAATCCCTTCATAACCCAGTTCCCTCCCTACACAGCTGTCCAGTCTTCTTACACTTTACTCCTTACCCCATACTCTTGGATTCATCGCTTGGCTCCAGGCATTTTCTCTGGCTCTGCCCAATGCCCAGAATGATCTTCCCCCTCACATATGACTCCTTGTTTCCCTGTTCTTCTTCAAGGTGCAACTAAAATCCCACATTCTACAGGAAGCTTTTATCAACCCTTCTTAATTAAGGTGTTTTTCCATTGTTAACTTTTTATTATTCATCCTATACATCACTTGTTCATATATATTTTGTTTGGATATTGACTGGACTGTCAGCTCCTTGAGAGCAGAGAATGCCTTTTGCATCTTTTTGTATCTTCAATGTTTAGTATAGTGCCTGTCACATAGTAGGCACTTTGGATACAAGCTTACTGACTGACTGACCAACTAACTGATCTAGTGCCCATTTTTGGGTCTAGCACAATGAGATTCATCAAGGAGCCTGGGACAGGAGGAGGAAGCACATACAAGACAGAAACAGGATACTGTTGTATAATATAGAGGGCAGAAAGCCTCAATTCTAGTCCCCTCAATATAATTTCTCTCTATCTTTGTCTCTCTGTCTTTCTCTCTACCTCTCTGACTCTATATTTGTCTGTCTTTCTCTCTGCCATACACACACATATCATATAGAACATAATATGTACAGTTCTGTGTGACTACCAGTTAAATTCAGCATTAAGTTGTGACCTTGGACAAGTTACCGTAACTCTCTGGGTGAGGAACCCAAGAATTTTGAGGGGAAGAATTTTTTCTTTGACAAGAACTGCTGGAAAACCTGGAGAGCAGTGTGACAAAAAAAATATTTCAATCATTAACTTATTCCACATACCACAATAAGTTCCAAATTGATACTCAACTTGAATATAAATGGTCATATCATTTTTTAAAATTAGAGGAAAATAGATCAGGTATTTTTCATAACTATGGCAAAAAAGATAATTATTTTTTAAATTTATCTCATATTATTAATGGGTTTTGTTCTTACATCAAATCATTTCTGAATATAATCCATTCCTACTTCCCTATCAATCAAGTCATTCCTGTGACAAAGACTTAAAAAGAAAGGACAAAAATTAAAGACAACCTTGAAGATGTCTAACAGTATGTGCAATGTTATCCATCTTTATCTCTGCAATCAAGGGAGAGAAAGTTATTTTCTCAACTATTCTCCAGGAAAAGCTTGGTCATTATAATTATACAATATTCACATTCATCTTTTTGTCCTTTCCATTTTCATTGTTGAAGTAATTATATTTATGGTTTTATAGTTCTTATTTTCCTCTGTATCAGTTCATGTAACTCTTCCCATGCTTCTCTGAATTCTTCATATGCATTTCTCATGGCATAATAAATTCCATTAGAGGGAGCAAATCTTTACCTAAACAAAGGATGGAGGAGATCATAAACGATAAAATAGATAATTCCAGTTAGATGAAATTGAAAAGCTTTTATAAAAACAAAAGCAACACTGTTGTGATAAGTAGGGAAACTGGGAATTAGTCAACTGGGAATTAATAATCTGTGATAAAGGTCTGATATTTAAGATATATGAGGTAATAAACAAGACCAAGAACCATTCCTCAGTGAAGTGGTCATAGGACACAAGTATGTAGTTCTCAAAGGGAAATTTCCAAAGCATTCAGAATCACATGAAAGACCTTTCCAAATCACTAATAATAACATAAATGAAAATCAAAACAATTCTGAAGTTTTACCTCACACTCAGCAAAAGGACAGATTTAGAACTAGTCAAAATTGGAAGGGATATAGGAAGATATATACTAATACCCTGTTGGTGACACTGTGAAGTGGTACAACTGTTCCAACAAGCAAATTGAAATTATGTTTTTAAAAGAATAAGATTAAAATGTCAATGCTTTTTAATCCAGAGATCTCATTACTATATGCACGTAAGTATACCCATGTGTATTTATGTATGCATACGCATATACATGTATACATATGTGTGTACATATACACACATATATGCATATACACACATATACCCCAAGTAGGTCAAAGACAGAAAGAAATGTCCTAAATACACCAAAATATTCACAGCAACACTTTTTGTGATAACAAAGAATTGAAAACAAAGTATATGACCACTGGGGAACAGCTAAACAAATTGTAATACATGAATATAATGGAGTATTTTTGTACTATAAAAAATTATGAATATATCAGGTGTGGTAGTGCATGCCTATAATCCCTCCTACCAAAGGAAGGAGAGACTGGTGGGTCGAGTGTGGGAGTTGTAAGCTATTATAGGATTAAAGCTCATCAGGTGTCTGCAGGAACGGGACAAGGCACCAGCTTTCCTAAGGAGGGGCTCACTGACTCAGTTCAGGAAAACAGAGCATGTCAAAGCTTTTGCGTTGATCAGTATAGGAATGAGGTTCTTCAGTGGCTGCTGAACTTCCAGCCTGGTGAGATAGGAGGACCCAGTCTACAAAACACTGATGAATATGAAGACCTCAGAGAACTATGAGAACATAGAGGAACTGGTTCAGAGTAAATTAAACAGAACAGGAAAACAATCTATACATTGATTAGAACTATATAGATAAAAAGAACTAAGAAATGGGAAGGAAAGGGAAAGGGAAGGGGATGTTGTGTAAAGACAATGGCTAAGCTCAACCCTGGAAAAGAGATGAGAAAACATACACCCTTTCCTTCATTACAGAGGTGTGGGGCAATGGACATGGAATATTGCATATCTAGTTGCTAGGTTGGTCACTTTTGCTGTACAGCATTATTTCTCTTTCTTTCTTAATCTTTGTCACAAAGATGGCTTAATGGGACACATTTGGAAATTTTGAAATGTAAACAAATGGCATCAATTTAAAAAGAGAGAGTTAGTGTCCAGGATAAGGGAAAATAATAATTGGTATACAGTCTGTTCTAGTGAGAGTACTGACCAGGTAGGTGTGAAGTGGATAGAATGCTGGGCCTGGAGTCAAGAAGACTCATCTGCCTGACTTCAGATCTGGCTTCAGACACTTACTAGCTATGTGACCCTGGACAAGTCACTTAACCCTGTTTGCCTCAGGAACCTCATCTGTCAAATGAGTCAGAACCACTCCAGTAGCTCTGCCAAGAAAACTCCAAAGGGGGTCACAAAGATTTGGACACCACTGAAACAAATGAGCAACACCGCCAGTTAGACATCTGATGTCTTGTGTTCAGTTCTGGGCACGATGTTATAGAAAAAAAGCATAAGCTAGAACACTTCCAGAAGGCAGTATCCAGGGTGTGGAAAAGATTGGAGAATATGCCAGACAAGGATAAATTCATGGGATAGCAGATTTAGAGCTAGAGATTTAGATCACAGAGCTGGAAGGGTCCTTAGCAATGATCCAATCCCCTCATTTTCCAGATAAGGAAACTGAGACCCAGAGGGGTTCAGTGACCCAAGGTCATATAGCTAATAAGTATCTGAGGTAGGATTTAAATCCAGGTCTTTTTGATTCTAGGACAGGGGATCATTTTGGAGGTCATGGTCTCTTTTTGCTTTCTGTTCAAGCCTATGGCCCCCTTCTCAGAATGTTTTAAAATGTAAACATTAAAATGCATGGGGTTACAAAGGAAATCAAAGGTCAGTAAAAAATAAAGCTATCCAAGTTCACAAATTCCAGGAAACCTAGACATCAGGTTAAGGATGCCCTGCTGTAGGAACAATATTCTATCCACTACACCAGGCTGTATCTCTCGCAGTTAAAGGAACTGAGTTTGATAGCCTGGAGAAGAGAATTCAATTATTGGGAGGACTATCACAGGGAGGAGAGGATGACTTGTCCTGTTTGGCCCCAGAAGGCTAAATCAGAAACAGTGGGCAAATTTGGAATTGATATAAAGAAAAAACTCCTAATAATTAGATCTGGGTCAAAGTAGATTAGATTAACTCAGAAAACAGTCAGATTTCCCATCACTAGAGCTTTTCAAGCAGAGATTGGATGGTCACTGACCAGCGATAAACAAGAGTCGACTCTTGTTCAGGTATGACCTCTAAACTCCTCCCTGACTCTAAGATTCTGTACTTTGAGATGCTCTCACAAAACCCCTTCTAGCTCTAAGATCTATAATTTCTATGGCAAACAGCCCAGGCTGGAGGGGAACACCAGCAAGGCTGCCTTCTGCCTTCCCAGCTAAGAGTCTGCCACCATGGAAAGAGCCACCCGTGGTCCACCTTAAGGCAGCCTGGCTCCACCTGATGCCAGACCTCCTGCAGGAAGCAGTATGATCCATTTCTGAGTATCCCTAATTATTCAAAATTTTTGTGGCATGTTAGGCCAAAACATGCTACCCTGACATCTCTACTTTCTTGTCCTACTTTTGCTTTTTGGGGTTAGTTCATTTCAGTGAGCACTTATTAAGCACCAAGAGTATCACTGGATCATAGATTTAGACCTGAAATGGATTTCAGAAGCTCTCTAGTCCAGTTCTCTCATTTTGTAGCTAGCACACTGAGAGCTAGAAAGATGGACCTGTCTCAAGGTTACACAGGCACCAAGTGACAGAGGAAGGTCCTCTGCCTCCAGAGCAGCATTCTGTATCATGCTGCTACTCTATATATAAGCGTCTGGGGTGGGCACTTGGGAACAATGGATGGAACCAGACTAGATCCTGCCCAGTGAGTCACTTAGACCTAAATCTGTATGGCAGATGCACCCTTCGGATATCCAGAAGCCAACTTTTTCTCCATGTTTTCTGTACTCCAGGCTAAACATCCCACTTATCTCCAACTGTTCCTAATATGGCAGAATTCCTTTACCATCTTAATCACTCTACTCAGGGACAGGCACTAGTTAGATCTCCCTCTTAAAATAAGAGGCTTCAGAATTGAGATAATCCTCTAGATGTGGCCCAACTCGTAGGGAGGACAATGGCATAAATCCCTCCTGTGAAAGGGTATCTTCTCCTTTACTTGTGAAATTGATTTTTTTCAAGAAAAAAATTCCATTTAAAATCCATCCTGGTAAATAAATTCAGTCCAATTTTCCAATCTGTCAAGTTAATAACTGCAATAATAATAGTAACTGATATTTACATAGTTCTTTAAGGTTTATGGGAGCCTTGCATATATTATTTTATTTTATATGTTATAATTATTCCTATTTAAAAGATAAGTATTATTTTCCCCAACTAATGGATGAGGAAACTGAGGCTAGGTGACTTGAACAAGGCCACACAGCTAGAAAGTATCTGAAGATAAATTCAAACTCACACTTCCCTGACTCCAACTCCAGTGCTCTATCCACTTGCACCACACTGTCTTCTAAGATCTTTCTTTGTATCCCTCCCAGTTTATGTCATCCACAAATAATGATAAACAGGTCACCTAGGCCAAGTCATTTCATTTAATTTATAAACATTTTTAACAAAACAGGGTTAAAGAGAGAGGCTGAGGCGCAGGAATTGCAAACTGATTTTACCTATTTTCCTCATTTGAGCCTTACAACCCTATGAGGTAGGAGTTAACATTATCCTCATTTTACAAGTGAGAAAACTGAGGCTGAGATGTAATTTGCCCAGAGTCACACAGCTAATAAGTGGTCTGAGGTCCAATTTAAATTCAAGTCTTCCTGATGCCAAATTCTGCTGCGACACCAGCAGCCTAGAGACCGCCATCCAATATGATATTAATCCATTCAATCACAGGATCATAGATTTAGAGCTGGAAAGAACCTTTGAGGCTATTCAGGACAACAAAGGATGTACTGGAGGGCTCAAGAAAGCTGATTGTTAAATTTTCAGTGTGAGAATTTACAGCTCGGAAATTTGCAAACACTGCAAATCGGGCTTGACTTGTTTTGCTGATTGTCTTGAGTTGACTTAAGAAAGTGATGGAGAAGATGTTAATAATTGCAGATTACACTTAAAAGTGTGTCCTGAGGTTGTCAAACACTTCTTAAAACATTCTGGAATCCAAACCACTCATTTTACAGAGGAGAAAACTCAACTGATTAGCCCAAGGTCACACAGGTAGGAAGCCCAACAATCAGTGAATCTCTAGTCTTTATTGTCTACTTTGTGCCAGGCACTGTGCTAAATACTGGAAATACAAACATGAAGACTGAAACAATCCCTACTTGCAATGAGCTCACATCCTGAGGGGGAATAAAAATGCAAGTATATATAACTGATATCATGTTCCTTTCTTCTCAATGGGTGGGGAGGGAGAGAATTTGAAACTCAACATTTTAATTAGTTAATTTTTTAAAATAATAGTAAGTGACCAAGTTTCCAGATACAATTGTTCACTCAGCTACAAATGTGTCCAACTATACTATCACCCAGGTTTCATTTCTTCTTCTTGTCTACAATGATATCTCAAAAAGATTTATCATATGTTATAATGGAATCCAGATGGATTATGTCTATTTCCTTCATCTACTAGTCTAATGATCACATAAAACAAAACAAACAAAAAAAAATAGATCAGATCTCTCTCTGTCTCTCTGTCTCTCTGTCTCTCTCTCTCCACTTACCCCCCCACCTCTCTATATGTGTGTATAAAATCATTTTGAAAACCAGAAGACTCTACAATCTCTGTTGAACAGCTCTGTGATGCCTCAGCGTCCCATTATAACTAAACTTGCTTCTTCACAGATCTAGAGAGATAACAATGACAACAGAAAGACATTGGTCTTTTAGAGCATGCTAAAGTTTGGGGGAAAGAGGAGAAACAAAGGAGGAAAAGACTATTGCCCCAGGGTGGATGGGGTAATGATAACTGATTACAGACAGACGGAATTGGGGGCTCAGATCTTATCTCAATTCTGTTTTCTCTGCTGAGGAGGACGACCTTTGCATTAGAAACGATGAAAGAAAAATGGCCAGAGGGCAGCTAATACCTGAGACAATAAGGAGATAATATGAGAATAGAGATAGACCCTTGATTTATTCAAATCAACTGGTACAGATGACCTAAATGACTAGTACTGAAAACACTAGAGGATGTGAATGCTGATATTTGAAAAATATCTGTGATATTTGAAAAATCATAGAAAAGGTAACAAATTCTGAAGACTAGAGAACAGCAAACATTGTCCCAATTTTCAAACAAAAGGTAGAGATCTGCAAACCATAAGCTGGCAAACTTGACTTCTATTCCTGAGAAAAGTCTAGAAGGGTTGTTAAAGAGATGGTTAGTAAACATTTAGAAAAGTAGGCAGTGATTCCAGAGAGCCAGCCTAGCTTCAAGAATAGATCAGACCAGACTAACTTTATTTCTTTTTTTTAACAAGATTCCTGAGCTAGTAGATGAGGGAAATTCTCTAGATGTGGTCTACTTAGATTTTAGCAATCATTTGATAAAATACCTCCTGCTATTCTCACGGAAAAGATGGAGAGATATGGACTGCATGATGAACCAGTTGAATTCAAGGTCAGTCTTGAGTAGTTGTTAAGTAGTTCAGAGTCATCGTGGTAGGAGGTCTCCAGTGGAGGATGCCAGGGTCATGGGATTTGCCTTGTGGTGCTTAACACTTTTATCAATGTCTTAGATAGAGGCATAGATGGCATGGTCTTCACATCTGAAGATGACACAATGCCAAGAGGGGTGATTAACACACTAGAGACAGAAGTAGCATTCAAAAAGATCATGACAGGTCAGAATGTTGGGCTTAATTGAAAAACATGAAATTCAATAGGGGTAAATCTAAAGTGTCACCCTTGGGTTCTGAAAATCAACTTCATAAGTAAGTGGTTAGATAGTTATTTGTCTGAAAAAGATCTTGGGGTTTTAGTGGACCACAAGCTCAATGTCAATCACGAGTGTGATGAGGAAACTCAAAAAGCTCATTAGAACCTGAGCTGCATTGAGAGGCATAGCTTCCAGGAACAAGTAGATGACAATGTGATCTTTGATCTATCCTGATTGGATATCATCTAAAAGATGGACTGAGATCAATTCTGAGGATCAAAGTTTCTCCAGGACATCGACAAGCTGGATGTATTCAGTGAAGAGCAATCTGGTGGAAAAAGGATTAGATTTGTCCTGGTTGTCTCCAAAAGGTAGAATGAAGAGTGATAGTTAGAAGGGACAAAGAGGCAATTTCGACTTGATGTCAGGAAAAAAAAAAACAAGTAAACAACACTTGTTTGTAATTAAAGCTGTCCAAAAGTAGGTAAGATGCAATTCCTTTAAAATATGTAGAAGTGGAGGACAGCCAGGTAGTGCAGTGGATAGAGAACCTGCCCTAGAGTTAGGATCTGAGTTCAAATTTGGCCTTAGACACTTAGCAGCTGTGGGACTCTGAGCAAGTCACTTAACCCTGATTGCCTGTGGGGTGGGGAAGATACACAGAAGTAGATGGTTGTTGAAAATTCATCCAATGCTAAATTCTATTTTTTAAAATTATATATTTATTACTTCATTTATACTTCACAACCCTATGAGGTAGCTTCTATTATTAGTCCCATTTTACAGCTGAGGAAACTGAGGTTTGGAAGGACAGAAATTTTAAAGATGTGATAGCTGTGTTCAAGTAACCGAAAGGCTGTACAATTAATCAATTCACAAGCACTTACTAAGCCCCTGTGCTCCAGGCATTATGCTGAGAGATGGGAAATTCAAAGACAAAAATGTAACACCCTTTACTTTCAAGGAGCTTACAGGGAAACATTTGTGTACTAAGCACAGTGTATTTAAACTATATACAAAGTAGATGAAAGAGATAAAGGGAGGGAAGATAGTATCAATTGAAAAGATGGAGAAAGGCAGAAGGTGTAGCTTGAGCTGAACTAGGAAGGAAAGTAAAGGTTCTAAGGAACAGAATTAAAGAAGGTGTACATTTTAGGAACTGGGGGTGGGGAAGGGGACTGCCTATACAAAGACATGGAGATGGAAGACAGAGATGGCATGTGAAAAACAGCAAGAAGGCCAATTTGGCCAGTTTGTGCCAAGTGTATATAAAAGGGAATAATATATGAGAATCCTGGAAAAGTAAATTGGAGGGAGGTCGTGAAGGGCTTTGAATGCCACCCAGAAGAGTTTGTATTTGTTTCTGAAGGTCAATAGGGAGCCAGTGGAGTCAATGAGTACGGGGATGCCACCTCAGCCCTCTATTTTAGGAATATAGCTCACTTTGGCAGCTGTGTGCAGGAGGGAGAAACTTGAAGCCATAAGAAACTTTAACAGGTTACTAAGAGAACTTCCCTAGGATGAGGACTTGAACTAAGGTGGTCATGTGAGTAGATAGAAGGGGATGGATGGGAGAACTGTAGACATGTCTATTCATCTGGAAGTAGAAATAGACAAGATTTGGCAACTGATCAGTTATTGGGAGTGAGGGAGAATGAAGAGTGGAGACTGCCTGGATGGTGTGAACCTCAGTGAGAGGAAGGTTGGTGGTACCCTAGACAGAAACAGGGAAGTTTGGAACAGAGGTGAGTTTGGGGGGGAAAGATAATAAGTTCTATTTTGGAGAAGCTGAAATTGAGATTACTGTGAAACATTCTGTTGGCAATGTCCAGTAGGCAGTTGGTGATTAAGTTCAGAAGAGAAACTAAAGCTGGACCTACAAATCTGAGACTCATCTGCAGAGAGGTGCTCATTGAATCAGTGGGAGCGGATGAGTTCACCAAGTAAGGAGATAGAGAGAGAAAAAGAAAGAGAGCCCAGGACAGAGTTTTGGGGAACAGCCACAATTAAGGGAGTCCAGCATAGGACAAGGAGAAGAAATAGCTTGAGGAGTAGGAGAACAAGTGTGCTATTGAATTTAGAGACTGGCTAAACTCATTCTGCTTGGCCCCAGGGGGCAAAATTAGGAGCAGTGGTTTAAGGCACTTTTCACTTGCTATTCAGAAAAATTTTCTAAGAATTAGTACAATTCTGTGAATGAGATGAGCTGCCTCAAGGAGCTAATAATAACTTTTAGAGTTTATGACACTTTCCTAATTAGCCTTCAAAACATTCTAATCCTCCCATTTGCAGATAGGAAAACTGAGGCTCAGAAAGGAAAAGACTGGCCCACCTAGGGGATTCCTCATTACTGAGAGAGGCTGTTATGACCATTTGCCTGGGATGTTCTTGAGGGTGTTCCTGTATGGGTACAGGCTTACCTAGATGCCCTCTGGGATCCAGATACCTCCCCTTATGAGATCTTAGATCTATGTAAAATATATGACTGCCTATCTCAGAGGCTGGGAAGTTCAACGTCCCTGCACACTCATTTTGAACTGCAAATAAGGAAGTGTTGCTGTGGAACTCACCTAAAGGGTTCCATTCATTGGGGAGGATTGACCCAACCATCCAGACCCAACCCCATGGCCACACCTAGGCACAAAGCACAGTCATACTCAGTCACAAACAGGAAAGGTGAGTTCACCTACAGGCTGCCCCTCAGAACCCATGCTTTGAGCCACCACAAGCACACACACAAACACATCATATACACAAGCACATCTCACACACAAACACACACACACACACACACACACACACACACACCCTGCATGGTCATGCAGGCACCCACAGAATATAGCCCCTCTTGCACAATTTCTTGCTAGAATATTTTTCAGCGCAG
This sequence comes from Potorous gilbertii, assembly GCA_028658325.1. Taxonomy (NCBI): domain Eukaryota; kingdom Metazoa; phylum Chordata; class Mammalia; order Diprotodontia; family Potoroidae; genus Potorous; species Potorous gilbertii. The sequence continues at coordinate 186,267,393 of CM053773.1, read as the reverse complement.
AAAATGAACCATTATTAAAACATCACCGCGACCAGCCGGGAAAAGTCATTTGCAGCAATTTATATCGTGTCACTGAGGCTGCTGAGAGGAAACAGGAGAAGAGAGGGATTTAAGGACTTGGTGAAAAATCACATTCCATCAGAGGGAGAACAGATGGGTATTTTTTCCCCACCCTTTTCCCTGGCTCAGGCTCAGAGTCAGGAATCTTAAATCAGCTGCAGATTTGATCTTTGTTTCATTTCCTGTGGGGTGAATCTATGGCCAAGGAGGACCCAGTCAAGCCAGGCCTCAGGTGAATGTGACCAGGGCAATTTACTGATGTCCCCATCTCCTCTCCAATGCCCTTCCTTGCAGCTTGCCCCACTCTTGGGATTCATACTGCTTTACTTCCCCTCTGTCTGATTTCATCTTCTCCATCACATCTCATCCAGACATCCACCCAGACCCATTTTACCATCTGCTTACCATCCCTGCCCTGCTTCTCTCTTCCTGGACCTCTCCCCCTGTTCCCTTCCCTCCCCTTCCTGAAAAAAGTGAATCCATTCATCTTTAGAGTCTAAGCCAAAGGGCCTAACCCAGCTTATTGTTGGCTAAGTACAAATCAGACCTTCTAGCCATCTCAACCATACCATTCTTCTTCTTCATAGTCATTAACCTCTTCCCCTTATACACCCCTCCTTTTCTAACCACTATTCCCCTTAAGATATTATCTTACCCTGTTGTAGGGGTTCTTAAGCTGGGGAACCACAGATCTGATCAATTTCAAGGGATCCCTGAACTTAGATGGGAAAAAAACTACATCATTATTTTCATTACCCTCTTACAAAAGCGTGTTTCCTTCCATTAGAAATTTTTAAAAATGCTATTCTGAAGAGTCTGATGGCTTTACCAGACCTCCAAAAGGATTTGTGACACACAAACAACTCTGCCCTAATTTAACATAAGCTCCTTGAGAGCAAAGACTGTGTCTCTTTTTATATTTGTAACTCAGGTTCTTAATGGAGTACCTGACACATAGGAAGTGCTCAACCAATTGTTTTTTCATTCATTCATTCCTTCCTTCATTCATTCATCCATTCCCTTAATCTAGTTCCCTATCATCACAGAAGTCCTAAGCAACTCTAATATATTCTAGAGTTGAGCTATGAAGCTCAGACCTTAGAACTCTCAAACAATTCAATTCAATAAGCATTTATTAAATGCCTAGAATGTGCTAGTCGCATAAATAAAAATGAAAATACTGCCTGTCCTCAAAAAATTTATATTTTGCCATGTTTGTCAGTACCAGTCAAGGAAGTTCCCAAGTTACCATCTTAGTCTTGAATGAGACTCTACACTGAGGGTCTAGACCTGGGTTCTTAAGATTCCCCCTTGTTCCCCTGACTTTGACTCCTGTCCTCCATCCTGGAGGCATGTTTATTTGTCTTCAACATTCCTGAAAAAAAGAGACCATCAAAAGACTTTCGTGGTTCCTACCAAGAGGCAAGGTCTAGCCCCAGGGTCTCTCCCTTCTTCTGACTGCCTCGTTCCTAGTTTATGGGACAGAGCAGCAAGGTAAAGGCATTGGTAACCTAATCACTCAGCCCAAGAAAGATTGGGAGTTAATAAAGACAGAGGGGGTTCAGAATCCCAATAGCTCCTGAAGGAAGGCAAATTCCCACTATAGAGTGACCTCTGGGTTCCCTCAAGCAGGAAGAGATAACAGGGAATTCCCCCCACCCCCCAGTCTTCTCATGCTCATCAAGGTCCTCCCTCCACCAAGGGAGAAGCTCCCCATACTTTCCCTAGGCACCCAACAAGGCCCTTCCCATCCCTATCTCAGTCACTACTTCCTATAAACAGGACTCTTTAATCTCTCTCCTATACATCATTCCCTTTCCTTCTCTACTTCATGTTAGCTGGCTAGTCACCTACCTCCAGATTTTGCTTCAAGGCATTAGGGTGAGGGATGTTAGAGTGAGCTGGGATGTGACATAGATTTCCCCTAGAGCAGCAGAGATGGATTTTTTTTTCCTTCCATCTATTTCAGCATCCCACCCCAGCCCCCTTCACTTCCAGGACACATACAGTGACCTAAACCCTTTTAGATGGTAAGTCATTATGCTCCTAGTATTTGTCATATCAAACAATCACAAGCAGAAACGAATCACATCCAGGCATCTGAGTATAGTTGTGTTCCCATACGCCTGCGTGTCCATGTATACACACACACACTCATGCAGGCACCCAGAGAACATAGCCCTCATATTTCCTTCATACTCTCATATTCTGTAACATATTGTGTAACATCTACTAACATCTCATATTGCACAACATCTACTAAATCACCAACACTTTCCCTACTCTGCTTGGGCTTGCAAATATCCAATTTTTTGGTAATGATTTCTAAGTTCTCCTTCATTGCCCATTCCCTTGTCCACCTCCTTCAATGGATCAGGAACAGAAAACTCTGTTACTCCACTCTACCCTCATCCCCAACTAAGCCCCTACCTGTGTGCCAAGTATCCTGTCCTCCTCCAGAGCTGATCAGAAAAAAGCCTACAGCTCGAGGAGGTCTGAGTGGCTCCAGGCTCATTAACTCTTCAGTGGTGAATGCTCCAGCCATGCATGTCAGGAAAGTGTGGATCTCCCACATCTCCCCAACGAGTCCCCAAAGTCTCTTCCCAGTAACACACCCTTGCTTTACGGACAGTCTTCTGAACACAGGCTCACCATAAATGATTTGCACTCGTTGCAACCATTCCTACGCTTCAGCCCTGGCCCTCTCCTCTCCTCATACCACAGTTTTCCCCAATCCTGATCTTTCTCTCCTTCAGACTCCACAGCACTCCTTTCCAAGGCAACATTTTCCCTCTCAAGCTCTTTTTGTCATCGGATTGTACCCAGTCCTTTCCTGCCCCCTCCGACTCTCCTCACTCTCTCCTGGACTTGCAAAGCCCAGAGCAAGAGAGCAAGATCTTCCTATTCTCCCCCATCTCCAGACAGTCTCCTACCTAGGAAGACAATAGAATTAGGGGCAGGAAAATTCGAATAGGAATGGGTGAGAGGAGGAGGAATGGGATAAAGAAAGGAGAGGGAGGGAAAACTAGAGAGAAAGAGGAAAGGGGATGGAAAGAAGGGAAGGTTAGGATTAGAGAGGGAGAGAAAAGGGGAAAGGAAGAGAGGAAGGAGAGCTTCTACCTCCACTTTACCTTATCCCTATTTCCCTCCTCATCCTCTCTTCTCCCTTTCCCATTTCCTCTTCCATTTCTCCCCCCTCCTTACCCCACTCTTCCTACTTACCTCTTATTCCAACCATTCCCCTGTCCCAAACACTTACTAATTTCTTTGATTATCAATCCCTCTACAACATCCCCTGGCTGAGCTCCCTTAACTTTTCTCCTTCTGGCCCAGCCTGCCCCTCACAGCTAGCACACTCGAGTGAAGAAGCCCTTCCTGGCTTCTCTCATCCAGGGGCAGAACACTTACCTGGTGACCTGGGAGTAACAACATATCAGCTCCTGGACACTGAAAAGGGAAAACATTACAGAGAAAGGGGTATCTAATGTATTGGGAAGAGGGTGGATTATAGATTTGGAGCTAAACAGGAACTTTAGGAACCACAGAGTCCAACACCCTCATATTTTACATATGAAGAAACTGAGGCACAAAGAAGTTTAATTGGATTTCCCAGAGACACACAGCTTGTAAACAGCATTCAAACATAGGTCTTTCCTGACTCCAAGTCCAGTGGCCTCTACAAACCATGCTGTCTCTCAAGCAACACCTGGGTGACAGAAGAAAAGATTAGGGGGTAAGGGTATCCAAGGTGTCCAGGAGGTCTCCAAGACCTAAGGAACTGCATTTCTCTCAGACCCTTGATAGTTCTAGCTAGCTACCTTGACCTCCAGTCTTCTGATAAAGGCCTCTACCCTAACAGATTCCTTTACTGGTAAATGGGAACACAAAACTTCCTTGGAACGAGAGGGAGAGACAAGCTGAGCTTCCCCCACTATCATCTTCAGCTAAGGGGTTACACGTAAGACATGACCCTGGGCAGGCAAGACAGATGGATTCCTTCAACCCTCCTTTCTCCCCTTCCCTGAATAGAGAAGGGTGATGCAGAAGGTCTTTTGTGTTACCCCCTCACCCTAGCACCTCCACTGTCCCCACTCCATCTTCCCTTCTCTTCTCCATCACCCCTCTCCTCTCTTCTTCTGTCTCCTTTCACCTCATGTCCTCTCATTTGCCTTTCCCTCGCTCTTTCTCCTGCATCTGGATCCTCCATCCCCTCTCTCCCTTTTTCCTTCTTTAACCCTCATTTCTTCCTCCTCCTTCCTTATTCTCTTCTCTCTTGCCTCCTCTGTCCTTTCTCTCCCACCCATCTTCTCTTTTCCTGTTTCCTTCCACCTCTCATTTCACTGCCTTATTCCCCTCACTCTTGCTCAGATCTCTATCTTTCCTTGCCACTTCTCCACTTTATGCCCGCCTTTCTGTTATGTTCTTTCTCTTCTCCTCCTCCTCTTTTCTCTCTTTCACTTTCTTTTCTCTTCCTCCTCCCAAAATTTTACCCCTCTCCCAATCCTTTTCTCGTTACCCTCAAATTCTTTCCTTCTCCCCCCTTTCCTCCTCTCCTTTATCCTCTTTTAGCTCTCTCCTTCCCCATTCCCCCTTTTTGTCTCTCTCCTTCCTCTTTAATCGTCTTCCTCCCTCTTCATCCTTTTATCTTTCACCTCCCTGTTCATATTCCCGCCTCCCCTTCATCCTCCCCTTTCCATCTTCATCCTTCCCTTTCTTCCTTTAGTCTTTCTCTCCCCACTTCCCATCCACACCCCTCCTCCTTCCCAATCTACCCCAGGCCTGTACACTTGCGCACTCTCAAGCATGTACACGGGGGTTGGGCAAGGAGCACGAGGCGCGCCCGCGTGGGGCGTTTAGCATCTCTTTGCACGCGTGTGCATGCGTGTGCACAGCCTGTGCTGTCCGAGATGCTGGCCCACAGCCTGCTTGCGGACTACTTGCTGCTGCTGCCTCGGCAGCGTGTGCATCTGAGAGGAGTGGGGTCGGGGGTGGGGGGGTGGAGATTGGCCTGGCTAGCTTCTGGAGCCCCTCCAGTCCAGGCTTTGGACCTCGGGAGGGAGGGCCCTACGTTAATGCTTTCAGCTGCTTCCGTGGGACCCCGCTGCATTCCTTCTCTTGTCACAATTTTTCGTAAAACCCAGGAAGGACCCCACAGACACTAAAAAGCGATCGTCCTCTCACTCCCCTGGCAGAATCTGCTCCTGTTGCCTTCTCTTCCCAATCCCTGCTGTTCTAGTCTTTGGATCTGCAGAGAAAGATGGGCGCCCTCCCTTCCCTCCTCCATCCCCGCCTCTTCCCTCCCTCCCCTCCCCCCCGCAAAATAAACTTTTTTAGCCTCCGGGGAATCTTGCCTTACACTGACTGGGGGAGGGGATGATTAGCACCTTCGGGTGAAGGCCAGCTCGAGGACAGCAGTACTTTGAGAGCTGGGAGTGCGAGATGAGAGCCAGAACAAGATCTACACTGAAACCTTATTAGGAGGAAAAGACCCTGCCCACTGTAAAACCCTGAAGAAAAACTACAACTCCCAGCATCCCCTGGACTACAGTTATTAGGTTATTATTTTTTTTTCCTTTCTGTTCTGGACTCCGAGGTCACTGGAAGCAGCTTCTGGAGTCTTAAATTTGGGGGCACTGAGGATAGGGGCCTGACTGGGAAGCTCCTACAGACGTATGGAATGGTTATTACCCTCTAGGGACCACGGAGGATCTCAGAGCACTCTGCCAATCTAATAAAAGGGAAACTGAGGCTACAAAAGAGAAGAGGATCTCTCATAGACACACACACCCACACCCACACAAACACCAACACAGTACATTGAATAGAGATAGACCAGAAACTGAATCCAGGCCTCTCACCATCTATATTTTCATCGGTAAAATATAATCTTTATATTACCTACCTCACAGGATTACTGTAGTGAGGAAAGTGCTTTGTTCATCTGAAGTGTTTTCTGCAACTAGGGATTAGCAGCAGTAGTAGCAGTAGTATTTGCTGTTTCTTTCCCCATCCCCCAGTCACATCAGGGCTGAGCCAGGTCATACCTGGCTCCTGTGATCAGAAGGGAGATGGAAAGGAACTGGGTGAGATAGGGAGACTCTCCCTTCTGCTTTGAGATTATGAAAGCACAGCTTGAGAAAGACCTTTTGGAACAAGGGAGAAGACCTGACTAAGGTCTTCCCTCTCCCTAGTCAGTCATTCAATAAATATTTATTAAGTACCCAATATGGGAAAGACTCCAAGGCATCCTGGCTTTCCAGGAACTCCTAGTTTAATGGGAGGAAAACAGGAAAATATGTACAAACAAGACATATACAAGATAAATTTAAGATAATCAACAGAGAGAAGGAAGGACAGAGAAAAGACAGGGTTGGAGGAAAGTGTCTCCCTTTGCTCATGTTCAAACTATTGCTCTAATTCCCTCTCACCCTCCAACCCCAACCTTATTCCTGCCTCCCAGATTCTATACCCTATGTTAAAAATTCAAAACTGGAGCATGGAATTGCAATAACTTACAAAGTTAGGACCAAGAATCAAACAAAGCCAGGTGTCCTGACTTCCCTGTCTTCTCTTCTTTACTCCTTCCAGTTCCAGGTGGCACTGTTGCCCCAGGGCAGCATACTCTAAGTCGGGATTTGTCTCAAACCCTTAGTTTTGCCCGGAGAGTGGTACTCAGGGACCTAATCCAACACCTCCAATCCAGGTTTTAAGGGATGCTCAATGTTCTAAGTGTTAGCTGCCCCCCAAATTAGGTGCATCCCTACTCCCACTACTTCCCACTGCAAACTAAAGCCCTCAAGGAAAAGATTGAGCAAAATATCAGTCCCTTCCCTGGAGATCCAGGCCTGGTTTTGCACTGTTCCCCTCCCCGCAAGCCTCATATTCTCTCTCTATTACCCCGACCTAGCTTTGTCCCTGTCCTAGGTTGTCTGTCTTATTTCCCACTGGTCGCCAGAACTGCCTGCTCCAGGTGTAATGAAATCCATCTTGTGTTTTACCTTCCGCTTCTGTTACCTAGGTCCGCAGGCTATCTGGGCTCCCTTCCCTCGGGATCCAGTACCAGAGTTTGCACTTCCCCCACCCCTTCTTGGTCCTCGCTTCTCTCTTCTTTTTTATCCCGAAACCTAACCCGGTTCGGTCTCCAGAGATCCTAACCAGACCTTACCTCTTATCATCTTATAGCCTCCCCTTAGTGACAGCTCACTTTCCCTCCTTCTCCCGCCCTCATACAAGGTCTGTTCCTTGGAGATGTCCATCTTAGGACATCTGGGCCAGGTTTTGTGACTGCCATTGTTTTTGCAAACGGGGCTCCAATCTACAGTTCCGGGGTGGGTCCTGCTGCCTCTCTGTGCCCCAGGTGGTAGCGACTGTTGGCTCTGAAGCCCCAGGACCCAGGTCCTCCTCCTCCTTTTCCTCTTCCTTCCTCTCCTCTTCCTTCTCCTCTTCCTCCTCTTCCCACTCCCCCACTACATTCCTGGGAATCTGGGGCCAGGCCATGTCCTAATTATGCCTAGCAACTCGTAGCAATGTATTTTGCCCGGATACCGGTCCTGTTGCTAAATCCAGACCCGAGTTTTTCTTTTCGCCTGGAAAGCTAAAACTCATCTCTTGCTTCCCACGAGCAGAGGGGATATTTATTGAGACCCTAGCTTCAATACCTCACCTCACCTCAACTAAAATATACAATCCTGGCCGAATTAGCGCGTGCATCCTGGTTTTCTATACTAGATGAGGTTCTGAGTTTGTTTCAGTCCCTTTCGCTATTGGTTTCGCCTTCCTGAGCAGTGACCTCCTCCCTGCAGTACCACTTCATCACCCAAGAAATCCAAGCTTTTACATGTTGTGCAGGAAGCTTGCCTAGATCCGTTCACACCTGGATCCTGCCCACATTTTGTCTCTCTCCTTTGTAAGTAATCGCCTGGGCAACCGAGACCTGCCCACGCTGCATCAACCACCTCACATCCTTCTTTCCTTCCCTACCCCCACCCCGTCCCAGTTCTTGGGAAAATCCAGACCTGGGTTTTTCTTGTTCTCACTGCATAGGGCATGACGCAGTCTTCCGTCTCCCAGAGTGGAATCCAGTCCGCTATTTGCGGGGCCCCGATACAATTGAGCATGTCGCATCCCTTCTCCATTCTCCATTCAATCCAATCCTCGTTTTTCATATCCCTCCTTAAATTTGGCACGTCTCGTTCCTTCTCCCTTTCCTGAGAAAGCCGTTCCGTATCTTTCTTGCCCACCCCCCATCCCCATTAAGCACGTAACATTCTCTCTACCTAATTTTTCCTGGGGCGGGGAAAAGACCTGACGGAAAAGGGGGAGAAGAAGGGGTTGGAAGAGAAGAATAAATCCAAGCCGTGTTTTTGTTTTTTCCCTCGCTGCATTGGTGCTAGTTACAAAGACCCCGGTCCGGTCGGCTGCTCCAGGCCGAGTTTTGCCGTTACCTACTGCCCCCCTTCCTTCTCCTCCCCTCCCGTAGCTGGTGCGCTGAGGAGCGGAGAGAGCAGGCAGGCGGCTTGTCATTGCTGTGTCCGGGCGCCGGCTCCATCCCTTCATCCCGAGGTGCAAAAGGGGGCCAGGGCCCCAGCGCCCCCCTCCGCCCCAGCTCCGCCCCTCCCCTCCGCCATGCAGCGCGCCGCCAGCCCCTGTCTCCTCCTCTAGCCGCCCCCCCCCTTCCCCGAGCTCCTCCATTAGCTCCGCGCCGCCTCCCCCCAGGTCCCCCGCTCGCTTGGAGCCCCCCGCGGGCACTGCAGGGAGCTCGAGCCGTAGCAGCAGCAGCAGCAGCAACAGCAGCAGCGGCAGCCCCGGCAGCTGTCCTGGGACCCGGGCCCCCAGCAGATTCTTAGTCGCAGAGGAGGCCCCGGCGGATGGCTGAGCGAGAGTCCCGGAGCGGCCTCGCCCGGCTGGGGGCAGCGGGCGGGGGGCTGGATCTGCCCCGTTAACCCCTTCGCCGCCGCTGCCGCCGCCGCCGCCGCCGGAGGGGGGGCGGGGGGGAGTCGGCTGGACTCACACGTGCCGCCGCCGCCGCCGCCGTCGGGGGAGCCGAGAGAAGGAGGGGGAGAGATGCTGCCCGCTTGTGTCGCTGCCGCCTCGCCCCAGCCCCGGGCCCCGGAGCCCTGACGCTGCCCACCCCCTCTCCCCCGCACTTCGCTCCCTCCCACACCAGGGGGGAGAAAGACCCACTCGCCCAGATCTTCGCCTCTAGCCCCGGAGCCCGCGCTCCCTCCCCATCCCCAGCCGGGGAGTGGATTGTCAAATTCAATTTTTTCCCCCGCTAAATTTTTGGTGGTGGTGGCGGTGGGCTGGGGGAGGGGAGCCCCGGAGCCCGCCCTCTCTCCGCCACCACCCCCCTTCCTCGGCTCCGGGAGATGTGCCGGGCGGGGGGCCCGGGGACGAGAAGCCGCAGGAGAGAGGAGAGGACTGGCGAGGAGAGCGAGCCACCCCTGGACAGGTGAGTGTCCACGCCGGGGTAAAGGGACATGGGGGAGGGGACGTCACACCTGGGCCAGGTGTCTGGGGCACACAGATCGGGAGAGCTTAGTCTACCCCTTGCCCACGTCCGGGTCTTGCCCCTCTGCGGAGGATGGGAGTGAGCCGAGGAAGGGCGTGGGGGAGGGGGATGGATGGGATGGAGTCTTGTCTGGAAAGGAGGTGACTGGATGGGGGTTCAAATCGTTTTTGCATCTGTTCCGGGGTGGGGAGAATCGGGGGCGTTGTAGCTGCAGAGCTATTCCTGGGGAGACTATGGGGTTGCTATTGCCGCGGAGCTGGGCACCAGCTGTGAGCTAGCCGAGGTGCTGGCGCGGGCTGGGATTGGGGCGGGGGAGGGGTGGGGGAGTAGGAGGAGAGGTGCGGAAAAGAGAGGCATCGTCTATGATCCGCGGTTTGACACCAGAGGGGAAAGAGAGACTGGGTCTGGGTGTCTATGCCTGAATGTATCTTTGTGTATCCGAATGATCGCGCGCGTGTGTGTGTGTTCATGTGTCTCTGGTTCTGCCATCCTGTGTCTTTGTGTGTATGTATGTACCGGCTGGTGTCTGTGTGGCTGTGATGGTGTGTTCGCCCTGGCTGTGTGGGTGTCTGGTTGTGTGTCTCTCCGACCTGTGTCTTCCAACCCCTGGAGGGGCTGTCAGGGGCTGATACCGCAGGATACTTTTGGATATCTATATACCTGTGTGTATGTACATATATACATATATATGTTCCTTTTTGGTGGTTTTTCTCTGAGAGGAGGGGGAGAGTGATTGGGGGAGGGGTTGTCTGGGTGTCGTGGCGGCGTCTCCTGCTAGAGGCTCCCCTCCCGCCTGCCGCTGCGGTCCCCCAAGGAACGTGCTGAAAACCTGAGCACAGGCCCGGGTTCCTGGGGTGGGATTGCTCTGTTAGGCTAGGAGGAGTGAAAGAGGTCGCTTGGACGCCTGTTTCTGCCTTCGATTGCTGTTAGACTCCTGCATCCGCTTCCCCCTCCATCTGCATTTCATTGGGGGGGAATGTCAATCATGGTCCCCCCATGTTCTAGTCCCTGAAATGTCAGGCTTGGGAAAATCGAAAAGAATGTCGTTTCCCTACCACCCCCACCCCCAGCCATACCCTGGATTGTGTGTGGGAGAGAGGGGATTGCTTTTATTCCTCTTCAAGATCCCCTAACCACAGGAGGGTCTTGAGAGCTAAGGTGACTGGGAGGTGGGGGCGAGATGACATTTGTCAGTGTCCTCCAAGAGGTACATGTAACACCTCCCCTCATACACAAACCCACCCACAAATGTATATTCCCTAACCTTGTGCACCCCTCAACTCCTTATTCCCCCACAGGAACACAAATCCAACCCTTCCAAACCCATATAAAGCTCTCATTGCTCCAACACACACCTCAATTTTTGTACACATGTGGAAAATTTAACAAACGATTATTAAACACATATAGGAGTTCAAGGCCTTGTATTCCATTAGGGTTACAAAGATGGAAAAAAAGGTTATGGTTTAGTAGGAGGAAAGGACGTACACAGATAGAATATAGACATATACCACCTCCCCCCCACACACCCAAAACCAAGTAAATGGCCCTGCCAATCACCTCCCCAACAATCTCCTGCCAAACAGGGCAGACTCCCTTATCCCCATGTTTGGAGAGAGATCCCTGGTGTCTTGTTTCTTCTCCCCATTCCAGAGGATCTGCCCCATGAGGAAATCACTTCAGTGTATGGAGTGAAATGAGTGGCAGGATTCTGGCCATAATGATTCATCTCTGGCTGTTCTTCCTTTTGAGAATCTACATCCTGACCCCAACCTATTCCCCAAGCCCTTAGGGAAGTCCCTTTTTTGGGGTCTCAGTTTTCTCTTTTGTCAAATGAAGGGTTTGGATTCAGAGCTATTCTAAATCCTATGACCCCATCCTTTCCTTTATTTCTCCCCTACCCTGTTCCTCATAGCTCTGTCTTTCCATCTCCAAACATGTGGGGTGTGGACACTGGGGCGTGGGGGATAAAATGGATGCCAATATGGCTGCTTCTTTCCTTCTCTCCCTCCCTATATCCTATTCCCCATATAATAAGCCCCCTGTCACTCAATGAGAGGCTGAGGCCCTAGGGGGAAGGTCTCAGGACAGGTAGGGTCAGTGTGCTTTCTAAGCACTGAGAGTATGGTCCCCAGGGTCCTTGGGCGGGGGGTGGGGGGGTGGGGGGTGTCTTGATACCTCTTGCCTTAGACTCCACCCCCCTCATCCCATCACAAACCCACCCCTTATCCACCTCTAGCCTCAGCCCCTAGATAGTGGCCTAAAAGCCTTCTCCCAGAAAATTCCCAGCACCCTCTGCTGCTCTATTCCACTCTACCCTTGGCTTCCACTCTGCCCTGGCCTCCTCTTTTCCTTAGACCATTTCCCCTTTCTCAAAGGGTGGTGTAAAGAGACTTCTGCCCTGGCTAGCTTCCTGGCTCCCTCCTTACTCCTTCCTGGCCCTTCCCAAATCCACCTCCTTTGCTCTTCTCCTTCCATCCTTTGCTTTTCCTGCTGAAAATCTGAGTAAAGGCGTACAGACACCTTTCTTGACATTGGGGTGGTGTGCCTTCCCCTTCCATTGTCAGCTAACCCCAAGGTCTCTCTCCCTCATCCCCCTTCACCTTATCCATACTTTGGGACCAGTTGTCCTTTTGGGGTGGGGGGTCCCCAGTACCAACTCAGGTCAGACCCAGGTCTTAGAGGGTGGGTGACTTCTCTTCTCCCACTCACTCCTCCCTCTAATGCCGAATTTATTACTTAAAAGTAGGATGAAAACAGGGAGAATAAAAGAAGGAATACAACCTTCATTATCATATCGAGAAAATTATCCGTGATTTCCCTAACTAGCAATTTGCCTGCCATGCCGTTCAGCGCTGACTTGCCCATTAATTACAGAGATGAAAAATCATCTGGAAAGAGGGAAAAGGAACTAATTCGATCCCTTGCCAGCGACAGTCAGTCCCCATGCACACAGACACACCACCACATATGTGTGCACGCACATGCGTGGGCCTCTCCCACTCTCATTCCAATGATTGGGTGGTCATCTCTCCTTCCCTTTCTGCTTGCTGACCCTCCTCCCTTCTTCTCCCACTCCCAACCTTATAGATGGTGACTACTTTGAACAATGTCTGATGGGAACTCCTGACCCCACACCCTTGGGTGGCATGATGAGTTTTTTTATGTGAAGACTTTCCTCCACTTATGTGATTGGGAATACCCAGTAGGTCTCATGCTTCCCTGGGCAGAGTGGGCATATTCTCTCATGCCCTTGAGCCCTTCTGTGAATATGAGGATAGAGGACCAAGAGGTAAACTGTTTTGGTTCCCCAAAGAAGGGTCATGAGCTACTGGTCAGGAACCCTAGGGCATGGAGAACCTTAGGAGGGGAAAACTTAGAAAGGAGGCAGGTATGCTATCTAACCTGCAGGGCTACCTGCTGAGCCAGTGAAAGCCAGATTCAGCCCAGGAATTATGTGAATGATCTACTATGTATATATTATATGGGGGGGGGGGAGGTAAGAGGTGGGTAAATAACTATGTCTCTGTTGTCTTTACAGTCTGTGTGCATCTTTGTATGTGGTTGCAAGTTTGCCTGGGTTTGAACATGCATGTGTGTATATGTGATCCATGTATAAGTCAGGTACATCTAACATGAGAAGCTAGCTTGATACTAAATTTGGGGTCAGAAGACCTGAATTCCAATACCAGCTCTCTTATGTAGGAATTGTATGGCCTTGGGCAGATCCTTTCCTTCCTTGGGCCTCAGTTTCCTCATCTGTAAGATTAAGATGAACTGTATGATTTCTAAGACCCCCTCCCAGATTTGTGGCAATGAAAACTGAGATGTACATCAACAAGCACTTATTAATTTCTCCCTGTCTGCCTATGCACAGCACTTCAGAAGAGAAAAAAAGAACCACACAACAATTCTGTCTACTCTGAGCTCTTGCTTTCCTTTACACGTTATCTGTGGACTCCTGACCCCTCCCCCATTCCAATGGGATACTACCATGGCCAAGGACACAAGAGGATCTGGTTTCAGTGTGGGCTATACTGTCCTGGGCTTCAATTTCCAGACAGCAGACAGCAGACAGCCTACCCTCCCCCGACCCCTGCCCCTGGGGAGGGGGGACCTGAGTGTCCCTGAGAAGAGTGTCTTACAGGGGGCCTCCCTCTTCTGGGATTCCCTAGATCTAGGAACCAGAAGCCCAGACCCTGCTCTGGTGTCTTGTAGGTGGGATAAGTATTGCTAGAGGGAAAGCATTCAGAGGGGATACTGGGGCTGGGAAATTCTGGACTCCTGAGTTTCTGCTTCCACTACCCCAGTAGAAAGGCTGTTCCTTTCTCTCCTCAGCTTCCCCTGAATTGGAGTGGGGGTGGGAAAGAATGGCCAATCCATGGAAATAAATCAGAGTCTATTCCACTGGGAGAATTCAGTGGCTGTAGCAGTGGGCTGAGCTATCTCCAGCCAGTCCCCTGTGTCTCTTTGGAGAGAGAAGGGGAGGGGAAAAAAAGCAGAATTCTTATTTTTCCTAGCATTCTAAGATTTGTAAAACATTTTCCTCACTTTAGTCTTGTGAGGTAGATCATGAATTACTTTTCCATCTGACAGATGGGGAAACTGAGGTTTAAAGAAATCATACAGTGAGTAACACAGAGAGCAAGAGGAAGACAGGAAGACTCTTAAAGACAGGTTAAGGGCAGCCAGGGAACCAGCCCAGCTTTCTTGTCTTGGAGATAGAGGAGTCAAAAGAGAAAGAGAAAGGAACACTTCCCTTTGGCTTGATCCATCCAACTAAACTCCAACTTGGGCTTGTCTGTCTGTCATCTGAGAACAGGTTAATGCCTTTTGTTATGTCTGTTAAAGACTGTTAAAAATGAAAGACCAGGACTGGATCAGATTGGGCACACAAAATCCTGCCTTGATTCTCTCATCTTTCTCAGTGGGGAGCATGGCTTGCCCATGGGGGTGTGGAATAATCAAAAAAGCACTGGATTTGGAGTCAAAGTACTTGGATTCAAATCCTGCCCTTGTTTCTTTCTAGCTGTTCGATGTTAGGTAGATCACTTAACCCCTCCAGGCCTCAGTGTTTTCTCTAAGATGAGAGGCTTGGATAAAATGATCTCTAATGTCTTTCCAACTCTAAATCCTAGACTTCTTTTTTTTTTTTTTGGAGGTCAACTGGGGGGTTAAGTGACTTGCCCAGGGTCACACAGCTAATAGGTATTTGAGGGTGGATTTGACTCCAGGGTTAATGCTCTATCCACTATGTCACTCACCTGCCCCAATCCTATACTTCCAAGAGAAAACTACCTTCCATCACCATCAGAAAGGTCTCTGAGAGCCAAAAGGGACATTGGTTAGGGCAGAGGGGGAAGAGGGGACATTATCTCTGTAGATTGTATCTGGGTAGAACAGGGACTCCATTTGTAAATGTCTGACTCAAAATGCCAGCCCTGCTCTCCTGTCCCTGGGGAAGAAGCACAAGGCAGAGAAAAGGAAAGAAGATGTAGGGCAAAGAGCTCTGGTTTGGGCTCAGAGGTCCTGGATTCAGATCTTGGCTCTGCTACTTATTTCTGTGACCTTGGGCAAATTATTTTCTTTTCTTGGGACTTAGTTTCATCTACTTTTAAATGAAGGGGTGATAGTCCATGATTTCTAAGGTCCCTTCCAACTCTGACCTGACCCCAGAGAAGAAATTTCCCAAGGAGAAAGGAAAGAATAAAACTATAGAGGGACCCTTGGGCCCATCCTCAGATAACCAAATCCAGAAGGCCTCTAGATCTTCTCTCAGGGATTGAGGCTCCCACTACTCCTTCTCCCTCCTTGCTCTCTGCTCTATCTGCCCTTCCTGGGATGAACTAAGGGACCTGTGACTGGCAGTAGATTTCCCCCAGGATAAAGACTTGCATCAGAAGTAGATGAAGAAGCTGCATGTCCCTTGCTCCCTAGCAGTCAGTCAGATTGGGAGGAAGGCTGAGCAAAAGATGCCCAGGGACCGAGACACCTTGGCCCAGCCAAGACAACTCTGACGTCACTGCCCTCTACTTCATCGTCATCTTTCCTGTAGCCCATAGTGGTAAGGGTCATCTAAAGGGTTTGGGGGACCAAGTAAGGCAGTAAGTCTTTGCTTGATTCATCCCACCACTTCTTTCCCTGCCTGACACCAAGCCTCTGCATTTCTCCTTCGTTACTCCTTCTTGCCATCTTTCCCTTTCCCAGTTTCTAGAGTGAATCCTGAACTTTATCCTAGGTCCCCCCACTTCAATTCCTCTGTGTCTTCTCTGCTACAGCCACACCATTATTCTTACTGTCCTTACTACACCCAGAAATCTTACCCTTCTCCCTGTGGGTCATATTCCCTAACCTGAAACCTGGAACTATGCCCCTCCATCCTCTGCCTTACTGAAACCAAAGTCTTCAAGGACCTCGTCAAGCCCCATCTACTCTAGGAGGACTTCCTTGATTCACACCCACCCCCACTCAGAAATGACCTTACCTCCCACCTGGAAACACACTTGGCACTTTGTGCAGTGGCTTCCACCTAGTAGATGCTTCATAAACTCTGCCTCTGACCTCTTGTGAGACCCTGGGGAATTCCCATCCAAATCCTTTCTCTGAATTTCGCTGCCCATGTGATCCTTGGGCCTCTATTCTCATTTATAAAATGGTCTCCAGAGTCCAATCCACGATCCTTCTCTGAGCTTCAGTTTCCTCCTTTGAATGATGGAGGGGTTGGACCCAAAACAATCTCCAAGAACCTTTCTAGGTCTAGATTCTATAATGCTATAACTGAAAACTCTAAGAAGACCAGGATGGTGAGCTTTCCTACCATGCAGAGGGCAAATGTACTGAATAGGTAAGTGAATGGCTTGGGTGGGAGAGAGGAGAGATATAAGCAACAGCTCCTCCCATTGTCTTCAGTTCCAGTCAACTGAGCTCCCTAATATGCTCAGAGCTGTGCCAGAGTACAAACAGACTGGGTCAAGGAGACCAGAGGGAAAAAACGCATCCTTGCATCTTAAGGAGCTTATGTTAATTTGGAGGCGGGGGTCACTTAGACTCACATCTGGAACATTCAGAGAACAGTACAAAGGGATGTTCTGTATCTTAATGAGCTGCTTGGGAATGGCGAGGGTTTTGAGGGGAAACTGGTCTCCAGAGAGAGCCCTGTAGGCCTTCTGAGTTAGTCCTGGAGCAGATGTGACTTGGACTGGACTTTGAAGGTTCCAACAATTGGGGGAGTGTTATGAGCAAAGACTGGAATAAGTGGGTCCTCTGTGGAGGGGTGAGCCCAATGAGTACATTAATAGGCTAACATAAAGAATATTGGTTCTGTAGCCCAACAGGACCTAGCTTCAAATTTCAACTCTGCTGCTTGCTCCTAGCATGACCTTAGACCAATCACTTAATGACTCTCAATGCCCTTGATCACATCTGTAAAATGAGGGGCTGATCCAGTCATCTCTAACGAACTTCTTAATTTTAAAATTTGTGAACCTATGGGCCTCATCACTCTTTATCCATGACTTGGATGAAATCATAGATTATTTCTTGGTTGTCGTTCAGCCTTTTCTCAATCGTGTCTTCATGACCCTATATGGGTTTTCTTGGCAAAGACAAAAGAGTAATTTGCCATTTCCTTCTCCAGCTCATTTTACAGAGAAAACTGAGGCAAACAGGGTTAAGTGACTTGCTCAGGGTCACACAGCTAGCAAGTGTCTGAAGCTGGCTTCTAACTCCTGGAGATGAGCCTTCCTGACTCCAAGGCTGAAACTCTACTCTCTATACTGCTTAGCTGCCCCTAGATTAATTCACACATTATACATTTAGTCCCTGCTGTATACAGAAATGCTGTGCTAGGGTGTTGAGAGTAAAATGAAATTTATTTCCCTGCCTTCACGCAATTCACAGTCTAATAAGAGGATAACACACAAACACATGCCTATAATACCCAATATTATATGAGTGCTGAATGAGGTATGAAGCAGACTAATATGTGAGGTCCAAATGGGAAAATAGTTATTGACCAAGGACAAACATATTCATACTGTAGAAGGAAATAAGCATTGATTAAGTACCTACTAAGTGCTAGGCATTGTGCTAAGCTCTTTACAAATATTATCTCATTTGGTCTTCACAACAACCCTCTGAGGTAGGTGCTATTATTATTTTAGAGATTAGAAAACTGAGGCAGGCAAAGGTTAAACAGCTTGCCCAGAGTCACCCAGGAGAAGATGAATTTGAACTCAGATCTTCCTGATTCCAACCCCAGTGTCCTAAATAATGCATTGCCTAGCTGCGATGCTCCAGTAGAAGATATGCTCCTTGTGTTAGTTTTAGGCCTAGCATACTGCCTTCTACTTGTCAGGCACTTCATAAATGTTTGGTCAGTTGTATTAATTAGGGAGGAAGTAGAATTTGAGTTAAATTTTAAAGGATGTGTAGAAATTTAATAGACAGAAAAAGAGAAGGAGGGCATTGCAGGCATAGTGAATATCTTGAACAAAAATATAGAAGCTGGTAGGCACCTGGTTCATTTGGGGAACAAACACTAACTCAGTTGGGCTAGAGCAAGGGTTCTTCATTTTATTTGTATGTCATGGATCCCCTTGGCAATCAGTCAGGTGAAATGACCTTGGACCCCTTCTGAGAATCACATTTTTAATGCATAAAACAATACATGAGATGGCTGAGGAAACCAAAGGTTAGTGAAAATAATATATTTCCCATTCAAGTTCATGGACCTCTAGAAATCTATCCAAGGGCCAGGATTCCATGAATTCCAGCTGAAGAAGCCCTTAGTTAGAGCATATCTGTCATGCCTATCAAAATTCCAGATAACATGAAGCTGGAAGAGAGAGTTAACCCATTGGATAACTGAATCATGAAAGAAGGGAAAAGAGATAAGTATTTATATAATGCCTACTATGTGCCACTCACTGTGCTAAGCACTTTACACATATTATCTCATATAATCTATAAGGATTTCAATAGCTTGAAATGATGGGTCATTGAAGAAGGGGTAAATGTAAAGTTCCACATCTAGGTATAAAAAGCCAATTACACAAATTCAAGATGGTTATGCTATGTCTAGGCAACACTTGCCATACAAAAAATTCTGGGGGGTTTAGTGGTTTGGAGTTGACTGTATCATGGCAGTTAAAAAGACAAAATTTAAAAGCATGATATTCAAAACTGTCCTCTCCTTTGATCAGAACACATTTGGAATACTGTATTCCATTCTAGATACTGACAAACTGGCATCATTTCCAGAGAATAGCAACCAGAATGGCAAAGGGGCTTGAAATCATTTCAAATAAGAACCACAGGTAAAGGCTGGAAGGGATTGTAGAGGTTGTCTACTGCAACCACTTTGTTTTACAGATGAGAATAACATGGCCCACAGAGGAGAAATGACTTGGTTAGGGTCATACAGGTGGCAAATGACAGCACAAGGATGTGAACCTAGGTTTTCTAGCTTTGGATCCTGTATGATGTTTGCTTCTCTCCCAGTTGAAGGAACTGAATATGTTTAAGAATGGAAGGTTGAAGGGGAACATTATCTTTGTCTTCCAGTACTGAGGGAGGATTTGACTTGTTTTGGTCCCAGGAGTTCAGAGCTAGGAAGTAGAGGAAGGGGACAAGGAACTGGCAGAGAGGCAGATCAGAGGTTACCCAAATGGACAAATAAAATAGGTGGCTTTGAGAGATAGTGAAATATCAGGCACTGGGGCTGTTCCATGGGAGGCTGGAGAAGAAGTTACTGGGGAGGGTAGTATGAGAGGGGTATAGGATATAGCACTGCACAGGCCCTGTCTAGTCTTGAGAATCTGTGATTCTGACTGGACAGGAAGACTCTGGAAAGAAAATTTGTGAGAGGTTGGTTCAGGGTCGATGGGGATGGGAGAGTTTGGAATGGTAACCCAAGGAGTCTGGGCTTGATCTTAGGCATATGTCCCACAATTTGCTTTTCCAGCATGGAACCACTGAAACCCTAAGTGAAGAGGATGGAAATAGAGGAGGAAAGTAACCAATGCAAAGCAGGGTTTTCAGAGAACTACTATGATCGATAATGGATGGGTTGAGGAAGGAGATGAATGAAAAGAGACCTGAAAGCAAGGAGACCTCTCAGCCCCTTACAGTTTGATCTCTTCCTCAATACCCATTTTCTTTCCAGTTCCCGGTATCCTGTCTTAAGCCTACCTCTCTCTCTTCCCTCTCTCCCTCACCTCCCATTGAGATGGTTGGACTCAAGTGAACTGGAGTGGAATATAAACTCTTTGAGGTCAGGGATTGATTGTTTTGTGTATGTGTGTGTGTGTGTGTGTATGTGTGTGTTTGCATTTGCAATGCCTAGCATGGTGCCTTCCATATCATAGGCACTTAATAAATGTTTCTTGAATTTAATTAAATTGGTTCCCTAGGAAGCCCAGGGAAGACAGACAAGGTGATAGACCTAGAGTTTTAGAGCTAGAAAGGATCATAGCCATTATCCATTCTAACCCAATCAGTCATTTTATAGATTTGGAAACTGAACCCAGAGAGAAGAGACTTAGGGTCTTAGAATAACAGATTCAGAGTTGGAAAGGACCTCAGAGACCATCTAGCCTAGTGGTTAACATCAGCGCTACCTGTGCATGAATGGTCCCCCATGTTTAGAATATGTTCTCTTGCGATCTCCACCTTTTAAAATCCTTTACTCCCTTTCCAGCACAGCTCAGCTCCCTCCTCTTTTAAATTCTAGTCCCCTTAAACAGCCTGGTAAAGCTATGGACCCCTTGTCAGAGAAGTGTTTTTAAACACATAAAATAAAATATGTTGATTACAAAGGAAAACAATTATTTTCAAATAGTCATTAAATTTTTTAAAGAAAACAAGTTCACAGACAGGTTAAGCACCTTCAGTCTAAGCTTTGCAGATGAAGTAGAGATGGATCAAGTTAAGTGACTTGCCCAAGGTCACAGAGCCAGTAGATGTTAATCTGACAGGAGTTTAGGAGAAAAGGTGATAAATCCTGAGTCAGAATGAGGACAGTCTAAGGGAAGAGAAGGATCCTTCCTGAGGACTGGGCCATCCTGGCATTTTTTGAGAAAGGTTCCAAGCTAGTGAGGCACGTATACTATGGTTTTAAATTCAAGCAAGTGTCCTTGACACTGAAAACCAGAATGGTGAATGGGCCTAGACATTATGCTTTATAAGGAGGAGTATTTGGAAGAAGTAGGCATGTTTAGCCTGTGGAAGACCCAGAGATGTCATAACCACCTTCAAAAATGTGAAGAGTTATCATTTGGAAAAGGATTCGACTTTACTTCTTGGCCACCAAATTGGCAGAATTAAGATTAATAAGTGATTGTTGCATGGACAAGTTTAGGCTGGATGTAAGGGAAAACTTCTTGAAAATGAGTTATCCCAAAGTGAAATGGGTAGGGGCTACTCTTAGTATGATCTCTCTAAGGGCTGAGACTGTCTTTGTCCTACCTGCATCCCTAGCTTAGTGCCTGGCACATAAGAGTCCTTTCATAAATATTTGTTGACTGACTGACTGGGTCCTCTTCACCCTCTAGACTTTCTTATTTGGTAATCTAAAAAAAAATGCCCACAGGCTTAATTATCTTCTCTGCGTAGACAACTTCCATATTTATATATCCAACCCTAATCTTTCTCCCAATCTCTACTCCAGAATTTCTAACAGATCATTGGACAGCTCCAACCAGATGTCCCACCGGCAACTCATACTCAGCTTGTTCAAAATGGAACTCATTGTTTCCCCCAAATACTCATCCTTTCTCTACAATTTCCCTGGTTCTGTTGAGGGGACCCCACCATCCTTCCAGTCACTCTGGTTCACAACCTTGGAAACATTCTCAATTATTCCTTCTCTTTTTCCTTATCCATTTGATTACCAAAGTTTGTTGATCCTACCCCTGGGACATCTCTCCCATGCATCCCTTTCTCCCTATTCACAAAGCCTCTACACTATTCTAGCCACTAATCACTCCATGACTGTTCTATTTCAATAGCCTTCTAATTGGTTCCCTTGTCTCTAGTCTCTCCCCTGTTCAATCTGTTCTCTGTGCAGCTGCCAAATTGATATTCCTAAAACACATATAATACCATGTCACCCCCTCTCTAGAATTCTCAATGACTCCCTATTGCCTCTAGGATCAACAGACTCCTCAGCTTAGTATTTAAAACTCTCCATGATCTGACTCCCACCTACCTTTCCAATCATTCCATATTCCTCCCTTAATATACTCTCCATTCTAGGTGCTGCTGCTGTTTGTTCTTTGTTCTCAAAGAGGACCATGGCATCTCCATTCTGGTTAAATTAGCCTGCACTAGAAGCTTCTGAATACCTAGCATTTCACCATCTCCTGCTATTTTGCCTTGCCTGAGTGGTTCCCCCATGTCTAAAATGTACCTCCTCCTCACCTCCATGTTTTGGGATCCCTAGCTTCCTTTCACTGCATAGTAATGGTGCTACCTCTTACAAAGGTCTTTGCTGATTCTTCCCTCTCCATCTGCCCCATTCCCTCTTCCCTTTTTAATATACTTTTGTAAGATCCCTGAGGGCAGAGGATAGTTCATTTGATCTTTGCATCCATAACCCACTATAGTAGCATAAATGCTTAATAAATGTTTGTTGAATTGGACCAAGAGACTGGATGCCACTTGTTGGGTAGACTATAAAGGGAAGCCTTCTTCAGGTACTGGAAGGACTAAGGCCTCCAGGATCTCATCCAGCTCCAAGATTCTGTGATTTTGTGAGACAAAGAACAAGGCACCTGGAGATGGGCCTGGGTCCAAGCCCCCAGCCTCCTAGCTATTGACTTTGGGCAAACCCCTCTGGGCCTAAAATGGGGGTATATGGGTAGGAAATAGCAGATGAGCTAAAACTATAAAGCATATAATACTAATATGTGTAGTGGGGGGGTAAAATAATATTAGTAATATTATTACAATACTAAATGGAATACTAAAGAGCTCTATAAATGTGAGTTGCCTGGAGGAGATTAGCTGGGGGCTGGAATTCACTGGAGGCTTCCTCAGAGACTGTATGAGAAGCGAGACTACTGGAGAGGAGGGAGAAATAGACAGGAAAGGACAGACAAATTGGGGCAGGAGTCCGGGATCTGAGGGGGCTTGGACTGAGAGGCTAAGCTGAGGTGGATGATTATGGAGCAGGAGTAGAGTCAGGGAGGAGCCTCAGAAGGCAAGAGGTTGGGGTGGGGGGGAGCCTGCGTAGGCACCCAGCCCCATTCTCCCCCGCAGCACTTGAAGGCTTGTGAAGCCAAGAGAGTTGCTATGGTAACTGGCTTCTGAAGCTGGTTAAGTGAGGTGGGGGGGATGCTGAAGCAGTCTGTTCACCTCCTGTCACCCTCCTTCCCCCTTCTCTGCTGGGCCCCACCCACCCCTGTTGAAGACAGAACCTGGGCCAGGGGTGTGTTCAATAAGCCCCACAGGAATGACCAACTTTCCTATGGCAGAATCAGAAACTGTCAGAGCTAGATAGTTCGACTCTCCCATTTTACAGATGAAGCCCTGAGATGGAACACACACAGACGGTAAGTAGCCGAGTCAGGATTTGACTCCTTTTACTCACCATATGGTCTGGTTAAACCTCCTTGGCTCCTACCCACTCACCACCCCTATCACTCTCTGGTCCTCTGACCTCTTAAATGGCAGCTTCTCCCCGATGATGCCTCCAGCCTGGTGAACTCTTTCATAGGACATAGAAGCACAGGTACCCAGACATAGAGGGATCCAAGTTGGGGAAATCCCTCAGTCTATGTTTCACCTTTCTTTTTCTGCTCCTATGCAAGGCCAAAGGCAACTAGGTAGTGCAGTAGATTTAGAATACAGGCCCTGGAGTCAAACCTAGCTTTAGACAATTACTAGCTGTGTGACCTTGGGCAAGTCACTTAACCCCCATTACCTCCAATAGAGAGGAGGGGATAAGAAAAGGCCAGCACATGGTGATTTGTACTCAAAATGTGCCCCCTGTACCCACTTACACCCTATCAGCTCCATGAAGACTGGAACTTAACCTAAGCTATATCTTCCCCAGGATGACACTTAGGTGAAACAGGGGATACTTAAGTGAAGCTTGAGCCATATTGGTAGCATTGTCCTTTGGAGTCCAAAAGAAAGATTGGGACAGAAACTACTCAGATAAAGTTGGATAAGAATAAATGTCAAGTCCTACATAACTGAGTTCAAAAAACTAACTGAGAATGCAAATTCGAGAAGGTGTGGTTGGAAACAAACCAGGGGTGGGCTGTCAATGACTACACAAGCTCCATGTGGGAGCCAAAAGAGCTAACATGATTCTAGAATGTTCTAAGATAGGCCTGGGGTCCAGAGCTAAGGAGGTATCACTCCTGCTGCTGGACCAGGGTGAGAGAGCATCCTTTCAGAAACTAACAGCATCCCTGCCTAGGAGACAAGACAGAGAAAACCACTCACTTCTTTTAGCATCCACAGGGCCCCTGGAAATCTAAATTCTAAATCTCTAGGATTTAGAATTGGAAGGGACCTTTGAGACCAACTAGTCTACCCCTCCCTGCTCTCATTTTACAAACAAAGAAACTAAGACCCAAAGCAATTGAAAGTCTAGCCCAATGCCCTGCAGACTGCAAAGCGCAAGGCCAGGATACCAACCCTAGTCTTCTTTTTTATTTCTTAATAGTATTTTTTTTTCTAATTACATGTAAAGGTAGTTTTCAACATTCTTTTTTTGTAAAAATTTGAGTTTCAAATTTTTCTCCTTCCCTTTCCTTTCTCCTCTCTAAGACAGCAAGTAATCTGATATAGGCTATACATACATGATCATATTAAACCCATTTCTACATTAGTCATGTTGTGAAGGAAGAATCTGAAGGGAAAAACCATGAGAAAGAAAAAACAAAAAAAAAGTGAAAACAGTATGCTTCAATCTACATTCAGACTCCATAGTTCTTTCTCTGGATGTGGAGAGCATTTTCCATCATGAGTCTTTTGGAATTGTCTTGCAACATTGTATTGCTGAGAAGAGTTGAGTTCTATGATGTTGCTGTTGCTGTGTGCAATGTTCTCCTGGTTCTTTTCACTTCACTCACATCAGTTCATGTAAGTCTTTCCAGGTTTTCCTGAAATCTACTTGCGCTTATAGCACAATAGTATTCCATCACATTCACATACCACAACTTGTTTAGCCATTCCCCAATTGATAGGCATCCCCTTAATTTCTAATTCTTTGCCATCACAAAAAAGATCTGCTATAAATATTTTTGTACATATGGGTCCTTTTCCCTTTTTTTATGATCTCTTTGGGATGCAGACCTAGTAGTGGTATTACTGGATCAAAGGTATGCCCGGTTTGGTTGCCCTTTGGGCATAGATGCAAATTGCTTTCCAAAATCAATCTTGGCCTTCTGACTTCAACCTTATCACTCAGCCCAATGCAGTCCCATTTGGGAAGCTTTCCCTGAGGCACCCCCTCATAAACTTACCCCTGACATCATTCTCAGTACTTTGTTTGATGTATCTAAATGTATTTATCATATCTAGTGGTGAATTATAGTTATCTTTGCATCTTGTACCCCTACTCACCTGTCAGTTCTAGGAAGGCAAATATTAGGTATTTTCTAAACTGTGTGTCTCTCCCAGCACACCTCAACCTCTGACCCTCAGCTGTTTAAGTGATGGAGCTCTATCGTAATATTGTCTGTCCCCCTTCCTTTGGAATCCCAAAAAGATTTGGACAAGAACTAGTGAAATAAAATTTGATAGACATCCATGTGTAACAACATCCTCTATCCCTGGGCTCAAAAAATCAACTGTAACAATACTTGTTGGGAGAGGTATGATGGAAAAAAAAATTGCAAGTGAAAGAAAGAGTACATTAAGAGAGACGTAGAGTTCACAGCCAAGGAAGGAAACATGGATTTATTCGGCACCTACTATTCTTGCTAAGCTCTTTATAAATGTTATTCTATTTTATTCTTACAACAACTTGGGGGGGTAGGTGCTATTCTTACCCCCATTTTACAGATGGGGAAACTGATGTAGTCCAGTGACTTGCCCAGGGTCACACAATTAGTAAATGTCTTTGAACTCCAGTCGCTGAACTCTTTCCACTGCACCCACCACTTACCCAGCCACAGAAACAATAGACCCATTGTCCTTGATCCTATTCAGGTCCCATCTGGTCTACCATGTTTGGTTCTGGGTACTGCATTTTAAGGTCTACATTGACAAACCAAAACGGCCTCCAGAGGAGAGCAACCAGGCCAGTGAGGGGACTGGATACAAGACCATGAAATGATCATTTGAAGGAATTGGAAATGTTTAGCCTGGAGACAAGAAGACATAGGAAGGCATTTCTAAAGTACTTGAAGGGCTCGAAGGGAGGCTCAAGTTATTTTATTTCTATGCAATTCCAGAAGCATTGAAGTGCCTACTCTGTGCTAGGCCCTGGTGACAGATGCAAAGACAAAATCAAAACAAAGCAAAAGTTCCTTGTCTCCAGGAACTAACATCCTGTATTCTCTTGGACGTAGGGGTAATGGAGGCGGGGGTTGGCAGGCACATTATAACATATATACAAATACACATGGTATAAGGAAAACTGAGGGATGTTAGCCCAAAGGCAGATCTAGGAAACATAAGAGAAAATTACAGGGAATCAGATTTCATCCTGATGTTAAACAAATACATTCTTTATGACCAGACCTGGCCCAGCTGCCTCCAGAGGTACTGACTTCCCCATGATGTTAAGTAAGGGCTGTATGATCCCTGGCTAGGAGACTGCTACGTACAGATCAGTCTAGTTTCTCTCCAAGCTCTCTCTGAGCCCTAGAATTCTATGGTTCCTTTGTCTCTAACACCAATCTCATTGCCAGAACCCAGGCATCCCCCCCATACCCCACCCTTCTCAGGACCATGCTTACCAAAGCCCAGTGGCTCTGCCCCCCACCATCCAGCCTCTTGCCCTGGGTACCAGGTGCACTGGCTGAGACTCCCTGGGGTTGGGGCAGAGGAGCAGCCAGTACCAAAGAAAGAGAAAAACACAGAGCTTCCTCGTCCCTGGTGGGCACCATGCCAGGTGCTGCCAACAGCCTCTATTCCACAGAGTAGCGGGGTCCTGGCCTCGTGCCCAGTATTGTGCCCTGCACTGTTTCTGCCCAATCAAGGCCACTAGTTTTCTGGCCCTGTAGACTGGAAGAGGCCAAGTTTATTGAACCTCCAAGGCCATCTAGTCCAACATACCTAGGCAAGAATTAGCCCTACAATATCCCCCAAAAAGTGGTCTTCTGGCCACCTCTGCTTGCAGTCCTCCTGGGCAGCGAGCTCTCCACCTAAAGAGACAGCCCATTCTGCCCTGGAACGGCTGCTGAGGGGGACTTGTTCAGGGCATCTTAACTGTATCAGTCTCCATTTCAATAGTCCTTCAGAATTAACAAAGTGATTTCCTCACAACAGACTTGTAAGGAAGATAGGATACATTTATCTTTTAGCTTAATTTTATTTTTCTTCAATTAATTGAAAAGTCACCTTCTTTCCTTTCTCCCTTCCTCCTCCACTAAAAAAAGAAGGAAAAATGCTTATAATAAATATGCACAATCAAGCAAAATAAATTCTAGCATTGTCTGAAAAAAATTGTCTCAATCTGCATCCTGAGTCCGTCACCTATCAAGAGTTGAGTAACAGGCTTCATCATCAGTCCTATGGAATCATGGTTGGTCAATACCTTGATTAGAGTTCTTAAATCTTTCAAAGTTGTTTGTTTTTACAATACTGTTGTACTATAATTATATGATGCAACGTATTTATACATTCTATACATTGTTCTCCTGGTTCCGCTTACCTCAGTCTGCATCAGTTTGTGCAAGTCTTCCCAGGTTTCTCTGAAACCATCTACTTCATCATTCCTTACAGCACAATGACATTGTATCATATTCACATGTTACATTTTGTTCAGCCCTTCCCAAGTTGATGGGCAACCTCTTAATTTCTAGTTCTTTATCACCACAGAGAAAGCTGCTGTGAATATTGTTGTACATGTAGGTCTTTTTTCTCTTTCTTTGATCCCTTTGGTATGTAGACCAAGTGATGGTATTGTTGGGTCAAAAGGGAATGTGCAATTTAATAAAGGGCATATGCTATTATCACCACTCTACAGATAAACACACTGAGCCCTAGAGAGGCCATGACATATTCAAGGTCACAGAACCAGAAAGAGTCAGAGTTGGGATCTAAAATCCACCACCAATGGCCTGACTCCAAGTCCAGGACTATTTGTTATTATGTCACCTTGCCTCCTTATCCCCTGAAGCAAGGAGACCATTTCCCAATAGGGACATTGGAGTGACTGACTGGTCCTTCCTTATTACCCCCTCCCAAAATTGAGCTATATCCTTTTCCCCCAGCTGTCCCCTGCATGCATCCTCATTCAACAGAACATTTCTTAAGAGAAAAATTCTTTTAAGAGAAGGTTCCATCCTCTCATGGAGCTCACAGGCACTTAGAGCATTATAATACACAACTGGACATAGTGAGTTCTTATAGAGGAGGTAAACAGAAAGGCCAGATGAGATCTGAGGACAAGGGTCAAGTGCAGCTTGGCTCTAATCCTCCTTCTCCAGGTTTATTATACATTATTCTGCTTTATACCCTCTTGAAATAAATCAATCAGACTTTGCTGTTTCTCACACATGACAATCTATCTCCCACCTCTCTGCCTTTGTCCAAGCTATACCCCATGCCAGGAATACTCTCCTTCCTCATCTCAGCCTCTTACTACCCCTGGCCATCTTCTTTTAAAAAAAAATTTATTAAATTTATTTATTTAATGTTTAGTTTTCAACATTCACTTTTATAAGATTTTGAGTTCTATATTTTCCCCACTCTTTCCCTTCCCCATTCCCCAAGACAGCATGCAATCTGATATAGGCTATATATGTACAATCATATTAAACATATTTTCACATATTGTGAAAGAAGAATCAGAGCAAAAGGGGAAAACCACGAGAAAGAAAAAAAAAGTGAAAATAGTATGCTTCAAACTGCATTAATACTCCATAGTTCTTTCTCTGGACGTGGAGAGCATTTTCCATCATGAGTCTTTTGGGATTGTCTTGGATCATTGTATTGCTGAAAAGAGCTAAGTCTATCAAAGTTGGTCATCATATAATGTTGCTGTGGCTGTGTACAATGTTCTCCTGGTTCTGTTCATTTCACTCAGCATCAATTCATATAAGTCTTTCCAGGCTTTTCTGAAATCCACCTGTTCATCATTTCTTATAGTGTTCCATTACATTTACATACCACTACTTGTTTGGTCATTCTCCAATTGATTGGCATCCCCTCAATTTCCAATTCTTGGCTATCACCAAAAAAAGCTGCTATAAATATTTTTGTACACATGGGTTCTTTCCCCTTTTTTTATGATCTCCTTGGGATATAGCTGGTTATCTTCAAAGCCCAGTTCATACCATACAGGAGGCCTATTTCTCCTTAGCTGGCCTCTCCCAAATTTGCATGTTTCTTTGTGTGAATGCTATTCTCAATAGCGGCAGCTAGATGACACAGAAGATAGAGCTTTGAGCCTAGTAAGAAAGACAAGAGTTCAAATCCAGCCTCAGACACAGCCAAACTGCATGAGCCTGAGCAATTCCCTTAACCTCTGTTTGCTTATCTACAAAATGGGGATAGTAATAGAACTTGCCTCCCAAGGTCATTGTGAAGATGAAATGAGATATTTACCAAGTGCTTTGCAAATATTAAGGCATTGTATCACCATCTTTATTGTAATTATCAACATCATTAAGAACTTACCCGAAGGTATCAGTTTTGTCTATGAATCCCCAGCACCTAGCAGTGTGCCTGATACACTATAGGAGCTTAATAAATGCTTGTTGATTGGTTGCAAAAGAGACTCTTCTAGAGGTGGTATTTGAATTTGGCTTTCAAGGATAAGTAAGAATCCAACCATAGGACTGCTAGGTGGTGCAGTGGATAGAGCACCAGGCATGGAGTCAGGAAGACCTGAGTTCAGATCCACCCTCAAACACTTCCTAGCTGTGTGACCCTGGGTAAGTCACTTATCCCTGTTTGCCTCAGTTTTCTCATCTGTCAAATGAACTGAAGAAGGAAATAACAAGCCACTCCAGTGTCTCTGCCAAGAAAACCCTACTGAGGTCATGAAGAATCAGATATGACTGAACAACAGGAATTCAACCAGGAAAAAGACTGAGGGGAGACATTCTAGTCACAGGGAACAAAGACCTGGAAGCAAGTGAATAAAAGGTGTGACATGGGACAGAGAATAGTTTAGTTTGGCATAGAATTAAGGATGTGAGAGTAGAGGCAACTAGGTGGCAATGGAAAGAGTTCTGGCTGGATGTGGAGTCAGGAAGACCTGAATCCACTTACTAACTGTGTGACTCCATGCAAGTGATTTAACTTTTGTCTGTTTCAGTTTTCTCTTTTGGACAATGGAGATGTAATAGCACCTGCCTCCCAGGGATGTTTTGAGGGTCACATGAGATCATATTTGTAAAGTGCTTTGCAAACTTTAAATGCTGACTATGTGGTTTTAAATGAGAAATTGACCAATGGAAAGCTTACAAGGTGCCAGACTATGGAGGACCTTGACTGACACACAGGGGAGTTTGAACTTTATTTAACAGGCAAGAGGAGGCTATAGAACTGAATGAGACAAAGTGCAATAGGGGGAAATATAAAACCTGGGCTCAAGAAAACAAAAACAAAACAATTTCTCATATATTAGAATAGTAATAGCAGCTAGTATTTAAATAGTGTTTTAAAGTTTGCAAAGCACTTTACAAATATTATGTCACTAGATCATCACCACAACAATGGAGCTATTTTTATCTCCGTTTTACAGATGGTAAAATGAGACAGATGGAGGTTAAATGACTTGCTCCGGGTCACACAGCTAGTAAGTGTCTGAGGCTGAATTTGAATTTAGGTCTTCCTGACTCCAGACCCAGCACTCTGTGCACTGTGGTGCCTCCTTAAGAAGAAAGAACCATGACTTAGATAGGAGAACATCTGAAAAATATCCTCGGCTCTTAAGGATGGGCAACATCACTAGGAATCAACAGTACTATATGGTGCCAAAAAATGAATTCACTCTTGGCCTGAATCCAGAGAGGCATAGTTTCAAGGTAGGGAGAGGTGAGTGTGGGGGAGAGTGGAAGAAGAGGAAGGAGCAAAGATGTATTTTCATTCATTAAAAAAAAATTTTAAACAAAATACATTTTTTTAAAAATAAGGTGGTGATAGTCCCCCTGCACTCTGCCCTGGTCAAACCACATCTAGAAGGTATTGTTGATTTCTGAGCACATACATTTTAGGAAAGCGCATTGAGAATCTGAAGAGTGTCCAGCAGAGAACAGCCAGGATTGGGAAGGGTCTTCAAAATCATGTCATATGAGATGCATTGAAAGAACTGGGAATATTTAGCCTGGGGAAAGAGAAACCTTAGCGGGGAGATCATGACTGTCTCCAAGTACTTGAAAGATCGACTTGGGGAAGTAGACTTAGACTCGTTGTGCCTGGCCTCGAGAGCAGACAGGGAAGCAAAAGGAGGGAAGCTACAAATTTCTGCTCATGAAAGGAAAAGGCTCTCCCCACTCCCCGCAAAGTTGTTTTCCAGTCATTTCTGACTCTGGATGACAGGTTTTTACTGCAGTGGTTTGCCATTTCCTTCTCCAGCTCATTTTAAAGATGCGAAAACTGAGACAAACAAGGTTAAGTGATTTGCCTAGGGTCACACAGCTAGGAAATGTCTGAGGCCAGATTTGAATTCAGGAATATAGATGAGCACTCCTGATTCCAGGCCTGGCATTCTATCCACCACTCCACCTATTGGCTCAAATGAGAACTATTAAAAACTGAACAGGCAGCCTCTGACTAGAAATCTCTCATCCAAGGCTAGGTAACCTTTTTATCAGAGGATCTAGAAGCATGCATTGCCACGCAGGTACAAGTTGAATTAGATGAGGTCTTCTAGCTCGGACCTTGTCATTCTATTAGCACAGAAACAGCAGCATAGAGTAGAAAGAGTGATAGTATCAGGAGAGACCTGGTTTAAATTCTGTCACTGATACTGACTATGTGACCTTGGGCAAGTCCCTTAAGGTCTCTGAGTGTCAGTTTCCAAGGGCAAAGTGAAAATAATGATGCCAGTAGTCTTTGTCTCATGGGAGGTGGGGTAGGGGGAAGATCAGATGAGTTAATACATGCAAAGTGCTTTGTAAACGTTAAGAAACTGTGTAAATGGCAGGTGCTGTTGTAGAGCACCGAATGCCAGAGGCAGAAGCCCTTAGAGACTCCCTTCACCTCACTGTGTGGACATGGACCCCTTTGGCAGTCAGTCTGGTGAGCCTAGGGACCTTTCTCAGATGAATGTTTTAAAATGAAATCTACAGGATTACAAAGGAACCAAATTATATTGAAATCATAGTTATCAAAATAATTTTTTTTAAGGTCACAGACACAGGTTAAGAATTTTTGATCTATCTAGTCCAACCATTTTGTTCTTTGTTGATAGAAACTCATGTCTAGAGAGGGAAAAAGCAATCTGTAGCAGGTTTCACATCCAGCTCATTTGTAGCAGAACCAGGACTAGACCTGGTCACTTTCCGTTGTACTTTCTGAAGGTCCTGTCTGTGTCTTCGAGAAGTTTTGCATGTGTTTCATTAGACAAGACATGATGCTGTCTGTCTTGACAAGTCAGGTTGTCTGGACTCAGACTGTTTGGGGCTGAAGGGAGGCCCAAGGTCACTTCAGACTGAGCTGATCAGGGAAGGCTTCCTGAGTGAGGTAGGGGTGACAGAGAGAAGGAAGGGAATCACATTCTTATTTTTATAGCCTATGTGCCAGGCATTATGCTAAGTGCTTTTTACAAATACTATTTCTCTTGCTCCTCATAATAACATTATTTTCCCTATTTTACAGTTGCTATAACTGAGGCTTAACTTGAGGTTAAGTGACTTCCCCAGGGACACACAGATAGTTAGTGTCTGAAGCCAGATTTGAACTTGGGTCTCCCTGAACCCAATGCTCTATCCAGGCACTTACCTGGCCCCAGAACATTCTGAATTTGAGGTACAATGTGGATCAAAGTAGAGGTGGGAATGCCCATGATTTGGGGCAGGATTGGGGCAGAGGGAAAGAACAGTGAAGAGCTCCTGTCTAGCTAAGATTTCTGCTCTGGTTGTGGTAGGTGATCTCTGAGGGTCATCCTAGTTCTAAAATTCCAGGATTCTGGGACTATAGTCTGCAGGGCCTCAGCAGGGCCTAGAATGTCAGACTTCAGCGTTTGAGCTGCGTGGTGGAGGAGAAAGTGCACAGAATTTGAGAGACCAGGTTTGGAAATGTTCTGTTGCTCCTTGTTAGAGAAGAGTGAAAATAATAAGAACAGGTAACATTTACTCACAGCCTTCCTGGGACTATTTCCTCATCTGCAAAATGAAAGAGCTAGATTAGATGGCCTCGGGGGTCCTTCCCACTCCAGATCCGCGATCCTCTCAACGTCTAAAATCCCATCTGCCCCTATGTCCTTGTGGGAAAGTGGGGAGGGGGCACAGAAAAACTGTTCTGCATTGGATTGTAGGGAGAGGAGGTTGATAAAACAAAGGGGCATTCTGAAAATATTTGGCCGATCTTAGTTCCCCCTTCACAGCCCCTCATTTAGCTCCTTTTGGGAGGAGTAGGGACCCTAGGAGTCCAGGTTCCACCCAGCCCACACAGGTAGGCAGCTCCACTTTCCTTCCCCCTGCCCATCCTGCCTTTATCTTCCTCCTATATTTTCACAGATGGGTTTTATGGCTAGCCCCAACTGCAACCTGAGCCTAGAAGTGCTTCTCACCCCAGAGGACAAGAGAATTGGGGGAACCCAAAACCAGTCACTCTTCACTCTGTTCCCACATCCATAGTTTCCTCCCAGAGGCCCTGGAAAGACAAGTGCCCTGTTCCCGACAGCTAGGCTCCTGGCTGCCCCGGGGGGGTCCACCAAAGGGGAAAGAGGGGACTTGGGTGTCCCTGGTCCCACATCCGTGGCGCCACTGCTCTGCCAGCCAGCCGGGTTCTAATTAGCCACGGGAGCTAGGGAGCAGGAAGCAAGGGGGCTGGGGGCTCCTGCCTGGGGCTTGGAGGGACCAAGTGCTCAGAGCCTTATGCCCCCTCACTCTGGAATTCAGTCCTCAGTCTTAACTGAGGCTAAGATACCTAGGTCCCCTCCCACAGGTCATCCTTTCCTTGCTGGGGAAAGAGTCTAAGTAAGTAGAGGAGTGTGGAGAGGGACTGATACAGTGAACAGGACCGTGTGCTAGGAGCTGAGTATACAAAGCTGGACTGAACCTGCCCTCAAAGTGTTGGCTTTTTATAGGGAGATACAACATGCACAGAAGTAAGTGAATACGACATATGTACAAAAGACCAGAAAACAATTCTAAGAGGGAGAAAAAATAAATAGCTTGGGGCGGGGGAGGGCAGGGAAGGGCAGGAAAGGGCTTGTGTAGTTGGCGGCACCTAAGATGGCCTGTAAAGAGAGCTCAGGATTCCGGGAGGCAGAGGTGAGAAGGGATGGCATTGCAGGCAACATGATGGAAACATAATGGATGTCTTGGACAAGGACAAGCTAGAAGGCTTGTTTGAGCAAAATGGAGACAGCAGAAAGGGGAAGTGAGGGCGGCAGGAGATATAGGGAGGATCAACTACAGAGAGAGTTGGTGAGAAGGAAGATGGGTGGAAGAGGGGAAGAGTGAACTTCTTCCTGGGGATTGGGGGGCCTACCCCCCAACTGGGTCTATCAACAAGCATGTAATGATAGCTATCATTTATATAGCACTTTAAAGTTTGCAAAACATTTTACATATCTACCTATATTATATATTATTTCATTTGATGCTCACAACCACCCTGGAAGGTAGGTGCTATTATCATCCCATTTTACAGATGTGAAAACTAAGGCTGAGAAAGACATGCAGCTTAGAAATGTTTGAGCCTGGTCTTACTGCCTTCAGATCCAGCACTCTCTCCACTGCATCACCCAGCTGCCCCGTACTTCTCACTTACTTACCACTACTTGCTTCCTAACCGTTATAGTTGTGTGATGTAAGAGGTGTGCATTTTCCACCAGCTGGATCTTTTCAGATCTAATGGCAGAGATTAGACAACCACTTGTCAGTTACTTGTGGAGGGCATTCTTGTTGAGATATAGATTAGACCAAATGGCCTCTGATGTCCTCTCCGATTCTGCAGTTCTATGATTCTGCCCCTCCCTCTGCTAACTGGGGGAAAAAGTACCCGGCTTCCCAGGGATCCTGGGGTAGAGGTGACAAGATGGGTTACCCAGACATTAAAACCTGAAGTCAAGCCATGAGCTGAAGCTCTGATGTCAGTGTGGGCAGCCAGCCCAATGTCCCTGTGTGTTGCTGCCGCACTAGGGGAGAAATCCCCTGAGAACTCCAGTTCAGGGAGTAGAGCTGGAGGGTAGAATTCTGGCCTTCTCTTGCTTGAGGACACTGAGATGAATGTGTGGTTGGTTCTTCTGGTGTGTGTGCCACCTCTGTGGATATATGTTAGAGAGAGTCAGATCCTGGACTCTGTGACCAGAAGGCATGTCTTCCTCCTCCCTTGATGCAGCTGGTTCCAAAAAGGTGCTGAGCCTGGCTGGCATGACCCAGCTCATGGGTGGGGATGAGAAGGAAAAATTCCAAGGGGTGGAACCGGAAGCATTGCCAAGTATTCTGTGCAGTTAAGAAATCATGGATGTGGGCAAAGCTGCAAGGCCAGGAACAAGTCCATCAGCCTAATAAAGGGGAAGGGGAAAGTAGGTGGGGGCCATGGAAAGAAGGTGTCAGGAAGGGTAGGAACCCTTGGAAGGAGTTAAGATTGTGTGTGTGTGTGTGTGTGTGTGTGTGTGTGTGTGTGTGTGTGTGAGAGAGAGAGAGAGAGAGAAGGAGGGGAAGAGGGGGAAGGAGGGAGAGAGAGAGAAGGAGGAGTTGATTGTGCCAGTGTCCCTTTCTGTGACTCTGCCTCTGTGTGTCTACATCTATGCTCTTTGTATGATTCACTGTATCTCTGTGCTGGAAAGCGTGTGTGGGACCGTTTCTGTGTCTGTCTGTGTTCACATATATGATTGTGCTCTGGGCTGTATGTCTATGCCTGTGTGTGCCTGTTTCTCTGCATCTATCTGAATGCACCTGTGAATGCACCTTTGTGATTGTGACTGGGCCTATTTCTGTGTATCCGTTTCTGCATATATGTCTGTGTATGTACCCATATTGGTTTCTGGGTATGTGTGCCCAGGTGTATGTGCCTATGACTGTGCCGATAACCAAGTGATAATCTTGTGTGCATGTGCATATGTGTGTGCACGTGTACGTCCCTGTCTGGCTGTACCTGTGTTGAGTCAGTGTACCATCTCTCACTGTGTCTGTGTGCCCCTGCCTGTATCTGTATGTCTATGCCTGGGTGTCTGTTTTTTACTGTATCTAGGCTTGTAGGTGTGTGCTTGGGTGCCTGAGTGTCTGTGATGGTGGTGGTGGTGGTGTGTCTATGTGTGTGTGTGTGTGTCCCTGTCTGACTGTGCTCATGGTGAATGTATTTCTGCACTATCTCTCACTCTTTCCCACCCAGACACCCTGGTTGGGCAGCTAGAGGGAATCTTTCCTCCTCATTTTGTCCCCTCCCCTTCTCCTAGGCTGTCTCTCTGTGTCAACCTGTTCACCTGGTGATGCGGGGCGAGGCCCCCTGTACCCACCTGTTCTCAGCCATGGCCCGCCTGGCCCCTGCCCTCTGGAGTCTCTGTGTCACTGCTGTCCTGGTTACCTCAGCCACGCAAGGTAAGGCATGGGTCTGGGGAGGGCTGCTGCAAGGGGAGTGGCCCAAAGATCCCACTTCCCTAAAGTCCAAACCTTGGAGGAGAAGGTACAGAGGAAGTTGAACCTTCTGTCCAGCAGTTGGTCTTTTCTGCCTGTCCCAGTGAGGGCCGAGTGCTGGCCCTGAATCTGGTCCTTCCACCAAGGCAAGAATCTCTTGTGCCCTTTGGTGCCCACCACACCACACCCTGGCCCCTGGGTCTCCCCAGTTCCGAATTGCTCTTCCTCTCTCTGTGATTACATATCAGCAGCTCTCACTGGGAAGAAGGCTTAATTAAAGCGTGCCCGCTGACGTTTATTTAAAAACAACTAATTACCCAGCTCGGCCGGCACCGGCCCCAGGATCCCAAGTACATAGCAATTAGTACCCCGTGCCTGCCCACCCACCCCGATTATCCAATTACTCTCCCAAAGGCAGTGATCAGCAGGGGTCAGAGGCCAGGGCATGAGATGGGGAGCAGGAACCTTCCCATTTCCACCTTTGGCCCATTTCCCACATTCTAACCCCTCCAAATCTTCTATACTCCTTGACTCCATTTGTCTTTTCCCCAATGTCTTCCCATACACAATCTAGCCTGGCATCAACCCCTCTTCAGAGCGACTTTCCCAATGTCCCTAGCTCCATCCCTCATGCTAGGACATTCCTTACACTATCCCCTTGTCCTCTTGACCATTCTTAGTGCCATCTCATGGTCCAGTGCCATGGGAACTCCATTCTGTCAAGTTCCCCAACCACCCCAGGCCATCAAGGTCCACTGCCTAGCAGTCCTAGCCTGCCCCCCCTTCCTGGCCCAGCTGAGCCCTCCCCGACTCCTCCCCAGGCCGAGCTGGTGCTAAAATTAGATGAGGAAGCAGATGGTACCAAGTGAAGCAGATTAAAAAATCCTCTGCCAGCCTAGCCCCAGAACATCCTTCCCTTTTTGCCCCCCATGTCTGGAGCTGAGCACACAGCCCCTTGGAGCCCTGCCCTTTTCTCTCTTCATGGCAACTTACTGTAGAACTCTGAGGTATTTAAGATAGGGCCACCTGGTCTGCAGGAGAGAAGAGAGGCATAAGGATAGGAGATAAGATTTAGTATGACTGCCACCAGGCAGAAGACTCTCAGTGATTGACTGGATGTACCTTGAGCCATATCTCCCTTGGACCCTATCCTACTGCCTCTGGCTTGTTGGTACACACACACACACACACACACACATACACACACACAGACACAAATATGCATGCACAGACACACACATACGCACACACACATACACACACATAGACACAGACACACATATATGCACACACATGCACATACACACACACATGCAGACACACACACATACATACACACACACATCTATCCATCCATCCCTATCCTGACTCCCTCCTCTCTCCTTTCCTTTCATCCCTGCTCCCTTAGAAGACTCCTATCAGTTTCCCATCCTTTATCTTCCTGCCTCTGTATTTAATAAGCTCCCTGAAGCAGGTTCTGCAGTTCCTAGGGGAGAACAAAGCACAGGATCTGGAGTCAAAAGTCTTGGGTGCGAGTCCCAGCTTTGCCATGTGCCAGAGTGACTACAGGCAAATCACTTCTCTTTGGGCCTTAGCTTCCTCCTCTGTAAAACGAGGGGGTTGGACCAGATGGAAGTCGAAGGTCCTTGCCAACTCTAACGTTCTGTGATTTTGCTACTCCCCCGCCTCCTTTTGATCTCCTCACTGCTTTTTCTGTCTCACCTGAATTCCACATGCTGCTGAATCAGCCTGGGCCCTCCCATCCAAGTGGTCGTCCTAGATGCTGGGCCTGCAGAAACAAACTGCGCTCAAGTCCCTTCCCCTGAGCTCAGTTTCCTGATCTATAAAATCAAGGACTGATAAAGTTTCTTCCTTGACATTCTAGTTCTTCCAAACACTAGGAATGACATCTCGTATCAACCTGGTGCTCGATGCTTTTCAAAGCAACTTTCCATCCATTATCTCATCTGTCTCCCAACATCCTGGTGGTGTCCTCACTTAAGTACTGAGCGAGACAGATAGATATAGATAGATGGATATATATATGTGTATATATTCACATACATGTGAAAATAAATCTGATATGCTCAGAGTCACACAGCTAAAAAAGTGCAGGAGCTGGGAATTCCTCACTCTTGGGCTTTGATTATCCCCCTCCTGCCTTACCAAAAGGACATGAGATTTGAGGTCAGAAGACCTGGATTTCAGTCTGCAACTTATGACCTGTGTGATCTTGGGAAAGTCACCTAATTTTGATGGGCCTCAGATTCCTAATCTGTAAAATTAGAGGGTTGACCTAGATGACCTTTCTGGAGTGAATGAAAAGCCTATGATTATCTTCTCCCCACCACCATCAGTCCCAGCCCATTGCAGCCCAGTCAGATCTAGATGGAAAGAAGCCCAAGCTCCTCATTTCTGTGAAAGGAAGCTCTGGGAGGGGGAGCAGGCTTTGTCCACCCAACAGAACCAAAGAAACTCCTGCCCTATAGGTTGGTAATAGGGGAGGGAAGGACCCCTTGGATCTAAGTGTTTCTCTTCCTCTGCCCCAACACTGGCAGGCCTGAGCCGAGCTGGACTCCCATTTGGCCTGATGCGCCGGGAGCTGGCATGTGAGGGCTACCCCATTGAACTCCGATGCCCAGGAAGCGATGTCATCATGGTGGAGAATGCCAACTATGGGCGCACAGATGACAAGATTTGTGATGCTGACCCCTTCCAGATGG
This sequence comes from Potorous gilbertii, assembly GCA_028658325.1. Lineage (NCBI taxonomy): Eukaryota > Metazoa > Chordata > Mammalia > Diprotodontia > Potoroidae > Potorous > Potorous gilbertii. The sequence goes on along the minus strand of CM053773.1, from coordinate 186,228,214 downwards.
AGAATGTGCAATGCTACCTGCCCGATGCCTTCAAGATCATGTCCCAGAGGTGAGGACCTGCTGGGATTTGGGGGTGGAGTGAGGGAAAGCATTCATTCAAAACTCATTCATTTATTCATTCAACAACAGCAAAAAAAGGTAAAGTGTTCACAGTGTCCAAAGTACTGTGCTTGCCACTGGGAGCCATACTGTGGTTCCTATCACCACAGAACCTTTAGTCTAGTAAAAGCTAAAACACAAACATTGCTAACTACGAGTACGTCAAAGAGATGAAAAGCAACTTGCTATGGAAATGCATTGGCCACTAGGTGGCCCAGTGGGTAGAGCACCAGGTCTGGAGTCAGGAAGACCTGAGTTCAAATGTGGCTCTAGATACTTCCTCGCTGTGTGATCCTGAGGAAGTCACTTAACTCCTTTACCTCAGTTTCTTCATCTGTAAAATGAGCTGAAGAAGAAAATGACAAGCCCACTCCAGTATCTCTGCTAAGAAAACCCCAAAAAAGACTGAAGTTGCATGAGAGGGAAGGTCTTGTTTTTTATTTTTTTGTTTTGTTTTGTTTTTACTGGGAAAGGCTTGGAGCTGATATTAGAGCTGGACTTTACAGAATGCACGGAAAGTTAATAGGCTGAATGGGGATGGAAGAGGAAGGCTACTTCATGAGTGGGAAACAACAGAATTAAAAGTACAGAGGAGCATTCAGATGATAGAGAACAGTCCAGCTTGGTAAGAGCATAGAGAGCAGGGAGGTGAGGCTGGAGAGGGTAAAGTGGGTCAAATTGTGGAGAGCGTTGACTGATGGGCAGAAGAGGTCTAACTTTATCGGGGAGGCAATAGAAAGTCATTGAAGATTTTTGAACTGAGGAGTGATATTTCCAGATCTATTCATAAAGAAGATTATTCCAGTGGTGCGGCAGAACACATGCTACAGAGTCGGAGAGTGAAGCTGAAAAGATTTTTTAGGAGGCTAGTACTTCAGAGGTCCAGTGAAGAGTTCACTAAGGTTCCAGAATTTCCTTCAGATGCTGGAGCCTCCCCAGCAAAATCTAACCTTCCAAATCCTACTGGGCTAATCTTCCTTCTTTCCTTCATTCATAAACCCTGTTGCAATGCATATGATGCATTAGGTGCTGATATTCCAAAGACACCATTTTGACCACACCTCATCCCAGTTCGGAAGTGGCCAATGCATTGTGGGAATATCACAGGGTACACCTGTACCCCCCAGGCCTCCCTCTTGGTACTCTCAGTGATCTCATCGGCCCCCAGGGTGTTAATTAGCATCTCGGTGCAGATGACTCACAAATCTATACATCCAGGCCCGAGCTTTATCCCAAATGCCAGTCTTGCACCACCAACTGGCTACTGCACAAATCCGTATGGGTGTGGGTATCTCACATTCATGCCCTAAACAGAACCCATTCTATTTCTACCCCATACCTCCCTGGTTCTGCTAAGGGTGGGTGCCACCATCCTCCTAGTGACCCAGATTTTCAACCTTGGACTCATCCTTGACTCTGCCTTCTCTCTCACCCTTCCATATCTAATTCAATGCCAACAATGATCAATTCTGCCATTGCAGCAGCTCTCTCTTCCTTCCTATTTTTCTCTACTAACTTAACTTCTAGCCTTCTCCAGGCCTTCCTCACATCTCACCTAGGCTATTGCAATACCCTTCTAATTGATCTCCTTACTTCCAGTGATTGGATCAATATTCCAAAATCATGTCTGTCTGTATCACTCCTATGCTCATGAAGCTTCAATGACTCCCCATTGCCTCAAGGATCACATTAAAAAATTATCAAGCTGGCATCTAAAACTCTCCAAAATCAACAAACCATCCATCTTTCCAGTTTCATTTTATATTATTTCCCTTAATTCGCTTATCACTCTAGGCAGACTGACTTGCTAGTAGTTCCCCATATGAGACATTCCACCTCTCTTTTCATACTGGCTCTCCCCCATATTTGAAAGGCCAACCTTCCTCACTTCCACTTTTTAAAATATCCCTGGTTTCCTCGAAAGCAGAAGTTTGGTGTTACCTGAAGCTTTTGTGATTGAGTCCCAACCCTGCTCTTCCCCCACTATTACTTCTCTTGTCTCTGTCTCTGTCCAGGACACTGCCTCAGAATCTGTACTTCCTTGTCTCTCTCTCCCTCCCTCCCCCTCCTATTTCCGTGTCTCTCCCCCTTCCTCTCTCCCCTTCTCTCTCCTCTCTTCTTTCTTTCTTTCCCTCTGTCTTCCTTCTCTTCTTCCTTCCTTTCCCCTCTATTCCTCTGTCTGTCTGTCTCTCTCTCCCCTCCTCCTTCCTTCTCCTTCCCTTGAAATTACATTGTATAACTTTATAAATACTCTGTATACTTCATATTTACATTTCTGTGTATACCTTGTATCGCTTTTTGGATGTAAGTTCCTTGGGGGTGAGGAAAGTGGAGAAAACCTTTTATCTTTGTATCCCCAGAGCGTAACAGTGTCTTACATGGAGTACGCCCTTAATGAGTGTTGAATTAAATTGATCTGAATTGAATTGAATCTAATCTAAACTTTGCCTGGCATTCAAGACCCTCCACAATGTTAATCCCACTCGCTCTACATGTGCACCTACTTTTCCAGTCAGGCTCCTTACATTGCTGAACTTTCTCGAAACACATGCCAAGACCATCTCCCTGCTCAGCCCCTTTGCCTACTGAATTCCCTTGCCAGCCATGCCTTGCCCTCTTTTTAGCTCACCCTATCTTACTCACTTGCCTTAGTTCCCACGACTCCTAAGAAACATTTCAGTGAAGGAGCCTTAATTGTTCTTTCTGTCTCTCTCTCTGTTTTTCTCTTTCTTTCTTTTGAAAGCTCTCCCCACTTATCTCTACCCAGTGGCTTTCCTGACTTCCTTCAAGTCTCAACTAAAATCCCACCATCTTGGGGAGCCTTTCCCAATCCTTCCTAATGCTATTAACCTACCTCTGTTGATTACTTCCTATTTATCCTGTCTGTTCCTTGTTTGTATAGGTTTGTTTGCATGCTGACTACTACATTGTAATAGTAGCTGTTGTTCAGTTGTTTCAGCCCTGTCCAACTCTTCATGAGAAAACCCCAAATGAGTTGATTGAACATAGCAAAGATACTGGAGTGGTTTGTGATTTCCTTCTCTAGCTCATTTTACAGATGAAGAAACTGAGGCAAGCAGGGTTAAATGACTTGGCCAGGGTCACCCAGCTAGTAAACGTCCAGATTTGAACTCAGGAGGAGGAGTACTTCCTGACTCCAGGCTCAGGTGTTCTATCCACCTTGCCACCTAGGTTAGGCACTGTTTTTTGCCTCCTTTTGTATTCTCAAGTATTAACTGGCACATAGTAGGGCTTAGGGCTTTCTGAGAGATGGATTGACTGGATGATTGACTCCTACTGAAGCAAAGAATTAAAGATCTCACCTCCGTAGGGACCTTCAAAGATCATCTAGCCCAACCAACCAATAGATTGATCAACAGATATTTATAAACCACCTACTCTGTGTCTGACACTCTACTAAGCATTGAAGATACAAAAACCAAAGTGAAGTACGTGTCTACACACAAAATAGATACAAAGCAATTGGGAGCCGAGGCTACTGAGGGGATCGGAAAAGACTTGATGCAGAAGGTGGTGCTTGCACTGGGTCTCGAGGAAAATGAGGGACTCTAAACAATGGCAGTGAGGAGAGCAGTGCATGTCAGACATGGGTCTAGTCACTGCATAGGCACAGAGATAGCAGAGGGTTAGCTGTTTTCCAGGAACAGTAAGAAGTCCCTTTTGGCTGGAGTGTATGATGTAAGAAGAATAAGGCTGGAACACAGTTGTGGAGGTCTTAAGTGCAAGTGTCAAACAGAAGAGTTTACAGTTGGTCCTGGAAGTAATAGGGAGCCATGCAAGCTTCTTGAGCAGAAGAATAACATGAGCAGACCTACTGTGCATTAGAAAAACCACTTTGGTGGCTGGGTGGAGGATGGATTTGAGTAGGGAGGGTCTTGAGGCAAGGAAGCTATGTGGAAAGCTACTGTAGTAGTCCAGGAGAAATCAGTCAGTAAGCATTTATTAAGCATCTCCTATGTGTCAGAGACTGAGCTAAGTGCTTAGAATACAATGAAAGGCAAAAGACAGTCCTTTCCCTCAAGGTGTATAATGACAGAAAGAGCATGCAAACAAATGTATATGAATAGGCTCCATATAGGATGAAATGTATTCAGTCCTGTCCTCCTCTTTGTGATCCCATTTTGGGTTTGCTTGGCAAAGATACTGGAGTGTTTTGCCATTTCCTTCTCCAGCTCATTTTACAGATGGAGACACCCAGGCAAACAAGGCTAGGTGACTTGCCCAGGGTCACACAGTTAGTAAGTGTGTAGGGCAGGGGTGGAGAATCCAGGGCCTCAAGGTCATATATGGCCCTCTAGGTCCTCAAGTGTGGCCCTTTGATTTGAAATTTGTTCTATGAAGTTTGGATTCAGTCAAAGGGCCACACTTGAGGACCTAGAGGTCACATGTGGCCCAAAATATGAAGGTTCCCCACCCCTAGTCTAGGGACACATTTGAGCTCAGGTCTTCCTGACTCCACTTGAAGCAATCTACCCACTGAGTCACATACCTGCCTCTTCAGCAAACAGAGGTTACATGATTTGCCCAAGATCACACAGCTAATGAGTACCTGAGGCCAGATCTGAACTCAAGTCTTCCCAGCTCTAGGCCTAGCACTCTATCCACTATCTAGCTGCTGAGACAAAGAAGAGTTAAGAATGTCACAGGAACCAGAGAAGAATGGTTGTACCCTTGACAGGAACAGAGAAATGCAGAATGAGAATGGAATGGGGGAAGAGAATAAGCATCTATTAAACACCTACTATGTGCCAGGTACTACAAATATTATCTCATTTGATCAAATATCTTAGTTCAAGTGGGATTTGGAGGGAAAGAATAGTAAGTTCTGCTCTGAAACTCTTGAGTTTGTCATGCCTAGGGGATATTCAATTCAAAATATCTTAATAAGCAGTTGGTGATTTGGGACTGGAGCTCAGGAGAGAGACTAGAGCTGGATATGTAGATTTGGGAGTCATTCTCATAGAGATGATAATTAAACCTACGGGAGCTTATGAGGTCCCTCAGCAAGAGGGTGAACAGAGAGAAAAGGACTCAGGATCGAATCTTGGGGGACATCCATAGTTAGAATGAAGACCCAGTAAAATTGTCTGAGAAATGCTTGAGCAATCAGGACAGAAGCCCCACTAAAACATTTCAGAAAAATAGTCACGTTTCCATTAAAAGACCTTACCCCCAACCCCCTCTCTCCCCGACAGTGATAGAGAGCTCATTCCCTCCTGATGCAGCCCATTGGGATTGGATTCCATAGTCTGACATTACTCTCTGATAACTTTGTGTACAAATCACTTCTCTGTATCTGAGCCAGCTAAAACTGGAGAATTCAGTTTTCAATGTGAGTCTCAAATACCTCAAAAATCAGCAAATGCAACAAATCGGACCTTGATTTACTGTTTCAATGATTGTCTGGATTTAAGAAAGTGTGACTAACGCAGATTAAACTTAAGAATGTGTCCTACATACATTTTCTTTCAGAGAGATGGTTGTTAAATATTTACCAGCACAGTCCTGTCCATAAGAAACTTGCAGACCCTTTTGTCTAGCTCCAATCTATCTTTCCAGTCTTATTTCTCATTACCTGCCACCCCCTTTATTTCATCTTTGTTCTGGTGGGAGCAGATATCTTGCCATTCCCTAACCTTATGCTGACCTCCTACCTCTGTAAATTTGCATAGCAGTGGACTCTCCCTATCTCCTTTCTGTTGAAACCTTTCCTTTTCAAGGCCCAGCTCAGATACTGACTCATATGTGAGATCTTCCTTTTTTTGTTCTTTAAAGAGGCAATCAGGGTTAAGTGGCTTGCCCAGGGTCATGCAGCTAATAAGTATCTGAGGCCTGAATCCTTCTGATTCCAGGGCCCATGCTCTATCCACTGTACCACCTAGCTGCCCCAATGGAAGACCTTCCTGATGCATCCTTACTACCAGTTAGAATCTTTCAGGTTACACTCTGTCCCTTGGACCTCTCCTACAAATTTTTCCCATTTTGCTTTCCATCAGGTGTTAAAATAAAATTTTAAAATAAATGTCTTATCAGCACCTTTTGTTTCATTCCGCTGTATCACCAGTATCTCCTCCCCAGGAAAGCTGTGTAGAAAAGAAAAACATCAAAGCAAAACCAACTGACATAGTGATCACATCCGACAGCATAAGCAGCATCTCATCTCTGTAGGCCCCACCTCTCTGCTGAAAGGAAGGTGATGCCACCTTTCACCTTTTCTTGGTACCAACATCAGTCGTGACAATTACAGTCACTTGACCACTCTCTTCCTTTTCAGTATTTCATTGTCTTGTACTATTCTCCTGATTCTGATTACTTCACTCTGCATCCGTTCATGCAAGTCTTGCCATGCTTTTCTGAATTCCCTCCATCACAGTTATTCTTTCTTGTAATGCCATCCACGTATGGTGGCTTTTTTCGGGGAAATCCCAATTACATATCCACTTTGCTTCCTTATTTTTGCTATGATGGTGCTTTGCACACAGTAAGTGCTTAATAAATGCTTTTACTCAATCATTCATTCCAACAAGGGCTGCTATGTCTCTTGTAAAAGGAGGGGACTAGTGATGCAATGGTTGTAGTATTGGGCCAGGAAGACCTGAGTCCAAACATCTGGCCACAGACACTCATCAGTAGCTGTGTGGCCCTGGGCAAGTCACTTCACCTCTGTTCACTCAGTTTCCTCAACTAGAACATGAGAGTAATAACAGTTTCTCCCTCAGAGGGCTGTCATAAGGATCAAGTGAGATAATATTTGTAAAAGGAGCTTAGTACAATGATTGGCACATAGTAGGTGCTATATAAATGCCCATTCCATACTCTTCTTTTCCCTTCTAGGGGGTCCTGGATCTCAATGGGTTGTTTGCCCAGCATGAGACCTCTAGGTAAAAGAGCATAAACAGTTTAGTCTCCTTTCACATCATTCCTAATCATTTTGCAAAACTGGACTGGTTTATAGCTCCCCCCATCAGTATCTTAGCACATATGTGTCATCCCCTTAGTAAGCAGCAAGCTCTCTGAGGTCAGGGTATATGTTCCACAGCCGAAGTATTCAAAGACAGTTTGTCAAAGGAATGAATAAATGAATATCATTCTCTGGTTCTGAAAACAAATGAATACATAAATGCTGAATATAATCAAGCAAACAGACCTTTACTGACACCTATTCTGTGTTCAGTCCTATGCTTGCCAAAGTGGGGCAAGAGGGGGAGGAGGGAGATGGACTTAACATGATTAGTATTAGCAGTCATCATAATAAGAACTAATTTCTTCTAATAATATATAACTTTGTGTAATATAGAAATTTATGTTATATTGAGTTATGATAATGTAACTTTCTGTCATATATAATTCTTTAATTACTATATATGTATAAATATACATCTACATATTAAAGTAAAATTTTATAATTTCTATCACATATAATTCTATAATAATAAATAACTTTCTATAGCACTTACCCTATGCCAGGCACTGTGCTAAGTGTTTACAATTATTATTTCATCTTATTGAGCCTTGTGATAACCCTGGGAAGTAGGTACTATTGTTACCCCCATTTTACAGACGAGAAAACTGAAGCAAGCACAGTTTACATGACTTACCCAGGGTCACACATCTAGGATATATCTGATGCCAGATTTGAACTAGGTTTTTCTAATCCGAGGCCCAGAGCTCTATCCACTGTGATGCCTAAGTATTAATAACCTCTCACATTTCTATAGCACTTTAAAGTGTACAGGTCACTTTTCTCACAACAGCTCTTAGAGACTAGCACTACAAGTTACTTTTTCCCATTTCGTAAATGAGAAAGAAACTCAGAGGTTACTTGACTGTTTTATGGTCACACAGCTCATCAGTAAGTATCAGTCAGGATTCAAACTCCAGTCTATCTTTATTCCAAGTTCAGTATTTTTTCCCCAGCATACCATGTTCCAAACTACAGGAAGCTGGCAAGTTTTATTGTTTGTTTGTTTTTGTAGATGTTCTGAAATCTTTTATTTTATTTTTAAAAGAGAGCAATAATTCACATCATTAAACAAACCAGAAAGTTTAACGAACTTCCAAAACCCCAATAATGAACACAGGTATTAGCCAGGAAAAATGGTCCATGGCTCCGCACTGCTGCCCTTGCCTGGCTCTGTGGGCTGCGACAGACCCCCATCATTCAGTGAGGTTGCCCCCAAACCTCTGCCTGAGGAGTGAATTCCATCATCTCTTTGGAAAGGTGATAAAAGGGACCAGGGATCCACCTCCCACCAAGCCTGGGAGCAGCTGTTTTCACTATGTAAAGATCCACCTGGGCCTTGGGCACCCTGAAGCCCAAGTGACTGGCTACGCAACACTTTCTTATTATTAGCAAAAGGTAAACAGACACCCTGAAAACTTGAAAATGTAGAAATAATCTAATGAATGTGGCCACCTCAAAATCACACACTAACAGGAGAGATGAGATTTACACATTCAATACTCCATTGGGAGCAGAGGCAGGGAGTGCGTCTGACTCAAGATTCAAGAGAAAGGGGGTTTACTCTGCTTCAGCCCTCTCCCCCCACCACTCCCTTTCAGGCTTCACCCCTTGGGTCCTAGCCCTCTCCTCCTGGAATGTTTTCCCATGTCCTTCCTTGGTAATGGGAAAGAGGGAGGGGCAGTGAAAGGCCAAAAGACAAGGAGGGATTCCTTTTCTCTGTCCCACCCCTCATCTCGGCCTTATGTCTCTCCACAGGTGTAACAACAGAACTCAGTGTGTGGTGGTGGCCGGCTCTGATGCCTTCCCAGACCCCTGTCCTGGGACCTACAAGTACCTGGAGGTGCAGTACGACTGTGTCCCCTACAGTGAGTCATCTTGTTCCTCGCACGGACACGGGCCCCATCCTCTCCCCCCCGCACCGAGTGAGGAGGAGACACCTGTGTCCCTGTGGAGCCTGGGTGGGAGCAAGGAAGGAGGCACAGCACAGGGTGCTATGGGACAGACTTTGTCTCTTCCTACTTTCTCAACCTGGGCCCTTCAGATATAGTCACATTCCCTCTGTCACCCATAACCTCTGCCTCACATCTTCATACTTTTCCCTCACCCTCAGTCCTCTCTCCCTAGAACACTCTCATCCCATCTCCATCTCCTAGTCTTTCCCTCACAGCTTCTCCTCTTTCTCACACTCTCCTGTCCTCGGTTGCCCCTTCATCTGCTCTCTCCATGCACCCTCATGTTCATCTCTCTCACACAGTCACACGCTTGTGGCCCCACAATTCGATCTTTGTGCCCTTATTCCTTTGGATCTCCCATGTTACAGGATGTTCCCACCAAGGCCTCTAGGCTCTTGGGCCAGAGGGGGATGGCTGATATCAAACCCCAGGGGGTGAGTGAGGCCAATACATCTTCAAGGAGATGCACTGCTCCTTTCAGTCTGCCTTTCCATCTCCACAACACTATTTCCTGTTTACTTAGGAAGTTCCACCATTTGCAATTGGGAGTGGCTATTGGAGACCCCCTGGAGGCCACAAGGAGAGGATTTAAGGAGCCAGGAGCTCAGTTGTAATAGACCCTGTCAGGGGGAGCAGCCAGGGAGCTGGGGAAAGGGTTTCTTCTCCTCCTCGGTTACTCTCCCCTCCCCCCCCCACCATTTCCCTTCTTTCCTGCTCCCCTTCTTTCCTTCCCTCCTCACCCTTATCCCCACCCCCAGCTTCTTATAGCCAATTTGGAAGCAAGGACTTGGGGGGAGGTGGAAAGGGAGAAGTGAAGGCCCCCAGTATGTATGTTTTGGGGGTTGGGGAAGGGCAGGGGGAGCAGGAGGCCCTGGTAATTCCCTCCCCACTCCCCATCCCCACCCACCTTAATTTCTTCTCACAGGTGGCCGTCTATGCTGAGGGAAACCACTCATGTGCTTCCTTAACTTTCTCCTTTGATTCCTCATCCTTTCCTTTCAGCACCCAAGGCCTCCATCCAGCTACCACTTAAGGGGAAAGTCCCTCTCTCCTCGTTGAAGCCCTCCCCCACACAGCACTGGGTGCAATCTCTCCCCATCCCTGCCCCCACCTCCAACTCACCCACTGATGTTGAGATAGCAGGGAATATAATAGAAACCAGCATATAAATACTGAAAAGTCAGTGCAAATATTATTACACCCCTGTTACCCAGGCAAGAAAATAGGTTGACAGAGATCCCAGGGTCAGAGTGAACTCTATGAGGCATCATGAAAAGGAGAGCATAAAGTAAAAGGGTCTTGGAGTCATTAGCCCACATTAAATTCTGTGTAGTTGGGCTATTGGATCTCTAGGTCTGGCCCCAGCTCCACCAGTTGAAAGGAATGAAGGAAGAGCTTGGAGACAGGACCAATAAGAGATGAAATAAGAAATGGATGGAGTGTTGTGGGCAGAGTCTTGTCTTAGGCATGAGGAACACATAGAAGATGGGTGGGGCATAATCCTCATTCACAAGGAGTCCCTGCTCTGATCTATCCTTGAATGTTCCAAGGTCTAATGAGAAAAACAGAATACACACACAGAGCTACAAGAAAGGCCCACAAAGGACTTAGATTAGGTGCAAGTGAACTCCACAGGTGCTGATCGAAAGTAGCATCAGCTCAAGGCAGGGTATGGAAGGATGTAAACTCTTCCTGCACTCAGGGCTGGGACAAGACATGGCCTGGAGTTAGTGTTAAGAAGGACAACATTAGACCTGAGGAAGGACAGAAGGGCTGGGAAATAGTCGGAGGTTCTGGATCAAATGACCAGGGAGGCATGTTCCACTCCCAGAGAGCCAGAACAAAACCAGCCTAGGGGACGCTGGAAGAATTGCCCAAAGGGGAGAGAATAGCAGGTGGGGAGGAGGCCAGATTGGTGAGGCAGGCCTTCCCCTGGTAGCAGAGATGGGGGACCCCAGTGCTGCTGTGGAGGCCTCTCCAGGAGGTCTGGGGTGGGCTGTGGGTGGAGGCTGGGGGAGGGGGGAGGAACCCTATGGAACACGCCCAACTAACAGCCACTTTGCTTTGCAGCTGAGTGCAGTCTAACCCCCCTCACCCCCCTTCCTCCCCCAGGTGCCTGCTGGGCCACGGGCAGGTGTGTGCGTGTGGAGCACCCAGCTCCTTGGTTAGGCTAGCTTGGCTAGGAAAATCGGAGTTTCAGTCACCCTGGCAGGGAGAGTGTCTGTTACCACCCCTGGCCCCTCCCTCCTCTTCCCCTAGACCCCACTGTGTCTCTCCATCAGTCTGTCACCTTATCTCTGGCACTTTGTTTCTCTCCATCTGTCTCTCCCTCCACCTCTGTCCCTCTCTGTGTAAAACTGACCCACTCTTGATCTCCGTGTGTATTTTCCTCTCCATCTTTGCCCGTCTCTCTTTGTGTGTGAGCACTTTGCCAACTTTCAAACACTATATAAAGTGAGTTCTTATTATTGTTGTGCTATTTTTGCTATCTGTGTCTCTGTTTGATTTTCTCTTCCTGTGTTTATTCTGCCTGGATTAGAGTGGGTTACTTAAACTCTGTAGGGCATTGAGTGAGGGGACACAGAGTTTGATCACCTGGAGCAGGGGGCCTGAGCCATCAGAAACCATGGACCCCATTCCTCCCTGAGCCCCTAGAGAAAGGAGAGGGTGCCAGGAGCGGCCAAGGCTGGCCGGCTCTTCCTCGCGACCCTCTCGGCTTGCCCCAGCCAGGATCAGATGTTCAGCTTTTCTTTCAGGAAGGCAGCCCAGACACTTCAGCTGAGGGCTCCGTGTGAAGCAGCAGCCTCGCAGCTGGCGTTCCCAGCCCCCAGTCTCCCCTCTGTCCGTCTCTCCGTGTCTCTCTTCCTTGCTTCCTTCTGTCTCTTTGTCTCTGCTCCCTTTGCTCTGAATTGCCTCGGTGTTTCTCCTTCTCCCTCTGTCTCCCTCCTTTTCTGTGCCTGCCCCTGTCATCGGGCCCTCTGTCTCCCTCCGCCAAGTCTCTCTGTGTCTGTCTCTCTAGACACTCCCCCAGCCCGCCCCCGCCACTTGCCCCGATGGAAGGGATTTGGAGGGAGGAGGGGGCGGCCGAGAGGTGCTAAGGGGTTGGGGAAGCAGGTGTAAGGAAGGAAAAGGAGAAGGGGATGCATTGCCAGAAAAGAAACAAAAAGCAATTTAATCTCTTTTTTTCTCTTTTTTTCTTGCACCCTTTTTCAATTGTTTTTCTCTCTCTCTTCCGATGCTTAAAGTAGAAGTGGAGCAGAAAGGTAAACGCACTGTTACCAATGCTAACCCCTAACTCACATTTTGTTCTCCCCGTGCCTATACTTAATGTGACCCGCCCCCCCCCCGCCCATTCCCCCTGCTCCCTCCTCTGCCCCACCCTGCCCCGCCCCGCCCCACCTTCTCCTTCCTTCCCTCTTCCCTTCCAAATCAAGTCGATGCTCTCAGCCCCTGGTGCCCCCTGCCAGGTTGGGAGCAACCCCCCTGTGCCAGCCACGGGCTCTTCTGCCCTCCCGACAACCCCACGGAGGGGCTTCTCTCTGAGGTCCGGACTCTCCTCTCTGTCTGTCTCTCTCTGTCTCTCTGTGTGTCTTTCTATTTCTCTCTCTCTTTTTCTCTCTCTCTCTTTCTTTCTCTTTCTCTCACCTAGTCCTTGACCCCTGTCAGGGATCTGACAGCCTCTCATGCCTCTTTTTGCCTCCTTCAGGGGAAATATATAAGCAACCAGGGCTAGTTTGTTTGGGGAGTAGGGGGTACGCACCTCACTCTCTCTCCCCAAACCGCCCACCCCAACTTTTCCCATAAGACTTCCTTCCCTCTCTCCCCCCACTGGGGGTCATTTATCTCCTTCTTTCCTCTGCTTTCTCTGGAATTGGGTCTGGGTTTGGAGGGGGGAACAGAGGGGAGGGAAGGAAAAGGGTATGGTTCATTTTCCTTTGGGGGAGCTGACTATTCCACTGGCTTCTGACAGCTACTGAAGCTCTCTTCTCACTTTGGAGTTTCCAAGGCAAAGAGGTGTTTTGGAGAATGGAGTACCAGTCCTCCCCATCCCTACCCCTTGCCTTGCTCAGCCCTTCCAAGTCAGGAACGGAGAGACCTGGGACAATATCCTGCCGTAGATGGGAAGGTGGGGAAGGGGGCGGGGCTCCGAGGTGTGTGTGTATGGTTTGGGAATGGGGTGGGGCTTTCTCTGTTTTGTTTTGTTTTTTTTTTTCCATATTTTCGAAGCTGCAGTCAGGGTTTCTTCTGGGCTGTTGTGGTTAGTGGGCCAGAGGAGAGTGGGGGGTTAGGGGGAGGGGCGCTTCCAGGAGTACCGTAATTTCACGCCTATATAGACTATCCTCCACTTGGGAAAAGAGATTGGTGGAGTGCGCATTGTGGGCAAGACAGAGTGCTGACCTCAGGTTTCTTTTAAAGACTTTGGGTTGGGGTGGGCAGATCGTGTCTCTCTTCCTCAGAGTTTTAGAAATGGCAAATCTGGAATGCATTAAGGTGCCACCTGCAAGAGGCAAGGAGCTGGGTATTAGTATCCCTTCTGGCCCTGAAATTACGGTACATGGAGTATCCCGGTTATGAGGAAGGGGAATATTGCTGAGCTGTTCTCCCTCCCTACCCCTCCCCTCCCTGTAGGAGACCTGGACAGTCAGCCCTTCTGGGTCCCTGCCGCCCACCCCATCCCTCCTTTCTTATCCCCTTCTCTTTCCTTGAATCTCTCTTCCTCTTGGCACCCCCCACCCCCACCCCGACGCTCTCCTTGCAGGCACAGCTTGGACACTCCGGCTCTGGATTATTCTCTCTCCTGGTTTTGGGGAAGGTACCCATAGGGACGACCACTTGCTGGTTGTGGTTAAGGGCCAAACCCATGCGCACAGACCCTGCTCTTCCCTCCCCTTTTGCCCCCCTTCCCCAGTATTATTGCTAACAATTTATTCTTCCTTCACCCTCTGCCAGGTCAGGCTCCAAGACCCTGTGTTGTCCCCACCACCACCACCACCACCACCACCACCATACCACATACACACCAACCCCCACTCACCTGGCAGAGAAAACCCAGCATGGAAAAAGGGGGAAACTGAGGCACAAAGGGGTAGGGGAAGGAGTCATCATTCTCAACCTGAGACAGCCTGAGTCAAGTGAGCTAATACCAGGAATAAGATAGACAAAGAACCTAAAGTATATATGCCAGAGCTGGCTGCCAGAAGCCCTGGGTGGCAGGGACAGAAGGATAAATATATAAATGGACAGATGGATGTATGGAGGGCCCTGGGATCTTTGGTGTGTACCTACTTCCCTTCCCAATGCCAGTGTCTTAACTGAGCCAAAATCCCCTTGTGGGAATGAATGCCTATGGTGACACCCACCCTCATTCAGAACCCTCCAGGGAATCCCCACTTCAAAGGGAAGCAAGACCTATGGATGGTAAGTTTCCTAGGTTCTTTCACTCTTTGTGCCTCAGTTTCCCCTCACCCTGTTACATGGAAGAAGCTTCTGCCTGCTTCATGCTTTGTGGGCCCTCTGAGGATCTCCAAGAAACTGGGGAAGTGGGGGAAACCTATCCCACATGGACCCTAGGCAAATTCTGTGTTCTCACCCATGAATTCCCCTGGTTAACTAGGATGCCTGAGAGGTGATGGCTACCTGCTGCTGTCCCTTCAGGTCAGTGTCCAAGGGGGCTCTGAGACACTCCCTTCTCTCCCCTGTGCCCACTAGGCCAGCCCTTTCAGAAAGGAGCTGAGTGAAAGCAGAGAATTCACTTCGGATCCCAGGACCCCAGCTCCCCATGCCTCTTCCACTCCCTCATGGCCTTGGTTTCAGGGGGGGCAGAGACCCTGGAGGGATGAGTCTCCCAGAACCACCTAACCACATTGTGCTCAATGCATATAGTCACTGAAATAAGGGAGATGGTACAATTCAGCTTCAGTTGTATGGTGGGGAATACTGGAAATATATTGTGGTTCAGGGGCAAACTAAAACCTGCTATTCCATGATGGGGGAGAATGGAAACTATCCTACACAGAAGAAAAACTAGATATTATTGGGGGGAAGCGTTATGGGGATAGTGGAAAGAGGGTAGAAATGGGTTAGAAGCCCTTGAATTTGAATTTTTGACCTACTTCCTACTGGTGTGACCTTGGGCAAGTGCCTTAACCTTGCTAGATCTCATTCTCCTCCTCGGTCAAATATTCAGACTAGAGCAGGAGCTCAGGTATCTTGGACCCCTTTGGCAGTCTGGCTGAACCCACAAAGCCCTTCTCAGAATGTTCATTTTTTTCTTCTAGAATCACACTGAAGATTTCCTTCAGTTAGGCATTAGTGAAAATAAAGGTCATTTCCTCCCCATCCAAGTTCACAAACCTCCCGAAATCTGTCCCCAGACCCTGCCTCTTGAGAGTCTGCGGACCCCAGGTTAAGAACCGCTGGACTAGAGGGTCTCCTCCGACTCTACGATCTTAAAATTATAATAATTATGATCTTATGCCTGAGCTTTTTTTTTTTCTTAATGCGGGTGAGATTAGATATTGCGGGAAAGATGAGAAGCGGGGTGGAGGTGGGGGGAACTGGCCCCCATCGTAAACAGGAGTCCACACCTCCACTGTGTATTGGGGTAGGGCTACGGTAGTTTCAGTCCAGTCCTCGGGTGGTGAGAAGGGAGGGGCAGGGCAGAGCTGGACACAGAGATGCAGTCCAGGTTTTCCTCCTTTTCAGGGAATGGGGGGGGTGGGGCGGGGCCCCCACCTTTCTGACACCAACGCTGCCTTGATCCCTCTTCCCGAGCCCGGGACGGCCGCAGGTAAATCGGGGGGCGGGGGAGGGAGAGGGAGGCGGTGGTTGGGTGGGCCCTGTCTTCATCCTAGATTCTCGTTCCTTCCCTCGTCCCCTCCTGGCCGGACCTGGGATTGCACCCGAGTAATCCTGGGCGGGCCTGGATTCTGGAGTGAATTCTCTGCTCGCCCCTCTCCAGCCTCTCTCTTTCTTTCTCTCTCTCTCTCCCTCTCTCTCCCTCTCTCTCTCTTTCTCTCTCTCTCTCTCTCCTTCCGCCAGCATTATTAACCTTTTCTTCCCAGGCTCGCTCGGGCTCACCTCGGACCCAGGATTGGCGCCGCCGCCCCCTCCCCTGTCTCTCTTCGCCGCATAGCTGTCCTTTGCCCTTCCCCCTCCTCTCCCTGCCTCCTCCCTCCGTCTTCACGCCAGTCCTCCCCCCATGTGCACGAGTGCCAGTGTCTGTTGCTGAGATGATCGTGTAGTGACCCCTTAGGGAAACCCTACCAGTCAGAGGGTGAGGGGAGTCGCCTCCCTCCACCCCCTATCCTAGGCGGGAATTTGCCCCTGGGAAACCTTTCCTTGCTCTTTATTGTGTGGGGGAAGACTGGGCTTCATCATCATCACCACCATCATCAACATCATTATATCCATCACTGGAAGAGCTGATACCCCTTCCCCTCCCCCATGGTGGGGTGAGGCCTTGACAGTACTACTGGTGAGAAGGAGCCTTCAACACCACCAGTGGAGTGGGGGACCCCTTAACACCCACCTCTGGTTGGGGAGGATCTTAGACAGTGCCAGTGGTATAGGAGAGTCTCCCAGCAACACCACTGGTATGGAAACCCAAAACCCCTTCAAGTTTTCCAGGCAGAAAAAGTGGGGCACAGTCCGTCTCCCAGTGGAGGAGAGTGTGTGGGTCTTCCAAAACACACCGTTGGAAACAGAGGAATATTGATTGACTTCCTGAAGGAGAAAAATAGAGGCACAAAGTGGGGAGTGGGTAAAAAAAGTCAAGGGGAATTGCGGATACCCTCAATAGTTATTCTCTGTGACCACTTAGGGGAGGTGTCAAAGCAAACTCTTTATCCCTGACCAGTACAGTCTCTTATCTTATCTATGAAAAAGAAGGGTTATGTTCCCACCTACTAATCAGGTCTTGACTTATCACTCTCATCTTCCAGAGGTAACCTTTCCAGGGCAGGGAACAGCAAGGGAGGTGCCCCATCCCCACCCCAGATACTCCTTTCCCATCACCAGTCCCACCAAGCAACCGTGACTGCAGCTGCAGGAGGGGAGACCTGCTTTTTAACCTGGCCTCCTATGATCGATTCCTCCTTTCTCCTTTCTCTTTCTCTCTCTCTCTCTCTCTCTTTCTCCCTGTGCCTTCTCTCTACCCCCCTTACCTCCCCTATCCTGCCTGCCCCTGGCCCAGTCTTCGTTTGCCCTGGGACTCTTCAGAAGGTGCTGGAGGCCACATCTACACATGAGTCAGAGCACCAATCAGGGGCATGGTGTAAGGACCCACTACAAGCTGGGGATCGCATCTATGTGATGCCCTGGATCCCCTACAGAACAGACACACTGACCGAATATGCATCATGGGAGGATTATGTGGCTGCCCGCCACACCACCACCTACCGCCTACCCAACCGTGTGGATGGCACAGGTTTTGTGGTCTATGATGGTGCTGTCTTCTACAATAAGGAACGAACTCGAAACATTGTCAAGTATGACCTACGGACGCGTATCAAGAGTGGGGAAACGGTGATCAACACTGCTAACTACCATGATACCTCACCCTATCGTTGGGGGGGCAAGACAGATATTGACCTTGCAGTGGACGAGAATGGGCTGTGGGTCATTTATGCCACAGAAAGCAACAATGGGCGACTGGTGGTAAGCCAGCTCAATCCCTACACCCTGCGCTTTGAGGGTACCTGGGAGACAGGCTATGACAAGCGATCAGCCTCCAATGCCTTCATGGTTTGTGGTGTCCTCTATGTGCTGCGTTCGGTGTATGTGGATGATGACAGTGAGGCTGCTGGCAACAGAGTCGACTATGCCTTCAACACCAATGCCAACCGAGAAGAGCCCGTCAGCTTGGCATTTCCCAACCCTTACCAGTTTGTCTCCTCAGTTGATTACAATCCCCGTGACAATCAACTTTATGTGTGGAACAACTACTTTGTGGTGCGCTACGGTCTTGAGTTTGGACCACCAGACCCTAGTGCTGGTAAGGACAACCTCTGACCCAAGGATGGCCATTGATACTACTTTGGTCTTAGACTCAGGAATGATAATCTTTGACTTCATTCTTAAAACCATCTTAAGTGTAGGATAGACATCTAGAAAAGAGGCCTTAGAGTTCATCTAGTTCAACTCCTTCATTTCATAGATAAGAAAACTGAGGCTCAAGTTGAATGACTTGCTCAAAGTCATTAAATAGAAAAGTCAGGATCTGAACTTGTCTCCTGACTTAAAAAAAGGTGTTTTTTCCACATGGCCTGACAGCAATCTTAGGGTCCATCTCCAGGGTGAGGATCCAGAAGTCATTCATTAGATTCCAGGAATAATGAGGTGATTGTGCCACCCTACTCTATCTTGGTTGGTCAGACCACATCGGGAGTATTGTGGTCCTGGGCATTGCATTCAGGGAGGATGTGAATAAGCTGGATCATCCCAAAGAGGGTAACCAGAATAGCACAGGGCCTCCAATCTATGCCGTATGTCTGGGTAAGAGCTGTCCTAAATGTTGTGGAAAGGCTGGCCACACCAGACATGGAGGGAAGTAGGAATCCTCAGGGGACCAGAACATTTCTTGTCCTTGTGAGGAGACACAGTTACAAGATGGTCAAGAGTGGGGTGATTCGGAATACCAGGGTCTGATATGTCTGAGGATGGGGGAGAGGGCACAGAAAGATCTACCTCTAACACTGTCTCTATCACCCCACTACAACATAGGCCCAGCCACTTCACCCCCCCTCAGCACGACAACCACAGCCAGACCTACCCCACTGACAAGCACAGCCTCACCTGCTGCTACCACACCTCTCCGTCGAGCACCCCTCACTACTCACCCTGTGGGTGCCATCAATCAGCTGGGGCCTGATGTGCCACCTGCCACAGCACCAGCTCCTAGCACTCGGAGACCCCCTGCCCCCAACCTGCACGTGTCACCTGAGCTATTCTGTGAGCCCCGGGAGGTTCGGAGGGTCCAATGGCCAGCCACCCAGCAAGGAATGTTGGTAGAAAGGCCTTGCCCCAAGGGCACACGAGGTGAGTAAGTTCGGGATGCTAGAGTGACTTCCTCCCCTTCTAAGGGGGATGGGTGGGTGGTGATTGCTAATTCCCGCTGTGGAAGAGTGGAAAGTGCTCTCCCTAGGCTTAAAAAGAACAGATTATGTTTATGGGATGGGGGCAAAGAACAGTGGGGATTAGGGGAAGAGGAAAGGGTAGACGGAAAATATCAACACATAATGCTAGTCCCCCTAACTGTCCATTGGCTTCCCACAACTTTGTCCTTCTGGCCCTTTCTCATCTGTGTCTTTCCATTTTCCCCTCTCCTGTCTCTTTCCATCCATTTGTTCCCAAACCTTATCTTGGTCTATCCTCTTCTCTGATTGGTCCTCTCCTATCCTTCTCTCATTGTTTTTTCTCTTCTCATTCTCCTCTCCCATTTGTCTCCTGTCTTTGCCCATCTTCATAGGAATCGCTTCCTTCCAGTGTCTACCAGCCCTGGGGCTCTGGAACCCCCGAGGCCCGGATCTCAGCAACTGTACTTCCCCCTGGGTTAACCAGGTGGCCCAGAAGGTACCAGCACTTTGCCCTTACTCCATCACACCTTGAGGCTTTGGGTCATGGGGATGGAAGAGTTTAATGGGAGATGAATGTGAGAGGGAGCTCCTAGGTTAGTGGGGAGAGGTGAAGAACTGAAGTAGAAAAGCTGACCATCGTCGGGTTTTCAAGGACAGGATCTGGGCAGGGAGAACTTCAATAAGCTGGGAGTGACTGGGGAAGTATAGAAGAAAATAGTCATGGTACAGGATTCCTGCCTTCAGATCAAGAGTGGTGAGAATGCAGCCAACATTGCCAGTGAGCTTGCCCGCCATACACGGGGTTCTATCTACGCGGGTGATGTCTCATCTTCAGTGAAGCTAATGGAGCAGCTGCTGGACATCCTGGATGCCCAGCTACAGGCTCTCCGGCCCATCGAGCGGGAGTCAGCTGGCAAGAATTACAACAAGGTGGGCTTACTCATGGATGTTCTGGGAGAGCTGGGGAAACTAAAAGCATCCCCTAGGCCTAGGTCTGGGGGAAAAAAAGACATTCTAGTGCGACCTGGGTGTCACCCATTGTGAGCCTCCAAGCTGTCTGTGCCTCCCAATTCTGCATCCCCCTTGTGAGGAACACCTTCTTAACTCCCCTGGTTGAAAAAGGAAACAAGAACTATAAAGGCTGAGGTTTAGCAGCTGTAACACCTGAACCACCTTGTGAGGTTAGGAAGAGCTGAAATTAGATACTGGACTCACCTTGGAAGCCAGATATTTGGCTAGCAGTCAGGATGAGATGGTGACATGGTGAGAATGGAACTGAGACAGAATGGGGCTGGGAGGCAAGGCATGGGTTTTAGGGTTTTGAGTCTGACATCTCTCTCCTGCCCTAGATGCACAAGCGAGAGAGGACCTGCAAAGACTATATCAAGGTGAGATGGAGACAATGCCCCAGCTAAAACTGAGGGATGTAGGCACCAAGAGGCATTAGGGACCAGGGTATGCAAGGCTAAGAATGATTAGAGGGCTGGAAAGGGGCCTTCGAGACTTTGGAAGGAAAGTGGAGCTGGGATAGTCAGACTAGAGCAGGCACTCTCAGTCTTACTTATCCCATCCCCACAGGCAGTGGTGGAGACGGTGGATAACCTGCTTCGCCCAGAGGCCCTGGAGTCATGGAAAGACATGAATGCCACAGAACAAGTGCACACAGCCACCATGCTGCTGGACATTCTGGAGGAGGGGGCCTTCCTGCTAGCTGACAATGTCAAAGAACCAGCTCGATTCCTCACTGCAAAGCAGAATGTAGGTGAGTATTCTTCTACACCAAGAAACATAGGGCTGCCCAGCCCCAGGAAATGAAGATCTGACTAGGTTATGTAGACATACCCCCAAAACATGCCTGGAACCCAATATCCCACCTGGACATATTTAATAACAAACCTGGAACTGCCTAGAACATAGGCACTCATGCATGGACAAGAAGACTTTAGGCCATAAGGGAGGGATAGCACCCTGTCAAGCTCCTTTTGCCAGCCTCCTGCCATAGGGTTCCTTCTTCAGGCCCTTGGATGGTGGAGACCAAAGCCAAAAGTGCTCAAGCACTTTCTCATGTCCCTCTACAGTGCTTGAGGTTACCGTACTGAACACCGAGGGTCAGGTCCAAGAACTGGTGTTTCCCCAGGAGTACCCCAGTGAAAACTCCATCCAACTTTCTGCCAATACCATCAAACAGAACAGCCGTAATGGTCAGTACCATGGGAAGAAGGGGGGAGGAAGGAAACCCATTCAGGAATGTATCACTGAACATACCAGCCCTCAACTTGATCGTAGGAGCTGAAGGGTATCTCAGAAATTAAAGAGGGCAGAGTGAATGGGGTTTTCTCCAAGGTGGGGCTCCAGAAATCATTCATTAGATTCCAGGAATAATAAAGTGCTTGTGCCACCCTCCACCCTATTCAGGTTGGTCAGACCACGTGTGGAGAATTGTAGTCCTATGGTCCATGTAGAGAGGATGTAGATAAGCTGGACAACATCCAAAAGAGGGTAACCAGAATGGCAGAGGGGCTCAAATTTACACCATCTAAGTATTGGGGACATTTAACCCAGAGAATAAAACTGGGGGCATAGTTGCTCTTTTCAAGTATCTGAATCTCTCTGTTAAATAGAAGAGGGATTAAATATGCCCTGTGTGGCCCCAGACAGCAGAGACAAGCAATAGATAGAAAAAAATTGCAAAAAAGCAAATTCAGATTTAATGTCAAGAAAAATGTTTCAAAAATCAGAGCTGTCCCAGAGTGGAATCGGCTGTGCTGGGATGTAATGGGCTTGCCCCGCTTTTTCATCTTCAAGCAGAGGCTTCCCAAGTACTTCTTGGACAGGGTAGAGTGGGGGTTCTTGTCATGTATTGGCTTGACCAGAGGGTTCCCTAGGCCTCTTCCAATTCTCCAGTGCTGTGAGTCAGTGACTTAGACCTGGAAAAGATTTTAGAAGTCATTTAGGCCAGGGGTTCTTAAGCTGGGGTGAGGAGAGTGTCTATGAACTTGTCTTTTCTAATTCTGAAAACTGTATTTCCATATAGTTGGTTTCTTTTGTAATCTGAATTATTTTATTTTAAGCATTTAAGTACATTATTCTGATAAGGGTCCATAGGCTTCACCAGAGGGCTTCAATGCCAGAGGAACCCATTGTACAATAGAAGTTTAAAAAAAAAAACCAAACACGCAAAAAAATCCTGATCTGGTCTAACTCTCTCAATTTACAATTGAGGACATGAAGGCCTAAGGAGAAGAGATTTGCCCGAGGTCACACAGGTAGGAAATACTCATCTTGGAGCAAGTATTTGAACTGGTGCTGATGGTTCCCACCACACTCTCTATTCCAGGGGTGGTGAAAGTTGTCTTTATCCTTTATAACAACCTGGGCCTCTTTCTATCCACGGAGAATGCCACAGTGAAGCTGGCAGGTGAGGCAGGCTCCGGGGGCTCTGGGGGAGCTGCGTTAGTGGTGAACTCTCAAGTCATTGCAGCCTCCATCAACAAAGAATCAAGCCGTGTGTTCCTCATGGATCCAGTCATCTTCACTGTGGCCCATCTAGAGGTAAGCCCTGGAAATTGACCCTGTCCTGCTCTCACAATGCTCATTTCCTCAGGATGATTCTGAGGAGCCTTTCCTATGGAGAGCATCATCCCCCCAAGGGTTCCATTTTGTCCTCTGTCTGGGGAAGGGGAGGATGGCAGGGCAGAACTTATCAGACCCTATCCCCAGTTATGGGCTTATCATTTTCCCCAGCGCTGAGACCACTTCAAGGAAACTGTCAGGGCTCCTATTCCCAATCTATTGGTCCTGATTCCTAGTATTGGGTACTCCCTCTTCCAGGTAGGGTTATTTTAAACTAGATTGTTGAATTTTTGAACTTGAAGGTAATCTTCCTGGTTCCTTGTTGCATATGGGGAAATTGAAACTCGGTGACATTGTGACTTGCTCAAGGTCACGCTTTTTAGAGCTAGATTTGAGGCTTGAACCCAAGACACTAGACTCTTAGGTCAGTAGGCTTTTTCACTATACTGCCTCCCACTCTGCATGGAGTGCTGTCTTTATCTTTACTTTTACTTTAAAAGACCAGACCAGTAGGATTCACCTCCACCCCATGACACTTATCCAATGCTGAGTCTGTGTCTGAGGCTGTGCTACAGCCTGGTGGGGGTGAGGGGTTGGAGAGGACTCCACAAATCTGATGCCTCTCACTGTAATACTCTGACATCCCCCAACTACCACCACACAACAGGCCAAGAACCACTTCAATGCCAACTGCTCCTTCTGGAACTACTCAGAGCGTTCCATGCTGGGCTACTGGTCGACCCAGGGCTGTCGTCTGGTGGATTCCAACAAGACCCATACCACCTGTGCCTGCAGCCACCTCACTAACTTTGCCGTGCTCATGGCTCACCGTGAGATCGTAAGCCAGTGGCTCCATCAGCTCTACTGGGCCAGGGCCTGCTTGTTAGCCTGGCTTTGCATGGCATTACAACATGAGGCATGCCAAGGGAATCCCAACTTCCTGGACATAGGGAGCCATCAATACCTCCCTTGCTCAGGGCATGGGGCTGGAGCAAACAGAAAATACAAGGGGAAAGGATTGCTTTTCCTGGCTCTGTCTCAATTGCCTCCTTCTCCCCAAAGATTGAGGGGGAAGCCCTAGTTTAATGACTTCTCCATGGGCATTCCAGAGCATGGGGGAAGGGGGCATACTATCCACAAGAGGGTGGGAACCAGTCAGCTAGAGAAGGGGCAGAAGGTCCAGATGGGTGGTCCATCAAGGTCCTTAGCAATTGCCTACAAATGGTGCCCTGGTTAAATCATGGTTAGAGTTGAAGATCCTAAAATTGCCCTTCCTGGTTTCTCCCCAGTACCAAGGTCGGATCAATGAGCTGCTGCTGTCTGTCATCACTTGGGTGGGCATTGTGATCTCCCTTGTCTGCCTGGCCATCTGCATCTCTACCTTCTGCTTCCTTCGGGGGCTCCAGACTGACCGAAACACTATCCATAAGAATCTTTGCATCAACCTCTTCCTGGCTGAACTTCTCTTTCTTGTTGGCATTGATAAGACCCAGTATGAGGTTAGTCAGGGTTCTGGGAGCCTGATGCCCAGGGGGTAGGACTGGCTTATTTCCCTCCCTGAGGAGAGGATCAGCACAGAGGTCGCCACATCCAGCACGGGCCAACATCGGGCCCCTCCAGCTCTGAGGGGGTTGGGCAGCAGGACTCAAGGGCACAGCTGGATTGGGGGCATGGGAGGAGGGCTGGCCTGGGCAGGGCCACTCCCCCTCATGGCTGGTGCCTGTGCCCCTAGATCGCCTGCCCCATCTTTGCCGGGCTGCTGCACTACTTCTTCCTGGCAGCCTTCTCTTGGCTGTGTTTGGAGGGTGTACATCTCTACTTGCTGTTGGTGGAAGTGTTTGAGAGCGAGTACTCACGCACCAAGTACTACTACCTGGGAGGCTATTGCTTCCCAGCCCTGGTTGTAGGCATTGCTGCCGCCATCGACTATCGAAGCTACGGCACTGAGAAGGCGTGAGTGTTTGCTCTTCCCCTTGTCTCTCTGGTATCTGCTCTCCAACACCTCCAGATGGCACTAGCCCTTTGGATGGGACTATTCAGGGACCAGGGTGCACCCACTTGACTCCATAGAAACCCCATTAGGTAGAATCAGCCCCCCAGGGACAAAATGGGGAGTCTTACTGGTGGTGGAGGTGGGGCTTTTTGGTCCTCTCGGTCCTTCTCTCAAAGGAAATGATCTTTGTAAAGTGCTTAGCACAGTACCTAGACCATAGTAGGCACTATATCAATGCTTATCCTGCCCCCTGCTCCCTTCCCACCTCTACCTTATCCTCTACCTGTCTGACAGCTGCTGGCTCCGAGTGGACAATTATTTCATCTGGAGTTTCATTGGGCCTGTCTCATTTGTCATTGTGGTGAGTCAGAGGGAGGGCCCCAAATGCATCAGGCTCCCTTGAATCATAGTGGTCTTCACCCTTCAACTCTTCTAATCATTCCTAAGGAGCTTATCCCAAAATTTGAAAAGGAGGAACATTTCTGCTGTTCTGCTCTGCCCTGTTTAAGATCCAAGAAATGAAACTAATCGTCTCTTGACTACATACTAGTGGTGTTCAGTCTTCTCTTTGCTAATAATGATGTCTGGTCTCCCCAAAAGAAGGATGGGTTCTCATCTTCCCCCTACAGTGGGTACTTCCCAGTCTTACACTTCTGTGGAGCCAGACAAGAATTTAGAGACGCTTTAGACCAACCCCCTCATTTTACAGATGGAGAAACTGAGGCTCAGAAAGATAAATACTTGTCCAAGGTCATGCAGGCAGTAAGTGACAGAGCCAGAATTCCAACTCAGGTTTTCTGACTCCCATCTGAAGGGAGGGGGTTTTGTAGACACAAGTGAAGCTGCTTTGGTTGATCCCTCCAAATGGAATGGAAAAACGAAATAGCCTCAGGCTATCCTCTGGGTCCCAGTAATGGAGTGACAACCCATTTCCAGTATTAGGCAACAACGTTGTCTCCCTTCAGTGTTTAGCAGTCTCAGACCAGGCCTAACCAAAATCCTAAGAGCCTCTTGGTGAGAAAAAATCATGCTAAGCTAAGTAGCCTAACCCACCCTCTACCATGTCTTTGCACTTTTCCTCATTTCTCAGGTGAACTTGGTGTTCCTCATGGTAACACTTCACAAGATGATCCGTAGCTCCTCCGTGCTCAAACCTGACTCTAGCCGCCTGGACAACATCAAGTAAGTGGCAACTTGAAGACAGCTCGGCTAACCCCCCTCCCAGGAGCCCTCAGCTCCAGCTTCAGCCCTGGGGACTGTCTTGGACCCTGGGCTCAGCCTGACTGAGGACTTTGTTGACCTATTGCTAACTTGGAGGCAGAAGCCTCAGGTGACTGTACTGGGGTTGGATGGACTGAGGGATGGTTCCCCCCCACCAAAAGCCCCACCCTCGCTCTACCTTTCATCTACACCCTGCAGCTGAACCTAAGCTGCTCCCTGCTCTGGAAGCTTGGCTTCCTCCAAGAAGCTACTGCACAGGGATGACTCAGATGCCGTTTCTCTCCTCTTGCTGCCCTGCCCCCCACTTACAGGTCTTGGGCCCTGGGGGCCATCGCCCTCCTCTTTCTACTGGGTCTCACTTGGGCCTTTGGCCTCCTTTTCATCAACAAGGAGTCAGTGGTCATGGCCTATCTCTTCACCACCTTCAATGCCTTCCAGGGAGTCTTCATCTTTGTCTTTCACTGCGCTTTGCAGAAGAAGGTAAGAGGGGTCTCTGTCCTCTGGATTTCACTCTCCAAGGGCCTTTTCCTTCTCTTCGGTAACTTTTTTGGGCATAGTAGGTGAGTCAGCCCTACTCCTCCCCCTTGGCCTGACCTCCTGCTGTTTCCTCTTCCACTCACCCTCAGGTGCACAAGGAGTATAGCAAGTGCCTGCGCCACTCCTACTGCTGCATCAGGCCACCCCCTGGAGGCGCTCACGGCTCCCTCAAGACCTCTGCCATGCGCAGCAACAACCGCTACTATACAGGGACCCAGGTAGCTGGCGCTGCTGCGGAAGCTCACAAGTCCTACTGCGGCTGGGAAAGCCACTCAGTGGCGGGGTTTGTGATGATGAGGCTATCCACCAAGGAAAGGGAGAGTCAACCATCCTCGGCACCGAGGGCACTTGAGCCACGTCTCACACCCTGTCTTGTTATGTTCCCAGAGCCGGATTCGAAGGATGTGGAATGACACCGTGAGGAAGCAGACAGAGTCATCCTTCATGGCTGGAGACATCAACAGTACCCCAACCCTGAACCGAGGTGAGAGGCTGACTCCACTACCCTTCTTGATTCTGGACTCAGTTTCCTTTCCTCACCCTGAAATTGTCAGACTCCGGAATGTTTGGTGATCTCTGACACCTGGCTGTCCTCTGCTAGGCACCATGGGGAACCACCTGCTAACCAACCCTGTCCTGCAGCCTCGAGGTGGGACCAGCCCCTACAATACCCTCATTGCTGAATCTGTGGGCTTCAACCCCTCCTCACCCCCTGTCTTCAACTCCCCAGGTAAAAGAACAGCCTGTAGGGACGAGCTGAGAAAGGCAGCATGGTCGATTATAGCAGAAAGAGTGTGGGACTTGGGTTCAGAACGCAGCTCTCTTACTGTGTGACCATGGACTAGTTCGTCTATGTCTCAGTCTCAGTTTCCTCATCTATAAAATGGGTATAATACTTGCCTCAGAGTTGTTGTGAGGAAAGTATTTGTTCACAACACTGACTTGTTTTAAAAGAGAAATAGGACCCCTTTTTTTTGAGGGCTGGGCATAGGGTACCTAGGCTTTTGTTTGAGGGAAGGCTTCGTAAGCCCTGGATTGGGAGCTGGGTGTTTGAAGCTGGGAGATGATCTCTCTGGACCAGTCTCATTCTGACCCTCTTTCTTTTCTCTCCTCATGCAAACCTATAGGGAGCTACCGGGAGCCCAGTACGTCCTACCCTTTTCCAGTAATATTTCAGGAGGTGGGAGACAGTCTAAGGCAGTAGCTGCTGCCAGACGGGGATGACCTCATGTGTGGGTCAGAACATACAGAATTGCCCTCCTCTCTAGGCAGGGTCAAATTCAGTCCCTCCTATCCCTAAGTGTCCAAACCCCCCAGCTATGACTCCTCCAGGATCCCCACGAGAATTCCTGATGAGTGAGTGATAGAATGAATGGCCCTGGGAAAGCTAGCTCTCTCTGGTGGAGGTAGCCGGAGCAGGGAGTAGTGTCCCCAGCCGCAGGTGAGGAGGTAAGAAGTGGAAGGACTCATCTGTCTCCTCAGGGTGATGGGAAGAGTTGTAGAGAGTGATTGAGAGGACAGTCCAGTCCCTCTCCCTCCCACTCTCCCTTCCTCATCAGCGCCCCCATGGCTTCTTTCCAGCCATGTTCCCATCCGTGCTGCTCTCTTCCTTCTGACCAGTGCCCCTCTGTCTTACAGAACACCCTCTAGGAGGCCGGGATGCATGTGGTATGGACACCCTTCCACTGAATGGTAACTTTAACAACAGCTACTCCTTACGAAGCGGCGACTTTCCCCCTGGGGACGGGGGTCCAGAACCACCCCGAGGACGAAACTTGGCTGATGCTGCCGCCTTTGAGAAGATGATCATCTCAGAGCTGGTGCACAACAATCTCAGGGGTAGCAGTGGGGCAGCCAAGGGCCCCCCACCCCCTGAGCCCCCGGTGCCACCAGTGCCAGGTAGTGGTGGGGATGAAGAGGCAGGGGCTCCTGGAGGGGCTGACCGGGCCGAGATCGAACTGCTCTACAAGGCCCTGGAGGAACCCCTACTCCTGCCACGGGCCCAGTCGGTGCTGTATCAGAGTGACCTGGACGAATCAGAGAGCTGTGCGGCTGAGGATGGGGCAGTCAGCCGACCTCTCTCCTCCCCTCCTGGCCGGGACTCACTCTATGCCAGTGGGGCCAACCTTCGGGACTCGCCCTCCTACCCGGACAGTAGCCCAGAGGGGCCTAGTGAGGCCCTTCCGCCACCCCCTCCGGCCCCACCTGGTCCTCCTGAAATCTACTACACCTCCCGCCCGGCCCTGGTGGCCCGGAACCCCCTGCAGGGCTACTACCAGGTGCGGCGGCCTAGCCATGAAGGCTACCTAGCTGCACCAGGCCTGGAGGGGCCAGGGCCTGATGGGGATGGCCAGATGCAGCTGGTCACCAGCCTCTGAGGGGCCCCATGGACTCAGAGGGCAGGGTGGCCCAGTGCCAGGGGAGGGGGATCCTGGGGAGGGGAGGACTTTGGGGGATAGAGGGTGAACCAAACGGAGCGTGAGACAGGCTGTCCTCTCCATATGTACCCCTCACCTATGGGCCCTACCACTCCCCTTTTAGGGGACTCTGAGGGGGCAGGGTCCCTGATATACAGGGTACACAGGAGTTCCCGACAGCCACATGCACCAGCTGTTTTGGGGGAGTGTTGTGAGGATAAGCTGAAGGCCCCTTGGGGGCAGATGGGCAAGAAGTTGGAGGAGCACAGTCCCTCCTAGATTCCCTGCCCAGGGGTAAAGCGGTTGCCAAAACCTCACTTTGCCAAACCTCAGTGGCTCCTCTCTGCAGCCAGATACCTTGCAGTCCCCACCCCAAGGAAGAATTTCAGGGCAAAGGACAGATGGACAGCCTTCTGTGTATCCTCCTGCTCCCCTGAAACTGGGGGTTCTAGCCCAAGGGAAAGCCCCAGGAGGGAAATTGAGGGGTGCGGCTGGAGATTTAAATATTGAACTTTCTTCTGAGCCAACTACCCCCTCATTCCCTCCCTGGAAGCAAGCCTGCTCTGAGCTCCCCTGCAAGACTGTACCCTCTGACCTCCCCCAGGGTGACTCCTGACTAAGCACAACCCCCCATGGGACCCCTAGCTCATGGGGGTGACTCCTGGGGGGGCAGTTCCCAGCTCTGTGGGCTCAGATCTCTGGGGAGTAGATTCTGGGTCTGGAACTCTCCCTGGGGCAGGGGGCCTCTTTACCCTTCCCCTCCTCCCCCATTGCTGTAAATATTTCAACGAAATGGAAAAGAAAAAAATTACAAAAAAAAAAAATCTCATCACTTGAAGCCACTGGGAGCCCACAGCCCAGGCCAGCTCTGGCTCTCCACCAACCAGAGCACCTACCCACCTACCTGCCCACCCACCCACCTACCCACCCAGCAGCCAAGACTTCTCTCTGCTTGTGCGTGCATCCTGGCCAGGTTGGAGTGGGGGCCTCCATGGCAGCTTTTTACAATCAAAAGACAGAAAAACAAAACAAAACAAAAACAAGAAGCAAAAGAGACACAACCTTTTTCCTTCCTGGCACCACGTTCCTGTCGTTTCCCTCTGAATCTAGTCCCTAGCATCATCTCTCCTGGGGCATGTGTCCCACTGCCTGCTCCAGGAATAGGGACCCATTTACCTTTCCTCGCCCCACCATCCCTGCCAAGGGGAGACCCCTCCAACCCAAAGATGCTTTCCTGAGGTGGCTACACCATCTCTTTAAGTTCTGTTAACTGCAAATTGCTTCTGGGCCTCAGGACCAGCAAAGGGATGAAGGCGTCATTTTTCTGTCTAGAGAGGCTCATGGAAGAGTTTTTTAAAAAAAGGCAAAGGCCTTTACCCCAGTCCCCGGGTGCTGGAGTAGGGAAGGATAAGATGGGAGTTTTGTGTCCATGAGTTCGGGGTCAGGATGTGGAATGGTGGAGTTTGCCCTGTCTGGAAAGCGTGAGAGGTCCCCAGCAGGGAAGGCATCGGCTGACACCAGCCGGGCTGTTTCTCCAAACCTCCTACACTTCTTAGAAGCTGGTTTTGGGGGGAATCTGCTATGTTGTCTTTTCCTCTCTAACCTTTTTTTCACCATCCTCACCTAAGGGCTCCTCTCCATGCCTCTTGGGGTGGAAATGGGACAGCCCAGCTGTGCAGTGTTGCTACAATGCCCTGGTCCCTGGTGGCCATTTCTCCAAAGGGTGGCCCCTCCCCATTCCTGCTCCCCACACCTCACTACCTTCCCCCTACCACTTTTCTCACAAGTGCCATGAGTTTTCTAACATCTTTGGGTCTCAGCCTGCTGCTGCCATTAACTTCTTGGTTTGGGGGACAGGAGCTCCAGGGAGTAATTGGGGAATAAGTATGTGTGGTATGAGGAGAGATAGGGGGTCTTGGGGGAATCCTTTTTGCTGCTAGAAACCCCCCTCCCTCCTCCTGGGGAGCTGGGGCTGGCTTGTCCCCATCATGTGGGGGAGAAGGGGTCAAACCAAAGAATGGTGGCTTTGTCCCACATTGGGGGCAGGGGTGGGGAGGACAGTGAGAAGGAGAACCCGGGTGGTCTCCATCTCTTGTTCTCCTAGGTAAGACTGAGAGTGACCCTGTGTTGGAAGTGGTAAATTCACTTCACCAGGAGCCCCTGGGTGGAATGGCAGTGAGGTCAGGTTGGGGAAGGCAAAGACCATCCAAAGGCCCTGCATCACCATTTCCCCCACACAACATTCCCCTCTTTTTGTGCTTGGGAGAGACTTAGAGCAGGAGCTATCCCCAGTGACCTTTGTCTCGATTCCCTGGTTGTGGTAAAGAGCCACCTGAGTGGGTGAGGGCTGTGAAAAGCTCAGTTTGGGAGGGGGGAAGGAGAACTAGAGAAGGGATGTGTCTGACAAGGGAATTGGCAGGTGGAAGGCCTAAAGGGCCCCCTACCTTTCCTGCCTCAAACGTGGGGTAGCCATATGACACCAGCTGGGGATTGGGAACTCCTGGGTTTCTGTGGAACCTGAAGGAATGTAAGGAGTCCTGCTTTCCCCCCTCCCACCCTCCCCTTATCTCCCCAGACATGGACAATCATGGGGGTAGGGTGAAGTGAGTCAGTAGGTTCCCATCTAGCAAGGACAGGGATAGCAACAGGAAGGGTTCCTAGGCCTCACGGCTGCATGGCAGGGCCCCCTGGTGGGGATACAGAGACCATCGCAGCCCAGCTCCAAGCCACCCTAGAGAACCCAGCTGTTCCCCCACCCCAACTAGCCCTGGTGCCTTGACACCCCCACCCCAGCTGGGACAGGACCCACTGTATAGAGAAGGTTCTTGGTTTCCTCCCCCTATTCTCCTTTCCCTGGGCTCATGAGTTCCTTCCCTTTTACAATGTTGTGGGAGGCAGTTTCTGGATTTTCATTTCTCTTGGTTCCCTTGCCTTCTTTCCATTTATTCTGTCTCTGCCTCTCTTTCCTTCTGTCTGTCTCCTCTGTGTCTCTCCCATCTGTCTTGTCTTCTTCTTTCCCTTCTTTTCACCTTCGCTTTTCTCTGTCCGTTTGGGCTTCCCTCCTCCTGTCCCGCCCCCCACCTGCCCCACCTTGGTCTCCTCCTTTTCGATATGCCAAACCAATTTTGGGTCGAGTGCATTTAACGAGAACAAATCAAAAGACTCATAAAGACAACGAGTACGTTTCAAAAAAAAAAAGAAAAAAGTTCCAAAAAAAAAAAGAAACCATTGTCGAGTCAAAAAAAAAAATCAAACAATAAAGAAAATAAGATTTCTTGGAACGTTTAGAGCGGAGTGATTTATTTCAGGGTGCAAAAGTGGGAGAGGGACCAGAGGTTAAGGAGGACCACAATGACAGTCTCAGCTACAGGCAGTGACAAACACTTTGGAGGATAAAGCAGTCCAATGTGAGAAATAGTATTTTCTGTCTAAAGACCTTCTTTGTCCCCAGGATGTATCAATACCATTTATATAGAACTTAAAGGTATGAAGCACTTTTCTTGCAACAGCCTTGAAGGGTAGATCATACAGAATGTTATTATCCCTTGTTACGGATGAGGAGACTGAGGCCCAGTGAGATTTAAATGAAATGTGGCCAGACTTAATAGTCCGAGTGTCAGAGCCGTGATTAAAATGCAGATCTTCCCGTGTTACACAAACAAGGGCTGCTGAGATTTGAAAGTACGAGTGTAAACATGATGTATAAAACTTCCAATTCCCTCTTAGGAGGACCCACATTCACGCGCACACGTTAGGAAGAGTATGTTTTCAAACTTCTCTTGACAATTTCCCTGTCCAGTTCCTTTATCTTTCATTCGCTCTTTACCACTGTAAGCTTCCCCTGTCTATGGTACACATATCAGAAAAAATATGACAGAACTTGTCTTTGAGTACTTTCCAAGGGGTGTTGTATTCTTTTTTTGAGACTATCAGACAAACCTTAATCATATGTAATAGTTATTTTTAGCCATGGCATAGAAGGGATCCTGGGTTCTTGAGGATTCTGTCAGCACAGCCTAAGCTCTGTCAAGTTCTAATATGCTGTAAAAGTTCCAAGTATGGTTCTGACAAAAGACCAAGCGTGCTTTTCAAAACTCAGTCTAACCACATAAGGAGAAACTGACCAACAGTAGATTGGCCCCTTGTCAATGAATTCCTTGGTCATGGCAACCCATAAAACAAAGAAAAATACAAAATGTCCCTCAGTTCTGCCAGTTTGTGCTTCTGTAGTGAGTGCAGCAGAGTGGGAGGTAAGGTGTCTGTGTGTACTAAGAAGAGGAGTTTTTAAACTATCTATAAAATTCACCTTGGTCTATTTACCTGGGCTGTTAATTCGATAAATGTGAGCTCATTGTCCAGTGACCAACAACAAGGCATATTACAGGAGGAACTGAATCATATCAATCTTGACATTCTTGATAGAAATGAAACTAGAAGAAATCTAAACAAAAAGATAGCTCATAGGTAACCAATCCCTTGAAGAAACTAAGAAATGAGTTGGTGGAGTTGGTTTTATCATATACCCAAAGTCATCAAGGAACATCATTTTGTGAGACATTTGGTTATCTAAAACTCCAGTGATCATGATATTTGCAAAAAAGGCCACCATGAAAGCACATACAGTTCATGAATTAACACAGTTGTACAGAAATTGAAGAAGAGAAATGCTACAAAGAATTGGATAAGACAATCCAAATTACACCAGCATGCGGTTTTATACTCTGATTTCAATGCAAATAGGAAAGGTAAGCACAATGAAACACAGAAAACAGTTCAGGAAGAAGCAATGAGAGAGGTCAGACACATATTTACTACACAGAAACCTCATGCCTTTCTTCAAGAAAGGAGCCAATTGATTCTAGATGTAGTAAGCACTGAGTAAACTTAGAGAAAATGAAATTGTTATATTTTAATAGACAACAAACAACTCATCTTTAATGTGAGAGTTCGTTTGTTTGTGTACAATTGTTAGAGCAAAGAGGAGAATTGATAAAGCTGTGCATAGGAACTGGACCTGGAATAAATTGGGACAAAATGAAGAACTCCCCTCTACTGATGAAAATTAGCAGCTTCTTTGCAGCTGATAGTCTTAGATGTTGCTAGAGCATTGACTTGTTTAGAATCCTATGACCAGGACTTGAATTCGAGTCTTTTGGTTGCCAGGTCAGTTTTCCCCAAGGCCATGACTCACAGGATGACTGAAAAGACATCAGAGACATTAGAGTATAAATAACTAGAAGAAATAAAAAGGAGAAAAAGAAAATATACAACAGAAACAATTCAATCCTCTCCTATTTAAATAAATTACTGATAACAGAAAATGGGCAACAAACAATAGAAAGCAATTACATAATAATTTTATACAGAAGTCTAATTGGTAGAAATCAATTGCTTTGAGAAAAGAGCAAAAGAACCTTGTCCAGAACATAAGTGCCTCGTACAGAGAGAGCAACCAGAGTCAACACCAGGTTAGAATATAAACTCATTTGTAAAATCTTGCAAATAAGCGAGATGGGTGATTCCAAGTGGTGTATCACCTCATAAAGCAGAGAGAAACAGGGATGGGCAAAACCAATTTAAGGAAAGCTGGTCAAGAGAACTAACTTGAGCAAGTAATCCTGAGAGCTATTTTCTACACATTCCCAGGTCAGTCTCCTTCCTTCCTCATTGAGCCTGGTGCCTGGTTCACAGTCTCTCTCTCCTCACTCAAACACCCTGACTACGCAGTTCCTCAACCTCCTCATCTCCCACGACCTACTCCTCTAATCCACCTGACCTTCACACAAAGATGGTCATACCCTTACTCCTGTCATCACCCACATTCAAGAATTCCAAACCCCCTTACTGAATGACAACCTACTGACTTTTCACCTTTCCTTCTGCTTTCCCTTACAAAACCCTGCTTTTTCTCTTTGCTGTGACCTCCATTCTCTCCAAGGTTATCTTGCTACACTAACCACTCTCTCCTCTTTTCCCCATCTTGACCCCTTGATGAACCAGTTCCACTGTTCTCCTCTCTTGAATTCCTAGCTCTCTTTTATCTCCAGTTATCCCTTGCCAAGCCTCAACCCTGGCTCACTTTCACTCCTGCACACATGCTGCAGAACAGAGGTGGAGAAAATCACCCAGCCATTTTGACTGGGTCCCCTTCAAGGCCCTTATCGCTGCAGGTAATCCTACTGTTGTGTTTGTCCTTCATTGCTGAAGAAGACCATGCTCATCAGAGAAATGATGACGTGACTTGCTCTTGACTTTGTTTTGAGTGAGGGAGGGCTGTAGAAGGTCACCAGCCTCACTTCTCCTCCTGAGCCATCAGGGTCCAGTGACCAGATATTCATCAAGATGACTGGAGATGTCCCAGGATGCAGTGGGAGACCTTGGCCCCTTTAGGCCAAGGCCTATTCAGGTACTTACTTAGGGTGAGGTAACACCCATTCACTGAATACACCTGTTTAAGAAGTAGTCAGGCACCTCCTTTATCAGTACCCCATTCTACAGCAGCTCTGCCAAGCCTCTTCATGATTCCTCAAGCCTCTCATGGCTCCCTTTCCCCTCATCCTCTAAATTGAGATCCTTGCCTCATATTTTACAAAAAAAATCATTAAGGCCACATGCTGTGAGCTCCCTCTCTTCTTCTCTTTTTTCTTCCCTTCTCTTCCTCATCTCCTATCACTCAGATGTCTTCTGCCACTCTCTCCTCCTTCACCTTCCTTTCATATAATGAAGTGGCCTTATTCCTTAACAAGACTAACCCAAATACCTGTTCAAGTGATCCCATTCCTTCCTATTTCTTCCCCCTTTATCATTTCCATTCTATCATTTATTTTCAGTTTCTCCCTGTCTACTGACTCCTTCCCTGCTGCCTAAAAATATGTCCATGTCTCCTCCATTCTCATAAAACCTTCACTTAATCCTTCCATACCCACTAACTATTATCTTTTATCTTTTCTGCCATTTGTAGCTAAACTCTTCAAAAAGGTCATCTACAACAGGTACATCCACTTTTTCTCCTCTCACTCTCTTGTTAACTCCTTACAGTATGACTTCTGATCTTATCATTCCATTAAAATTACTCTCTTCCAAGTTAATAATGGTCTCTTAGTTGCCAAATCCAATGGCGTTCTCCTCAACCTCTCTGTAGCCTTTGACATTGATGATCATTCACTTCTCCTTGATATTGTCCTCTCTCTATGTTTCCCTCCTGTTTTTCCTCCTGCCTTTCTGACCACTCCTTCTCAGTCTCTTTTGCTGGATCTTCATCTGTAGGTGTAGGTGCATCCTGGGCCCTCATTTCTTCTCCCTCTATACTATTTCATTTGCTGATCTCATCATACTGTTTGACAATTCTCAAATCTACCTATCCTACCCCGACCTCTCTGCTGATCTCCAATCTCAAATTTCTAACTGCCTTTCAGATATCTCAAACTGGTCCAATACACATCTTAAACACAACATGACAAAATATGAGCTCATTATCTTTCCCAGTAAACCCCCACCACCACCTTTCCTATTACAATAGAGGACATCAACTAGGCTCATAACCTAGACATCCTAGACTCCTCACTATCTCTCAATCCCCATAGCTGTTCTGCGACCAAGGCCTATCAATTTCACCTTTTCAGAATCTCTCCAATAGGTCCCCTTCTGTCCTCTGATACAACCCCCATCCTGGTGCAGGCCCTCATCACCACACAAATGGACTACTGCAATAGCCTAATGGTGAGTCTGCTTGCCTCACATCTCTTCCCACTCCAATCCATTCTCCATTCAGTCACCAAAGTGATTTTCCTGTCATGTCACCCTCATACTACACTAACTCCAGTGGCTCCCCATTGCCTCCACAATCAAATACAAAATTCTCCATTTAGCATTCAATATTCTTCATAAAGTAACCCCATCTTACCTTTCCAGTTTTCCTACATATTATTATTCCCTGGCAGGCACTCTTCAGTCTAGTGACTCTAAGTCTCCTGACTGTTCCACAAACTAGACCCTCCATCTCTAAGTCCCAGGCATTTTCTCTGGCTGTTTCCCATGCCTACAATGCTTTCCTACCTCAATTCTGCCTCTTGTCTTCCTTATCTTCCTTTGAATTCCAATTAAAATTCCATCCTTTGTGGGAAGCCTTTCCCAACCTCTATTAATTCTACTGCCTTCCATCTGTTAATTATTTATTTATCCTATATGCAGCCTGCTTTGTATATATGTTTTCAAGTTGTCTCCCCCATTATATTATAAGCTTCTTGAGGGAGACTGTAATTTGTCTCTTTTTGTATCTCCAGTCCTTAGTACAATGCCTAATATAAGAACCTAATAGTTACTTAATGTTATCAATTAATTGATTAGTCCAAAGGGCATTTAAGGATGAAAGTAGAAGGATAACTTTAAAAAAATTTAAAATATATACAAAGATATTTATTATAAACTCTTTTTCCTATCAGGACAACATAACCACCACACTTGAACTCTTAACATTTGTCCCACTTGTACTTTCAGAGAAGGCAGAAATGGCACTAAAGAAAAAATTTAAAACAGTTGGATTGGATCAAGTCCCCAGAAGATCTGTGCTGGAGGTGGCACAATTACAAGGGTGTTAAAAGACTGATTCACAAGGTAAATGAAGGAGGAAGAGATACCAAAATGTGGCATAAAAAAAATCTCACCCTACTAATACCCAAAAAGGCAACCAAGAGAATATCAGTTACTAACCTATATTCTGCCTTTCCATTTATATACATTGGAAGGCATCCTAAGTGAGTGTATTAGGAAAGAACTGTGAATTAGACTTTTATAAGCGATATCCCTCAATAGCCCACAACTTTACCATCAGAGGAATACCTAGAAGCTATAGAAAAAACAAGAACCCAAACTGTGCTCATTGTTCACTGATTATTAACAAAAAACATTTGACTCATTAGAACAAAATGCCTTAAAGTCTCTCTTCCTATAAGGAGAGTCTTCCATTCATATATAAAAATCCTTCAAAATTCCTTAAATGATTTGATAACAGAGATAATCTTATTCAACAACCCTCTGATCATAAACATCAGATGAGACATAAGAGAGATAAACGCTTGCCAAAGATGTTTGCTATTGTAATGCAATGAAGATTCAAAGTGCAAAAAGGTTTCTGCATTGAAAGTAAGGTCCTCTTCATATGTTACATCATGATAGTTCCATCTATCTATCAGGCCCTGGACAACTGCAGAAGCTTCTGGAAGAGATCTGTAACCAATCAAAAGAATTTGGCCTGACTATTCACACACAAAGGATTAAGTGGATGCAGAATGACTGTTGTCCAGTTGGATAGATAACCTATGGAACATGCCTAGTGGTATGTTTATCAGGGACAGACACAGATGGAACAATTTGGAGCCAGAAATAAGGCCAGAGATCGCCTTTAGGAAATGGTATGACCTCCAAACTTCTTACAGAAATGAAGGCTCATATTTGTAATATCAATATTCTACTGACAGTGTCATATGACTTTCAGAAATGGAATACAATAGCTGCCAAACATTTACAAATGATTGTATTTACAACCAGAGGTCAATGAAGACCTTACCATACATGGTAGGTATGAGGAATCTGCAACATTTATCGAATGAAGAACAGGAGTAAAAGATGTCACCAGTTGAAATGTATGATGGGAGAGGAGATGGGAGAATGAGCTTATCACATGATCAGGACAAAGTGGATAACCTGACTCAACCAGTCAATAAATATTTATGCAGTACTTACTACATACCCAGCATTATGCTAAATGCTGGGGTACAAAGAAAGGTAAAATCAATTCCTGCCCTTGTGGGGGGAGGAACAACATGAATGCTGGGGATACAAAGAAAGGTAAAATCAATTCCTGCCCTTGTGGGGGGAGGAACAACATGAAAATATGAATTTACTACATGTATAGATATATATTCATGTGAGTGTGTGTGTGTGTGTGTGTATATACATATATATGCAGGGTTAATTGGATGTAGTCTCAGAGGGAAGGCACTAGCACTAAAGGGAACCAGAAAAAGCCTCTTGAAAATAGCAGGATTTGAACTGAGACTTGAAGGAAGCTAATCTGTAGAGACAAGGAGGAAAAGCATTGTAGGTATGGAGAATAGCTACTGGAATTTATCTGCCAGGAGATAGAGTCCACAAAAAAGTCCACCTTTATATATGACTGAGAGATTCTCCTTATTGGAAGAGCCCGTTCTAATGAGTCAGATGTTTTTATTAATGAGCACAGTTTGAGTTCTTGTATTTTCTATAGCTTGTAGGTATTTATGTGATGGTACGGGACAGAACCATCATCGGGAAATCATCTATTTATTTTTTAACTCTTTCAATATTTTTGAAGTCATTAAGGTTCTTAAAAGAAACTTGTTTCTAATCTCTTTATAGAACATTTAATCAAGTCCATTATACAATCCCAATTGCTCAAATCATTTTCTATTTCTAGCTTTTGCTTGAATATTTTTTTACTTGAAGTTTTTATTCAGCACTATTCTTTTCATCAGAAATTCTTCCAAGTCTTCTATTCCATTACCTGACTTCCCACTTTAGGTATAATACAGCTTACACAACAGAAACCTACCACAAAATGAAGAAGATTCCCAATTGCTGTAATGGTAAGGGAATTTGAAGATCTTCCTTGCCCCTTAATAGGCTCAGGAGACCTGCTTTGAGCTTTGGCCAAGCCCGCAACAAATTACATGGAGCTGAAAGTGGGAGGTGCTTGCTGAATGGATGAAGCAGAGCTGAGAGCTGGTGGAGCTGAGAGAGAGAGAGAGAGGAGGCAGAGCAGAGCAGCTAGCCAGAGTGAGAGGAGTGATTTTGCTTTTAGGGAGCTTATTTGTGGAAACGTCTGATGGCGGGAAGTCTCGGGAATGGCCGTGTTCCCTTTATTGGTAACGTGTATAAACTTTTTTGTTACCATGGTGGAATTGGCTTTCTGGTAACTGAATAAATATGTTGGTTTCATCTTTAAGGAAGTGAGTTTATATTTTGCAAATTTGCCCTGGAAATACACATGCATATCCATAACACTGCTGTGGGTATCATATTGGTGCTACAATTGGTTAAGAATGAGCTTGGGATTGTACTGGGACCAATGACCTCACACCAGAGCAGCCAGCTGGGCTAGTATCAATTCCTCACTGGTATTTTAAGTTCAGAGACATCATTCTTTTCTAGGATTTGACAGAAGGGTAACAAAGATGACCATGGAGGTCCCAACATGGAGAAGACCACTAGTCCAACTAGGTCTAAGGGACTCTAGACAGATGGAACAGTTTAAAAGTTTAAGTGCCACTTAATCTTGTACTATATTCTTATTCCTTCACCTGAAGTCTTCCAGTGAAGGACAAATGACTGCTTCTTTGAGAATGCTGTCTAAGGATTTTTGATGAAAAGTAATTAGGGACTGGGTGTGACAGACCTCTGAATCCAGAAAGCCAAGCAGGATCAAGGACTGAGGAAGGAGGCATATTCATTTGAGTTGGGGTCATAGAGGGAAGGGAGAAGGGTATTCAGATATCATGGAAAGTTTAATAAACAGCACAAAAGTGACAGCCCTAAGCTAAAGGCAAAGTCTTCCCTTGGATCAGCTCCAAAAAAAATAGCTGAAGTCCCTAGGAAGCTGACTGAAATCCACAATGCCTAAGGCCCAGAACTATATCTTTTAGAGTCACATTTGCCAGTTTTCAATATTTCATAGACAGATAGTTACTGAAGTGCTTCCTTCCCTATCATTTGTGACAACTGCTATCCAGTACCATTCTGTCACTTGTGAGAGTTGATAAGGAGTGACTACCCCCACACATTTCACAGAGAGAACGATGTTGATTTCTGAGCATCTACCTTTTGGATGGCTGCTGACCCTTTCACACCACTTAGGCAAAAAGTGAGCTATCCTGAGATGAAAAAATGTGATTCAGTCTAAAGAAAATGTCTCAGGTATAGAACCCCAAAACAGAGTAAGTCTCAGGTATTGGGGTGCCCCCATTTGTCTCCCCAATGGATAGATAATTCCAAGATCTTGCACCCTTGGGAGAATCCTCTCTCTGCCCTAAACCCTTGGAGCTATAATGAGATACCTCAGTCAACTTCTGTTCTTCCTTTTCCCTTACTCCCTAGATGCAATCATTTACCAAGTCCTAGCATTTTTACCTCTTTAATCCTCTCCTTTCTGCACCCACTACAAAGAACTACGGTTAAGGCTTTCATTACCTTATAATTATTAATAGCCTACAGGGTTGAAAAATGACAAATGTCGGAGGGGATGTGGAAAAATTGGGACACTAATACACTTTTGGTGGAACTTGTGAACTGATTCAACTATTTTGGAGAGCAATCTGGAATTAAGCCCAAAGAGTTACAAAATTGTGTATACTCTTTGACCCAGCAATGCCACAATTAGATCACAATTAGATTAGGTTTGGGAAACCAAAGTAACCAGGGAAAAAGAAAAAGAAATTTATATGCTCTAAAGTA
This sequence comes from Potorous gilbertii, assembly GCA_028658325.1. Lineage (NCBI taxonomy): Eukaryota > Metazoa > Chordata > Mammalia > Diprotodontia > Potoroidae > Potorous > Potorous gilbertii. The sequence continues at coordinate 186,186,875 of CM053773.1, read as the reverse complement.
TTTATAGCAGCTTTCTTTGTGGTGGCAAAGAATGGAAAATTGAGGGGATGCCCATCAACTGGGGAATGGCTAAACAAGTTGTGGTAAGATTGCGATGTAATACTATGGGGCTATAAAAAATGATGAGTTTGTTGATTTTAGAAAAACCTGAAAAGATTTGTGTGAAACAGAAAGAAATGAGCAGAACCAAGAGAATGTTGAATATAGTAACACCAATCTTACTCAAAGAACAACTATGAATGACTAAGCTATTTTGAGTATTACAAATAACTCAAATCAACTACAAAGGGCCTTTGAAGAAAGATGCTATCTACCTCCAGAGAAAGAACTGATAAAGAAAAGCATATATAGTATGGTTTTACATATACATACATATATGTATACATATACATATATATATTTTTATATTTGTGTATGTATGTATATATATATATATATATATATATATATATACATACACACACACACACACACATACACACACACATCTGAGTGACCTTTTCTAGTTCAGGGTGGGGAGGGAGGGAGAAAAAAATAAAAAGTATACAGCAGAGAACTAAAGAAAACTCAGATGGAAGCACAGAAAAGCAGCGTAGCTTATTACATAGTTGGAAAAAGTTAATAGTGTGAAATGGAGATTCATGGTTTCTTACTGAATCATCTTTTTATGTTGTGCTGCATATATGGAAATTTTTTTTGTCTTTTTGTATTTAACTTCAAAATTAATTTAAAAAAATTTTTTGCAATAGCCTACAGGGTTTGGACCTTCTTGCCTCCAGGCTCTCTTCTCCCTTCATACCACAACCAAAACAATCTTTACAATGAACAGCTCTGACCATGTCATTCTCGTGCCCAAAAATCTTTTGTGAACTCTGGCAGATGAGATGATTGACTGAATTATTCTGATTTTTGAGGTGATGGGAACATTTCCAGCACATTCACATTAGAGATTTATAGGACAACATGGCCAAGCATCACATAGGATGTGCAAGAATGAACGGGTTACAGTCAGCACTGGACAAAGTATTCCCCACTCCCACTAATGAGACCATGACTCTATCAAAGAATGAAAGCAAGAGAAAACAGTACCTGTTTTATATTTTCTTGTTGTTCTCATGGTAAGAGGAAAAGAAGTTATATAGCAAGTGATTGGTAATAGGGGATGAGAACCAAACAGGCATGGAGTGAGGTGAGAAGAGCTGGGGAACTCCAGTTAAATAGAAGAGCTTAAATACCACCTAGTCTGGGTTTAAGTAGATTCTTTTATATAAATTTCTAATTATCTTATCCTGGTATATGAATCCTAAATCTGTATATTACCTTTTCCTTTGCAAACATACCTTGGTACCCTGTGATCTGCATTATTTAACAATCAGATTAAGAAAAGAAAAAGGAATTATACTGGAAACAGGCACCAAGATTGGAAGGAGGGAATACAGTCTATGTGGATGCCCCAGAGGTGTGTCTAAGTAGGGTAGAGGCTACCCAACTCTTTTCCACCCCGCACTTATGCAAAGCCCTCTCCTCAGTAGTCAGGCCCCATCCCCCATCTCTGTATAAGGAAGGGAGATGAGGAGAAGGAAATATACCTAAAAAGCACTGAGTTTAGAATCAGAGGTTGAATCGGGGGTCTAACATTAGCAATATAGCTTAAAGCAAATCATTTCCCCTCTTGAGGCCTCAATTTAATCATCTGTAAAACGGAGTTGAATTAGATGATCTCTGAAGTCTCCTGTAGCTCTAAATTCCTTGATTCAATGAAGGAAAAAAATTAGGGCAAAGGTATGGCAGTTCTTTGAGCCTGGGGAAGTAAGCAGGTTCAGAGACTAAGAAAGGTCAGAGGACATGGTAATCGAACCGAAAGTTTCAATGATTAGGATAGTTCTGTAAAATGATAAAATGTGAAAGCTCTGGTCCAAAGATGAGGTGTCCTTGACTGATTCCAAGAGGAACTAACATGCCAGGAAATAGACTTGTAGCCACAATACCTAAGGAGGGTCTAAGGCTAAATTCTTTTCAGACAGCCATGGAATTGGATTTGGGATATAGGATGAAAGGTCTGTAGCCAAGGGCCTTCTCTAAGAGGATCAGGACATTTATCAGCTATAGAGAAAGACAGTTAATTTTCTCCTCTTCCTCTGCTTTCCCTACAGATTATTAGAAACTCGACAAAACTAGATCTGGCTAGTTTCTTCCTCCTAATTTCTATGATTTCTGGCTCTACTGAGACCCTGAAGAATAAATCTTCATCTAATTCTGTTACTAAGGCCTTATGTCTTCTTACATTTCATCAGAGAAGTTGACTATTTTCTAGACCTCAGTCTGACTGCACCACAGTGTTTTCTGAGGATTCACACTGAATAAGCACTGGCTGTGAAGAGCTGGAAAGAACATCAAATAACACTCTAGAGCAGAGGCGGGGAACCTATGGCCTTGAAGCCACATATGACCCTCTAGGTCCTCAAATGCAGCCCTTTGACAGAATCTAAACCAAAGGGCCACACTTGAGGACAGAGAGGGTCACATGTGGCCTCAAGACCACAGGCTCCCCACCTCTGCTCTAGTCAGAAGTAAAGTCAGGATGGTAGAGTAGCAAAAAGCACTTCAGGAAATTCCCTCCAATTCTCCTTCAAACAGATCTACAAAACATATCATACCAAATCCAGATAGAGAAATCCAAGAAAAAAGTGAAAGTGAGTCATTTTCTATACCTAGTGGGTATAGGTATACAGACACAGAAATCTGTGGTTCCTGGGGACAGGGTCTGGCCAAGAGCACACTACCATGCCCCAGCAGCCAGGGAAAGACTATGCACCAGGGTGAGAGGAGGTTCTAGACCCACACTAGGGCAACACGATGAGTACAGTGGTCAAATGACAATTTTGTCACTCAGATCCAGGGTGGACTGACCTGCGCTTATGGGTGGTATTCACAAGGAGCAGTGGAAAGCCTAGGGCTGCATACTGAAATAGAAAGAAGTTCAGAAGCAAGTAGCAGCTACGTGGCTGAATCCCAGGAGTAGAGTAGAATCTCAGTTTCAGCTTCTATCAAATTCTGAAACCTGCAGAGGAATAAGGGCAAGAATCCCAGACCAAAGGAAAACCTGAAATTCAATCACTCTGAACCAGCAGAACTTCCTAGATGTTCAGGAGTAGCTGGGTCTACAAAGGCAGTTCACTGTTGCTCAGATTCAAGACCGGGTCAAGAATTTGCAGAGATTGTGGTGGCAAGTAGCAATCAGATTTTGCTTCAGACTTGACTATTTTGGGAGCACTGAAACCTTGAAAGTCCCCAGTCTGGACTGTCCTTTATGGAATAACACAACACTTAATTCCCCCCAAAAATTCCCTCCAGAAGGATGAAGACTTAACTCCAAGTCTTAAAGTCAGAAAGCTGGCTGAAAGAATGAGCAAACAAAAACAGAATCCCACCATGAAAAGCTAACATGATAACAGGGATACCCAAGAAACAAACCCATAAGATAACTTACTCCAAAACATCTAAAAGCAGAACCTCAAAGGAAAACAGTGTGGGCATAGATTCAATTAGAACTCCTAGAAGAGATGGAGCAAGAGTTTTTTTTAAAAGAGTAAAAAAATGTTATATTAATGAAATGAGAGCATTAGAAGGAAAAAAAATGAAAAAAAAATGAGAACAATGAAGAAAGAATCAGAAAGCTAATTAACAGCTTGGTATAAGAAATATAAAACCATGCCTAAGCAGCAAATTTTCTGAAAATTAGAATGGGTCAAAACAGGAACAAATGACTCCATTGCATAACGAAATAAAACAACTGAAAACATAGAAGAAAAACTAAAATATATCATAGTAGAAACCACTGGACTGGAAAACAGATTAAGGAAAAAGATTTTAGAGTCACTGGACTACCTGAGTGCCATGACCAAAACCAAAAAAAAAAAAAAAAGCCTAAACATAAAATTTCAAGAAATCTTAAAACAGTCAAACTCTCTTAGAATTAAAGGGCAAAATGGAAACAGAAAGACTTTATCAGTCACCTCCTAAAGAAACCTCCAACTGAAAACTACCAGTAACATAACCAATATCCAGAGCTTCCAGGTCAAAGAAAAAACACTTCAAGCAGCCATAAAGAGCTCAAGTATTACACGTGATTTGCAACTGTGAATATAAAGGAGCAAAGAAATGGGAATATAGCATTCCAAAAAAACAAAGGATATAGGCTTATGGTCAATGACATATAACTTGTCCAGCAAAACTGAGTATAATCCTACAGGGGAAAAAAAATAAATTTTAATGGAATAGAGGACTTTCAAGCATTCCTGACCAAAGCTATGTAGAAAATTTGAAGTTCCATAGAAAAGTAAACACAAGTAAACGACCAGAAGAGTTTACACAAGGATAAACTGCCTAATTCAAATATGAGGAGATGATCTATATGTGTCCTTTTTCAACCCTATCATCATCAAATGAGTATAGTTGTCTAATTAGCAAAAGACCTGGGAGTGATTCTGTTATATTGTGATGATCTTAAGAACAGAAAGAGAAGAAGAAAGAGGGAGAGAGGGAAAGGAAGGTTAGGGGAAATTATCTTATATAATTAGAGTGTGCAAGTAGATTGTTGTTGGGTTCATCCTTCTTTTTCGAAGAGGACCATGACAACAGAGAAATGACAACATGACTTGCACTTGACTTTGTTTTGAGTGAGAGAGAGCTGTGCAGGTCACCAACCTCACTTTCTCCTCCAGAGCCATCTGAATCCAGTGCTCAGATATTCATCAGGATGACTGGAGACAGCCTAGGATGGAGATGGCCCAGGATGCAATGAGAGACCTTGGCCTTTTAGGCTAAGACCTTTTCAGGTACTCACTGAAAGTGAGGTAAAGCCCATGCAGTGAATAGGCCTCTTTAAAAATTAGTCAGGGGGCCAGCCCCTTTAACAGAAAAGATGAAAAATAAATAAATGACACTGGGAGGGGAAAGAGCCTCAGGGTTGTTGTTTCCAAGAGAAACTACTGACATTCACTCTAAGCCAAGAGGGCCTGAAAACTGCCATGGCGTGAAGGTTGGGCAAGGATCCATTGTTGTTCAATCTATGGACTTCAGAGTGCACTGGGTCTAAGGTTTTAGGGAAAGGAAGGGAAGGGTAGGAAGGAGAGGGGAGAAGAGGGGAGGGGAGGAAATTGCAAGTAGATAACTATTCAAACAAACAGGAGGGAGGGAGGGGCAATGCCTAATACTTGAAATTCCCTTTCATCTGAACTGGTAAAAGAAGAAAATACACACACACACACACACACACATAGAGTATAGAAATACATTTCACTCATCAGAGAACTAGAAGAGAAAGGGGAAAAGGGGGGATTTGAGGGTAGAGTAAGAGAGTAATCCTAAATAAAAATAAACTCTAATTTAAAGATGCACAAAATTACTTATAACTAAAGAATGTGAATGTGAGGTTATATCCATAAATATGGGGAATGGCTGGTCAAGTTACGATATAAAAATATGATAGGATACTATTTTTCTGTAAGAAATTATAAGGGGATAGCTTCAGAGAAACTTGGGAAGGGTTTATGAACTGAAACAGAATGAAATAAAAAGAATCAGGAGCCCAATTTGTACAAGGTCAAAAATATGGTAAAGAATTTGAATTAGGTACTCTTATTAATGATCAATCATGATTACCGTGTACTAATGATGAAACATGCTACCCACCTAATAGATGAGGAACTCAGAGTGCAGAATGAGATATTTTTTCAGACCAATTTTTTTCAGGCCAATGTAAAGATTTCTTTTGCTTGATTATACACGTTTATAATAGGGAGTTTGTTTATTGTTGCTATTTTGTCGTCAATTGGGGAGTGGGAAAAAGAACAGAAAGCAGATTTTTGCTGATTTAAAAAAATACACAGGTTAACTTAATAAGAAAAAGAAACTTCGAGTCCAACAATTCTTAACCCAGGGCCTTCCTTTGTTTTGTTTTTAATATTTTGGTAACTATATTTCAACATAATTGGTTTGCTTTGTAATTTTATACATCATATTTACAAACATTATTCTGAGAGAGGATCCTTGGGTCACACCAGGATTCTGGAATAGATCTGATTCAGGCCAGTCCCCTGGTAGTATAGGTTGTTGATAATGGATCGAAATGAGACACTTGTAGGTCATTCAACAGTAGGTTACTATTTAGTTAGACATAACAGAAGGAGATTCAACAAAGATGGGCATTGAGAACATCTGAAGTTTTTCTGCTGAGCAAAGCTACCTTATCTGAGTTGCTCATTATGATTCACCAGCCAAGCACCATAGAGAGTACCTGGAGCTAGCTCCTCCCCACCTCCTGCTGTTTTGTACCTAGGTGACGGAATTAATGTCAACAACTGAAACCTTTAGTTCTTTGAACCAACCAAGTTGTGAGAACGGTGTCAAAGTCTTTAGAGGAAAACTAGCCTAATTTGTGTTGGGACAGGATTTAAGATACATGTACTACCACCAGTCTTCCAAAGACTTGCATGACACAAAAAGGATTAAGGACCCTTACTCTTAATCCAGCTACCCCATTTTATGGACAAGGAAAATAAGGACCAAAGAAGTCAAGAGCCCTGCCTCAGGTCATACACTTAGTTAGCAAGTTAGACAAAAGAAAGCAGTAAGGTGTAGTGGAAAGAACCCTGGCCATTGGAGTCAGAAAATGTCACTTCTATTCATGGCTCTGACACTTCCTAGCTATGTCACTGTGAGTAAGTCATTTCCCCTTTACTGAACTTGTTTCTTCATCTGAAAAACAGAGATAACAACACTTTTACTACCCACCTCACAAGATTTCCAAGGACAGTCAACAAACATTTCTTAAAATATACTATGTGCCAGGCACTTTACTAAGCTAAGCACTAGGAACACAAACGAGGCAAAAAGTCCCTGCCCACAAGAAACTTACAATCTAATGTAGGAGTAAACATGCAAGAAAATACGTACAAACAAGCTATAGGCATGGATATAGGAAATAATTTATAGATTTATAAATAGGGAAAAACTTAAAGAGGGAAGGCACAAGAATTAAGAAGGGTTGTGAAAGGCTTTCTGTAGAAGATGAGATTTTAGTACGAACTTCAAGAAAGCCAAGAAAGTCAATAAGTATAGGTGAGGAGGGATAGCATTCCAGGCTGGGAGAAAACCTGACAAATGGAGTGTTGTTTGTGGAACAGCTAGGAGGCCATTGTCACTGGAACAAAGTGCACATGGGGGAAAGTAAGATATAAGAAGACTGGAAAGGTAGGAGGTAAGAGGTACCAGGTTATCAAGGGTTTTGAATGCCAGACGATTCTGTATTTGATCCTAGTGGTAATAAGGAGCTTTTTGGAGAGGGGTATGATATGGTTGGACCAGCACTCTAGGAAAATCACTGCGGTGACTGAATAAAGGATAGATTGGAGTGAGGAGAGACTTAAGGCAGACAGACCTACCATCCAGCTATTTAGTCTAGACATGAGGTGATAAAAGCCTGTACCAGGACGTTGACACTGTTAGAGAGATTGAGGCATATAAGAGAGATGTCATGAAGGCAAAATCAACAAGACTTGTCATCAGATTGGATATGGGGCTGGAGGTGGGGAGATAGTGAGGAATCCAGGATGATTCCTCAGTTGTTAGCCTGGAGGACTGTTGGTACCCTCAACAGTAATAGGAAATATGGTGGGGGGCAAGATGAAAGTGAAAGAAAATGAGATCAGTTTTGAACATGTTGTATTTAAGATGTCTACTAGATACCCAGTTTTGAGATATTTAAAAGAAAGTTGGAAGTGCAAATTGGAGTTAAGCAGAGAGGTTGGGGCAGGTTAGGTAGATTTGAGAATCATCTGTATACAGATGGTAATTAAATCTACAGGAACTGATGAGATTACCAAGTGAAGAGTATAGAGGAAGAAGAGGGACCAGGTTAGAAACCTTTGGGACACCTCCAGGTAAAGGATATGATCTGAATGAGGATCCAGCAAAGGAGACTGAGTGGCCTGATAAGTAGAAAGGAGAACCAAGAGATAGTAGTGTCTTGAAAACCTAGAGAGAAGAGAATATCAAGACAAAGAGAATGAACAATAGTGCCAAAGTCTGCAGAGAAATCAAGAAGAATGAGGATTGAAAAAAAATTCATTAAATTTGGCAATTAAAAGATTGGTGGTAATTGGACAGAGGAATGATAGGGTTGGAAGCTGGATTGTAAAGGGGTTAAGAAGAGAGTGAGAGGAGATAACATGGAAATATCAATTGTAGGTAGTCTTTTCATAGGATGAATGTATGGATGGAAGATCAAGTGAGAGTTTTCTGATGGGAGAAGAATGGGCATGTTTTTAGGAAGAAAAGAAGTAGCCAAAAGGAAGAGATTGAAGATAATTGATAAAACAACTCTGAGGTACTACCTTACACCTTTCAGAAATGACAAATTCTGGAGGGAATGAGGGGAAAATAGGTACACTAATGAACTGTTGGTGGAGTATTGAACTGGTCCAAGCATTCTGGAGAATTAGACCCAAAGGGCTATAAAATACTGCAAACCCTTTGACCCAGAAATAACAATAGTAGGTCTGTATCCCAAAGAGATCAAAGGAAAAGGAAAAGGACCTATGTGCACAATAATAAAGCAGCTTTTTGTGGTGGCAAAGAATTGGAAATTGGGATGCCTATCAATCGGGGTACAGCTGAACAAGCTGTAATATAAGATTGTGATGGAATACTATTGTGCTTTAGGAAATAATGAAAGGGGGTGGTTTCAGAAAAAATATGATGTAAAGGGAAGTGAGAACAAGGAAATCATTGTTCACAGTAACAACGTTATAATGATGATCAACTGTGAAAAACTTGGCTACTCTGATCAATACAATGATCTAAGACAATTCTAAAGGATTCAAGATTAAAAAATACTATCCACCTCCAGAAAGAGAACTAATGAATTAAAGTATAATTTTCTCTTTTATTTTTCTTGCTTTAAAAAAATAACATGGGTACTATGGAAATAGATTGTGCAATATAAAATTTTCTAAAAAAAAAAAAAAAGATGAGTGAGTGGGGACCACAGAGGTGGGGGATGGAATAGTATCACCTGTTCAGGTAGAGGGGCTGGCCTTGGTAAGGAGTCAGATCCTCTTAGGATCTGACAGGTGAAGGAGATAGTGGCAGAACTATCTGAATGATGGGAGGTGAGGAAAAGGGGAGAAGGAACTTAGGAAAAATGGCCTCAATTTTTTTCTGTAAAATATGAGGCAAGGATCTCAATTAAGAGGGGAGGGGAAGGAGGAGCCATAGAATGTTTGAAGAGGGAGCTTTGGAAGAGAAACTATGGAGAGTAGGATAAAGACTTGATAAGGGAAGTATAGAAAGATTGCCTAGCAGCAGTGAGGGCCTAGTTGAGGTTGTAGAACATAAATTTGTAGAAGACAATAGCTGTGTAATTATAAAGCTTAATGATTTATAAAGTTTAAATTTCTTTAAAATTGTAAGCAATTATTGTCCCAATTCCACCACTTATATTTCCTCTCTCAGGCCCCCAATATCCAAATGAGGGGGTTGGAACATCAGATCTTTCCAATTGAGTTATCTCCTTCCTTTCAAATATTCCTAGGGTACTCTGAACCTTCCTTTGCCCCATTACATTCTACTTTGCATTACACTTTCTAGTCTACCCTATCCTCACTTCCAAGTAGACCTCAGTTCTTTGAAGGCAGAGACCAATATTTTTTAATATATATTTTTTAAAATTTATTTTTAGTTTTCAACATTCACTTTTATAAGATTTTAAGTTCCTAATTTTCTCCCCCTCTCCCTCCTCCCCAAGATAACCTACAATCTGATATAAGGTATAGAAGTACAATCATATTAAATATATTTCCACATTAGTCACAGTGTAAAGAAGTATTAGAACCAAAGGGAAAAACTACAAGAAAGAAGAAACAAAAAGAAAAGAGAGACACACTACTATGCTTCAGTCTGCATTCTGATTCCATTGTTCTCTGGATCTGGATAGTATTTTCCATTATGAGAGAGACTGGTAGTTTTAAATTTGGTATCCCAGTATAGTACTTATATATGCTCCAATATTTAAAGTACTTCAAATATTTTTCATCTTCAAATTCCTTTCAGGTACCTTTCATACTTTAGGTCATGTTAGCCGAGATCTGTATGGTGCTTTAAAGTCAGAAGAGTACACACATTATCACTTGAGACATTCCTTCATGCAATAATTTATTAAACATCAATTATGACCAGGGTCTCCCATTGCATCCTGGGCCATCTCCAGTCATCCATATCATGCCACTGGACTCAGATGGCTCAGGGGAAGAAAGTGAGGCTGGTAACCCTGCACAGCCCTCCCTCACTCAAATCAAAGTCAACTACAAGTCATGTCAACATCTTGATGTCATGGTCCTCTTGGAGAACCAAGGACAAACACAATGTACAAGGCACAACTGTCCTGTGAGGAAGTGAGCTAAGTACTATAAGTATTACACTGCATATTACAGATGAGGAAACCGAGGGTCTAAGGTGTTAAATGATATGCCCACTGTCTCACAACTTGTTTCAGAGACAGGATTAGAACTGAATTCTTACTGACTCAGTCCATATCACTCCATCCATTCAACAAGTATCTGCTAAGCGCCTACTAAGTGTCAGACACTGTGGTAGGTTCTGAACTCTAGGCACTAAATTTCAGTATCCTTAGCCATCTATGTGCTGGGGATTCTGCCAGGTGCTCTCAACAGAGTGCTTGTGGAGCTTAACAAAGTATCTGGAACATAGCAGGGGCTTAAATATTAGTTGACTTTAAGGAAACAAAGATTCACTGCTTTCAAAGAGTTTTCAATCTTTTGGGGAGAGACAACTCATACACGAATAAATACAAAATATACACTAAGTAATGGGGGAAAGGATTAGCAAAGTGGGGGATGGAGAGGGGCACACATAAAGACTGGCCTCTTCCAGGAGATGACACCTGAGGTAAGTCTTAAAGGAAGGGACATAAAAGATGGACGCGAGGGAGGAAAGCACTCCAAGTTGGGGGGCAACCTATGTAATGTCATATGGAGGAGAGAAAAATCATATTTGAATCTGTGTGTTAGTGACTGGGAGCCCAATTAGGAAGTTACAGCAGGAGTCCAGGCCAGAGGTAACGAGCTTCTCTACCAGGGAAGTGGCCTTTGTGAAGGAGACTGACAGGGAGGCAGATTCCAGAATGGAGATTTGGCCCGATCTGGAGAGCTGACAGCTGAGTGAACATGCAAGGCAGAGAGACCCCAGCAAGGCTGAAGACTCCAAGGCTTCTCTCCGAGTGACTAGAAAAGGGCGGCGCCGCCCACGTGATTCCTAGGGAAAGTTACAAGGGAAGTTACGGACCGGTGGAGGCAGATACCTACAAGGCATCCTCTGCGTAAGATAAACTGGCCTAAAATTCGAAATGTGGTGGAACTTGGTGAAAGGAGCCCTGCGGTCACCGCCTGGGCTCCAACTGCCGCTACGGCACTGGCTTCCTGCGTGACGCGGTGGGCTGAGTCCGAAGGCCTGGGTTGGGATCCAGCCTCCGTCCAGCACAGTCCGTGTGACCTTGGGCCTCGGCTGTAAACACAAGGGGTGGGACTAAACCATCTCTAAGACCTCGGCGGCTCCAGGCACAGCGGCGATCGGACGTCCCCGCGGGCCGACCCGGCTGCGGCACGGAGTGAGCTGTAGGTACAGCGGAGAGGACCGCCGGCCGCAGGCCCCGGAGACTCCCCGGGCAGAAGGCTGGGCTTATCGCCTCTCCGCCCAACCGCCCAGGACGCTCAGAAGGGGCGGAGAACGTCAGGCGCGACCGAAGGCGGCGCTTGAGTGTAACCGCCGCTTCAGCACACTATGGGTCCACCTTCCGCCTGCTCCCGCCCCCCAAGACCGGCTTGACCAATCCCCTTCGGGCACAACTCTTCTTTCTCCGCCCCGCTCTGTCAATCACTACGGGAGCTCGCAGAGCCCCTGCCGCAGTGTTCCGCTAGCGCCTCGCGCCCCCATTCGGCAGTTAGCGGCTCTGCTTCTTCTGCCCCGCCCCCTCCGTACCCCGAAGGGAAAAGGAGCGCAAACGGAAGGAAAAAAGAGGCGGGGACGAGCGCGCGTCCCGAAGGCCGGCCCCCCAACACCAATTGGTCCCCAGGATCCCCGCTCACTCTGCGCTCGGCCACAGCGAGTCCACTGCTCAGGCGGAGGCGCCGGGGATTGGCTGGCATCAAGAAGGGAGAGCAGTCACGCCGGGGCGCCAAAAGAGGGAGGATGAGCGCCTTAACCCCCCCCACACCTCCCGCCACACACGCCGTCTATCCGCGCAGAATCGGGCGCGCGCGTGCCGGCGAGGGAGGGCAGCCGATTGGCTGGGAAGAAGCTGAACGCACTTCGACGGGCGACTGCGTATTGGCCCCTGGAAGCTCGCTCTGAGGAAAGCGTTGGAGCGGATTGGCCGGGGGGCGGATCCGGCTATTTGAAGGGGGCGCGGGGCGGGTGAAGTGGGGGAGGGGCGGGGAATGCCGCCTCATTCTGGTGTGGAAACCGCGCGGAGGGGACGCGAGAGGGAGAGCGGCGGCGGCGGCGGCGGCGGCGGCGGCGGCTGCTTGGAGGGTCTGCTTCGTTCCTGCCCCCGCGAGGCCATGGCCAAAGTTTCGGTTCTGAACGTGTCGGTGCTGGAGAACCCGAGCCCTTTCCACAGCCCCTTCCAGTTCGAGATCAGCTTCGAGTGCAGCGAGGCCTTGGCCGACGGTGAGCCCCGGCCCTCCCCTTCTCCACGGGATCTCCCAGTCTCCCCCCGCACGTTCCTGAGGGGGGAGGCACTCCTTTATGCTGACTCCCACGAATCGGGCTCCCTCCCCGCCCCAGTGGGATCCTAAAGCTTCCCTCCGATATCATAATAAAGGGCTCTGTTCTTGGTCTGGTAGGACGTAGACGCGCGGAGGGCAAGGGGCCTGACTCACTTGCGTCCCCGCTACCCGGCCTGAGTGGTGGGAGCTTAGTTCAGTGTTTGTTGGCAGATCCTTAGCCTGTGTTACCCTAGGCTTGGCATTTAACCCTCCGAGCCCGAGATTTCGCCTTCTACCTTTGAGATGATGATAGCGCCCACCAGGCTCCTTGCAGCTTTAAATGAGCCATAGAAAAGTGAGCGCTCGGGGCCACTGAGGCCCCATCCATCTCTGAGGGTCTGGACTTAGTATTACTATGAAGGATTTTGTGTCAGCGGCGCTCTCAGGGAAGCCTGGATGTCTACTCTCCTGCCTTTTACTGCTTCCAACCTCCGGGAGGTTATCCCTGTTACTCCCCCTCATTCATTTCTGGAGCCTTTTCCCACCTATTAGAAGAAGGGTTTTAATGAAATCCGAGATGCCTTCTTCCTGGATGACGTCTCCAGTCTACCCCCAACAACGCCTGACCTTTCTTGCTAGAAAGTGGTTCCTAAATTCCCCAGTGCTTGGACAGTTCTTTAGTCTTTCCTACCCTGTACTTTTCTAGAACTGCCTGAATTAGTGTGGACCCCTGCCCTGTATCCAGGGCCTAGCCATTACCTGGCTTGTTCCTAAAAGGCCATTTCTACTGCTCTGCTACTAAAGTAGTAGAGGGTTCCATGAGTTGAGGGTCTATTATTTGAGAGTAGCAATAATATTGAAACATTTCATTGATATGGTGCTTTAGAAATTTGCAAAGAACGTTGTATATCTCCAAAAATGTGCTTTTAGGAGAGGGGACTATATGGTTTGGGGAAGATAGGTATCATTTAAAACAAGGACTGGGTAGATTGTAATTTTGCATCCCCCTCATGAAAGTACTTTTAAAGATGGTCTCATTTAACTGAAGAACATTAAAGCCAACACCATTTTCATTTTCCAGATGAGATGACTGAGACAGAAAAAGTAAAGTTCTCTTCTTTGAGAAAAGGTGCTCTACATGTTGTACTAACAAAATGGCCAGGGTTACTCATTGAATCTCTATGAATTAGGAATAGACTCAAACACTCTTAACTTCCATTGTACTCTTACTAGACTATCCCTTTGCCTGGGGGGACAGCAAAATTTAATAAGGCAGGATATAGAAAGATAGAGAATTTAAAATCCAGGCGTTTTAGCCACTAATAAAAGCATCCTTGCCACTTGGATTAACTTACTTCAGGGGCCACGTACTATTCATATAGGCCTTAGCCTTTATTATGTTTATAGTTTGAAGAGACTAAATTCTTAGTTAACTTGCTCAAAGTCTTATGGTCAGGTGGAATAGTAATTACTAGAGTTTGGATCTCCCAGCTGCTGACTAAGTGTTCTTCATTCTTGTCATATTTCTGAAGTTGGAACGCTATTACCATTCTTTTAAAAGTATGGCCTAAAATTTATGATTTAGGAAGCCTGGTTTTTTAGGTTGAGAATTGGAACTCGATAATTCCATAACTGAATCTGTTAGTGATTTGATTACCTGGGAAATTTGCATTTTCCTGTTGAAAAATACCTTTTTGCTACCTTTTGCACAAAATTAGAAAGACTAGAGAGAGGGCATGCTATTGCTTAAAGGGCCTAAGAAATCACAGCTTGCTAGTTCTAAGGTCTAAGAAGCCATATAACAAACTGTTAGCTGATCCTCTTTTTCCCTAACACAACCATTTGTCACCTCTCACTTAATGCTGTCATCATTCCATAAAGCAACTAAAAACAACTAAAACAGCTCATTTTAGAAATCAAGCAGTTTACTTTATCCTTTGGTTCGAGATTCTCCTGAAAATACAAAAATTATAGGTCACAAGTTGTGGAACCCAGGTATTTAGAAATAGATCTACTATACTCAGATACTCCTTAAGTTTAGTGCTATTTTGTTTTTTTTTTTAAACTGGATGTAACTCAGTTCATAAACTGAGACTGCTACTTCAAGAGACAGGTCCATGAACTTGGGTTTTTGTTTTTAATTTTGATGACTATTTCAATAAAGCTGGTTTCCTTTATAATACTATGCATTTTATGTATTTTCAAACATTATTCTGAGGTGTCCATGACACAAAAAATTAAGAATCTCTGCACTAGACTCCAGTTAAATTGAAAAGGTAGAAAAGCACATAGTTGCTGTAGAAATGTTATAGGAAAACCTTAGCAAGAAATTATCCAGGATGCATTTACCTAAGATCAGAAGTCCTTTCTTAAAAAGGTACTCTACCAAGGATGTTGTCCCAAAGTAATCACATTCTGTGAAATCATGACTTCTGAAAATTTTCCCAGGCATCTTGAGCTTAGGGTTGTAATTTTAAGATGTCTAAAACATTTTCAGGTTTAGTTGCCAAATCTTTCTGCATTGCTATAACTTTGCCCTAAATATACTTGGAACTCAAGATACTTGCTTTGGTTGGCACTGTCATTCACAGGAGATAACTGACCTATCGAACAGTTACATCTCATTTCATTGGGTGAACGGAGGCACGGTTAATGTATATTAGAAAACTGAAGTTTAAGTGTAAATCCTACGAGTTTCTTGACCATGTTGACCTCAAGTTCTGCTTGATTCTCCATAAGTAGGTTATGATGATTCTTACTGCCTAGATTTGAATGATTTGGAAATTTGCTAAAACTTGGAGCAACCTTATCTCCCTCCTTTTTCTGGCAGAATCTTATTCTAGGCCTAAGCCAGTGATCCTGCCCCAGTTGTCAAAGGATCTACTCTGTGACACTGATCCTCTGTTTAAAAGAGCATGTTACTTTACCTTTCCTGCTACTCTGATGTAACTGGCAGGGCCGTAAGTGATCCCAGGCTTCTGCTATTTGCATCTTGACTCAGACTTCAGTTCAGCCTTGGTCATCCCATTCCATCTCACAGGATCATGAAAGGCAGATATTTTATAGAGAAGATCCTAAAACAGATTTTCTGAGGGTTACTCAGAAAGCTAGGATTTAGCATTGGATCATAGACTTGGAGCTGGAAAGCTCCTAGAAGCCAGCTAGTCCAATTCTGATCCCAGCCCTTCATTTTACACATAATGAAAAGGAAGCCCAAAGTGGTTGTAACTTGCCCAAGGCCAATACAACAAGTAAAAGAACCAGGTTTCAATCCCAGGTCTTTTGATCCCAAATCTAGCTCACTTTCCACTGTATTGTGGGAGGTATTTAATCTATTAAATTCCAAAGTCACTTGCTGATAGTTAGACAATATATCTATACTTGCGGCGAAAAGTGGTATTTTTGAAGGAAGGCAAACTTCAAAAATTGTTTGGAATAGTTTGTTAAATGTTGTCATTTCTATCTTAATATTTCTTACAGCCATTTCCTGTCTCCACTTGAATAGTTACCACCCTTTTTCAAATCCTTCTCACTTTTTTGTCTGGACTATTGAAATAGCCTTCTAAGGCCAGCTAGGTGTCTAAATGGATGCAGTGCCAGCCCTGGATTCAAGAGTTCAAAGCAGGTCTCATTTATTATTGGTGTAAACCCAGGCAAGTCACTTAACCCCCATTACCTAAAAAAAAAAAATCAAAATACCCTCCTAACTGTTATCTTTGCCTCTGGTCTTTCTCTACTATAGTCTATCCTAGTTACAGTTACCACATACTAGACAGTTACCAAAGTGATATCCTTTGAAGATCAAGTCTAACCAACCCTCTGCTGAGTAAACTCCAGCAACTCCCTACTATTTTTAGGATCAGATGTTGAGCATTTAAAGCTCTTCACAACCTTGTCCCTTCCTGTTTTTCCAGTCTTCACGTGTGTACTATCTTAGAGGCAGCAAGGCAGCGCAATAGGTAAAATGTTGGAAGAGCTGAGTTTGAGTCCTGCCTCAGGTGCTTATTAGCTATGACCCTTGGTCATTTAATGTCCCTTAGCCTCAGTTTCCTTAGGGAAAAGGAATAATAGTAGCTACGTCACAGAATTGTTGTGAGAATCAAATAAGATAATGTGTATAAAGTGCTGAAACCTTAAAGCAATAAATAAATGCTAGATCTTATTTTTAACACACACGTGCTCAAACTCTACCATCCAGCCATGCTGGCCTATGTTCTGCCTCTCATATATGATACTTCATCTGCATGCCTTTGTCCAGGTTGTTCCCCCTCCCCCGTCCTCCATTCCTGGATTGTTGTCTCTTTCCACCTCTGCCTCTTGGAAATCTAAGTGCTACCTTTTGCATGAGGTTTGTCCTGGTTTTCCCTCAGCACCTAGTGCCTTCCCTTTCAAGGTTATTTTATAATGTATTTTTTGTATATGTCTTTACTGTTAGAATGAGCTTCTGAAAATTGGAGACTCACTTTTTGTCTTTGTATCCCCACACCTGACACATGGTTGGCACTGGATTTGATTGATGTCAGAAGACTCCCTTCCTTTCCACTTTCATAAGTCATATTGACATTCCTCTATTCCTTTTCAGACCTGGAATGGAAAATTATTTATGTGGGTTCAGCAGAGAGTGAGGAGTTTGACCAGATATTAGACTCAGTACTGGTTGGGCCAGTCCCAGCAGGGCGCCACATGTTTGTCTTTCAGGTAAGAAGTTAGCAATTAGTAGCACTAAACTGATGAAACTTCCCCTTTTTACTCCCAAAGTATGCTGAAGCATAGAATCTGCTTTGTTTCTTCAGGCAGATGCCCCTAATGCCTCTCTCATCCCAGAAACTGATGCAGTGGGTGTAACTGTGGTCCTTATAACCTGCACCTACCATGGGCAGGAGTTCATCCGAGTAGGCTACTATGTCAACAATGAATATACCAACCCTGAGCTTCGGGAGAACCCACCCCTCAAACCAGACTTCTCTCAGGTAAGCTGATTTTCTAACTCAGGGTCCTGGTTCCTTCTGTCCCAGTAGTTCAGGACAGAAGAATAATAGAATCATCTAATGTCCATCCTGAAAGGGATTTTAAAGATCATATTATTCAAACCTCTCATTTAAGTGGCTTAAAAAGTATGAGTTTCTTGCCATAGCACATCAGTTATTCAGATCCTAGTCACATCCCTAGCCTTTTGACCAGAGCAAGGGAAGGAACATCTCAGTAGGGTCTTAGCTTGCTGTGCAGAATTATCAGTAACAAGCATTGCCCTTTTCTAGACACTCCCCCTTTCCCCCTTCCCCAGCACTGAACAGATGATGTGCTGGAGTTGGGCTGACATGAGGTAGAGTTTGAAGGAAGAAGGAAAAGTATCAGCCTGATCCTATCACTGTGCTATTTTCAAGTTCATTGTCCCTGGGTTTGTCTTTTGAGTGAAGGGAAAGATGTGTGGCATGGAAAAATATAGCAACAAAAGGCAAGTCTTTGCTATAGAACCTTTGATGAGGCTCACTTTTTCTGTCCTAGCTCCAGCGAAACATCTTGGCTTCTAATCCCCGAGTAACTCGATTCCACATCAACTGGGACAGTACCACAGACAAATTGGAGGACATTGAAAACCAAGACCCTGTCTTAAACATGGGGCTACCTCTAAGTTGTCCCCCAACCAAAGGATTAGATCTTCCAGACTGTACTCCCAGCATCATTCCTGAAAACTCCATGGACTGCATCTAACTAAAAATGAGACCTAGGCAGTATGATGGATCTGGATTTCTGCCAAATGAATGGTTTTGTTCTGCCTTCTGGAAAATTTCTGGGGCAAGCCTGAAGGACTTGGGTTGGGGCTCTAAGCTACAGCTGTAACCCAGTTAAACTGGTCCTTATGGAAAGAAAAACCTGTCATTGATCTGTCCATTAGTTCAACAGAGACCATTTACCTGTATGGTACATTAGCGCTTTTACTCACTGTGAATTTTGCCTGGCCTTTTTGGGTACTAGGACTCTGCAGAGATAATTTGATCTGTGGGTGGGTTTTTCTTGTTTTGTTGCTTGTGGGCTTCCTGACCTATAACTGGAGATCATCTCTCTCCCCAAGCCCCCTAATGTTGTTTCTTCTTAGTTTCTTTACTTTCCCAACCATCTTCAATCAGTGATTTGCCCTGACTTTCTGGAGTTACTCATTAATAATCTTCGTAGGATTTGGGCCACAGAAGTTTTGATGGATGACTTGGTATGGTGATTGCCACTCTTTCCCCAGCTGGCTATTTATTCCTGCCTCCATCTCACCAACTCCTGGAAAGGCTCATTCCCTTCGGTGCCAGGAATGGGATGTTGAGGGGCTACTTAAAGATAAGGCCATCTTCTTCTTTTATTGGTGGCCACTCAACTCAAACATGACTCGTTCTTCACTGCTTTTGGCCAGGTCAGAGGATTTGATCAAGAACTCACCAACTGATTTTCTCTGGACAGGAGTAACTGAAATATGCTCACTATAAACTATACCCCTTAACTAGAAGTTAATGCCAAAAGGCTGCACTTAACCTCTTCTGGGGCCATAAGATTTCTCAGGCTATGAAAGGGTGGGATGGTTCTTGTGTTTTGTAGATAGTAAAAGAGGGCCTCTGTGCACATAGGAGAATCCCCCTGCCCTCATTTCTTTTCCTCTGATCTATCCTTTGTCCCTGTGGCTATTGTTGCATATGCAATTTGTATATTAAAGGTTTTATATTAAAAGTTATGGTTACTGGAGAAATAAAAAGCACTTAGGCTGGAGTATAGTGATTTTTTTTTCTCACTTTAGCCTCAAAACATCAACCAATCCTTTTGAAAAACCGATGCTGAATTTCTGGAGATGAGAGAGAATGTTGTCAAGAGAAATAAAGAATTTACTTCCCACCCATCCTTAAATAAAAGCCTCTTTGCTCTCTAACATCAGTTGGTTTTCTACACTAAAACTCATTTTGGGGTTTGAATTGTCTCTGTGTGGGTTTTTTAACTGAGAAATAACAGCTCCTTATTCAAGAACTATTTAAAATCTGCTTCCAGGCAGAGTGCCTTTAAGACGGGGGTGTGGTCTGTCAATTCACATTGACACAGTTTTGGGGCTTTGAATAGAGGAAGCTAGAGTAATATAGTAGGTTCACAGGTGGTGCTGTAACTGATCTTAGAAACATGCTAGTAGTACTTGGGATTTCTTCTGTGAAGGAGTGGAAGACAGAAGCAAGTAGGAATGAGGGCAGGACTTTTTACTTTTTAAAAGCAGAGATGAGCAACTCATGCAAGTTTTTTAAAACTACTAATAAAGGGAAGATATCTCTTTTGCTATTGTTATAGCCCTTTGCTTTTTGCGAAATGTTTTACTTCAATCAGCCCACCCTTCTAATAGGACATACCAGAGCCAGACCACTCTAAGAGAGGTCGATTGACTCCCAGATCCCTTGCTCTTTTCATTTGACTTGCCTTTCCAGTGATACCATTCTGTCTTGCGGTTGTTAATTCTTTGTCCTTTCCATTTTATCAATCCCTAAATTGTTTGGGGGATGATGGCCCTTGAAAGATGTGTTGACGTTGTCTAAGTGTGGCAGCTATCTCACCTCAAAAGTCCAAGTCCCACACAAGCTGCCTCGGAACATTAGAGAATGGGTGCTCAGATCAGAGACCTGTCCAGCTGGGAGAGATCCAGATGAGCTCTGATCTGTAGTGGGGGTCCCTAATGCTTGTCAGTCGGACGCTGGCTACCCAAGACATATGCACTGTGGCTCTTATCTGACGAGAAAAGGAGTGTTCCAGCGGCTGGTTTTCGGGATCCTCAGTTTCTCTGCCTAGGCTAGGCCTCTCTACAAGGGCGGCCTCTATCCTTTCTTTGGGGCCTGCAAGATTTCGCTTTGCCCCACCCCCTTCTCCTAGGATTGACACCGAACATTCCCGGGAGAGCCCGTCCCAACCTTCTATAAATAAAACGCCAGCAACCCCGCCACTACCAATCCAAAGGTTCGAAGGGTGGAGCCTGTGATTAGGACAGGGTTGTGTCCAATGATGAGATACGGCCCGCCCAGTTGATGGCTTGGGGACCAATAGGCGGCCGGCGGGCCGCGTCTGGCGTCATCGTGTCGGGGGCAAATGAGAAGGCGGGAGGATTGTTTTCGACCAATGAATGGCGGGCGCGGGGCCGTCAATCAAGG
>CM053773.1:186147345-186165831 GCA_028658325.1 Potorous gilbertii | reverse complement strand
GGGGTGCGGGGTCCGTGGGGCGTCTCGGCCAGCCACGGACTCGGGTTCTGGTTCCCCTGCTGAGCTCGAGGGAGACGCGGGAGCCGGGAGCTGGGAGCCGGCTGGGGGGTGGGGGGGAACGGGGCTACGGGAGCCAGCTGAGCCCACGACCGCTGCCGCCGCTGCCGCCGCCGCCTGGGGCGGGGGGTGGGGGGGTACCCGGTCGCCAGCGCCCGTGCCAGCGCCGCAGCCCGGGGCGGGGGGTGGGGGGGACCCGGCCGGAGCCGGAGCCAGCGCCGCGGAGATGGGTAACGCGGCCACCGCCAAGAAGGGCAGCGAGCTGGAGAGCGGTGAGTGTTCAGACCCCGAACCAATCCGATCCCACCCCAGCAGCCCCCAGAGCCCAGCTCCTGCGGCGGGCACAAAGGCGAAACGAAACGGCCCCTGCCCTCTGGCAGCGTCCGTTCTACTGCCCCCCCTCCGAGGTCGCTGAGCCCCTCTGTAGGACTCTTCGAACTCCCCACCCCGGCCCGGAATGAACTCCTGCCTTCCCGGTCCGACTCCGAACTTTTCTGGGGCTCAGTGTTCTCATCTCTAAAAAGATGGGGTCGGACTACATTTATCAGGTTCCTTCCAGCAGCTCTGAAACGTATGACCTCCACCGCTCCCCCCCTTCCGGTCATCCTCCCTGGTCCCTGCCCGCCTTCCTCCCAACCCCCCACCCCCCCGACTTTTCTCTGCTTTGTAAATTACGGCCCCTTTTGTTGTGACGGTTGTTGTTTTCCTTCCCCGTCACTGCCGAAATACCGCGCGTGGTCCCTGCCTATCCCCCCCTCCTTCTGGCCTCACCCCCCACCCCTCCTCCCCAGCGCTGCCAGAGCCGCGGCCAGCTGTCAAGCCCAGAGCTGGGGCCCTGCCTCTTGGCCCACCCTTTTTCTTGCAAGGCCCCCACAAGTTCAGCCTGATCTCCACCCTGCCCCTTCTCATAGTTTTTGGCCCAGTCACCCAATGACCTGGAGTTCCTGGAGCCCCACCACACCCTTTTTTAGGAAGCATCTCAGAAGATTCCCGTCTGTTAACTCTCCTCGAAAGGGTCGTTTTGTTTTAAATGTTTTTTGATACCTTTTGATTTTCATCACATTCATTTTTGCACTTAGGTCCTCGTTGAATCCTTTTTTGTAACAAAGAAAAACAGTAAGGCAAAAACAACAGATACAGTGATTTCTTTGGCTACGCATGCAACATTCTGACCCTTTAGTTCCCTGTCTCTCTGACAAGAGGAGGGAAGTGTATTTGATTATCTGTCCTACAGAACAGATTGGTTATTACACTTAGAAAAGAGTTAGCTTCCTCTTAGTGTTCTTTTGATTTACATTCTTGTAGTTGTGTATATTGTTCCTCTGGTTAAATATATTTCATTATGTATCGGTTAATATAAATCCTCCTATATTTTTCATAATTCTTCATTTAGATCACGCATGTATATGCACATGTGTAACTGCATAGTATTCCATTATAGTCATATTTCACAGTTGGTTCAACCTTACCCAATCGATGGTAACTGACTGATTTCTGGTCTTTGCTAGCACAAACAATCCTTCTATAAATAGTTTTATATATGTTGGACTTTTCTTTCTGTCCTTGACCTCTTTGGGTTCCTGAGAGTGGGATGGATTGGTTGAAGACTATGTACAGTTTAGTCACTATTCTTAAAACTTTCTAAATTGTTTTCTGGGATGATTGGACCAAGTGGTCCAAACGATAGCTTTACCAACAGTGTATTAGTGTATCTGACATTCCACAGACCTTCCAGCAATGACTTTCCGTTTTTTGTCATCTTTGCCAACTTGCTGAATGTGAGATAAAACTTAAGTGTTTTAATTTCATTTCTTTTATTAGTGATTTGGGGCATGTTTTCATCTGATCACTTATAGTTTGCATTTGAAAACTGTATATCCTTTGAACACTTATCTACTGTGGAACTACAAGTTATTTTGAGGTTTTCAATATAATTGCCCTCCATATCACCCTTACATTTTCATATGGTACTCCCCCATCTTTGTCTCACCCATTCCTTTCTCTCCCTCTGTCTAAACATCTATAATCCATTTCTTTATTTTCCCAGAATACCCATAGCTATGATATCTCTGTTTCTCACACACACACACACTTTCTCTTTTTTATTTATTTATTTTAAGTTTTCAGCATTCATTTCCATAAAATTTTGAGTTCCAAATTTTCTCCCCATCTCTCCCCTCTCTGCATTCTGCCTTCCAGATTGAGCCTTCCACCAATGTGCCCTCCCTACTAACACCCCACCCTTCCCTTATCCTCATCTTCTCTCTTGTCCTGTAGGGCAAGATAAATTTCTATACCCCATTACCTGTATTTCTTTTTTCCCAGTTGTACACAAAAACAATTCTTAACATTTGTTCCTAAAACTTTGAGTTCCAGCTTCTCTTCCTTCCTCCCTCCCCACTCATCCCCACTGAGAAGGCAAGCAATTCAACGTAGGCTATATGTGTGTCATTTTGCAACTATTATATTATGCCTTCCATAATAGTCATGTTGATACACATACACTTTCTCTAGTTATTAGAGTATTTGGTCTGGGAGAAGGTTGGGCTTCCTTGTCTCGAAATTAGTCAAATCTTCTCTGTTGCTCCGTACTTCTGTCATTTCCCATTCTTTCTGTCTCTTGTTACTCTGTGTACACCCTAGGCAAGCAGATCTTGTTTGTGGGCCCTGGGTCTTTCCCATCTCCTCCAAGGCCAGACTTTTTCTTTTCAGGGATTAATCATTGCCCTCACCCCGCAGCTACCTCAAGGGAGGTGTATGAAGATTAGGAAGAGGGAGGTTAAGGTCTTTCCCCACCAGGCCCTATCTGTTGGACATTCCCTCTTTGCCCTACCCAGGATCTGAGCACCTCCAGATCCCTCAATAAACAGATATTTCACAACGGAGACTCTGTCTTGCAGTGGCCAGTAATTGGCTCCCTCAGTCTGCCAGATGCCCCTGGTTTCTCTGCCTGTTCCTTTTTTGGGCAGTTTCCTGTTAGAGACTGGTTTCTCATGATAGGTGTCTGGTCCATAGTTCTGGAAAGGTGGGAGAATTGGTGATCTTCCAGTTTTAGCAAGCAAGGGCTACTCTAGCTCAGATTGAACTAGAATAGCATAGCCTGTGGTTCTTCACTGGAAAATAAATGGTGAAGAGAAAAGGTGACTTTATGATTTTATGAGTGACTTTATGATTTTCTAGTTACAGGCACACTATAGTTTACTCCTGCCCCCACTAAACCAGGATGACAGGGCAAAGAACTGGAGTCATTCATTCTACTAAAACTGGATAGAAACCTCCCCCAAACTTAATCCTTTGCATCCCAGTCCCACACACTCGGGCCCTCCAAGCAAGGGACTCGTCGTTAGTGTCCAACTCAGTAGTCTGAACTATGCTGGATATTCTCCATGCCCCACCCCTTTCCTACAGGGCCCAGGCATGAAAACTAGGGAACCTTGTTCTCTGCCACTCCTTGGGATGTCCCACATCACAGAACTCAGGAAAGAAAGAGGTGGTAGCAGCTTGACCAGAGACGGCCGTGCCAGGCACTGGGCAGGGGATATGGAAGTGTGACCAGGGTCAAGGGCTTGCTAGGAATGGAGCAGGTAGAGCCAGCCTTAGAATAGAAGAACAGCTGGAGAGCTCTGTGAGGACTCAGCTACCTCAGAAAGTGCGGGAGATTGAGGAGGGACCAGAAGCTTGTGCTGCTTGCTTAGTTGGAAGAAATTACCTTTAAATAGAGCTGTCTTGGGCTGAAGATTGCGAGAGACACTTTGGAAGAGGGATGAAGGTATATACAATATTGGCTGTTGGTGGTCTTGAAGAGCCAGAGGCAGCCCTTCCAGGGGTCCTGAGAAAGCTCTTTCCCTGATTTCCCTTTTCATATATGACTAGGTAGAAGCCTATGCACGATCTAGTCCAAGGTATGCCTGGGGCTGTAGTCATGAAATTCTAAAGAAGGCACTTAGAGTTCAGCTAAGTTGTTTGGCCATGGGGTAAAACCACTCAACCTAGTGACAGGCCTATAAATTCAACTGGATCAACACTGACATCTATTGTACTCCTTTCAAGAGACATACCCAAGGATCCTTGTAAAAAGAGCAAGGCCTTCCTGGTGGCAAGGCAGTGTAGTAGAAAGAACGGTGAATTTAAAGTCAGAGGGCCTTGTTTTGAATTCTTGCTCTCCCATTTCCTGCGTCTGTGACCTTGGGCAAGTCTGGTCCCTTCTCTAGGTCTCAGTATTCTCAATAAAAAGAGGGACTTGGACTAGATGAGCATTAAATTTCCCACTAGATCTAAATCATTTCTCTTCTCTGGAACTCAGTTTTTATAATCCAACTAAACAAACATTTGTTAAGCATCTACTCTGTGTTAGGCAGGAAGAGTGTAGTATAGCTGACCTCTGAATCAGGATAACTTGGATTCAAGCAGGGCTTCAGTTTCCCCATCTGTGAAATGAATAGATTGGACCAGATGACCTCTGAGTCCTATGATCTTATGGCAGTTTTCCTAAGGAGGACAAGACCCCTGAATGCTGATGCCCCAGAGGAAGAGAAAGCATACTTTGAAGATCCTGACCCCTGACATATTGGTTGTGTGACCTTGAATAAATCACTTAATTTCTCAATGTCCTGGGAAACTTAAGATTATCAGTTTCAGTGCTGATTTGCATTAATTGAAGGATACCCTCAGTCAGAAGTTCCCTGTGTGAAATTACATATTTTTTAAAAATGTACCAGATATATTTGAAAATGGAGATTAAAAACAAAAATCCTTGTCCTCATGTAGCATATATTCTGTTCTAAAATTCTCCTCTAAAATAGTAATAGCTAGTATTTATATAGCACATGATCATTTTCCAAATATTATCTCATGTGGTCCTCACAACAGCTTTGGGAGGTAGGTACTATTGTCATCCCTATTTTACAGATGAGGAAACTGAGGCTGAAAGAAGTTAAGACTTATCTAAGGTTACACATCTCATAAATGTCTGAAGCAGGATTTGAACTCCTGTCTTCCTGACTCCAAGTTCAACACTATCTACTGCTCCACTTAAATGGGTTGTATTTCTAACCCTAGTGCTTAGTATAGTATCTGTCATACTTAATAAATGCTTGTTGCCTAAATAAGGGGATTAGACATCAGGGATGTCAAAAGTGAGTACTGACTGAACCAGACTAAAACATACAGTAAACCATAGGTAATGCTAGTATGTGGTTTTCCAAGTGAATATTTGGCCTGTAGGGATTTTCATGTAGTTTAGTGGCCTCTTTTTCTATTTAAGTTTGACACCGCAGGATTAGATGACCTCAAAGGGCCCTTTCAACTCTCAAGCCTATCATCCTATCATTTGTTGCAAATCATTTTTTAAATTCATTTGATGAAAGCATTGCAATGCTTTCTGTTTTCTCAAGTTTGGCCTCACATTTCCTTATAGGCAGGGAATAGGTCTTGGACAGAGGGGAGGTATGGATGCTTCAGAAAAGCCAGATTCAAGGACAGACTAGAATGTCAGAAATTATTTAAGGGGCCGGGGGAGAGGCCCCTGGCAGGGCCTCATGTAAAACTCAGGAGAGTAGGAGCCCAACGAAGGGAGAAAAGGTCGTTGAGAACCAAAAGGTAGAAAGCAGCAGATGTTTTCTGATGGTGACAGGTGTTTCTCTTTGGGATGGGACTAGAAGAATTTGTTAGTGATTATGAATTAAGAGTGGGAAGGTCCTGGGGAAGAGAAGGGCTGGGTACCGAGGGAAGATTGAGTACTGAACTTCATAACCACCTTCCAAGGGCGCTGTTGGTAGATGTTACCCTTGCCCTAGAAAAAGCACAAAGCAGGCTTAGGACCTGGGCACTGAGGAGGAGGCCCAAACCATACCCCACAGGGACAGGCTTTAGTGTGGGAGGGGAGAACAGAGCAGAAAGGCCAGGCCAGGGAGCCCCGGGGACCAAGGACTGAAGGGCGGTGCTTGCCTCCCTGGAGTAGAGAGCCCGGCAGCGCCGGGTCCTAGGCCAGTCTTGGCCACTGATTGGACTCGTAATCCATAAGTAGTCCCGTAGCCCAAGTCTCCCCAAATGCAAAATGAGGGGTGGACGGACCCTGGGGCTCCTGCGCTCCTAAGGCAGCACAGCTAGGGATCCCCAAGGGCGTGCCTTCCAGCCACCTCCTCGAGGTGAGGAGCCGGGTGCGCCCTACAGAAGCCCTAGAGGGTCAGCCTGCCCTGCGCAGGCTTTGGCGGTTGTATGGGTGCCTCGCCGGTCCGCCGAGATTTCTACCTGCTGAGCCCAATCCACTACCTACGGAGAGCCAGAGGGGTTACTCCACCCCCTTTACCTTTGGGCTCCTGGGCTGAGCTGCTCTTCTTCCCCCTCCCGCCCCCTGTTGGGCCGGGGTGGGGGAAAGCCCCCTGCGGAGCCCCCAGATGAGCTTTGGCCTTTTGCAGCCACCATAGTCAGGGCTGTCCTGGAAGAGACAGTGTGATGGCTGCTGCAGGTGAGCCCCCCAGGACCCCTGTTGCCATAGTAACCTATAGGCAAGCTGTGCCATGCTCCCTGCCCCGGCAAGCACAGTTTGGGAGAGAGGAGTGAGTGAATGGGCAAGAGACAGTTGTGGCAAAGAGTAGAGCTTGGGGGGTGCCTTGGCTTTGTAAAGGAATCCTTCAGAAGGAGGGGACACCCACCCCCTCCCACATTTCCTCTTTTTCTCTTCCCCTCCCCAACCCCCAACAGGGTATGTGCCCTGCAAAGAGCGTAGGCCTGGGTTTGAATCCTGCCTGTCACTTAGAACATGTGAGACCTAGGGCTTGACATCTCTCTGGGCTTCAGTTATCTTGTCTGTAACACTAGTGAATTGGACCAGATGACCCCTAAAGTCTTGTGACTTTGTCAGCCCTTTCCTTGGGGACCCCCCCAGACACATATATGTATACATTCCCCGCAGGAGACGGGTAAGGGTGGGGTTGAACTGCCCTTGCAGGTTTTGTGTGGAGAGACCATGTGATACAATGGAAGAAGCTTTGGGCCTGAGGTGAAGACACCTCCCCTCCCCCCCAATCCTGATTCTACCATTTAACAACCCTCACACCTTGGGCAAGTCACAGCCCCTCTGACAGTTTCCTCCTCTGTAAAGTAACGGTAATATTTGTGCTTCCCACCCCATAGAGACATTTGGGGGGGAGAATTTGGTTTACCTTGAAACGTACCTTGGTTCTTTCTGACTCTAAATGTTTAGTCCCAGTTTTGATTTTTAGAGATAAGTATAGGTAAGGTACCCTGAGTTTTGAAAATTGAACACAAAGGTTCCCCTGGCATTACTAGAATAATGTTTGCGGCTCTGCTTCTGGGGTGGGTTTTCACTTTCTAGCATTAGAGGTCTGGGAGGGAACTCCCAGTTTCTCGAGCAAATTGATAGTCTTTTTGGTGTTTTTTTTTTTATTTAATGCATTTTTCCCCCAGGTTTAAGATCAGATTTAAAATGTTGTGTAGAGTAATTATCACTGATGAAAAGTGCTTCGAGTTAGGGAGTTGCTTAAATATGGAAAAACTTGTCACCCTGTAAGACTAGCTTCTTCAACAAGATACTTTCCTTAGGAGCAGATGTTGCCTTCCCTCTTGTTATCTGGAGGCAGAGAACTGTGTGCCAGTGGTTTCTCAGTCCTATCTCTTTCCAAAGGCTGTAGAATGCTTGCAAATCCCAGGAAATACTAGCTGCCTTTTGTTGTTGTTAGGATCTTTCTCCCTGATAGGAATATGGTTGGCAGAAACCGCCTCTATTGGGCTCCAGAGAATAGAGCTTGGAACTGTGGGTATGAGGTACAGAGAGGCACATTTCAGCTCTATAAAAGAAAAAATTTCTGAACACTTAAAAGCTGTCCAGAAGTGAGCTGTCTTGAAGTGGTGAGTTCTTCATTACCTAAGGTCTTCAAACGAAGGCCACACTCAGGGTTTGTTGGTCAGGGTAACTTCCATCTCTGAGTCTGTGGTTCCTTTTCTAATTGAAGCTCCAGTGTTACCTGAGGGCAGAGTAAAGTGAGCACTTAATCAGCTTTGAAGCCTTGTGTTTTAGGCCATGGCACATGGGGAAGATCCATCCTTCTCTTCTACTCCAGCCTCCAGGAGACCTGAGTGAGAGGGGCACTTTTGGTTCTAAGCTTGAAGTGATCAGGGGAAGGGAGCAAATTCTCCATTCATGGAGGAACCATATGGGAGTAACTTAAGGAAATATATTGTATGCTTATCAAACCTCAGGGTACCGGGTCCCATCTTTCCTTTTCCCCTTCATCTTCTTGTATCAGGGAATGAAAAACCTAAGAATGATTCTGCCCCCACGGGGACTCCCAGTAGCTCCTTTCTTGATATTAACCTTTGTAGGTCCTGACCTGGAAGTAAGGACCGGCAGAGGAAGCCTACCCCTGGGCATGTTCCCAGGGGCAGTCCTGACCCTAGTGCTACCCATGAAGCAAACTGCCTTCTTAGGAGCAGAAACACAGTCCAGCTTAGCTGGGTGGCCTGAGGAAGAAAAAAACACTTAGAGAGGGCTATCCTGCACTCTTAAGGAGCTGCCTCTTGAAGCACCTTTGTGACCTTGGGAAAGTAATTTCCTCACTTTGGATCTCAGTTTCTTGTAAAATGAGAGAGTTGGACTAGATTTCTAAAGTCTCTTTGAGCTCTAGAGCTCATGCTCCTATGACTCCAAGAACAGTTGAGAGCAGGTACCTTTAAGTGCTTCCCTGGCAACTAACTCCTCCTCCTCCTCCTCCATCCTGGCTCTCTCTTTGCTGAAGGCTCAGGCTAACATTAGTGCTCTGGGGCTTCTTCATCATCTGCCTGTTCCCAGGCCTTCCCAGGAAGGGATCCCAGCAAGATCTCTAGGGATGAGGGCAGAGGGCCTGGAGCCTGAGAGCACCTCAGAGATGACCTTCCAGCTGTGGCTACAGCTATTTCTCTGGATCCACCTGGCTGTGCGCTTTGTCAGCTACCTTCGCCACACTCTCTGGGGACCCAAGCTGTAGCAGCCACCTGACCCGCATTGACTCATAATCCTCTCTGCAGCTTGGCAGCCATCCTGGATCCCCCCATACACACCGGGGAATCAACCTTCAAAGAGGCAGGAAGTAGAGGTTGGTGTAGGACCACCTGGTCGGCTCCCCTTCCCCACCCCCCACTCCCTACCCCCTGGTGTCTCACTTCATTTGCCCCACCCTTAGCCTAATTCTGGGACAATGGGTGGGATCTGGAGAGACCCAAGGCAACCTCAGTGATCTATTTAAAGCCCTTAGCTGTGGCATCACTTTGGTCTGCCTGGCCTCAGCTCCCTGGCGTCTCCTTAGAGCAATTGAGGATTCATATTTTCCCCAATGAGGAGGAGCTCTGCTTCATGCTTTCCCCTGCAGGAGGCCCTATTTCCCCAAGAGCTAGTACTACATGCTGGAACTTCCCTCCCCAGGACACTAGAAAAGGGGCAGCAGAAATAATGCCCAGCCCAGCTTTCAGATATTATGCTCCCACTGTTCTCCTTGGGTGGTAGGAGGGAGGTGGCGAAGGGGGCTCCTGCTGGCTTCCTCAGATTGAGGAGTGGGAATGAAGAGGAGGAGGGTGAGAAGCAGCTGAAAGGGACAGAATCTTCTAGAATCTTGGTTTCAGCAAGTTATGTTACATCCTGAAGCCTGAAAATCCTTATTGCAAAAGAAGCTCTTTTGAGGGATTGGCAGCTGGTTGGGAAGATTAGTAGAACTTCTCAGCTGTACCATCTTGTTCCCCTACACCGTCAGCAGGAAGCTGACTGGCAGCTTACTCCCAACATCACACCTCTGAGTGCTTTGCTCTCAGACCTGGTAAGGAGATAGGTGGCTGAGCCTAGGGCTCACCTTATTTCTTTTCTGAGCACAGTCTTGTTTCTATTCTCATTGGAGGCGGTGGGTAGGATGGTCCCTTTAGTTGTGTCTCCTTAACTCCCCAGTTACTCTCCAAGTCTTCCTGATGCAGAAGGGATCTTAGAAGCTCAACCCACTCATTTTATAGACTGGGAAACTAAGGCCTAGAGTGTGGCAGGACCGAGGCCAGAATCACCAAAGCAGGGAAGTGCCTAGGATAAAAGTGCTAGGTCTCCCATGCTGTGTGAATAAGAGACTCCTGGGCCTGTGGAAACAGGTTTGGAGGCAGATGGAAAGTTCTCGTGTGTCCCTGGAGAAGTTACTTAATTCTGCGGAACCTTGGACCCTGGTCTGACGGAAGAGGATCCTTACAGTAGCTACCTCACGGAGTCGGTTGTGAAGCAAACACTTCTTGGGGTATCAGAGAAATGTAAGCTGTTATGAGAGGCAGCTGAGTGGATGGGAAGATCAGGAGACCTCATGTAAAGTCCTAGCCCAGTGACCCGGGAATAATCACTTAATTGAATTCACAGAACAGGTACTAAACCCCTGCAATGCTTCAGGAATCCAAGCAAGACCCTTGTCCTGAGACAATGCGCAGCACATAGAGGGCCAGCCTCTGACTCATAATTGTGGGACAGGGGGCAAGTCCCTTAGGGCCCCAGATAGTTCTCTAAGCCTGTAAAGGAACAGATAAGTTGTGGATCTGTGACTTTCGCTATGTGGAGGAAATCAGAGATCTAGATTAAAAAACAAAACAAATAAACCCTACTACACATTGTGGCGGTTTACTAAGATAAAAAGAAAGCAGGACTTGTTTGTCCTCAAGGGTTTTACTGTCTATTGGGAATGTAGTATGTACATAAGTGAGTATAGTCCAAAGCCCTCTGAGGGAAGAGAGGGCACTGGAGTGGGGGTGGGGGATCAAGAGAAGCCCCAGGGGAGAAGTAGCCTGGAAGGAAGACAAGGATTCTGGGAGGTGGAGAGAAGAGAGGGTCAGGGGGTGTAGTGTCAGGACCAGGTTTGGCTGGAACGTTGATTCTGGAGAGGACTGAAAGTCTCTGAGCCTCAATTCTTCATATATAAAAAAGAGGTACTGCCGCCCCATAGGGATGTTGCCAAAAAGCTTTAGAGTGCTCCAGCAATGTCAGCTGCTATTATTAGAAAGAAGTAATGATGGCATTGGTATACTTCTAGGGGAGGCCAGCCTAAGCTCCCTGGTAGAGGTCAAGGGGAAGATCTGCAAGTGTACTGGAAGGTTCATGCAGAAGCAGGCTCAGGGGCAAAGGCTACTGAGCAGGTTCGAGGTCCCCTTTCCATGGGGGTACCTAGGGCCCAGTACTCTCAAGAGAAAGGGACCAGAGCAGGCAGCCAAATCCCAGGGCTATAAATACCTCAGCCCACATTGGCGTCCATGGAATGTAGGTCAGAGCTTTGGGGGGAGGGGAGGGGGTGGAACCCTGGCCTATAACTAAGATCCTTATCCCCTCCCCCTGGAGATAGCCCCCCATTCCTGGACATTTGGTGATGGTGCCACATTACACTCTTTAGTTGTGAGAGTTAGGAAGCACAGACCAGAAAATAGGCTTTCTCTACTTGACTGCATCCTAGAAGGCAATAGGCACCCTACTGAGGGATGGGGGTGGGGAAGAAGGGTGTTGGAAGGATGGAACCCTGAGGAAAGAGCTAGCATGTAACCTAGATGGGTCGGTTGGGTTGGAACTACCAGGGCCCACTTCATCAAGCTTAGCTCTGTGATAACAAAATATTAAGCACCTACTGTATACAAAGCCTTGTTGTAAGTGCTGGGAGTGATGTTGAAAAAAGTTTGGGTAAGACAGACCCTGCCCATATGAACCTTACAGTCAAATGAGGCCTAACATCAGCACAGGTAACTCTCCTACATAATAATCTATGAGACATGCATCCAAGTGAGCAATCCAAAACAGAGCTCTCTGGGAATTCCAAGTTCAGGGAGGTCTTTCTCACCTGGCAGGAACTGGAAAAGTTCCTGGAAGTGCAACTTTTGATTTGGTCTTTAAAGAATGGAATTGAATTTACCAGATACCTGGAAGCAGGATGTGCCTGAACAAAGATTCTATCTGATACATGTAGACAAGGGTACAGAAACTCTCCAGCTTGACTGAAGTATAGAGGGCCTGCTAGGGCATCAGGGGCTATGGAGGAGCTTAGGAGACAAGGAGCTGAAAAGGGTTTCTGAGCATGACTAGCTCTGTACCTAACCAAGATGACTTTGGCAGATGTATGAAGGATGGGATGAAGGCAAAAAAGCCTGTTAGGAAACTGTTACAGTAGTAGCCCAGGTAGGTACTAACGAGGGTCTGGGTGAGGGCAGCCACAGTGTGAATAAAGAGGAAGCAATGAAGGATGAGGAAGGATAGGGAAGCAGAGTCTGGAGGGTCCAATAACTGATCACACATAAGTGGAGGAGCCAGAAGAGTTAAGGAATGGAAAACCCCAGAATTTTGAATTATATGATGAAGTTATCCTTATCAATAACAGTATGTAGTAATAGTAATCTATGGCAGCACCCTTACCTAGTCTTGTTCAAAAGTTGTTCAGAGTTCAAAACCTTTGGGTTACACACACACACACACTCTCTCTCTCTCTCTCTCTCTCTCTCTCTCTCTCTCTCTCTCTCTCTCCCTCTCTCCCTCTCTCCCTCTCTCCCTCTCTCCCTCTCTCTCTCCCTCCCGCCCTCCCTCTCCCTGCCCCCTTCCCATAATCAAATAAAAGAAATGTATTATGAAATAAGTTCTGTGAGAGCAAGTGCTGTTTTCCACCTCTCTCTGGATCTTCAACAACCCTGACACAGGGCCTTATACATTACAGGTGTTTAGTCAACTCTTGGTGACTTGTTGCATTTCCTTGCTAGCATCTTAGGGGCTTTTTCCAGGGTCTCTGAGCCCCTCTGGTCCTTTATCTGTTGCATGAAGCCTCTAATTTGTGCTCTCCCTACCTTTCAGTGAAAGAGTTTCTAGCAAAAGCCAAAGAAGAATTCCTCAAGAAATGGGAAAGTCCACCTCAGGTAACTCAATTTTTGCACCTGGGTCAGGGAGGAGGCAGGTGCTGGGGGTACTGGAGTCTGTTTTCCCAAAGCATTCCAAGGGACCCTATATCCATCCAACCCCAAAGCCTTCATACAGGTCCTTTCATTGGCCACCATGCTATCACTCTGAGGAGACTTCTGTCTCTAACTTCCCCACCATCTTTCCTTCCCCATCCCCTCACTCTCACCTCTGAGCCACAGGGTTCATCCTAGCCCTAGCTGCTCCCATAGCAGAGGCCAGGAGCTCCTGGGCCACGTTCCAGGGTTGTACCCACCTCCTGCCGTAAACCTCAGCCGTGTGTCTTCACCTGCCTTCTTCCCTGCCCCGCCCCCTTCCTTCTGTCCTGCCCTCTCTTGTGGTACAAAAAGAGATTCCAATACCTTCAGTCCTGACACTTGACCAACCCAAACTGGATAGGGGAGGAGGAGAATGGGCAGTAGTGGGCGCCTCTGGAGGCCAAAGAAGAGACCAACTTTCCCATCTATTCAGCAGAGCACAGTCCAGCTGGATCAGTTTGACAGAATCAAGACTCTAGGCACTGGCTCCTTTGGTCGAGTGATACTTGTGAAGCACAGGGAAACTGGGAACTACTTTGCCATGAAAGTCCTTGATAAACAGAAGGTGAGCATTGCCCTCCAAATCCCCAGCTCTGTGGTGCCAGGTACTTCATTCTGCACATAAACACAAACTTACACTCTGCCTCTCTCTCTCTCTTTCCATGTCCCAGCCTTATCCTAGGGATATGGGAAAAGAACTCTTGGCCCAAATTCCTGGCACTTTCCAAGTGATGAGCTAAGAAGAAAGCTGGGAGACAGGCCTTGGATCTGGAGGGGAGGGGAGAGGGGGAGAGAGAGTAGTGTATGGGCCTAAATGGGCCTAAAACAGGTGTGAAAGGGCAGCTTGGTGTAATGGAAAAATCTTGGGAGTCAGTGAGGCCCGGGGCCTTGGGCTTCCTTGGGTTGCATTGGGCAAATCATATGCCATCTCCCAGCCTCCATTTTCTCAGGTCTAAAAAGGAAAGAATTGGACTTGATCTCTCCCAGTCCTTTTCCCCTCTAAATCCAGGGTTCAATCCTAGCTGGAAGCTGACATGTCTCCTTTTCCTTTAACTTCCTTCACCTCATTTCCCTACTCTTCCTTCACAGGTGGTGAAGCTGAAACAAATCGAGCACACCATGAATGAGAAGCGAATCCTGCAGGCCATCAACTTCCCATTCCTTGTCCGACTAGAATATTCCTTCAAGGTATCTCAGCTCTGGCCTTGGCCAGCCAGTGGGCAAAGGTGGCAGCAGTAGGGAGGCCTATCCCTCCCAAGGAGAGTAGCATACTGCTTCATTTTATACTTTTGCAATTGGTACAAATTTGGCCGATGGATATCCAGCTACATTCACCAAATGTTTTCTCTTCTGTAATTTGGGGCTGCATGCGAACATTTAACATCATTCATGACACTGCAGGTGGGGGTCGGGCATGGCCGGAGGAAGTATCACACTGAAGAAGAGTCAGGAGAACCTAGGGGTGAGCTTGGCCTCCCAGATTTCCAGGAGGAAGGAGAGGACCAGGCTTCTGGTGAGGGTAGAGATAGTGCTATGGATGAGGGTGGAAAAGCATGTCTTTTCTTTGTAGGACAACACAAACCTGTACATGGTGATGGAGTATGTCCCAGGTGGGGAAATGTTCTCCCACCTACGGCGGATCGGAAGGTTCAGGTGAGCAGCTTCTAAAGACATCTTACAGACCAGCACATAGCATCCTGGAATAAGGGGATGGACTTCCTGATTGAGGGTGTTGCAAATGTTGCATAAGCAGCATGGCGTCTGATGTCTGTAGGGAAAGGTTTCTAAAGATGTATTGGTTAGAGGATGACCTGAGTTTGGGGAAATGTAAACTTTCCTCTCTGTAGCTCATCCTTCCTTTCTTTGCTTTTCCTTCCACCAGTGAACCCCATGCTCGCTTTTATGCAGCTCAGATTGTCCTGACCTTTGAATACCTTCACTCACTGGACCTGATCTACCGAGATCTGAAGCCTGAGAACCTTCTCATTGATCAACAGGGCTATATCCAGGTACTCCACAGGACACAGATGGCAAATCACTGCAGAGTAGAATTCCAGCGATTTCCTGCCTGAGCGTGTGAGCACACACATTCTCTCTTTCTCTGTCTCTCTGTCTCTCTCTCTCTCTGTCTCTCTCTCTTTCTGTCTCTCTCTCTCTCTCTCACATGCATACACACATGCACATGCACACACTCTTCTGCTTGTCCCTTCCTTTGCTTTCTTAGCCAGGGTGTGACTACATATAACTTCTTATGACCGTAGGTGACAGATTTTGGTTTTGCCAAGCGTGTAAAAGGCCGAACCTGGACTTTATGTGGGACTCCCGAATACCTGGCTCCTGAGATCATCCTTAGCAAGGTGAGCTCCTCTGAAACAGTTGACTCTCCCTTCTTTCATAGGACCGATATGGGGCTTGTCTTTCACTCCCTCGGTCCTCACCCTAATCCAGCCAAAGCTCTTTTCTCCTGACCCCTTCTCCCTCCAATTCCCTGGCCTCTCTCCCTTCCATCCTGATCTTTGCTTTCTTTCTCCAGGGCTATAACAAGGCTGTGGATTGGTGGGCCCTAGGTGTCCTGATCTATGAGATGGCAGCAGGTTACCCCCCCTTCTTTGCTGACCAGCCCATCCAGATATATGAAAAGATTGTCTCTGGGAAGGTGAGGCCTAAGGGTCTGGGCTGACAGCTTAAAGCAGTACTTTTTTAGGCTCTTTTGGGGTTTCAGGAAGGATATTTCTGTGGACTACTTAGCCTTCCTGTCCCACAGAATAACTCAGTAAGGTGATGCTTTGTCCTGATTAAATACTGTAGGAGGGTTATTGAGTCATCAAAGGGTAATCACTTGAATGCCCGATAGAAAATTCTTAATCGAAAAGGTACCCACCAGGCAGTTACTGGTTTTTGCAATGTCTAAGACTCTGCTAAGCCCTCGGAAGGCACAGCGATCAATAAAGCTCATGACACAGTTGGGGGGAGTCAACGTGGGTGCAAGGTTAGTCTGGCTCTTCTCAAGTGATCATCATTTAGTACAACAGTCTGAGAGATGTCATTAGGTAACATGCACCAAATGACTGCATGGAAAGTGAACTCTAGAGGAAGACTAGAGCATTGCACTACAACTAGAAGACTCAGCTTTGAAGCCTTGTTTACTAATTATGTCTTAAACTTAAATAGGAAAAATGGAATTATTAGTTTTCCACTCGCCCCCTCCCAAAAAAGCAAACACACACTAGACCATCCCTCCTTCTTTCATAGTTCTTTCTCAATAGGAGTTGAAGGTAGAGAGAGAAAGAAAATTTGGATTTGAAAATATTAAAAAACAAGACTGATTTCTGTTGATGGCAGCATCATTCTTTAAACACTCTGGTTCAAAATCTTGGAATTATTACTGACTTATGTCTCCCCCGTAGTTAATCAGTTACCCGGGTCCCCCCTTACTCATATCAGTCCCCCTTTTACATAGTCTGATAGCTCTCCACTAGTTCAGGTTCTTGCTTCCTAATTGATCTGCCTCCAGCCTTGCCTTTGCACACGTGCCAAACGGATTGTCCTGAAACACAGATCTGATTATGTCTTCCCCCACTCAGAAACTTTGAATGGCTACTTATTTGCCCCTTGGACCACAGACAAACTCCCTCAGTCTGGCATTTAAAACCATTCAGAATTTGCACCTCACTTACCTTTCCAGTCTTATTTCATTTTACTCCTCTTGACACCCATTAGCCATTAATGATCCACCCCTCGCATACCATTTCCTGACTCTGCCTTGGCAGAGCCGGTACCCCCTTTCTAGAATGAGCTGCCTCCTTACCTCCATCTCCTAAAATCCTTGACTGCTACAGGAGGGAAGCCTTTTCTGATTTCTTCCCAGTTAATAACACTCTTTCCTTTTTGAAATCGTTTTTATTACTATGTATAAATTTTGTAGTCATTGTTTAAACATTGTATCCCTAGGTAGTATCTTCATCATCCGCAAGCATTTATTAATACTTTTCTCTGTACCATGCTCTGTGCTGAGCTCTGAGGACCCAAAGAAAGGCTAAGACACAGGCCTCAACCTTCAGGAACTCACATTACAAAGGCTACAAATTCTTTAAGGGAAGAAACTGAGCCATTTTTATCTTTAGATTCCCCAGACCTAGCACAATGTCTTGCACATATAAGGAACTTTAATTAACTTATTTTATTTCATAAATTAAGGGAAGGGAAGACTGCAGTAATAATTCTTGATGGATGGGTATTATTTGGATATGCATATAGAAGGAAGTGATCATACTGAAACCCTAATATGATCTGAGGCCACAGACTCCACTGGAGAGAGAACCCACTGTCTTTGTGTCATTGGCACTCCTTCCTCATCCTTCCAGGTTCGATTCCCTTCTCACTTCAGCTCCGACTTAAAGGACCTGCTTCGGAATCTGCTGCAAGTGGACCTCACCAAGCGCTATGGGAACCTCAAGAATGGTGTTAATGACATCAAGAACCACAAATGGTTTGCCACCACTGACTGGATCGCCATCTACCAGAGGAAGGTGGGGTCCCTCACCTGGGCCTGGAAGGAGGCTGGGGGTGGGCAGGATGAGAGGTCCAGTATCTGAGAGCTCTTTCCCTCATTTCTAGAGCTATTTTTGTCTGCCTCTGTAAAATGAGTTTGGGCTAGACTATGTCTTCATTTTCTCTTCTCCCTAACCCTGGGAGGCCTTGAAAGATGCTGGCATCTTGATGTGCCCTCAGGGTCTCTTTAGGCCACTGAGGAGGAGAGCAGATACTGCCCCTGTTCCTTTGCTGGCAATGCTCTTTCCCATGTCCTAGAGGCATGCTGTGGTGCTGGACAGAGAAGCCACCCACCTAGAGATCTACTTCTTGAGCAGGCTCTGCCTGATGCTCTAATTGAGCATAAGGAACCTGCGGCCTCTCAGCCACATGTGGCCCTCTAGGTCCTCAAGTGTGCCCCTTTGAGTCCAAGTTTTACAGAATAAATCTTATTAAGGGGATCTATTCAGTGAAGATTTGATTTAGTCAGAAGACAGCACTTTGAGGACCTAGAGGGCCACATGTGGCCAAGAGGCCAAAGGTTCCCCACCCCTAGAGCTAGGTCATTGACCAAGTCATGTCCTTCTTAGGCCTTTACTTTCTTCATATGTGAAATGGGCTGGGGGCCCTTCACCTCTAAGATTCTTTCACTCCTCGACAGGTGGAAGCTCCCTTTATACCAAAGTGCAAAGGCCCAGGTGACACAAGTAATTTTGATGATTATGAGGAGGAGGAGCTCCGGATCTCCATCAATGAGAAGTGTGTCAAGGAGTTTGCTGAGTTCTAATGGTGTCCCTGGGTCCTGGTGGTTTTCTTTTGGGGTTGGGGGGTGGGACGGGTGGATTGAGCAGCCTGAGGGCCCCAGAGTTCCTTGCATATTAATTTTTCCCTAGGGAGATCAGAAAGCAGAGATGTTTGCATGGTGGG
>CM053773.1:186070553-186146845 GCA_028658325.1 Potorous gilbertii | reverse complement strand
AATTTTTATTCACTTGATAGCCTCACCACCATCCCCCCTCTCTAGAAGCACCCTACATCTGGCTTGTCTGACAGCAACCCATCTCTCCTCCCACTGACCCCTTGTGAGGCATCTGAATTATCATAATCCCCCCCCTTCTCTCTAGGAAGTAGCTGGGGTAGAGTAGCCCACTTCTCTCCACCCCCTTTCTCTTTTTTTGTCCCTCTCTCAATTTTCCCCCATCCCTGAAGGAGTTCGTAGGCCTGGGGTAGGGGTAGGGGTGGGGGGTGTACCTGGGAGTTTAAACCTGTGTGATTCGAAGA
The DNA here is from genome assembly GCA_028658325.1 of Potorous gilbertii. Classification (NCBI taxonomy): domain Eukaryota; kingdom Metazoa; phylum Chordata; class Mammalia; order Diprotodontia; family Potoroidae; genus Potorous; species Potorous gilbertii. Next base: position 186,146,543 of record CM053773.1, on the reverse strand, counting down.
AATTTGTTTCACGGAAATGACTTCCTCTTTAACGGTGTGCTTTGTTGTAAACATATTTGAAAACTATTACCAATAAAGTTTTGTTTAAAAAAAACCTGTCATTCCTGACCCCCTCCCCACTTTTATGCCCTCTGGAACCTCAGAAACAGAGTAAAGGAAAAACTGCCTTGGAATTCCAAGTCAAGGTGGGAACATGGAATGGCTCTGCCTGGCTCTAGTTCTTTCCTCAGGATAGGGCCTTTCTGTGCTGCAAGGTGGTTTTGCCTTGAATATACTTCTCTGAGCAGAGAACTGCGGAGGGGGGGGGGGGGGGCGGAGAGAGAGAATGACCTTTAAAACCTGCTCCCGGTGTGGTTTCTCCCCCCAGTGGAGGAAGCAAGCTTAAGCCTCTCGGAATACTCTGTTAGGGCTAGCACTAGATCATAGATTCTCCAGACGGAAGGGGCTTAAAGAGCTTCTGTAATCCAACCCCCTCTTGTGGACCGGCCAGCAAACCAGGTCTCTACTAGAGAAGAAATGACTTGCCCGAGGTCTCCCAGTGAAAGGGGCAGAGCTGGAAACCGCACTCCGGTTCAAGCCCTGATTCGGTGTTTTTTCCACAAGACGCTACCGCTTCATCCAATCTCCCTTTATTGGGGGGGGAACAGGCCCCCAAAGGTGACATGCCAAAGGGCACAACCCAGCTCGTACGTGGCAGAGCGGGGACGCGAATCTGGGGGGTCCCTCCGAGTGCACGTCCTGAGCTCTAAGCGCTACGCCACGCCGCCGCCTCCCTCACTCCGCGATCCACGGTGCGGCTGTCGGGGAGGCGGCTCCAGCGCCACTGGGGGAGCGAGGCCAAGGCAGACTGGGCGGGGAAAGGGGGCCGAATCGTCCCTCCCTCAGGGTCTAGAGTTGGGGGCACCGGCTAGCGCCGGGGACGGGCGAACCGGCGAGGGAGAGGTTCGGGCGTCGCGGCCCGCGATTTCTCAGCGCAGCCCAAGCAGTGCGGCGGAGAAAGCGGGACGCCGGGCTCCGCCAGTCCCCGAGTTAGTGGTAAGTGCGGTCCCGAGCCTGGAGCGCTGGGCGGCAATGGCGGGGGGGAGGGGGGATGGGGAGGGAGGGGGACGGGGGGGACAGAAAGGGGGAGGGGGCTGGGCGGCGGGGACGTCTGGGTTCCGCGCCCAATGGCTGGAGGGAGAGCGCCACCGCCCAGCCCGCCCACTCCCCTCCCCCCTCCCCCTGCGCGCTCCCTCTCTCTCTCTCTCTCTCTTTCTCCTTCTCTCTCTTTTTCTCCCTCTCTTCCCCCCCCATCCCCGCCTCCGCCCCGGCGCCAACTCCGCGGCGCCTCCTTAAAAAGCGCGCGGGAGTTGTAAAGGGTTGGGGGTGTGGGGGGGCGGGTTGAGGCCGGGGAGAGACTGAGCAAGAGAGGCGCCGGAGAGGGGGGGTAGAGTCGCGCGCGCTGAGCGGGGCCCCGGCTCCACCTTAAAAGCGAGCGCGTAGGGGTGGGTGGGTGGATAGCCGAGAAGGGGGGCCAGAGTGTCCCGGCCGCGGGGCGGGCGGCGCGTGCGGCGGCGGCTGTGGCGGTGGCGGCGGGGAGGGGCTCGGCTCGCGCTTCCCCCTCCTCCCTTCCTCGGGACCCGCGCGCGCCCAGGAGGAGCGGGGTTTTTTGTGTGAGTGTGCGTGTGTCTCTGTCTGTGCATTTTTTTTCTTTTCTTTCTTTTCTTTCTTTTTTTTTTTCTTTTTGCAAAGAAACAGCAGCGCCTCCGCCGCTCCACCGAGGCGCTGCGCCCCCCGGGGGGAGGGGGAAGAGCAGCGGCGGCGGCGGCGGCGGCAGCAGCGGCGGCAGGAGGAGGAGAAGGAGGCGGGCGGCTGAGGGAGAGAGGGAGGGGAGCCGGGGGTTGAGAGGGGAGGGGAGAGCGGGGAGAAGGGGGGGCGCCGCGCTGGGAGGGAGGCGGCGCGCACGGTGCAGCCGGGCCGGGCGGGAGGCATGGCGGGGCCCCCGGCCCTGCCCCCGCCGGACACGGCGGCGGCCGCCGCCGCCTCGTCGTCCGCCTCGTCCCCCCGCTACCAGGAGTGGATCCTGGACACCATCGACTCGCTGCGCTCGCGCAAGGCGCGGCCGGACCTGGAGCGCATCTGCCGGATGGTGAGGCGGCGGCACGGGCCGGAGCCGGAGCGCACGCGCGCCGAGCTGGAGAAGCTGATCCAGCAGCGCGCCGTGCTTCGGGTCAGCTACAAGGGGAGCATCTCGTACCGCAACGCGGCGCGCGTGCAGCCGCCGCGCCGGGGAGCCACCCCGCCCGTTCCTCCGCGCGGCCCCCGGGGGGCTGCCGCCGCCGCCGCGCCGCCGCCGCCCCCGCCCGCTCCGCCTGCGCCCGTCGCCTCCCCGCCCCGAGCGCCCCGGGCAGCGGCGGCCACAGCGCCCCCCTCTCCCGGCGCCCCGGCTCCGTCGCCGCCCCCCCGCGCGCAGCGGGCCGCACCCCTGCCCCCGCCGCCGCCTCCGGCCGGGGCGCCCTCGCCCGGCCCGCGTCGTGCCCCCCCGCCCGCCGGGGCCGCCGCCCGGGAGCCGGCGCCGCCGTCGCCGCTGCCGCTGCCGCTGCCGCCGGAGGGGGGCGCGTCTCGGAGCGGACCAGCCCGGCCCGTAAGCCTGCGGGAAGTGGTGCGCTACCTCGGGGGCAGTGGCAGCGGCGGCGGCCGGCTGACCCGTGGGCGCGTGCAAGGGCTGCTGCTAGAGGAGGAGGCGGCGGCCGCCCGGGGCCGCCTCGAGCGCACCCGCATCGCCGGACTTGCCCTGCCCCGCAACGATCGTTCGGGAAGAGCGCCTCCTGCCACCAGCTCCAGAGCAGCCCGAACCAAGGTAAGACTAGAGTGGGGGATGAAAGTCCTGTCTAGGGAGGGGGTATCATCCTAGAATTCCCGGGTGTCTGAGGTTGGAATCAAGACTGGAGGGGAGACTGCAAGGGGGGGGAGGAGGCAAAGGATGGATGAGATCAGCCCCAGTGGAGAGGGCAAGGGTGTTTATAAGGACTAGACGTCCATGGCCAGTAAGAGCTTAGAATCTGTAAGCTCCTCCTCAGCCGAGGGTGGAAGGGAGGGGGTTGGGGCTAAGGACCCAGAATGACAGGTTACCGGGTCAGTGAGACGTGCAGAAAAGAGTGAGAAAGTGAACTGCCCTCTTCAGAAACAGGCCAGAAGCCTTGGGGTCAGTCTGGTTTGGGACCTGGAGAAGGGTGTCACATCAGGAGTTAATTTCCTGGAACATGATAAAGATTCCAAGGACAGAAGTCAACTTTGAACTCATCAGTCTGGACAGCCCCTATCTTTCAAGTCTAACAGAGAGAATGAGGATGCCTAGGGAATAGAAATGGATGGGAAAAGATAGGAGAAAAATTCCAGCTCTCCTCATCCCCCATAGAAGTCAGGGGAAGAGTCCCTGAGAGAGGAGGAGGAAGAAGAAGATGAAGAAGAGGTATCTGCTCTGTCAGAGGGTTCTGAGGTGCCGGAGGGAGAGGGTGCCCACAGCGGGCAGAACCAGTACAATGGAGAGGCTGGCCAACGGGAAAGTGGCAAAGACCGGCCTAGGGAGTGGAGCTCCTCCGTAGCACCAGGCCGGCAGGATGAGGGTCACCGCTCAGCCCTAGCAGATGGAACCCGGGAGGCCTTCCCTATGGGAGTGGTGAAGATGGAAGGGGGTTCAGGTAAGAAAGAGGTTCCAGAAGCTGGGGCTCCCTTTTTTGTGATGGAGCAGCAGGCACTGTGACCCCACTTTCTAAAAGTGGGTGGAAACACCTCAGAAACAAGGTAGATTTGGAGGAAAAGGAATTCAGAGGGGCTCTCCTTTAGTGCTGGGAGATGTTTGGGGAGGGAGGATAGGTAGAGGGATAGAGAAGCTGACAAGTATGCTCTTTTCCCCTTAGCCTCAGCTGCCACAGGTCCAGATTCCCCTTCGCCCGTGCCTTTGCCCCCTGGAAAGCCAGCTTTGCCCAGTGCTGATGGAAATCCTTTCGGTTGCTCGTAAGTCTGAATTTTTTTCTCTCTTGAGGCTAGGTCTATGTTGAGTTGGGGCCAGGGCTGGTCTCTGGGAATCAAATGAGAGACAATATCAGGGCTTTGTAGGTAGAATTTTAGACTTGGATGTGCTAGTTTCTCGGCACTTAGTTATGTGAACATGGACGTCATGATCTCCCTAAGCCTCAGTTTTCTCATCTATAAAGTGGGTATAATTACCTCACAAGATTGTAAGCAGTGATGAGACTCCTAAAGGGCAGTGACATATCACCTGTTCTTCCTCAGGGCTGAGCATAGTCAACATTTGTTTAACTGACATCAAATCCGGGTCTTCCCCTCTGGGCCTCAGTTTCCTCCTTTGAAATAGAGGTTGTAATCCTTTCCCACCCCTATCTGCCAAACAAAGCTGGTGTAAGGATCAGATAAGATGATGATTTGCAGAGCATTTTCACTTGTTAAATGTTTGGCAAGCATTAGATAGGATGTTATGGTCTGTTTGGGCATCCATAGCTCTGGCAGGAAGGAAAAACCATCTGATCCTGTGGAGTGGACAGTGATGGATGTGGTAGAGTATTTTACTGAGGCTGGCTTCCCTGAACAGGCTTCTGCTTTCCAGGAACAGGTGAGACCTCCATCCTGCTGACACTCCAGCCCTGGGCTTCCTTCCCTCCTTCACTGAATGACTTGCCCCTCCATCTTCTGGGTCCCTTACATACACACGCATGCACGCATGCACACACACATGGTAGAAATGACCAAGATGGGATCCCAATATGAAATGGAAGGATGCCATGTGAAGGGGTATTGGAGGGAGTTCCAGGCCTGACCCAAGTGAACTCTGCTTCTTGCCCCTGTCCAGGAAATTGACGGGAAGTCCCTTCTGCTGATGCAGCGCACCGACGTGCTAACTGGCCTCTCGATCCGCTTGGGGCCAGCTCTCAAAATCTATGAGCATCACATCAAGGTCCTTCAGCAGGGCCACTTTGAAGACGATGACCCTGATGGGTTTCTTGGCTGAGCCCCCGCCTCTCTGTGACCCCTGAGCTTCCCCTACCCCTCTCCTTTTCCCCAGTTCCCGAGTTTCCCATCTGCCTAAGAGTCCCTAGCATCCAGGAACTCCCTAAGGGGGAGAAAACCCTATTCCCAACACACTCCCCAAAGAGATTCCAGGGAGGCTGGTGCCTCATTGTCACCCCTTCCCAACTCCCTGTCCCTTAACTGTAGGTATCTTTCTTCTATCCACATCCTGCATTCCAAGCTGGGGGTGATGGCAGGGGCAGATGCAGAATCCTGCATCATACCAGGAGGAGCCCCAACACACACACCCCTCCCCCCCCGGCCCCCACTAGACTCCTGTCGGGACATGGAATGCCCTTCTTTTCCCCCTAGCCCTTCCCCCAATTCAGCCAGACTTAACCTTTGTAAATGTTTCACCCTGAAGAAGTAAGGACAGGACTGGACTGGCTTCTCCTTTTCTCCCCACCTGTTCCCTTCATCCCAATACCTTTCCTTCCAGTCTTAGTCACTTTGGTCAGCCCCAGGGTTAAAATGGTGGGCTGTCCTGTTTCCTTCCTCTCTCTCTCTCTCTCTCTCTCTCTCTCTCTCTCTCTCTCTCTCTCTCTCTCTGGTTGTTGCTCTGGCTGTCCAAGTTGCTTTTTAATATTGCACCTGAGGTTTTTTAAATAAAATTAAAAGAAAAATCTTTCTGATGTCTGTGTGTGTGTGTGTGTGTTCACATGTTCATGCACCTGCCTGATGTGGATGGGGTGGCTGGGTGAGGTGGGTTGAATAGGAAAATTCCCATACTTAGTGAATTCTGTCCTTGGGGAAAAAGCTGGAGGTCATCATCTGATCATGGGCTGTAGCCCTAGAAGGTGCCTTAAAACATTTGGTCCAACCTTTTTATCTAGAAAAGAGAAAACCGAGGCCCAGAAAGGGGTAGAGGTGAGGTCCTGAGCAGAATCAAATGAGTTAACATATGTAAAGCACTTTGCCAACCTTTCAAAAGTGCTCAGTAAATTCGAGGTCTTACCACTAATGCCTCCAAATCCAGCGTTCCTTCCCACCATGCCGTTACTAGGATATAGAGCAGAAAGAGACCTCGGAGACCACCTCCTTTTCCCTAATAGTGATGTCAGTCAACTCTAAAATAAAGGAGGTTGAACTACGTGATCTAAGCCCTCTCTCCAGGTATGGACCTGCTTATGATGTCATTACTTCTCAGGGCCTCAGTTTTCCCACCTGAAAATGAACGTCCATCTGCTCCAGCTCAGACATCTTATGTATGTTTCTTGATTGTCTCCCTTCCTGGGCCTATGTCCTACTCTAACATGAGAGTACACACTGCCAATCCCCCGGGAACTTTTTGAGGATGAAGTAGCTCTTTTGAAAAAATAGGACGGCGCAGGCACTGTGGTTTGGGCTAAGAGAGTGAGGCAGAATGGGTGTACATTGTGAACCCGAACTTGGAGTTTGGAGCGCGCTAGCCCCAGGCGCGTGGCCGCTGGGAGAGAAGCTCAACCCTGACCTGGCGCGTGTTGACATTCAAATGAGGCCCGGCCCCCGGCCCAGGGCCTCCCTTCTGTGGTGGTCGGAGAAGGCGAGCAGAAAACCCAGGAAGCTGCTGCCCCGTAAAGCTGGGGGCGGCTCCCCACTGGGGGAGGAGGGCACAGGGTGGCCCCTCCAGTCATCTCCCCCATGGCCAGCGAGTCCTGGTTCGGGGGGTCTCTGCCTGCCGGGGTCCGAGACCCCCTCCCAGCAGGAGACTCGGTCCCCGGACCGACCCCTACCCCGCACAGCGGTGTCGAGTCCCCTTGGCCTGTGACCCCTGGCCGAACAGGAGTTTCGGCCGATGCTGAACCTGGTGGGCCTGTCCTAGGGCAACCTCTGGCTCCAGCCCCGCTGCCTGGTCCGCCCCCGCCTCCCGCCCCTGGCCCCACTCTACTACCTCTGGAGAGTATGTTCAGCCCCATCACCGAGCAGCTCCGCTACCTGCTCAAGAAAGCGGAGGATTTCCAGAGCTACCTGCTCTACAGGTGATGGGTCCAGGCTGCCTGGCTATCCTGGAGAACAGGGAGGAGGGGGGACGGGTGCTGTGGGCGGAACAGGTGAGGTGTAAGGCCAAGATGGAGCTCCCCTCCCGTGACCAAGTGGGGCTGTGCCCCTCCCCAGCAGGGACCGGGTCCAGAAGGAGCAGTTGGCCAAGGCGATGCCAACTTTCCTGCAGATGTGCCAGCCATACTTCCTGTATCTGGAGTCTGCTGCCAGGGGCATGCCCCCGATTCACGGGGCCCTGCAAGAGCTGGTTCGGAAAAGGGTAAGTCAGCAGAGGGAGAGCTGGATCCTGGCCCTTTACCTAGCTCCTAGATAAAAGTGAGGATGGGGAGCTTGAGCATCCCTCTGCAGTTAGGAGGAGCCACAACTGGGTTGATATGTACTGTCCTCTCCTTCCAGCTGCTAGAAATCTCCCAACAGCTGGCCCTTAGGCTGGAGCAACTGGTGCTTATGTATGCCTCCTTCGGGTTTGTGGTACTGGAAGAGACCGATCCCCTCAGGTAACTGGTTGGAAGGGAGGGGGACAGAAACAAGGAAGTCTGGGTCTAGGTCCTAGAATATGGTCCTAGGTACTTCTATCTCCCCCTTCCCTTGACTCTCCCACCTTATAAATCGCTAAACTAAGGAGGGTCCTGAAGGTCATTTCCAACCAGTCCCCTTGGATCCTCCAGCCTGAGCCATCTGTCCTCTGCTTGGACACTTCAGGTGACTGGGAACTCACTCTCAACTCATTGAAAAACAGGCCCTCGCACTTGCCAGGAGGCAAGTCATTACACATGTTTCTTGTGTAAAATGGAGATACTTGATACTACTTTCTTTCTAGGATTTTTAGGGTTTAACTCATTTTTTGTGAGTTCTGCTCCATCAGAAAAAAACAAAACAGAAAAACACTGGATTGAGAGACTGAGTCTGAGTTCAAATTCCAACCCTACTACTCATTACCTTTCCTATATAGGGTAGAAAAAGTGATGGGAGTCAGGAAGATCTGGATTCAAATCCCCTTTCCAACATGATCTGGACAAATTAGATCCTGGGCAAATCACTTAATTTGTGGGCCTCAGTTTCCCCATCTGTAAAATGAGATCATACTAGATGACCTCTAAGGGCTCTTCCAATTCCAATCTATGGTCTTATTATTTAATCTCTCTTGGCCTTGAGGGGTGGGTGGTGGATTTTGGACTAGATCACCTGTAAAGACCTACAATCCTAGCTCTTCTTTCTCACCTCCCAATCAGTGTCTCCTGTTTTTTCTGTGGAAAATTCTCACTGGGCCCCTCCCATCAAGTTTCAGTTTTCCGATACTGCTCTCCAGCCCCTTACACAGCTGGCCGACTTCCCAGATACTTATACAAGAAGATGCGCTGGAATCTAGAAGCTAGTCCTGAGACCAGCAACAGGGGACATGGGCCTCATATAGAATAGTGAGTCTCCCTAACTCAGTGCACCCATCACTACCATTTAAAAATTTCTTCCATCAGAAAAGACCACCAAATCAAAGCCCCAAACTACTTTTCCCTCCTAATGTAAAGCTCAATTAGTCTCCCTGGTCAAGGCTGCCCCTAGAGAAAACCCTAAGCAAAGCAGGTATCCCTCCACCAAAGGGTGGCCTGAGCCCTGGATTTGGAGTCAAGGAAACCTCGATTCAGTTTCCAGCTCTGGCACTATATAGAGGAATCACTTCACTTCTCTGGGTAGCAGTTTCACAATAAAATGGGGGAAGTGTTATTTATACTACCCGGGCCTTATAAGTTGTGTCTTAGCCTTCCATGCTCAGGTTTCTCGATCTATAAAATATGGATAATACTTGCACTGGCTCACTCAGAATCCTGGTGGAGAAAGTCTTTGGTAAATCCTAAAATTGCTAGAGAAGCTGCTGTCATTTGCTAAAGTCTCTCTTCACAAATACTTTAACCTCTGATGAACTCCCCACCACTTCCCTCCTCCCCGAAATAAAAGAAACACCCAAGGACCTGACAGTAAATACTGTCAGCATCTACCATCCTATCCCTTCCTTCCCTTTCCCGCAGTTATTTCCTGTGTTATCGAGATACTTGGGAGGACACCGGCAAGAGTCCTGCCAACTCTTGTGCCCAGATTCAAAAGCTCTGGTCCATTGGGCGTTGGGTGCCCCTGGGCCCAGGCCAAGATGGCTCCTCGGATATCTATTCCTGGTAAGGGAGCTGGGCTGGCTTTGGGATCCGGTCCTACCTCCAAACACCTAATCTCCAGAGCTTGCCACCACAATAAAAAAGAAGGGAGAGAGGGGTGATTAGCTTTCCTAAATACCTTGTAGTTTCTACGCGCTTCAAAAAATTGGTGGCGCAAGATTTCTTTTTTTCTCCCAGCATGTCCGTTCGCAACTCTTGGGCCCCAGATACAATCGAGGGAGGCAGGTGGTGCAGGGGAAGGATCAGAGCTCCATCCCCGCTATTCTCACGATTTCCCCTGGGCTGCCTCAAACAAACTGGAAACGTACCCCTCCCCCTCCCGCCAGGATCCTGTGCCCTCAGCCCCCGGGGGAATACCAGCAGCTGTTGACCATAGGTTTTGAGGAGCCGTCGCACACCCTGGCCACCGATCTGCTGGTACAGATTCTCACGGGTCAGGCAGGGAGCGCAGGGCGAACCCCAAGTACAGCCACAGCTCCCTCTGGCTGGTCTGGGACTCCCGGGCCCTGAGCCCTTGGTCGCCCTCGGTTTTGGCTATGGGGAAATGGGGTAGGCGTGGGAGAAGGACGGGGATCCTTCTCCAGCCTTCTAACCCTCCGCAAGCTTAGGCAGGGAAGACTGGGACTTGGCAACTCCCCCCGAGAACGGACGGATGGCTCTGTTTGCATTTAATAAAGAGAGTTCAGAGATGCCTCGGTCGCAGCAGCTTTGGTTTCAGTACCGCGTCCTTCCCGTCCAGGAGCCCCGCAACTCCGGCGAGAGGGAAGGGGTGGGGATGGGGGCGGGCGAACTACCTAGGGATTGAAGCGGAGTGGTTCGCATCCCTGGCCGGGGCTGGGGGCGGGGAGGAGAAAGAGGAGGAGGAGGCGGAGGCGGAGGCGGAGGCGGCGGGAGATGGCGCATGCTCAATCGCGCACTGGAAGCCAAACGGAAGCACCCGCGCCCATACACTTCCGGAAATGGGAGAGCTAGCCACAAAGTTGATTGATCGGCTCGCGGTCCTTTTCTCAAGCTGGTCCGTGGAGGCAGCTGCGAGATCGCAAAACAGGGTTTCTGAAAGGGATGCAGGGAAGGGGAGCACATTTCAGCCATGAAGAGATGTCTTAAGAAAAAAGGACTCCGCCAGATGTAATGGAAAGATCTCTGGATTGAGAGGGATAGGACCTGCGTTCGAATTTCGACTGTTACTGAGTTGCTGCGTCACTCTGGAAAAGTCCCATTCCTCCCTCCGAGACCCCTTTATCATACTGGGAAGTAAAGGAGTTGGACTAGTTAATTACGAGTCTTAGCCTCTTTCAGCCTCGGTTTCTTCCTCTGCAAAAACAGGAATAGCCTTTAAACAATCTACGTAATGTTGCACTTAATGACCTCCAAGGTCCCTTCCAGAGCTGGCCTTAAAAAAGACTACGATTCCCATCGTGCCCTGCGGAACCAGGCTTATCACGTGTTCTGGTCTGTTTCCCAGCCCCAGAAGTAGGCTGAGTAGGTTGCTGGAGCCCTTGCCCCAGGTTCCAGTCTGGGCACGGATGGCAATTGACCCCTCCCTTTTTGCGGAGGGGCGAACAGACTCCGTGGCATCCGCCCTTCCCCGCCAAAGGTCGAGGTTATATCTTCCGGTTAACTCCGCGTGGGCTGAGACCAGAGTTGCTGGCCCCGGAAACCTTCGCTGCCCCTGGGACTGGACTGAGTCGAGCCGCTCCCGGACGCCGCCCTGTGGCCGCGATGAAAAATCGCAACTCAGCGCCTGCTCTATTCTGCCGCCCCTTGGCAGCGCTCTGAATCGTGGTTCTCCTTTCCCTCCTCCCTTTCCCCCTCCCCCCCTTTCTTTCCTCCTCTCTTCTGACAGAAGGAATCCCTAGATTTAAAAAGTCAAGGGTCACAGAGCTACAAGACCCTAATGATCCCAACCCGAAGCCGGGCATGTCTCCTGCTGTCTAAAATGGTCATCCATCCTCTGCTAAAAGATCTGTGATGAAAAATTCATTACCTTTCAAGGCAGCCCCTTCACTTTTGGATGGTTCTTATTGTTAGGACTGGGTTCTTTATAGGCAAACAATGGTTGATTTCGTTAGCATGAATATATTACATTGTGGGAACCGTTCCATCAAGGCAAACTTGAACCAGTCTGTAATTTATAAAATCGGGGGAGGGGCGGAACAAGCATTTATCAAATCCCTGGTATGTGCCTGTCACTGTACTAAGCCTTTTATCTCCAAGATCCAGAGCTGGAAGTGACCTCAGAAGCCATTTTTAGTCCAAACCCTGCATTTTACAGCTTTGGAAACGGAAACTGAAAATTAAAGAGGTAAAGGGAACATGCCCAGGGTTACACAGGCAGTACGCAGCAGAGATGAGATTTGAACCCAGATCTTCTGACTCCAGAATCAATGCTGCTTGTCTTGTACTAGACCAACTTAGTCAATCCAAAGAGTTGCTCAGACATTCAGTGACTTGCACAGGGTCACCCCGCCTAAATCTACCTCTCCATAACTTCTCCCCATTATTCCTGGCTCTGCTCTCTGGTTTAGATAAATCTAGTCCCTGTTCCCAAGGAGGGCCCTTCAAATACTTGAAGACACTTATCATCTCTCCCCTAAGTCTTCAATTTTTCCAGGCTAAAGATCTACAAGTGTTTCAGCAGAGTGTCTGGTGACCTAGTCTGCCAAGTCACCATCTTGGTAGAAGTCTTCTTCCACCTTCAGTTTTTCAAAGTCCTTCCGCAAATGTGGTACAAATGGTACATTTTACTTTTTAGTGTCTTGCATTTTGAAACATCTTTTGTGCTGTTGCTGTCCTCTTCCATTACCATTTAACTTTTTGTCTTGTCTTGAGAGCTAGACGAAGTCCCTTGATAGCTTCTGTGGATCCCCCACAGTGTCTTACAATAGGCTGAAAACAGCAAATGTTCAATGAATATATGTTGCTAAATGATGGATGTTCAGTCCTGGCTGAAAGAAGGAGGGCATGTGGGATTGAAAAGGAGGGCATTCTAAGAGGAAGGAGACAGCAAGAAGAATGGTAGGGTCTCTGCCTTCTTGGAAATCAGTCCAATACAAGGGTTCTTAACTTCATTAACGTCATATATATACCCCTTCTTAGAACAGCATTTTTAAACACAAAATAAAATACATAGGATTACAAAGGAAGTTAATTGACATACAAGTCATCGAAAAAATTTTCAAGTTCGCAAACCCCAACTTAAGAACCCCTGAAAGTAGAGACTCTGAAAGATATACTTACATAACTTGAATAGAGGAGACTTCCTAGCTATGCAACAGGGCAGTCATTTCATCTGCACCTTACTTTTCTAATTGTAAAATGTGGGTCATAATACATCTGGTACCTACCTCACAGGGTGGTTATGGAGAACAAAGGAGACAAGTGACATATAGTATTTTACAGACCTTACATTATTCTACAAATGTTAGCTGTTACTATTATTGATAAATGCCCTAAGAGGAGAGAAAACACACCTATCTGGAATGATTCTGGGAGGGGTTGAGCTCCAGCTGGCCTTTTCAGACATTTTATTCCACTTTCACTTCCCCTTTAGAATGTTTTATGTTCCAGTTAGACTGACTTACTCTCGATTTTTTTTTCTCTGACCTCAGCCTTCCACATTGTGCTTTGGAACCAACAAAGTGGTATCATGAACCAGCTAGGTGGTACAGTGGAGAGGGTGCCAAGCCTGGAGACAGGAAGACCTGAGTTCAGATATGACCTCAGACATTTATTAACTGTATGATCCTGGCCAAGTCTGTTAACTCAGCTTACCTCAGTTTCCTTATCTCTAAAATGAGTTGGAGAAGGAAACGGCAAACCACTCTAGTATACTTGCCAAGAAAACCCCAGATGGGGTCACAAGTCAGAAATGATTAAACAACAAGGGGTGTAATAGAGTAAGTTCAAATCTGGCCTCAGATACTTACAAGCTTTGTGGCACAGGGAAGTCACTTTACCTTTTGTCTGCTTTAGTTTTCTCAACTGTAAAACGGGAGTGATCATAGTATTATGATTAATGTGAGGATAAAATAAGTCTATTTGCAAAGCGCTCTGCAAACTTTAAAGTACTGTATACTCCCTCTGTGCTATGGCACACCCTGTTGGCCTCCAATGAATGGAATGCTCTCTCACCCATGCCTTTTATAAACCCCCTCTTCTTTCAAGGCTCAGAATAGGAGCTATTCCTAAGAAACTCGTTTCTGGAACTCCTCCTCAATTATTCTGTCATATTTATTTAAACTTATTTCCTAGCTGGCACAATAGGCTTTTAGTCAGAAAGACCCCAATTCAAATCCAGCCTCACATACTGCCTACCCTAGATTCTAGGCAATGCCATCAACCTTTCTTGGCTTCTGTTTCTTCATCTGTAAAATGGGGAGGGGGGATCCTCTAAGCTTCTTCTCAACTATTGTATTTCTCTCCCTCTATAGTAAGGCAGGAATTGTTTTTAGCTTTTATCTTTGTACGTCCATTACTTTAGTAAAGTGTTGCTGGTCGAATGAATGAATGGACTTGGCATTTGAGCTAGGTCTGGAAGCATAGGTAGGATTTCAATAGGTATAGCTAAGGGAAAAGGGCAGATAGAAGAAATAGTCTCAACAAAGAAAGATCAGAGAAGGAAAAGTGCCCTTTGTGTTCAGGATCTTCATTGAGCTAGAATTCATTAGGCACCTGGGAAGTACAAGGCTAAAAAAATAACATCCCTCTCTTCATAGAGTTTACCATAATGAGTATGGTGTGGGAGGGAGTTAGTATGATATATACACAAATAATTGTTATAAAAGATAGAATCCCATAAGGACAAAGGAGATAGTCAAGGAAGGCACTCTAAGGAATTTGATGGAATCAAGACAACATTCTGCTGAAGGTAGACAGTGGAAACTTCCAGGAGAAGGTGGCACATGAATGGAGAATTTCTCTGGACAGAGATGAAGGAAGTACATTAAAGGAATGGAAATTGCCACCCACTGAGGTAATATGGGAAGGCAGGGGATACCAAGTTGAGGGAGCAGGTTCATTGTCTTACATGAATAAAATGGAGGTGGAGGTGAGGGTGTTGAATACCACCATAAGGAGTGTGTATTTTATCCTGTATGAGTGAGGAACTAATTGAAAGTTTTTTTGGTCAAGGGCCTGGCATGCTTCTTCCTGGACATAAGGAAGACCTCTTTTTCAGTAATGGACTGAACAGAGGAGAAGCTGAAAACATGAATACCAATTCAGAGGCAGTACGCACAGTGCAGTGCTGGTTTGAATTCCTGAGCTAACTACTTAGGGCAAATCACTTAAGCTCTCTGGACCTTCTCCTGTAAAAAGATAGGGTTCGATTGGCTCTCTCAGTCCTCCATCAGATCTAAATCCTATGACCCCACGTTAGTGGGTATATGTATCTGTCGGAAGAGTGCAGCTTCCCCTCCTACTTCACTACTCCCTCTCAGTCTCGGTTTTCCAAGGGGAGGAGATAGGGGAAAATCCAATTGAGCTTGCACTTCCTAATTTAGGCCACTCGGAGGCAGCATGAGACTAGACCTAGACGCTCCAGCAGCATGGCATGGAGTTGCACCGCACCCTGAGCATCTTAAAATACTCGGGCGGGGGAGGGATAGAACTCTGAGCTCCCGATAGCCCAGGAAAGAAGGATGTTAACTGATCGGTCCCTTTCTCCTCCTCCCACGGCTTTGGTCCCAGAGTACAAGCCGGGCAGGAACTGCAGATAAGGGGTTGCCAGCCACCTCCTAAGTAACAAGGGCCAGATTCCAGAAGGTTCCTCCCTTTGCTTTCCCAGACCCCAGCGCTCTCCCCACACCCCGCATGCTACCTCCTCCTCCAATTTGGCCAGAATTAGACCCACCAGAAATGCTCTGGGTCCCCAACAGTTCCTTGATGTTTTTTTTTTTCCCTCCCTCTCCCTAGGCAGAGTACCACAGTGTCCCTGGGGAAGAAAGAGCCACAGGCAAACAGCCCTGGGAAGAAAGGATGTTTATTGATGGCACAGTGAGCAAAGAAGATTGGGGAAGTTTCCCTTTCTCCCAGACATGTAACAGTCAGAGGCCTGGATATGGGTTGGTTAGCTTCCAAGAGAGAATAGAGGAGGTAGGAATTCTGTTACCCTCTTGGATGGGTTAGGGTCCCACAACAGCATTGGGGACAGGTGTCCAATCAGGAGCCCCCAGTCCGAGTTGGGGGGTAACCAATCAGAACTCCCATACCCTGTTAGTGGAGGAAGTGGGGGGAGGTAACCAACTAAGGCTACTCAGTCCAAGTTAGTGAGGGGGAAGGGACAGGTGACCAGTTATTCTTCCTGGTTGAGGGGCTCCGTGGTGTGGATCAAGATCGTCTTCCCTCGATTAAAGGAACAGGCACTATCACGGTAATCCTGTGAAGAAGGGAGAACAACAAAGGGTGAGTGAATCAGGGCAAACTGTGCGAAGAAGGGTTGCTAAGCCAAAGAGCTAAGCTTCCATTCCAGAGCTGGAAGAGACCTTGGAGTCTCTTTCAATAGTACAACTCCATTTCACAGAAACCCCAGATATGAAGTGACTTACCCAGGGTTACACGGATAGTGAGCAGAGTGCACAATGAGCATTCAGGACCTTTGACCCCAAACCCAGTGCCTTTTCCAGGGCATCTCAGTATCTAGACCTCAGATGATCATCTCTAAAATGGGGGTTAGGGTGGGAAGACAACTGGAAGGGGGAGAGCAGACTTGAAAATCTCTAAAGTCCCTTCTAATTTTTTATCTTATGTGTGGGGTACAGTGGGAGCAAGCATTAGCTCTGGTATTGGAAGAAACTAGTCTCTATTCCCATCTTTAACACCTATTAGCTGGGTGACCTTGGACAAATCATTTAACCCCCTCCTTTCCCTTTCATCCCCACCCTAAGTAGGCTTCAGTTTCCTTCTCTGTAAAATGAGAGGGCTGTACTACTTGGCCTCTGAAGTCCCTTCCAGGTATCTTATCGCTCCCCCCTTTTTTTTAGAAGGGGAGACAAGCTCAGAGAAGGATCAAAGAAAAGGGACTAGCCTTAGACCACAATGGGATGAGAAGCAAAGCCAGTATTGGAATAAGGGACCCAGGCTGTCATTCCCACGCTACTGAGGCAGTCCAAATGACCTATATAGCCTAGGGGAGCAAAGAGCTAGGTCTAAGGTCTCATGAATTTTTTCTCCTACCTGGAGCGGAGTCTTTTACAGCGGAGCCTAGGGTTACAGTGGAGGGGGAGAATCTGCTTATGTGTGTGCCCAGTACTTGGAACACAGGTAAATTTCTGAACGTTGTAGACATCGCTCACCTGCTCTAGGCTATTCTCAGAATCCCGTCGAGGGGGCCACACCACTGAAAGCTTTCCAGAGGGTGTGCTCTCTGCAAGGAAAGGGGAAAAATAAAGTCGTGAGGAACAGCATCTCTGCGGTCCCACCTCGGTGATTTTCCTGTTTTATGGCCCGGAAAAGTTCTTTCTCTTCCACCCTACCCCACCCCCAGCCTGGCGCCCGGGGCCATAGCAGTCCACGCCCTACTAAATGTACATAGAAGCTAGAGGCCTACTCTGGTCCTCTCCAACCCCACTCCCTAGGCACGGATTCCTAACGCTTGGAGATTCCCTATCCTGTAAAGAGAGACAGGATGCAATGGAAGAAACTGGGGGGTCGGAAAGCTGATGCCTCAGTCTGAGACCTGCCTAGGAAAGCTCAAGAACCTGGGCAGGAGAAAGACCCGGCATCTTACCCGTGAGACTTGGGGTCGGCTCCTTGAACTCTGAGGTCCCATAGATGCTGCGCCTCTGGCGCTGCAGCTCCCGCTCCCTCTGGCGAACTTCTAGAACCTCCTGCTCCAGCAGCGACAATTGGACTCGACGGGTCGGAGCCAGGGTCTGAGCGGAAGCAGGGACTGGAGTCAGAATTGGGACCGGGACCGGGGGTCGAGCAATTGGGGCCGATGCCGAGGCAAGAGCTGGGCTCGGGGAGCTCAGAGCAGAGGCTGAAGGCAGGACCGGGGCACGTGGGGCCGGAGCCGGAGCCGGGGCTAGGGCTAGGTCTGGCGTCCGGGAGACAGCTACAGCTGCGTTTCGGGCTGGAGCGGTTGCTAGAACAGGAGCAGGAATAGGAGCCTGAGCTAGAAATGGTGCCCGGAGCCGACTGCGATGCTCCAGAACTACCACGTGAGCGGCGCCACTGGCCTCGGTGAACGAAGGACCCCGGCCCACGGACTCTGCCCGAGGATGCGCGCCCCCAGCCTCAAAGACTAGCTTGCGCTCGCTCAGCGGCTGCGGCCCCTGGCCGCGCTCCGGGCCACCGCAGGGCCCCGAGCCCAGTCGCACCAGCGCCTCCTCCCGGCGCGCCTCCCGCGCGATTTCGCGCTGCATCTGGGCGCCTGCCCGGGCGCGCTCCACGTCCCGGGGCAGTCCAGGCCCCGGGCCCGGCAACAGGCTAAGGATGGGCCGGAGGCGCAACTCCACCAGCTCCCCACCGGCGAAGCTAGGGCTCAAGCCGCGGCTCTGTCGCAGGCTCGCCTCGCGCTCCTGGCTCTGACGGATCTCTCGCTCAATTGGGGTCTCGTTGGCGGTCTTGGCGGCCGCCCCGGGGGGCTCCATGCCCAGCTTTGCTTCCGAGGCTGTGGCCGGCCGCGGACTCAGAGGTATGGAGGGCTACTGACCGCCGGCCCCGCCCGACTCTCCTCTCCCGCCCGCCCCTAGCCTCCGGGAACTGCCCCTCCTCGCCCCAGGGGCAGGCCCGGCCCCGCCCCCTGCACCTGCCTGGACCTCGGCCCCGCCCCTCGCGGCCCCGGGAGCATCCACAGCTGCCCAGACTGAAACCCTTGAGACTCTCGCAGGGGTCCCGGGGCACAGTGCTTAGTTCTTTGGCCTGGGCCCCTGTCCGAATATTGTCTTGGTCAGTGAGGCTGAGCCACGCGTCAATCCGATTGACACTACCCAGACTAGGTTCCTTGATTCTTGTGGCCATGGGCTGGGTGAGGGGTATTTTAAAATGAAAGGAGCCTTGAGAGAGTTCTCCCCAAGAAACATCGTGGCTGATGCCCCCTGAGTTAGCACTTGACGCCATGCCCATCTCTTCCACACTACCCTGAAAGAGCTCAAGCTGCTCCTCTGCCTTGTGCCCACATTCTTGCCGTTCTCCAGGCTGTACCTCCAGGGTGCATTTGACTCTATGTCTCTGGCATAGGGTCAATGGGTCCCCTAGTGTCACTGGACCCTATCCCACAGTTCATGAACCCTAGCTCAGGAATTGGATGGGATCTGCCTTTATTCCACCTCACTCTCCCTTGAGTTGCCGCCTTGTTCCAAACTCTTCTCCTTCAGAGGAGTGTGCCACCCCAAAGAGGCCAACCCCTTCCTAGGGGCGCTTAAATTCCTGTCCCTCTTCTCACTCTCTCCTCCAGCCGCCTCTGGGTTCCTCCGCTCACAAACTGAACACTGCTTTCAGGGCTTTACACCAAAAAGCACTACCACCACCCCCATCCCACAGCTCGGCAGTTTGCTGGCACTTCTCACCCCCACCCCGCAGAGGAACAAGTACCTTCAGGCTAGTCTGGTCCTCCCTTGGGGAGAATTCCTGAGCATCTACGATAGCGTGGAGGCCCATATCGAAGCCAACTCCTCCTGGTTCCTCTATAGACCCAGCAGCCTCTGCTACCTCCTGCTGGAGACCAACGACTCCTCTGAAAATTGTCATGAAATTCTAAACTTCAATATTCCAGCTACAGAAGCTGCTGAGCCTCCTCCTCCACCATAGTGGAAGCACTAGAGAATGAAACATTCTCCTTCTCTCCCCTAGAATCTGTCATGGGGCAGGTTGGCTGGGGAGGGCATACGATGTATGTAGCCTGAGCAAAGGTGACTTTGGGACAGTTGAAATCTAGGTGCTGAAAGAGGGGAGAAAGTGGGCCTGTTCCAGGGTGTTTGCACAGAATCAGGAGCCTCCTTAGAAAAAAGGAGACTGGAGTGACATCGACTGTTCTCTTTTCTCTACCTCGGTGTCTACCTGCAAGTCTGACCACACCCATCTCCATCTTTTAACCCGTCGCTTTCTCTTTCTCTATTTGCAGTTTTGTTTCTTTCTCCTCAGTCTTATCTCTCTGCACCTCTGTTTAGGTGATTCATGTGTATCCCTGGGTTTCTTTCTGCTTTTCTCTATCTCCAATTTCAGTTCTCTGTCTCTGTGTTTCTATGTTGGGCAGCCCTCCCTCCTAACCTCCTAACATGGAGTATGTCTATGTGCCTCTGCTTGTTTCAACTCTAAATACTAAATGGTAACTGTTTCTCTTTCGGCCAGGAACCCTGAGGGCCTATCCCTCCCAGTTTGATTTTTTTTTTTTTAAAGGGCCATCCCTTGAGTAACTACTTAAAGAAGTCTATTCACTGATGGGCATTATCTCACTCAAAGTGAGAACTTGAAAAGACCTTAGCCTAATAGGGCCACGGTCTCCCATTGTATCCTGGGCTGTCTCCAACTGTCCTGATGAATATAGGCCGCTGGACTCAGATGGCGATGGAGGAGAAAGTAAGGCTGGTGACCTTGCACAGCCCTCTGTCACTCAAATCAAAGTTAACTGCAAGTGATATCGTCATCTCCCTAATGTCATAGTACTCTTCCGTGAGTAGCAGTTCCTCTCATCTCCTCTCCTCTCCCTTCTTACCTGGAGGTGCTCTGCTCAGGGGAAAATGCACTTTGATGGCCCAAAACTGTCTTTTTTCCTTGGGGCTTACTGGCTAGATTTCTTACTCAAAGATCAAGCCTTAAACCCAATTCACTTGGGAGCTCATAGACTGGACAATAGGTCCCTGCCCTCCTAGCACAGAGTGAATGTAAATACTAAATGGTAACTTTCTCTTTTGTTTGGGAACCCTGAGGGTCTTCCCCTCCCATACTGAATTTTTTTTTATTAAAGGGGCCACCTCTTGAGTAACTACTTAAAGAGGTCTATTCACTGAATCGGCTTTACCTCATTTAAAGTGAGAACCTGAAAAAACCTTAGCCTAAAAGGGCCACAGGCTCCCATTGTATCCTGCGCCGGGTCTCCAGTGGTCCTGATGAATATCTGACCACTGGACTCAGATGACCCTAGAGGAGAAAGTGAGGCTAGTGACCTTGTGCAGCTCTCTGCTCAAATCTAACTCAACTACAAGTCATGTCATCACTCTCTGATGTCATGGTCCTCTTCCAGAAGGAAGGACAAATACAAAACATACAATCTCCTTGTATCTCTTCTGCTCCGTCCTATCTATTACTGCTTTTCAAGGTCTCTGGCTCTCTATTTTTTCTATATTTTTCATATCTTTTAGTATCTTTATCTACCTCTGAAGGAGGCAAAGATATGGCAAATCTGGATAGCATACTAAAAAGCAGAGACATCACCTTGTCAACAAAGGTCCATATAGTCAAGGCTCTGGTTTTTCCAGTAACAATGCATGGCTGTGAGAGCAGCACCATAAGGAAAGCTGAGTGCTACGGAATTGAGGTTTTCAAATTACAGTGCTGGATAACACTTTGGGAGTCCCTTGGACAGCAAAGAGATCAAATGAGTCCAAAGCATTTGGCCACATAATGAGAAGATAGGACTCACTGGAAAAGACCCTGAGGTTAGGAAAGATGGGAAGCTAAAGGAAAGGCAGATAGAAGAGGAAAAGACGGATAGATAGTATCATGGAAGCAATGAACATGAGCTTGGACAGACTTTGAGAGATAGTGGAGGAAAGAAGAGCCAGATGTGCTATGGTCCATTTCTGGGGTCATGAAAAATTGGATATAACTGAGCATCAACAATCTGCCTTTGTCCCTCTTTGCTTCTGTTTCTGTTTCCGTTTTGGTCTCTTTCCTGTTCCTTTGCCTACCTCTATGTGTCTCTGTTCTTGTCTGTCTCTATGTGTTTCTCTCTATCTCTGTTGTCTGCCCTGTGTGTGAATCTTTGTTCTGTTTATTTTCTTCTTCAGTTAGGTGTCTGTCTCCTGTTCTCCTCACATCAAAATTCTCTGATCCTTCAGTCCTTACCCTTCAGAACCTAGCCACCATCTTTCTTTTTTATTTTTATGAATAGGGCAGAAGGCAGATATTTTTATGTATAGGCAGATGGCAGATCTTCCCAAATGGAGATCGCTGGAAATGAGGATGGCACCATAGGGATCCTAGGACCCTATGTTTAGGGAGTCTTCTGAGGCCCCTGGAGGGTATCTATACCTCTGTGCCCCCTAGCTTACTTTTACACAGATTCTCAATATCCCTTAACCAGTAAGTAGCACCCTAAGTAACGACAGCTTCTCCTTTCTCCCTGTAGTTCAATGGTGACATTCTTTCTCTCTTAGTCCCAGGAATAGTCTTTTCGTTAGCCCTTTCATCCAATAAACTTTCATTGTCTCTTCTCCCCAGCATCTTTCTTCTTTTCTCCTCCCCTCTCTCACTCTTCTCCCAGCATCCTTACGCCTTAGATCCTTCCTACTAGTTGCTACTTCCTCGCCTGCCCTTAATTTTGCAAAAAAGATTGGGACCCAGTTTGAAGCCAGAGAACTTGGCTTTAATCCCAGCTTTGCCATTTTCAAAGCTTTATTACTTAAGATGACTCATTTTTCTCCCCTGAGTCTCATTCTTTCCTCTGTAAAATGAATGTAATAATTCATCACAATGTGTCTCAGTATTTTTGTGAAGAAAGTATACTAGAAATTGGTGTGATCACCTGGGTGACATTCAGCAGGTCACTTTCTATCTGTGTCTCATTTTCCTCATCTATAAAATGCCAACATTTGACTAGATGATCTCAGGATCTCTTCTAGTGTTAAATCCTGCATCTCTAAATCCTATTCCTTTCTCAAATACTTCAAGTCAACTCTCATGCCCCTTCTAGATCTTCTGTCCTCCAGGCTAGAGGTCTCCAGTTCCTTCAGCTGATCCCTTTACAAGATGGTCATCCTAACCTTCTGGGCACCCCTCAGTTTGTCTCTTTTCTTTCCTAAAACAGGGAGTCCAGAAATAAGCAAAGTACTCCAGACACAATACTCCAGACACAAAACTCAAACTCAAATGAGATGGAGAGAAAACAGTTTTGTACAGGAGGCAGGTGGTGGGAGGGGTGGGGGGATGGTGTGTGAAACCTGCAGCGATTGGATATAGTAGATCATGTGCATTTACACCTCAGAAATCAGCAACTTCTACAAATTGGGACTTGTATGGCGTTTTGTTAATTCTCTAGACTTAAGAAATGAATAGAGAAAATGTTAATAATTCAGATTAAAAATGTGTATGTATACTTCTTTCTCCCCAGAGAGCTGACTGTCAAACATTTAACAGCACATCATTACGTGGAAAAAAACACATAAAATTCCTGCATTTTCTCAGACGAACACTCTTCCTCCTTCCTCTTCTCTATTTAACAATTTCAGGTTCTCAGTGCCTGTCAGTCAATAAGCATTTATGAAGCACCCACTAGGTGCCAGGAATGGGGTGCTTGAGGAGGATTAAAGTTAAGTGGTTTGGGGATTGCTCATCCACCTCTGGTGTCCAACTGATTCACCCAGCTTTCACCTGTGACTCCCAAGAAAGTGTAGCATGTACAACAGTCACACCTGGTAAACTGTGTTGGCAGATGACTAAACCAGGCTGAGGGGGACCTAAAGGTCTCAAACCCATTGGTGAATTAAGGAGATGCCTACTCCAGCATGTGAAGACTCCCCTCAGTGGAAAGAATGGATGAGAATAATTGTTTGAACAGCCACGAAGGCAGATGAAGCAGCTGCTAGGGACGCTTAGAGCTTGGTCAGATATAAAGACAACCAAGCCATCATCAGTCCCCTTAATTTTTGTCTTGTTACTGGACTCTGACGACTCTGGAAGAAAGAGTGAGGCTGATAACTTTGTACAACTCTGCCTCATTTAAATCCAATTCATGTGCAAGTCAAGACATCATCCCGTATCTACTGTTTTACAACATTGTGATGTCATGGTCCTCTTGGAAAAATGAAAGAAGAACAACTATATGCTAGGCACTCTGCTAAGTGCCAGTGCTACTCAGCCCCTCCCCCACTACCACCACCACCTCCTCAAAGCCTTCCCCAATTCTGGTCCCCTCCACTCAGAGGTCTCTCTTGTCTCTGAGCTACTGTAGTAGCCTGGACTGTCTGCTGACATTTAAAAATTCTGAATCATGGATTTGGAGGTCCAAATTTGCAAGTCCTCAGATGTGATCTGGTCCAACCATCCCATAACACAGATTACTGCAAACTTAAGCCCAGACAAGAGAAGTAACCTTCCCAAGATCACATTGGTAATAAGAAAGAGAGTCAAGGATCCTTGATCTTGGATCCTCTGACCAAATCAAGCCCTCTTTCCATTACATTACAAGGACCCCACAGTGCCTGATATTGTTAATTATCTAGTTTCCTGTGTGTGTCTCCTGTCCTTAGCCAGAGATGAGAGACCTTGAAGGGTAGACCTCCTGGCTTTTAGATTCAAATCCTCAGTAACTAGCACATCATAGCTAGAATGAATGAATTAATTAAGTAATGGATGGATGGATGAATGAATGAATGAAATAGGTTGAGGGTAGGGGGTGGAACTGCTGGAGTTGGTGAGAAGGTCATCTAGTTCAACTGCTGTCTTTTACAGATGATAATACTGAGAATCAAAAAAGGACAGTGATGTGCCCAAGGTCACACAGGTATTAAATAATAATAGCTCATAATTCTATTGCAGTAACAATAGCAATAGTTCTATTGCACCTTAAGTTTGGAGTTTATTTTTGTCCCAGACTCTGATTTAATTGGTCTAAGGAGTTCCCTATTAGGAAACCCTTCAAACAGGAATAAACAAGAAGAAGCGATATTTACATAGCACTTACTATGTGCCAGGCATCGTGCTAAGCACTCTGGTCTTCACAACAACTCTGGGAAGTAGGTACTGTTATAGGTCCCATTTTACAGATGAGGAACCTGAGGTAAACAGAGATTAGACATTTACCCAGGGTCACACAACCAGAAAGTATCTGAGACAGCATTTGAACCAGTGCAGATCAGATGGGCCTCTGCTCTAACAATTTAGTCTTAGAGAGAGATATGGGGCCCTGAAGGAGTCAAATAGCCAGTATGTGTCAGACAGCAGCTGAACTCTGTTCCTTCTAACTCTGAGGTCAGTCACTACTCATGACATAATATTACCTCTCAGATTTTAAGTTTCACAAGTTATTTTCCTCACTAGCACTGTTAGCGGTGGGTAGCACAAATGCTTTTATCCCCATTTCATAGAAAAGAGACTCAGTAGTACTTATCCATGGTCATGCAGTGATCAAGAAACAGAGCCAGAAGTCAAATCCAGGCCTTTTGATTCTCACTCCTTTCCTCTGCTCCACACTGACTCACAACCCTCAAAAGTTTGGGAATAACATGTGGAGAAGTAGGTTCCATTCCCCTCTAACTGTGTGCCCCTCTGCTCTTCTAGCCTGGAAGTAGGAGTGCCCCAGTGGCTGGTCCTCAGGATTCCCAGGCTAATCCAACCCTACCCTAACTTTCCTATCTACCCTGCTTCAGAACTCAAGAAGAAGGAAGGAGGCTCCTGGAAAAGAGAGAGCTGGCAAGGGGAATATGGCAATGGTTAGAGCACTACTACTGCTACCACAACTAGCACCACCACCAAAATTAATACAACTTCCACAGTTACCACTACCGCTACCATCAGTACCACCACCACTGCTACCACTACCACTATTGCCAGTATTGCTACTACTGCTATGACCACTATTACCACTACCACTCCTACTACTACTACCCCTATCACCACTACTACTGCTACCACCACTATCACCACTATTACTACTAATACTACAACCACTACCACTACTATCACTACCTCTACCACCACCACCACCATTACTACTACTACTACTAGTTAACATTTATATAGCACTTACTTTGTGCCAATTCTTGTAAGTTTTAGCTTATTTGAGCTTCGGAACAACCCCAGGAGATAGGTGCTATTATTTTCCTCATTTTACAGATGAGGAAACTGAGGCTTAGGGAGGTTAAGTGACATGCCCAAGGTCACACCACTAGTAAGTGTCTGAAGTTGGATTTTAACTCAGGTCTTTCTGACTTCAGGTCTGGCTCCATCTACTGTGTAACCTAGCTGCCAGCTAGATTTGGAGTGCGAGGACTTGCATCTCCCCCAGACTTTGGGACCTTGAGTCCCTCTCTGGGCCTCAGTCCCCTCAGTATCTCAATAAAAGGGTTAAGTGATGTCTAAGGTCTCTTCAAGCTTTAAATTCTTTTTCTTGAGTTGTCTGTGGCTACCCCCACAAATGCACAAAGAGTCTGGGCATGTACTTGAGTGATCAATTTTTTTCTTCTTTATTAAATTAAGTATTATTCTTTCAATTAATAAACATGTCTTTTTTTCTCCTTCCTCCCTCCCTTCCTGGGGGGAAAAAGAAATAGAGAAACAAAACATTTGCACCAAATATGCATAGTCAAGCCCAACAAATCCCGGTGTTGGCTGTGTCCAGAAATGCCCGTCTCATTCTGGATCCTGAGTCCGTCATCTCCCCCCTGTCCTGTCAGGAGGAGGGGGCAGGCTTGATCACTGATCCTCCGTTCTGAAGTCTTTCAAAGTTATCGGCTTTGGGTCATTTTAGTAGAAATTGTTGTCCTGGTTCTGCTCACTTCACTCTGAATCAATTCAAGCAACTCTTCCCAGGTTTCTCCAAAATTGTTCATCTCTTGATTTCTCACAGCACATGTCCCGTTACTCTCATATACCGCACTGACTAGTCACCACTGACATGCCTGTGCACGACTGTGAGGGTGTATGCACAGGATGGCTGCAGCAGCAGAGGGAGGCAGCTGCTGGTTGGTAAATAATTCATCAGGACAGCTGATAGTGCCTCCCCAGGCCCGCCAGCCAGCTCTGGCTCAGGCCCCCTCTCCTTTCCCTTCCCTCCCTACTTCCTTCCGCCCAAACCAGCCTGACCAGCTCTCCTGGTGCCTGAAGCAGCCCCCCCACCCCCACCTGTCGTCCCCAACCTCTCCCGGCACCTGCTGCCCCTCTGAGTAGGCCAGGCCCACAAGCAAGATGGCCCTTCAGAGCCAGGGTTTGCCCCACAGCGGGTGGACCCCAGCAAATCCAATGTAAGTACCAGGGCTTGGGAGAGGGCATGGGAGTAGAGCAGCTCAGAGGGGTAGTTTATCTCAGCTGCATTGAACAATTGGAGGGGGTGTTGTAGAAAGAGCACTGACTTGGAAGTCAGACGACGTGAGCTTAAATTCCAGTTTGACCACTGACTCAATATGTGACCTTGGGCAAGTCACTTAACCCTGATGGACCCTAGTTCTCTCATCTGTAAAAGGAGGGCCTAGACTGGATAATTTCTCAAATCCCTTCAACTCCAAATCCTATGACCCCACCTAGCAAGGGGACAGTTCCTCAGGACAGCACCTGCCCCCTGGTGGAGGTCACAATTGGTCCCAGCCTCTGCGCCTGGACCAAAGAGGCCCCCGACCCTGACATATTACAGCCCTGAGCTGCCATTTTAAAGGAGACAAATGCTCCAAACCTGAAGCATGCATTTGTCCCTGGGAAAAAGAAAAAAATCTTAGGCCCTCCTTGCCTATCCCTTCCCCCTTTCTGGACTCAGATGCAAACTGTTCAGGAGTCACATGGGTCTTGGGGGCAAAGTCTGGGCTGGAGGTGGGAATGTAGTCCAGCATTACAGGACAAGAATTTTTGAGAAAGGAAGTCAGTGAGGTGTGAGGGAAAACCCCAACCCAGGCCCCTAGAATTCATGGGACTCCAGATAGACAAGGAGCCCAATGGGAATTATGAGGCATGAAAAGCAGTATGGTTTGAATTTTAGAGAACTAGGTTCTCTAAAGCAAGGGTCCTTGGTTTGTGTGTCCTGGACCCCTTTGGGCAGTCTGAATTTTGGAAGAAGAGAAACTATATTTGTCTCTGCACTTACCAGGTGTATGTCATGGGACAGGTCATTACTTGTCTCTGGGCCTCAGTTTCCTCATTTATAAAAAGAGGGGATTGAGTTAGCTGATCTTTGCTATTCACTGAAGCATTAAGTCCTATAAACTCTGAGTTATTCGTGGATTTCTTGGGCCCTACTGCCTATATCCCCTGGCCCTAGGCTGAATGCAGCCAATAGCTCCTCTCTCTTGACCCCTCAGCCTCTTGACTCTTGGTTGGGAGTACAGGGGAGGTCACAGGGCTAGAGGGTTCCAGGAAGGACTCCTCCAAGCCTGTCGAACCCCTGGATCTGCTACCTGCATTATTCACTATCTAGAAACCTAGTTGCTATGCAACAGAGAACCTGATCACCCCAGTAGAGAACTGGCAGGGGAGATCAAGTCCCCAGGGAGAGGGCCCCCCACAGGGACCTACCTAGAAGAAAGGCAGCTTTTCTGAGAAGGCCCACCCCCTTCTGCCTCAGGCTACCCACCTGAGTATAACCTGGAGGAATGCACCTAGGGACCCCATCCTGAGAAGCAGTTTGATCCGATAGAAAGAACACCTCATTAGAGTCTAGAGACCTGGGTTTGAACTCCATATCTTCTCTTTACTGCTTGTGTAACTTTGAGCAAGTCTCTTTCTTTAGGGGGCTTCATTTTCCCTCCTTGTAAAATGGGGAGGGGGCAGTTGAACTAGGTTCTCTAAAGCAAGGGTCCTTGGCTTGTGTTTCCTGGACCCCTTTTGGCAGCCTGATCCAGGCTAGAGACACCTTTCTCAAAATGTTTTTAAATGCATAAGATAAAATATATAGAATTACGAGAAAAATCAATTATATTGAAATAAAGATGTAATTTTTCCCTTTCAAGTTTCCTCCCCTGAAATGTATCCATGAACCATGCACCCCAGTTATGAACCCCTGATCTTGAAGGCCATTTTTCAGCTCCAAAGTCTATGTCTGCCCCCAAGGTACCAGCCTTCCTAAAGGAGTCAGTTAAAGACCTGGTCTCCTTTGTCCTCCAGAGCTTACTGGAAAGGCATCAGTCAGTAACTCCCTATATACCCCTTGGAAAGTGTAACCAAGTTCTCAATCAAGAGAATGAGTATGGTAGACTGGATTTTGGAATTTTGAATCAAAAGGATCTGAGTTCTAATTCTGACTATTACAAGTCACTAGCCTCAGTTTCCCCATCTATAAACTTAAGTGTTTGGACTAGATGTCTTCTAAAGCTCCTTCCAGCTCTAAACCTTTAGTGCTAGACCATGGACATTCCTAGACAGAAGGGAAGGGAGCTTCATCCCATCCTTCCCTTTGGCTTCTAGGGGTAAACAAGCCATCTCTCCAAGTTGTCATGGTGACAGTAGAGGTTTAGCTCCCTTGAGAGGAGTCAAGGGATACAAATCCACAAGCTTATCCTGTAAAAGCCGGTTAGGATCAAGAGGTAGCTCCTCAATGTCTACAGTCCAGGAAGCAAAAAAGGCAATGGGAATGGGGGGTAGGGCTTCTTCACCTTTAGGGCTCTGAACATCATGACATAAGACTGGAGGTTAGGTGAGAGACTAAGGCTTAGTATTCCTAAGACCAAGGAGTGCCGCAGAGTAGAAAAAGCATTTTTCTTAGAATCAAAAGATTCTGAAACCCTGGCTTTATGTACATATTTACTGGGCATGTTACCTTGGTGAATTTACCTCCTGACCTCAGTTTCTTTTTCTGTGAAATTAGAGAACTGGACTAAACTATTTCTAAAAATCTTTTCAACTCCAATATTCTCTGATTAGAGGGTTTATAGCCAGAATGAACCTCAGGATTATCCAACACACTTTCATTTAAGCATTTACTGGGTGCAAGTTATTGTGCTGGGCACCATGGATAGCAAAATGAAAAATAGTCCCTGACCTCAAAGAGCTTACTTATGTTCTCCTGGAGAGGTACAACAAGTCAGTCAGTCAGTCAATAAACATTTGTGAAGCACTACTATGTGGTAGGCACAGTGGTCCTGAGAATGGAGGGAGGAATGAGTATTAGGCCAGTTTGGCTAAAACTTAGTGGGTGAAAGGCAGAAATCAGAAATAAGCCTGAAAATGTAATCTAGGGGAAAAATTTTAAAAAGTTTTAAATGTTAGACTAAAACTTTGTATTTTATCCTAGAGGCAGCAGGGAGCCATTGAAGAGTCTTGAAAAGAGAAATGTCCTGATCAGATTTGAGCCTATAATTTATTATAGGCTATAATTTATTCGATATTTATATTATTTTATTACATTATAACCTATAATCTGTTATATTATTAGTATATTATAATAACAATAGCATTTATATAGGGCTTTAAGGTTTTCAAAGTACTTTAGAAATAGTATCTCATATGATCCTCACAACATCCTTGAGAGTCAGGTGCTATCATTATCCTCATTTTACAGATTTGGTTGTGATTTGAGTCACAGAGCTAGTAAAGTATCAGAGCCTGGATTTGAGCTCAGAACTTCCTGATTCCAAATACTGTGTGATATCCACTTCTAATGGTCATTCTGTCACTGCATGGTTAGAGTTGAGGGCAGTACATACTGGAAGCCATGACTTCAATTAGGAGGCTGTTGCGATAGCCTAGATGAAAATGGATGAAAGCCTGAACTAGTCATAGGAGTGGAAAGACGTGGACAGATATGAAAAGAGTTGTGGAAGTAGAGACAAAAAGACTCAGAAACTGACTGTTTAAGGAGGATGAGGCAGGAGGGAAGAGTCAGGGATGCTACTGAAGTTGTGGATCTGAACGACTTGAGGGGAGAAGGAAGAGATTGAGTTCCTTTTGTATATGTTATGCCTGTGGGACATGGTGTGGGGGGTGTCCTGCAGACTGGACATAAGACTGGAGGTTAGGTGAGAGACTAGGGCTGGATACATAGATCTGGGAGTCATAATTGAACCTATGCGAAATGATGTAATCACTGAGAGAGGGGATAGAGAGAAAAAAGAGTAGGACTCAGGACACATCCTTGAAGGACACCAATGGTTAGGGATGGGATATGGATGACAATATGAGCATAGGGAATGGAAAAGAAATCAAACAACCATGCTTGTTTTATTTTGTGAATATTTTGCTGTTACTTAGAAAAAAGACAAGATAGTACCATGGGTAAAGCACTGGCCCTAGGGTCAGGAGGACCTGAGTTCAAAACTAGTCTTAGAAACTTACTAGCTTTATGACCCTGAGAAAGTCACTTACTCTTGATTGCCTCCTAGAAAATAAAATTTTAAAAAAGATAGGTCCTAAAACTCTCCCTCTCTCTAATAAAACCCTCCTTTGTAACGGAAAAGTATATTTTGAGAAAACAAACATTAGTCATATCTGATATCATATGCACCCAAGTCCATCACCTTTTTACCAGAGGGATAGATATTTCATGATCAGGTCACTGGAGTCAAGACTTGGTCATTTCATTGATCTAAGTTCTGATGTCTCCTAGTTCCTTTCCTTTCCTTTCCATCATCGTGGGCATTGTGTATAATATTGTTCTGTTTTTGTTTGCTCTGCTCTGCATCAGTGCAAATAAGTCTCTTCAGCTTTCTTGGAATTCCTTCCTTATTTTTTGTCAGATAATCAGTAAATAAGCATTTATTAAGCACTTACTGTGTACCAGACACTTTGGTAAATGTTGGAAGTAGAAAGACTCTCAAGGAGCTCACATTCTAATGGGGAGACAACATGTGAATTATAAGAGAGAGAGAGAGATGAAATATAATCTCAGGGATATATACATATATATATATATATATATATATATATATATATATATATATATATATAAAATCCTTTTAACTATATAAAATATAACAAATATAATCTTTGTAACTAGTAAGATCAGAAAAAGACTACTATAGAAAACGAGATTAAAGCTGAACCTTAGAGGAAGCCAGGGAAACTAGGAGCCAGGCACTCTAGGCTTGGGATACAAGAAATAAAAATGTAGAGGGTCAGGAGATGGAGCATATTGTGAAGAGAAAAGCATGGAGGCCCATATAGTGAAATTGTAGTGTATGTGGAGGGGAATAAGGTGTAAGAAGTCTAGAAATATAAGAAGGGGCCAGATTTGGAAGAGCTTTAAATGCTAGCAGACTCTATATTTGATCCTCAAGGTAATAGGGAGCCTCTGGAATTTATTGTGTAGGTGGACAGCTAGATGGCACAGCCAATAGAGTGGCAGGCCTGGAGTCAGGAAGACTCATCTTCATGAGTTCAAATCCAGCCTCAAACACTTAGTAGCTGTGTGACCTTGACCAAGTCACTTAACCCTATTTTCCTCAGTTTCCTCATTTGTAAAATGAATTAGAGAAGGAAATGGCAAACCACGCCAATATCTTTGTCACAAAGAATCAGACATAACTCAACAACAACAAAACACTTTAGGAAAATCACCTTGGTAACTGAGAGGAGGATGGCTTGGAGCAGGGAGACCAGTAATAAGGCTATTGTAGTATCAAGTCCTGTACCAGAGTGGTAGTTGTGAGAGTGAAGAGGAGGGGATATATACAAGAGATGGGAAGGTAGCAATAACAAGGTTTGACAACAGATTGGATGTGTGAGATGAACAAGAATAAGTCCAGGATGATATGTACCAAGGGTAGCCTTGGTAACCCCAAGGGTGCCGGGGAGGACAGTGGTGTCCCTGACACTAACTGAGAAGTCCAGAAGAAGGGAGAGTTAGGGGAGGAGGTGATGAACTCTGCTTTAGACATTTGGGGTTTGAAATGCCTATGGAATATTCAATTTAAGAAATCCAGAAGACAGTTGGAATTGTGTGACTATAGGTCAGCAAAGAGACCAGGTAGGGATTGATAAATAGATCAGAAAATCATCTGTATAGATAGATCATTGAACTCATGGGAGCTGATGAGAAAGAATAGAATGAAAAGAGAACAGAGCCCAGGATAAAGACTGGGGAGGCACTCATGTTTGGTGAGCGTGATGATGAACAACAAGGAAAGGAGACCAAGCAGTGATCAGAGAGACAGGAGAGGAACCGGGAGAGAGGTCTGCGGGGAAAACCCAGAAAAAAGGGATTTTCTAGGAGGTGATCCACAATATCAAAGGCTGGAGGATGTAAGATTTGGCAAGTTCATTTAGTGGAATGATAAAGTCTGAAGACAGATTGCAAAACGTGTAGAAGAGCATGAAACAATAGGAAATAGAAGCACCAAGAAAAGGGGAGGAGATATAGGAAATGACAGCTGATGGACATGGTATGGTCTAATGAGGGTTTAATAAGGATGGGGGTATATTTGTAGGTAGAAGGAAAGAACCAGTAGATAGGAAGAGATTAAAAACAAGAGAGATTGGAGATGATTGGGGGGGGGCAATTTGCTGGAGAAGTAGTGAGAAGACAAGATAAAGGGTGCATATAGACAGGTTGACTTTGTCAAAGTAAAGGCCACTTCTTCATTCAAGATCAGAGTAAAAGAGGAGATAATGGAGGGAATCTCAATGAAGTGAGATGAGAAGGAAGATAGAAGGGGAATCTATCAGCAAATATCTTCAATTTTTTTCTTATGGCAAAAAATATTCTATTACATTCCTATATTACAACTTGTTCATCTATTTCCCCAATGAATGAGCATCCACTTTGTTTCTAGTTTTTAACGAACACAAAAGTGCTGCTATAATTATTTTATTATATATAGGACCTTTCCCTCTGTCTTAGGCTTCCTTGTGGTATATACTATACCTAATGGTGATAATGCTGGGTCAAAGACTATCAGTTTAGTCATTTTTTTTCTTCAACTCAATCCCACATTTATTAATATTTTAAAAATAAATTTTATTGATATATTTTTATTTTTTAAAACACCTACATTCCTCAAGATATTCTTTACCTCTGGCCAGTTATCTTTTATAATAGAGCATAAAAAAGAGGAGGGGGAAAATATAGCAAAAAAAATGAAATATGAAATAAAGTCTTGATATCATGCGAAGTGTTCCACACCCATAGTCCCCTACCTCTACAAAGAAGGTAGGGAGACACATTCTCATGTCTTTTCCTTGGGGCCAAGCTTGGTTAATTTCATTGCATTTAATTTCAATGATTTTGTTGCTGATTTTTTCATTATCATGCTTTTAGTCATTGTATATATTATTTTCTTGGCTCTGCTTACTTCATTTTGCATAATTTCCTATGTCTTTCCTTCTTTCTCTATATTCATCATAGGCATAATTTCTTACGGCATACGAGCATTACGTATCACCATTCGTTTAACCATTCTCCAAATCACGGGCATCTACTTTGTTTCCAGTCTTTTGCTATACTACAAAAAGTACTCCTATAAACATTTTGATGTCAATGGGGGTATTCTTTTTGTTGTTGATCTCTTTGGAGGTAGTTACCTAATAGTGCAGTCTCTGTGTCCAAGGTGTAGACATTCTGGTCACTCTCTTCCAATATTTTCAAATTGCTTTTTCCCCAGCTGACTGGACCATTTCACAGCACTACCAACAACGTATAGTGTGCCTATCTTTTCACATAACCCCTCGAACCTTAACTATTTCCATCTTTTATTTTCTTTGACAATTAGATGTGAAGTGAACGTTCAACGTTCTTTTGCTTTGCCATTTTTCTTATTGGTAGTGAATTGGAATATAACTTTTTATGTGGTTCGTTGATATTCCCTCATTTTTAAAAGGAAGAAACTGATGCTTAAAAAGTTTAAGTAAATTGCTCGACATCACACCTAGAAAGTATCCGAGCAAGGAATCTGGGTCTAAAATCTGTGACCCCTCCCCCCAAATTTGATGCTCTTTGTACTATACGTTGCCCTTCCCGCCTGTAGCTCTGACCAGAGTTAGAGATCGACACCCCAGATCTCGGTTCTGAAGTCCCAAAGACACGCATTGACCAGGCAGGAGAAAATAGTCGAGGCGACCTTGGCTTGTTCCTGGATACCCAAAGCAAGGCCAAGACTCAGGAGAAATGTCATTCAGCTACGCGGAAAGGGTAGGAGTTGAGGGCATGGAACTCTCCCATCTTCCATCTCCCGACTCCTCCCCACCTCCCTCCAACCTCGCCCCTACTTTCTCCGTATCTCTTTGCAGGCCCATGGTCGAGAGCGCCCTCTACCGTCAGCGGCTGGAGGTCATTGCTGTAAGTGACCGGGGGCTCTCTGGCTCCTCTCGGAGGCTTTGGGAACAGTTCGAACCCCGCTCTTTGCTTCCCTCCGGGAAGCCTGCCGCCATCCCTGAGTCTGGGACTGCAGCCTCTGCCCGAGCCCCGTCCGCATTCCCGATCCCACGGGGCTCTGCTCCCCATGCTCTTCTAGGGGAGGGCTGAGGCTGGACGGACTCACCTCTGGAGTGAGTGAGAGAGCAGTGCCTCCGGCCCCAAAGTACCCCCCACCTCCCAACCCCCCAAACCTCCATCTCCTTTCTTCCAATCTCCTATTTCTTTTTCTTGTACCTCCAACATCCTGTCTCTCCATTCCCTGATCCTCCTAATCCATACTTCCAGGTTCCCTGTCCCCAGTTCCTCATCTCCTGTTTCCTTTTCCCCAAACTCCATCTCATACACTGTCCTAATCGTATCTCTCTATCCCGACACCCAAACTCCTATCTTTCCATACTTTGACTCGCCTATCCTCTCAAATCCTCTTCATCTTTCGCCCAGGTCCCAATCCCTCATCGAGCTATACCCTACTTTGCTCATTCTCCTGCGCTTTCCCTCTGTCCCCATTTCTTTTCTGAAGGACCCATTCACAGTCTCGCCACTCCCTTCTCTCCATCCTTCCGTGCTCATCACCGTTTTTCCTTTTCCCTATCCATCCCTTATCTCCCGATCCCCTGATCTGCATTTCTCCCAGTTAGTTCTCTGTTCCTCATTCTCTCCTTTTCTTCATCCCCCCACCCTCCTGTCCCCCATCCCCCGTTTCCATCGTCTCAGTCTCCCGCCTCTGGCAGAGAGCCGCAGGATCCGGCCCCGGGGCGCGGCCAGCACCACCCCTTCCCCTCTCCCTCACCCCCGCCCTCCCTTGAACTGCTGAGTCAGCGCCTCCCAGACCACCCCCTTCTTTCCCCGCACCCACAGCAGGTCTCAGCTCCAGACAGTAGGGGGTGGGGGTCTTTCCCTACTCCACCTCTTCCCAGAACCCGAGTAGGACTTCCCTGTACCCTGCCCTGCCCCTCTCTCGCCCCCAGCCCTAGGCATCTGGGTTCCAGGCATCCCAGGGGAGCCCCTCAGAGGCAGAGGGAAAGGAGGGAGCCCGAGAGAGAGGCGCAGGCTGGAGCGATCCGTTGTCCTGTCTCCGCTGGTCTCGCTAGGCTGGTCTCTGCTAGGCTCCACGGGGCTGAAATGGGCTAGGCTGGGCTGGGCTCTCTCCCTCCTGGCCAGGACTGGGTTGGGTTGGGCTTTCTTCTGGACCAGGCTGGGTTGGGCAAGGCTGGACTTCTCCGCTGGGCCGCCACAACCCCGACTTGCTTCGCTCTGAGCAGGAGAAGCGGCGGCTTCAGGAGCAGATCCGCGGAGCTCGGAGGGAGCTAGAGGAGGAAAAATTGAGAGTGCAGCGACTAAAGGTGGGGCGAGTCCGGATGGTCCGTCTGAGGACACCCAGTGAAGGAGGGCAATAGTGGAATGTACCTACCTTCTAGGGGTCAACGAGAGAGGGCATAGGTGGTGGGAGCAATAGAAAAAAAAATCTGTTCTTGTGGGAGGGGGCAGTGAGAGAGGGGGTGTGTCCCAGTCTAGCGTGGGACATCTGGGGAAGGGTCTGTGGGTGAGAATAATCTGTCCCAGTCTGGGAGGGTGGGGTGGCTTGTCCAGTCTTTTACTGGGTTCTCACCTCCCTCTCTGCCCTCCCCCAAGAGGAAGTCCCTGCGGGAGAGATGGCTGATGGATGGGACAACTGAGGGATCCGAGGGCGCTGAGCCAGAGGCGGATCCCCATTCCCCCCAGGGCCAGGCCCAGGCCAGAATTCAACACTTGGAAGACAGTCTGTTCACGTAAGGGGTTGGGAGGAGAGCTCTGTTATTTAATGCCCACCTGGCCCTTGGGTTCCTGTTCACAACTGGGCCCTGCCCCTTCCTATGGCAGATCAGAAATAGTGAGATGCATTGAACTAGAATGTGAGGTTATGGGCTGGGAGCCAGCTTTGTCACTGACTACCTTGGGCAAGTCCCTTTCCTCTTCCTTCCCTTCCCTCCCCTTTCTTTCTCTTCTCCTTCCTTCCCCTTTCTTTCTTTTCTCTTTCCTTCCCCTTTTCCTCCCCTCCCCTTTTCTTCTCTTCCTTTCTTTTTTCTTCCCTACTCTTCCCTTCCCTTTCTTTCTCTTTCCTCCCTTCCTTTCCTTTTTCTTCACTTCCCTCCACTTCCCTTCTGTTTCCACTCCTACCCTTCCACATTCCTTTCCTTTTCCTTCCCTATCCTTTACCTCAATTTCCTCATCTTCAAAATGGGTTGGATTGGATGACCTCTCAGGGCCATTCATAATCCTATGAAGGCAGGCTATCTGAGGCTTGGCTTTGGGATGCTGGGGAGGTGAGGCTGGATACTTGGGTCCCATGGTGGGGTGGGGGGGGGTGTTGGGAGACCAGATTCCTGGTTTCCAGCAGCAACTTCTTCCCCAGACTCCAGTCACAACTCCAGTTATTGCAGAGCGCATCGACAGGTGCCCAGCACAAGACTTCCGCCTGGCCCACCTGGCGCCGACAGGTGAGAGGGAACAGGGTGTAAAAGATGTCTATTCTTTTCAGGGAGGAGAGAAGGGGTAAAATATTCCAGGTATCTACTAGACTGCCCTTTGAACAGTAATGAACAGGTAGAGTGGAAAGAGCACAGCATTTGATTCTTCCACTAGTAGCTATGTGACTTTAGGCAAATTGTTTCCCCTCTCTGAGCCTCAGCTTCCCAACCTGTAAAATGCATGGGATGATCAGAAGCCACAAAGCTAGAAAGATAGGTAGAAATAAATATAAAGTCCTGCCCTTAGGTTCAAAAAATCAACTTCAAAAGTACAAGATGGAGAATTCAGGGAAACACAATAATAGTTTATCAAAAACAATCCAGCAGTTTTAGTGCAGAGCTAGGTAAAGACTAGTCAACAGGGAGGTCCAGCAGCCAAAATAGTTGATGTGATTCGGGTTGCATCAAGAGAGATACAGTGTCTAGGAACAAGATAGCCTTACTCTATTCTGCTCTGTTTAGACCACAGTGTTTCAATTCTGGGTAATGAATTCTAGGAAGGTCATAGATAAACTCTAGATCACCCAAAGAGCAACCAAAATGGTGAAGGGCCCCAAGGTAGTACAATATAAAGACTAATTGAAAGAACTGAGATGTTTAACCTGAAGAACAGTAGACTTCAATGATGTGCCAGTCAGTATTTAACAACTGGTTCTCCAACTCTGTGTGTGTGCAAACACACACACACATGTGTATGTATGTGTATACATATATAGACACTATCTACAACTTTTAAATTTACTGTGAATTATTAACATTTCTCCACAATTTTCTTAGGACTAGAAATCAACAAAACAAATCAATCCCCAATTTGTAGCATTTGCCAATTTCTGAGGTATAAAAATGTTCATCAACAATTAGCTTTCGAGTTTCACTGGTGTCAGAATCTCTCTGCAGGTATAGGGTCTTCAAGTACTTGAAATATGAAGAAAGGATTAGACTTGCTCTGATTTGGCCCTAGAAGAAGTGATAGGAGGTTGAAGAGAGGCAGATTTCAGCTCAGCTGTCAGGAGAAAACTTCTTAGCAATCAGTTATTTAGAAGTGAAATGAACTGCTTCAGAGGAGCAGATTGATGTTCACCAAGGATCTTCAAAGACTGAATGACTACTTCTCAGAGATGATATAGAAGGGATTCCTCCAGCCAGAGCTGCCTATTCTCCTCATCTCACATCTCTCAGGCATCTTCCCCCACTCACTCTTCCTTCATCCCTCTCTCACATGAAATCACCATTCTCCTTTCCAAGGAACAAGTGATCTCAGTACCTCATATCTTCTCCAACAGAATGCTCTCTCTATCACCTCCAGTCCTTCAGTAATCTTCAATCTTTCCCCATCTACTAGTTGCTTCCCTGCAGTCTACTAATATACCGAGTTCTCCTCCATCCTTCAAAAGCCCTCAGTTTGATGGGCCCATCCCTACTCTCATCTTACCTTTCTCCTTCCTTTCATGGCTAAACTAAAGAAAGCTATTCACAATTGGTGCCTCCACTTCCTCTCCTCTCATTCTCCTCTAAAGTCTGCAGCCTAACTTCTGATTCCCTCGTTCAACTGAAACTCTTTTCTCTAAAGTGACCAATGAGTTTTTGATTGTCAAATTTAATAGCTTTTTCTTGGTCCTCATCTTTCTTGACTTTTCTGCACCTTCTTGATACTGTCACTCACCCTCTTCTCCTTGATACTATCTTCTCTCTAGGTTTACATGGCACTATTCTTTTCTGATTTTCCTTTTATGTCTGACATCTCTCTCCCCTAACTAACCATGAATACTTCTCAATGCTCTCCAATGCTGTCTTCTTCTTCTTCTACTACTACTACTACTACTACTTCCTCCTCCTCCTCCTTCTCTTTCTCTCTCATCTTTCTTGATGATCTCACCAACATCTTTCAATTATCATCTCTATGTTCTATAATATTCTTAGATCTATTTCTCCAAACCCCAACCTCTCTTGACCTCCACTCTGGCGTCACCAACTGCCTATTGGTCATCTTAAATAGATATCATATGGTGTCACACTCAAGTTGTCCAAAACTGAACTCATTATCTTGCCCACCCAATTCTCAACCTTCCTAATTTTCCTGTTACTGTCAAGACTGCCATCAACTTCCCAGTCACCCAAGTTCACAACCTAAGTATTGTCTTTGACCATGTGATCTCTCTCACACAGTAGCCAGATACTGTTAATCCTACACTCTGTTCCTCAAACATGATTCTATACATTTTTTATTGGCTATTACATTTGCCCATATGCTCTTGCTGCTTGTCCTATAGCTTCCAGCTTCATTCAAGTATCAGTCAAAATTCTACCTTCTGCAAAAAAGTCTTTCCCTATCTCTCTCAATGTTAGTGCCTTCCCTCTGGAGTTATCTCTAATTTGCCCTAAATATTGGTATAAACAGGGCAACTAGATCACTTAGTGGATTGCAGGCAGGACTATGAGTCAGAGAGTTTGACTGAGTTTGACTCTTGCCTCAGACAATGACAAGTTACTACTTCCAGCTTCACTTTTCTGTACAACGGGGATAATAAAAGCATTTATCTTACAGGCTTGTTGTAAGGATTAATTGGAAGTACATAGCTGTTTGTATGTGAACTAATGTGAGCTCCTTTAGGGAAAGAACCTTACTTTAGTCTTATGTTGTATCCGCAGCGTGTGATGCAGTGCCTGGAATAGAGTAACACTTAGTAAGTGTTGGTTGACTTGATTCTTTGGAAGTCTCTTCTAACAGAGGTTCTGTGGAGCTGACCACAAGATCCCCTCCATCTCTAGATCCTATGCGCTGATTCAAAGTCTAGCCAATGTTCTCATGCACAGGTCAGATTAGCAACAGATACAGGAAAGACTACATGAGTCAGAGAAGGGAAAGGTCATTGAGTAGGTCAGGGAAGACTGTGACCGATCAATCAATAAGCCTTTATTGAGTGTCTACTAGGTGCCAAGCACAGGGCTAAGTGCTGGAGATAAAAAGACAAAAGTATCTGTCTGTGCCCTTATAAAACTTGCATCCTGATGGGGGGAACAACAAGTAAGGTTATAAGTGTCTACAGATATTGACAAAATGAATATATAGTAGGTCTGGCAGAGAGAGCACTAGCACCCAGGGGAATCAGAATGTCATCATGGAGGAGGCCATGCTTGGGTGGAGTATTGAGGAGCCAGACAATTAATAAGGATTTATTAAGGGTCAACTATGATCCAGATACTGAGTGCTGGGGATAGAAAGAAAGCTGGGACTTAAGATGATCCCTTAGAAGTTGGGGAGGGTTCTAAGTTCTTAATTTGGATGGGCAGAAGTAGTAAAGCAGAGTAGAAAGAGCCCTGAGGACCTGAGTTCAAGTCCTAACTGACATTTATAATTTCTGTGGCCTTGGACAATTCTCTCTCTGTATTTCAGCTTCTTTATCTATAAAAGAAAGAAGTTAGGTTAGATGACATCTAAGCTCTGTCTGTCTCTCTGTCTCCATCTGTGTATCTCTGTCTCTGTCCCTTTCTGTCTCTCTTTCTGTCTGTATCTCTCTCTCTCTCTCTCTCTCTCTCTGTCAGTCTATCTCCTCTTTCTTTCTGTGTGTGTGTGTCTGTCTCTCTGTCTGTCTCTCTGATTCTATGGATCAAAGTCACTTGGTAAGTTGACATGGAGAAAGGGTTATAGAGAGAACACCAAAACCAGTGTGTTCAGTCCAGAGGCTTAGTGTATGAAAACAGGGAGGAATGAAGCTGGAAAGATAGGTTAAACCCAGAAGATGAAGATTCTGAATGCCAGCATGGGGAGGGGGGCGGGGAGGGGGGGTTGAAATTTATTTCAGAGGCAGTGGAGAGCCATGAAAGAGAGTCATGATCAAAATGAGACTCTAGCAAGATGGGCCTAGTGGTCTTGGTAGGAAGAATTGAAAGGAAAGAGACTAGAGAAAGAAGGATGAAT
This sequence comes from Potorous gilbertii, assembly GCA_028658325.1. NCBI lineage: Eukaryota > Metazoa > Chordata > Mammalia > Diprotodontia > Potoroidae > Potorous > Potorous gilbertii. Next base: position 186,105,755 of record CM053773.1, on the reverse strand, counting down.
TAGGAGGCTACTAATGGTCCAAGTGAGAGGAGATGAGATCCACAATCAGGGGAAGGAGGAACCAGGGGGAGAGACCAAGTTTAGCTATAGGGTTCTCTCTGTTTCACTCTAGGTATCCCGATCTCTCTCTCAGACTGCCATGGAGCCAGGCCCTGAAGGTGAGTGTCTTCATGCCTCTTTTTTGGGGAGCCACTGTGAGCCTCAATCCCAGCTGACAGGGCTTAGAGTTCCCCTAAGATCTGTCCATTGCCTGAAAAGCCCAATAAAGGCACTGCTAGTATACTTGCCAAATTTGTATATTACACCAAGCTGAGAAGGACAGCAAACATGTTGGATAGTTAAAACCCCAAAGGATTTCAACAGGCTAGAATGATGAATTTATTCTAAAGAAAAATGTAAAATTCTATATATGCATTTTTAAAAAGTCAACTAAAAAAATCAAAGATGTCAAGACTTGGCTAATAATAGCTAACACACCAACTGAGCTATTGTTAAATGTTTGACAATTGGATTCCAGGGAAGAAAATATTCTCAGAACACCTTTAAACTTAATCTGCATTATTAACATGAGCTCAGTCACTTTCCTAAGTGATTTCCTACTCACTTTTGTTGAGTAGACACTCAACAAAACAATAAATCCAGCCCTGATTTATAGTATTTGCCTATTTCCAAAGTATGAATGCTCACACTGAAAATTTAACAGCCAGCTTCCTCAAGCCAGTTTTAGATGGCTCCAAAACACCACTAGACCTATATGACCCCCACATATGGCACTATTTAGACAAAGTGTTTTCTTCACAACAACCTGGTAAGCCAAATAATGTAACTACTATTATTTTCATTTTAAAGATGATGAATAAACTAAGGCTTAGAGAGATGACTTATCCAAGATCACACCCCTAGTAGTAAGTCAGAGGCAGAGTTTGAACTCAGATCTTCAGGATCTCAGGTAAATTCTCTTTCTACCACCCAGGGGTGGATAGGATCTAGGGTTATTAGTGGACCTATAAACTCAGAATGAGTCAACAGGGCAGCAGACTTGGAAGTAAAAAATATTCATGTAATTTTAGTTTGCATTAATTGAGGCTTAGGTCAAGAATGAGAAAGGTGAGTGTTCTCCTGGTTTTTTCTCCTGGTCTCCCTGGCCTTTCTCCTGATCAGATTACATCTAACACACTGTATTCAGTCCTAGGCATTGCATTTATGGAAGGACATCAGTAAACTAGAGGGGAACTCAAAGAGGACAAGCAGGATGGGTAAGAGGGCTGGAAACACTTATACGAGGGCTGATTGGAGGAATTGGAGACACTCATCCCAGAGAAGACTTTAAGGGAAAATGAGAGCTATTTTCAAACACTTAAAGAACTATCTTATATAACAGGGATCAGACTTGTTCTACTTGGCTCCAAAGAGCAAAAAAGGTTAGAAGAAAGAACCAAAAACCAACAACTTCTTAACAATTGGAGCTATCCAAAGTAAACTAGGTCCTCCCAAGAGAAAATGACTTCCCCATTACTGAAAGTTCTCCTCAAGCAGAGGCTGATAACTGTTTACTTGTCAAGGATGTTTTAAAGGGATTTCTTATTCAGGCACAGCTTGAGTTAGATGCCTTCTGAAGTCCTTTCCCAAGATAAGACTCTATGGAAGGCAGGAGCAAATATCATGTCCCTGACTTGCCCTTTAGGTCTTCCCCACTTTCTGCTCCTAGGCAAGGAAGATCTTGAGAAACGAGCCTCCCTACCTGTTATGCCAGCTGTTTCCATGCCGGATCCCTCTACCTCAAGGATCCCCAAGGAATCGGAAGGAGAGGCAGCCACCACTCCCCAAACGCCAAAGGAAGAGGAGGTGTCCACAGCAGATATTATCGAGGCCAATGGTCCATGCCCAGCCCCCATCCCTGTGGAGGTGGAGCTGACCCAGAATCAGGTGGACCCAGCAGAAGACAGAGGTCCAGGAACTGGGGATGGGGTGGACAGCTCCAGGGACACAGTCCAGGGACCAAGCATAGTAAAGGTGGAGTGGGAGGAGCTGAGGTTCCTAGAGGAAAGTGCCAGGGAGGCCCCCACATGTACAGAAAAGGGAAAGGGAAAAGAACAAGAGGTTGAAGAGATAGTCTTAGAGGTGATAGGGGATCACCAGGTAACAGGAAACCCAGAGCTTCCTGAATGGATGACCAAGGACAGGAGAGTCCAGGAGGTGGAGGAAACGGTTCTAGAGGCAATGAAGAGCCGGTCAATGATGGAAGCCCCAGACCTTCCTGAGTGGGTGACCAAAGACAGGGGCATTGTTGAGGTTGTATGGGAGGGACTGGGGGGAATTGATGGCAGTGATGTGGGGGACTTAGAGGAGATGGCTAGAGAGGACGCAGCAACAGGTAGCCCTGCTAGCTCAGGGCTGGAGTCCAAAGAGAAGGGCCCTGGGGGCAGTCCTGAATTAGGAGACCAAGGAGAGGGCTCCTTCATCTGGGTGGAGAGGGTACTCATCACTGAAGACTGGGAGGAAGTACTAGTTGAGGAATCAGAAGGAACTGCCAAGGAATCAAAAGATAGTGAGGCAGGGGAAAGCTTGCAGCTGAGGGGAGAGGAGGAAGGGGAGAAAGAACAACTGGGAGCAGAGAAAGAAGGGGAAGAAAAGCATTTGGAGACAGAGAAGCTGGGGTCAGAAAGTGAGACAGAGGAAGTCTTTCAGAAGGATGAAGAGAGAGAGGTACATATAGGAGCAGAAGAAGTAAAGGGAGATGAGGAACAACTGGGGGAAGAAAAGGAAAGGGAGGGAAAAGAACAGGAGGGGGCAGAGGAGGAAGCAGGGGGAGAGAAACAGCTGGAGGCAGAAGAGGAAGCAGGGGGAGAGAAAGAGCTAGAGGCAGAGGAGAAGGAAGAGAGAGAAGACCTGGGGTCAAAGGAGGAGGAGGAAAAGGGGAGGGAAGGAAGGGCGGCAAGGGAAATGACAACAGAGAAGGGGCCAGACTATGAGGAGAAAGAGGAGCGAGAACAGGAGATGAAGCAAGCTACCCAGAATGAGGCAGGCCCAGGACTGCAGGCTGAAGAGCCCCAGGCTCCAGCCCCCTCCCTGGAGCAGCTCCCAGCCCCTGAAGCAGGGCCCCCAGAACGCCAGCCCCTGCTGCAACCAGCTGTGCGCACTGTGAATCCTGCTAGCCGCCCCGTGCCCACCTATGCACCTGCCCAACGGGCAGAGCCCCCACCTGACAGCGAGCAGGCAAGCGGCTCCAAGCAGACATGCCAGTGTTGCATCGTGATGTGAGCTATCCCTGCAGCCAGCCGAGAGACCTTATGGAGGCAGGGGGGAGCCTAGGGGTGTGAGGCTTCCCCCTCCCACCCTGACCCTGACCCAATCAATCTCACAGCTACCTCGCCCTCCCTTCCACCCTAGGTGCAGCCACAGGGAGTGGGGGGGGCCCCTGTCCAGCCCAGCTGGGTGTTGACACAGGGCTTAGGCATGGGCCACCACACCCTCAGCCCAGGCAGGACTCTGGAGGTCCTGCTGCCCTCACCCACTGCCTCAGCAATCCTGGCCTTTCTCCTTTTCCTCTCTCAGTCCCAGGCCCCAGTGATGCCTTAATACTTGAAAATAAAAAGGAGAACAGAATGATATGCAGAACTCTGGATTTGGGCTCATAGAATCTAGGTTCAGATTCCAGCTCTGTGACTCAGCACTCTCTGTATGGATCAGTCCCATCCCCTCTCTGGGTCTCAGTTTTCTCATTTATGAAATGAAAAGGGTGAACTGATTGACCACTAAGATCTCCTTCCAGCTCTAAATCATGGTGACATCACAGTATGGCAGAGTCTACTACTCACTAGTCACTTGGGTCTCAGTTTCCTCATTTGTAAAAGGAAGTGAGTAGACTAGGCTATCTCCAAGGTCCCTTCCCAATCTGAATCTTTGGATCTGTCATCAAGGTGCATAGTAAGAATAGAAGTCCTTCTCCACCCTTCCTTGGGAAACTAAGCTAGGAATAATAGTAAATTGATAGGTAGCACTTCCATAGAAGAAACATTTCTCTAGCACTTTTAGCTTTGTAAAGCACTTTACAGGCATGGTCTCATCTGATTCCACAACCCCATGTGTTGGGTGCTTTTCTTAACCACACTTTACCAAGGAGGTAACTGAGGCTAAGGGAGGATGAGTACCCATAGAGAGTCTCAGCTAGGAAGGGGCTTAGGTAGGATTGGAATTCACACTTTCCTGACTCAAATCCACCATGCCATCTGGTGTCCTGGAACCAGGGAGGGATCAGGGTGTTCCTTCTCCCTGTCCAACACCTCCAGAGACCTTAGTTTCCCTCAATTCAATTCCAAACCCCCTTATTAAGCATCCTTGTGGGGTGAAAAGAGCATTGAATTCAGCATCCAAAAAACCAGATTCAATTCCCACTCTTGTCACAACCTGGGTGACCTTAGTCATGTCACTTAACTTCTCAGAAAGGCCTGTTTCTTCAGCTGTAAAATGAAAGGGTTGGACTGGGTGGTTTCTAAGATTTCTTTCAGCTTTCAATCTCTGATCTTCTCTGTTCTTAAGTACCTCTTATTCTGGGTAACACCTCAGAAGAGGCAAAAATGGAGAAGTACCAGACCTTAGGGATTTTGCAGCCCAGTCTGAGATAAAACAGATTCACAGGGAGCCAGAATCCAAGGCCTGTGTGACATATAATCTGCAGTAGTGAGAGTAGTACAAACAGAGACTAGGGAAAGCAAAGAGGAGGAGTCAGGTCCACAGTGAAGGTTTCCTAGAAGAGGCATCATCTGAGCTCAGTCTGAAAGAATAGATTAAAGTTCAGGGGAGAAAGGCAGAATGAACTGAGGGAACCAAAACCTGGGGAGATGGTGGGAAGGTGTGTTTTAGATATGAATGGTGAACTCTATGTAGGTTGTTGAGCACTGAAGGGGAAAGGGACAGCAGGGCAATGGGAAGCAAAGCTAGAAAGACTGTAGGGCCTTGATCACCAGGAAGAAGGGTTGGGACTTGGTCCCAAAGGCAGTGGGGAAGCCATGCAAGATTTGGTGGCAGGGGAGAGACTTAACTGAATTCTCTGCTCATAGATGTGGGTAGCATCTATGTATGTATATATGTATGTATGAGGAATGTAGGGCCAAAGAGAGACCTTTGGGTTTAGTGTCAGGGAGCTCAGGTGTGGGTTGAGTTCTCCTGCTCCTGATGAGCTATGCAACCTCAAAGGAAACACTTCCTTCTCTGCACTTCTGTTTTCTACTCTATATGAGGAAGGGAGTTGGACTATTTGATCTCTGAGGTCCCTTCTAGTCCTAAATGCTCTGGCCCACTGTAGGACGCCATGGACTCTTCCCCAAAGGTCCTCAAAATGGCCCGAGGAACACAGCAGGATTTTCCCATGGCTCTCCTCCCAGAGCAAAAAGGGACTGGGTGGGCTAGGGTAGGGGGTAAGATTGAGCCTAGACCTGATTCTAACTGGTTGTATGGCTTTGGGCAAATCTCCCATTCTCACCCTTGACCCCTTAGTCTCCGTTTCTATAAGATGGGAGATGAAGTAGACAAGGCAATTTCTAAACCCCTTCCAAGTTTGGTTTCTATGGTCTTGAGACTCTGTCCCACCAAAGTCAGGGCAATGCCTTGATCCAGGGTTTGGTCACTCTACATCATGAATCCGCCCTGTTGGCAGAGTTTCATTGTCCACAATTCCTCAGGTGGAGGTCTGTGGTCTGGGCAGGGTCAGGAGGCCCAGCTCTTCAGGTGTGGGCAGAAAGTGTTTCTCATATCCAGAGTCAAGTGGGATGGGAGCCTCTGGAAGCTGGGGGGCTGGGGACATTGGAGTCTCCACTTCTTCCACGTCTAGGAAAAGGGCATCCTTGGGAGGTGGAGCCTGGGGGACCTCCTAGGGAAGGACAGCAAAGAGAGAGGCCTTGGTTCCTTCCTCCCTCACCAACTAGCCATTCCTCCCTTTCTGCCCTTGGGGCTCAGCATTGGACAGACAGAAGGAGCCTGGTAGTTCAGAGAGGAGGGCATTCCAATTCTAAGTTTATAGACTAGGAAGCCAGGCTCTGGGGCCCCTCTACTCACCTCTCCCCAAAGCTGCATGCTGTTGCTGTTGGAGGGATCAGGGATCTTTTCAGAGACCCAATGGGGCAGAAACTTTTGACAGAGGCAGCTGACTCAGGCCAGGGAAAGAAAGTCAATGACACAGTTAAGATGGTAAAATAAAGGCATCTGGGCTCTCCACCCCAGGATACACTGTCCTCTCAGAAATCCAGAGTTTCTCTGCCCGAGGGGCCCCGGTACAAGCTACACTTTTCTCCCCTCCCCCTCTGGGAGTCCTGACCAGGACCAAGGCATCCAGTACCCTTACCACTTGAAGGACACCAAACCCAGGCAGCAAGTCATGGATAACAGAACACAGAACAGCAGGGCATTCCACAGCACTTTCCACTCCTTGGAATTCTTCTCTAGGAGCATAAGAGGGCAAGAATCAGATCTCAGGGCCCAGGGAAATGTGCTGCCTAGCAGGTTTCCCAAACCACCCTGCTCCCTTCCCCCAACACACATATACACATACATGTGCACACATGCACAACACACATATACACACATACACAGACACACAAGTATACACAGATACACACATACACACACACACACACACACACACACACATACGCACATGCACAGAAGGTCAGGGAAATAGACTTCTTCCTGTTAATGCTTGCTCCTATCCCCACCCCCACATCCAGTATCTCTAGGGCCCCTAGCATCCTGACTCCCCAGCAAAGCCAGGCATTCTACCATCAAACAGCTGGTCCTTTTAGACCAGAAACCTCTGTTAAGAGCTAGGGTTTACCATTCACCATCATCACCTGTCAGTACAATTATCCCTTCCACATCGAGATTGTCTCTATCATGGTTTCAATATATCGCCAGTCAGCATAAGAATTTAAATGGAAATTTTTTGTGAGTTTTGTAGAAGCTGCAGACGACACAAAAAGACCCAAGATGACACAGAAGTTTGGAAACTCAGAAATATATAAAATATATATATATATATAGTATTATATGGTATAGGCTATGACCAAATATTTAATGCAAGGTACTGTAAACACACCATAAAAGAAAAAAAAATCAAAATTCTCTGATACAAAGGGGAGACCAAAAAATTTTACATGGATTTTCCAGATTAGGGAAGGTGCCATACCTCTACCCCCTGAAATGTGGAAGGGATAACTGTAGTTCTCCAACCTACCACCCTAGACCTCCTGTCTCTAGCATACTCACCAGGAAGAAAGAGCTGGAGGATCTGGCCAGGCTGTCCAGGACCAGCACTGGTGGATGCTATCACCCACATCTTATAGTGTCCTCCAGGCAGGTCCCATAGAGTCACATTTAGGGTCTCCGCACTCACTAGAGGATGTGGACAGAGTTGTCAGTGAGAGGAAGACAGAGTGAAAGGGGCTAATAAGGGTAAGATGGGTTAATTCTAGGAAAGCTTCCTGCAGGAAGCAGGCTCTGGACCAGATTTGGAAACTGTAGAAAAATGGAACGAGCACTATGCCAGGTGCCAGGAAACCTGTGTGTTATTCTTGTTTCTGCACTAACTCAGAATGGCCTTGGGCTAATCCCTGCCCCTCTTCTGAGCTTTCTTAGTTTCCTCATCTGTAAAATGAAAGAATTAGACCATAATCTTTCAAACTCCATCCAGATCTAATTCCTATGTTCCTAAATTACTTGTGTGACTCTGGGCAAATTCTTTGCTTTTATGGGCCTCAGTTTCCTAATCTGTAAAATGAAATGATATGGGTAATCTCTGAGAGTCTTTCCAAAATTCTGTGATTCTCTGAGCAATGCTGCAATAAGTAAGGAGAAGTCCCTGGGTGGCAAGTTGCAGAATTAGCCACAGTGGACTAGCCACTGGTCAGTCTCCAAAGTTTTCCTAGAGAAAGTGGAATCTGGACCTGAATTAGGGGCCAACATAGGGGTATGAAGAGGGAGGGGGTAGAGGATTACCATTCAGAAGGGTGGGGGGCCCAGAGTCTGCCTGCACATACAGGGTGTAGTGTGTGAAGTGTCCCCCACGTTGTCCTCTGGGGAGCTCAGCCCATGCTACAGTTACTGCCCCGCTGGCATCATTCGGAATCTGCCACAAAGCTGGCCCTGTAAGGGGTGCTGGGGGCAATAGTAAACATCAGAGGCTTTGCTTTGCAATTCCTTTCCTGGAACCCTCCTATGTCCCATCCCAGTTCCTTTACCTATCTCCTGACTATATCCCCAGACTGGAGAGGCAAAAGCTAGGCCCTTCAGAGAAATGCTGCTCACGGTCACTCGGTATGGAACTCCTTTCTTGAAGTTTCCTGGGAAGAGAGGGATGGGGAGTGGGTCCAGAAGAACCATAGGAAAGTCCACTCTCCCCTTCTCCGCCCTCTCCCCATGCCTGCTTCCCCCTTCCATCACATCTTCTGTTCATCTTTTTTGCCTATGAGCACTTCCTTTCCAGGGCTCCCCAAAATCACCTAATCTCAGAGTTGTAGAGGACCTTGGAAGATATTGAGAACACTCCCACCTCCAACTAAGCCCATATCTCCCACAATATCCTCTCAGAAGGACCCATTGTCCCCTGAGACAGCTCACTCTACTTTTGGACAACTTTCACCAGGAGGAAGGGTTCCTGATATTAAGCCTATGTCTGAAACTTCCACCAACTATCATAAAAGTCCTTCAAATGTGTTAATTAGTCATTAACCTTCTCCTGCTCCCCTTACAAGTCTTCTCTTCTCGAAGCTCAGCATTCCCAAACTGATCTTATGATCTGATTCTGAGTCCTCTTGGCATCCTGGCTGAACTCCTTTAGACATGCTGGACAAATGTCCTTCCTAAAATGTGGGGCCCAGAACTGAATATAGTAATGGAAATGAGATCTGAGCAGGGCAGAAGATAGTGGGACCATCATCTCTTTATTCTGGACACAGTGACTCTCAAGGCAGTCATTTTTTTGTATTGCATGACACCTTTTGAGTTTGCAGTGCACTGAGGACCCTGGTTCCTTTTTTTTTTTTTAATCATTCCTAACTCATGTATTCACCATGACACAAATTTTCCTCTTCATCTGTCTGTCACTCTGTAGTACCCTTCAGCAGCTTGGTGGGAGGATTCAGACATCCCTTCAGTCTGATTGTTTCCCTAATTTACCTCTCAGGAGAGTACTGTGGTTCCCATTTGGCAAACGGGTCCAGTTGATCTTCTGGGGAGACATCTTTTCTTCAGTCCACTCCACTATAAACTCCTGGTGTTCCTGTGGTTCTGGTACCCATGAGACCAACATCCCCTGATTTTCCATGCTGTTTACTTGGACCCTCTTAGGAGCAGAACCTGGGGACAAGTGAGAACCAGGAGGCTTGGTGCCTCAGCTGCCAACACAGTAGGGGAGTCAGCATCTATTCCACCTATTCCCTGTCCTCAAGTCCCATTTCCCCTCCATTACATCTGTTTCTTCAACTCACAGACATGCTATTTACTATTTCTGCATGGCCTTTCCCCACCAGTCACAGAATGTCATAGATGGAAGATACATCTACATTAATGTTTCAATCTGCATCTTCACAAGGATCCTCTTGACAATATCCCTCATTGGTCAGTGGGTAGAACACTCCCAGAGATAGGGAACTCATTTCTTCCAGAAGCAATGCACACCTACTCTGGGATAGTTAGGACCACCCAGAGCCAGGACAGCTTCACCATTCCTCCCTGATACTTCCTGGAGGAAGCTCACAGCCCCTTACCTGAACAAGCCAGGGTTAGGTTGGATGGATGCCCCTGGTCAGTAATATTCACAGCCATTATTGATACCCACTCTGTGCCTTTGGAAAGGGTGAAATTGCAGCAAGGGATGACCTTAGTTTGCATATCTCTATCTGGTACCTGGAACACCACCTTATAGGTCAGCCCCAGTCCTGGCATGAAGTCCTAAGCCAGGAAGAGAAGGGATTAATGTGACATGATGGAGATCACTATTCTTTCAATATCCATTAATAAAGCACCTGCTATATATGAAGACCTTTGCTGAGTGCAAAGCCACTTTGGAAGTATGGGATTCAAAATTTAACTTAGATCACTGAACTTGGAGTTAAGAGGTCTGAGTTCAGGTCTTGATTCTGTCATTATTGCTGGTCACCCTAGGTTGGTCACCTCCCCTCTCTTGGTTTCCTCATCTGCAATGAGGAAATAATATATCTTGTACTACCTTCTTTGCAGGGTTGTTAGAACAGCATTTTTTTTAAATCCATTAATATGCTAAGACAAGAGTTCCTACCTGCCCTGAGACCATAGTCTAGAAAAAGGACATTGCTTTATATTAGAACATTCGAACCCTTTAAAGGCTACAAATATCAGAAGACATTGAGGACCAGGGAGGGGAAGAGTTTCTCTCAAAGTCACAAAGCTACTCAGTGGCCAGAATAAATGACTTGAACCCAGGTACTTGACCCTCAAGTCCACTGCACCTTCAATTATATCTCTCACCCCAGTTGGGACCTGGCCCTCAGAAAACTGAGCCCAAATTCTCTCTTCCTCAGGCTCTATGGATCTACCTTCCCCTTCCCACCCCATCTCCCAAGTCCAAGCTACAACTCCCTCTGGACTGTAGTCCATGCACACCCTAGAAGAACACCCACAGACCCCAGGTCACCTTCCATTGCAACTCATATGGCTCTTCTTGGGGGTGTGGACCATTGCAGGGCGACCCAAAGACCCACATATCCACTTGGCCAGCTAAACAGAAGCACAAGGACAGAGAAAGGGGGAGTGAGGAACTTCTCCAGTTGCTAGGAAGGGGAGGGGAGAGCACCCAGGACTTGAGTCTCCCAACCCTAAGAGAAGAAGGGACTTACCAGCTAGGAGGCTTTGAAATTTCAGGGTAGAGCTCCAGTCACTCCAAAAACCTATGCTATTTTGCAGTTGGCAGCGGGAGGATACCTCATACACTGTGGCTGGCTTTAAGTTCTGAAGCTCCAGAAAGAATGAGGTTAATAAATTTCGAGGCTCCACCTGAGGGAGAGATGAAGAGATGAAGGGTGAGAAATAGCTCCCATAGGTCATGTAATAACCTCCATGGATCTATAGAATAATATAATATTCCATAATACAATATATAGGATAATATCCAATGGACTGTATGTTACATGTAATTATTCTCATGGGTCATGAGCTCCATGGGTCATAATACCTGCCATGGGCCATACAATAATCTCAATGAGCCCATGTGCCATGTGATAATCCCATGGGAAGTCATATGAAGTGACACAGAATGAAGACAGCCTTGTGGCATACAATTATAACAGAGCACTATTGTGATCCATGAAATGATGAGAGGGATGATTTCAGAAAAACATGGCAAGACCTATATGAACTGATGCAGAGTGAAGTGAGAAGAGCAGGGAGATCATTGTGCATAGTAACGTTGGAAAGATGATCAACTGTAACAAATTTAGTTTACTCTAGTCAATACAAAGATCTAAAACAATGCATGATGAAAAAATGCTCTCCACCTTCAGAGAAAGAACTGTTGAATTCTGAATACAAACTGAAGTATAATTTTCTCTTTATTTTTCTTGCTTTTTTTCAATATAGCTAATGTGGAAATTTGTTTTACATGGTTTCACATGTATAATTGATTTTCCTTTTGCCTGCCTTCTCAGTGGGTGGGGGAGGAAGTAAATAATAAAATAAAATAATTTTTTAAAAGAATAAAGACAGGCAAGCCAATATAGTAATGAGACTACCACCATTTATATTGTGCTTTAAGCCTTGTAAAGTACTTTAGATACCACCTGGGCAGCTCATTTCATTTCTCTGAAGTATACCAAACTGCCTACCATTTTCAGAAGGTGGGGTAAGGGAGGATGGGAGAAAAATTTTGAGCTCAAAATCTTGTAATAATGAATGCTAAAAATTTGCTTCACACGTAACTGAGGGAAAAATAAAATACTATCAAGCTAGTTTCTCTGAAGGTTCTTATAGATAAAATAAGGGGGTCGAATTAGGTGACTTCGGAGACCCTTTCTAGCTCTAAATTCTATGCTCCTAGGATCTTATTTGATTTTTATCCAACATTACAAGCATCATCACATCCTTATGTTTACAGATAACAAAACTGAGGCTCAGAGAGGTCATCCATGGTCACACAACTGGTGTCAGAGTCAAGATTTGAACCCAAGTTGCTCTTGGTCCCCAAGTTCAGTGCTGATCACACAGCTCCTTCCCACAATTCATAAAGATGACAAAATCCATACCAAATAAATCACCAAAATGTTCAAAACAAGCAGGATGATTTGACTATCACATTAAAGATAATCTACTCCTCTTTTGTTCTGGGATTAACAGTTGAGAAATTGCAGAAGATGCTCAAGTTGGTCATGGGCTCAGGGTCCAGGGTGCTGACCTGATTCCTTGGTAGCCTGAGCACCTGCCAGGCAGGCCCTGTGGAAGTGCAGTAGGGTAGGCATGGATAGAACACTGGCCCTGGAATCAGGAGGACCTGAGTTCAAATACAGCCTCAGAGACTTACTAACTGTGTGACACTGGGCAAGTCACTTAATCCTGATAGAGAGAGAGAGAGAGAGAGAGAGAAATAACAGAAGTTCCCAAACATATATACTAATTTACAATCTCTTTTTTTCTGGTTTTCTTTGTTTTTAAAATTAAGCAAGCTTTATTATGAATTCAAATGCAAAGTTCATGAAATGTAGACTCCAAGGACAATAAGAATTTAGAAAACACTCCTTTTTTAAAAAATAAGAATAACTCAATCTCTGTAGAAACTATCAAAAATTGCCAGTGTCAACTATATTTCAAACTGTCATGGTGGGGTATTGGGGAAAGTTTTTGACTAGCCATAATCTCACCTTGGTTAAACCTCACTGACTACAAACATTACCACTGTGCAAAGCTTTTGTTCTTACCCATATATTTGTATATGAATGGTAACAGCAGAATAGCAGAGTTGACGTGGGTTCTAATACCGCATATGATACATATTGACTATATGACTTTGAACAAGTGTCTTAACATCTTGGCACACCAGGCATGTCTCTAAGCCTAGAAGTTGCTTAGTAGCTGATGATCTGAGTTGATAGAGAGAATTTCCTCACCAGGAGCTCCTTACAACACTGAAATCACAAGTCTGGAACGTTATCTATCAATTTTTAAACCTCTGTTATTATAAACATATAGTACATATATTGTTATCATTCAACCACATCCAATTCTTCCTGATACCATTTGGGGTTTTCTTGGCAAAGTAGGTTGTCATTTGCTTTTCCAGCTCATTTTAGAAATGAGGAAACTGAAGCAAATCAGTTTAAGTGACTTGCCCAGGGTCTCACAGCTAAGAAACCTCTGAGGCCTGATTTGAATTCATGGAGATGAGTTTTCCTGACTCCAGGCCCAGTGCTCTATCCACTACACCACCTAGAGACATAATATATATATGTGTGTGTGTGTATGTGTGTGTGTGTGTGTGTGTGTGTGTGTGTGTGTATAGATATGTATGTATGTATATATATGTATATGTATTTAAATACTATTTTTTCAATGAAAGTTAAAATAAAATAGATTTTAAAATTAATAAGAGCCTTTATGAGTCACATAAAAACCTTACTGGGCTTTGTAATAATACCCATGGACCATGGAATAATTTACATGTGCCATGTAATAATCGCTATGAGGCCATGTAAGGAGCAGAGAAGTCCAGCATCTCTGCATTGGCAGAAACTCAGAGATCCCCCAGTCCAACCTATCCCTGAACAAGAATGTCCTCTACCACATACTGACTGAGTTCAGCCTTTGTTAAATGCCTCTAGTAATGATGACCTCACTACCTCCCTAGGCAGTTGGTCATGCAGGCAATGAACATTTATGCAAGTCCTAATCTGTGCTAAGTGCTAGGGATACAAAAAAGTACAAAAGACAATCTCTGACACCTCAAGAAGTATACAATCTAATGGGGGTAGGGGGAGAGACAGCCAGTAAACTATATACAAACAAACTCTGTACAGGATAAATATGAAATGATCCACAGATACAGTACCTATCTCCTACATGGAATACACTAGAATTGAGAGATTAGGGAAGGCTTCTTGTAGAAGGTGGGATTTTAGTTGGGACTTGAAGGACTTGGAGATGAGGAGAGAGAACATGTCTAGGTATGGGGGACAACCACAGAAAATATCTGGAGCCAAGAGATAGAGCATCTTGTTCACTGAGAGACAAGGAGTCAGACCATCACATCTTTGTCTGGTTCTAATTGTTGGAAAATTCTTCCTTATAGTGTGAATCGAAATCTGCTTCTCCACAATGTTCCCCCTCCCCTATTTCAACCAGTTTTAGTTTTTGGGACTGAATGGATAAAGTCCAATCACTCTTCCACATGTGTCTACCCCTCATATACTGTAGGACAGCTTTCTTTATTCCTCCTAGGTCTCTTGTCTTATATCTATGACCATGTTCACAATCACCTCCCTTTCATCAACTCACTCTTATCTTCAATAGCTTTCTACTACCTGCTCCTATGTTTTCTGCAAATAAGCCTGTGATTTTTCCCTTCCTTAGTAAGCCTTCTCTTGACCCTACCAGCCCCTCAAATTAATATCCTGTCTCTTTTTTTAAACAGCCAAACTCCTAGAAAAAGCTATCTAGACTCATTACCTGCACTTCCTTTACTTTTACTTTTCAATCCTTTCCAGTCTGTTTTCAGACCTCAGCCATCATTCAAATGAAAGTGTTCTCTCCAATGTTACCAATGATCTTTTTTAAAAAAAATTATATTTTTATAACACCTATATTTCACCCTATGTCCCTCTTCTTCTCCCCTCCCAGACAGCCATTCCATATAACAAATCATTTTTTAAAGGAAGAAAAAAATAAATCCTTACCAAAACTTACCAACATATTGAAAAAATATGATATTCCTTATGACATGCCCATGGACCCCCTATCTCAGCAAAGGAATTCATGGAAGACTGGCACCAATTCTAGGATATCTTCATGTGCCCCAAATCCAGAGCAGGGTACTTCCATAGTATGTGATCATGCCTTTCCAGAAGCAGGCTCCTCAGCCTCTTGTATGTGGGAATTGTCCCTTTTTACATGGATGGAGATATTAATCACTACTCTTGAGGGCTAGTCATTCAGCCTAATCTAAACGTGGTCTTGACTGGGTCTGACCACATCACTACCTCCCCTTACTCCATTGATTGTGTCCACATTGTCTCCAGAATCAAATACAAAATTGTCTGTTTGGCGTTCAGGGCCCTTAATAATGTAGTCCCTCCCTTTCCTTTCCAGTCTTCCTATACTTTACATACTCTTCAATCCAGTGACACTGGTCTCCTGGCTGTTCCATGAACAAGACACTCATCTCTTGGTTCCCAGCATTTTCTCTGGTTGTCCCCCATGCCTGGAACATTCTCCCTCCTCCACTCTGACTATTGACTCCCTGGCTTTCTTGAAGTCTCAGCTAATATCTCGTCTTTCACTGGAAGCTTTCCCCAACCCTGCTTAATTCTAATGTCTTTCCTCTGTTAATTATTTCCTATTTATCCTGTATACAGTGCTAGGTGGTACAGTGGATAGAATGCTGGGCCTGGAGTCAGGATGACTCATCTTCATGGGCTCTAATTTAACCTCAGAAATTTACTTAGGTATGTGACCCTGGGCAAGTCCCCACCTCAGTTTCCTTATCTCTAAAATGATATATATTATTAGAGATATATATTAGAGATAAAATATATTTCTAAAATAAGATAAAATGGAGAAGTAAAGGCAAACTACTCCAGTATCTTTTCCAAGAAAATCCCAAATGGGGTCATGAAGAGTCAAACACAACTGAATTTCTATACATTTATATAGCTTATTTTGTATATATTAATTTGTACATTCTCTCACCCCTTAGATTTGCTCTTTGAGGACAGGGACTGTTCTTTCTCTCTTTTTGTATCCCCAGCACTTAGCATTTGAACCTGGTACACAGAAGGTACTTAATAAACGTTTATTTATTGACTCATTGACATAGTCACATGTACTCATCAGTTAATTCTACCCAGAGTTCACTTACAAGGAAAGTAGTGTGGTATGGTATAAAGAGAACCCAAAAGATTTGGGTTCAGATTTTCATTCTGCCACTGTTTGTGTGACTTTGGGCAAATCATTTCCCTTCCCTGTGCCTCAGTTTTCTAATGTGGAGCTAATTCTAAATGGAGCTAATGAAAATAGTACCTACCTCCTGAGAGCTGTTCTGAGGATCAATTGAGATAACGTAAGTAAAGTGATTTGCAAACCTTAAAGGGCTATATAAATACTAGTTAGGGAGGGGTATTCTTACTATTATCTGGAACATCAAACTCAAAATGGCCTTTAGACATTTGGGGGATGGGACTCACATATTTCCATATTGAAGCTGAGATGTCTCGGAAGCGGAGCTGATACTTGAAGTTTTCATGGGGAGGCCAAGTTGGGGCAGCCCAAGTCACAGTGACCACTGTGGGATCATCAGAGAACTCTACTTCATGGGATAGCTTTGGTGGCTCAGGCTTCACTGTGAGAGGAAAAAAAGTAATATTCCTGTGAGTCCCAGGGACCCCCAGTTGCCACTCTCCAGACTGACACCTCCTTCCCCTGATCTCAGGGGGTACCTATGTAATCCAGATACAAGCTTAGTGGATCTGGGTCTCCAGGCTGGGAAGCGTTGTCCTTTGGACTCAGCCACACTCGGTAGTGGTCAGAGATGGTGAGATGCTCCCGTTCCACAATGACCCAATCCTGACCTCTGGGCACTGTGACATTTTGGATCCTGTTAGGGTGGCTGGTGAGGGAGAAAACAGAAAGACTATGAAGGAGGCAAGGCAGAGGAACCTATAAGCATTGTAGCCCTGGACAGGATATCCATCCTCTCATTTGACACATGAGAGATCATAGTCTTAAAGCCAGAAGGGGCGCAGAGGCAGTCTACTCTTCATTTCACAAATAAGGAAATTGAGGCTTGAGGGGATTAAGTGATTCGCACAAGTTGACATTTAATAAGCATCAAAGGCTAAAACTTGAACTCAGGTCCTCCCACTCCCAAGCCAGGGCTTTTTCCAATATACCACATTCCTCTTCATTAAAGGACAGACTTGGTCACATGGAAGAGGAAATACATCAGTGGGGTTAGGGGGTGGGACTTGACAGCTGCCTTTTCTCCGGTGCTGTTGGAGGAAGGCATGTGGGGGAGGAGGTAGAAAAGTCACATTTTACTCACTACTTTAAACTCTGATAGTAAAAGTTATAAGGAATGCCAGGGTCCAAGCTGGGTCCCCAGGTACAGTTCATGTTCCCCTTGGGGTTCATACAGTAACACTGGAGTTGACGAAGAGTTGCTGAGGAGGGCAAGGATTCCTGGTCAGCATGTAGTCCTGTTCCAGCAAACCCAGAGAGATTTAGTCACGTTATTCCCCTTCCCCCCCAAACCTGTGGCCCCTTATTGCACGCATAGTCAAGATCAGTCTCTGCTGCCTGGCATTCAAGGCCACTCTAAATCTGCCATCACCCTGGTCTTTCCTACCTCTTCTCGTATCCTGCCCCTCTACTCCCTTTACACTACCCTCTATACATTCCAGCCAAACTACAGGACTCTCAGATTCTCCCCCACCCTCATGCTCACAACTCTCCAAACTCATGTTGTACCCCATGCCTGGAGTATTCGCTTTCCCTCTTATCTGCTTAATTCCCAGTCTTTTAAAGCTCAGATCTGAAATGTCAGATCTGAAAGGGATTATTGACTCCAATCTCCTCATTTCATAGAGAAGGATACTGAAGGCCAAGTTCAAGTCCAGCAGGGGTGGCACCCCAATTCATCTATTTTTAAACTCTTCTATAGACCTCCCATTTCTTCCTGTAAGCCCCTGAATCCTTAGACTTGACTCAATAATGGCCTTCTTCTGGGTTCACATGTATTACTTCATTTTTTCCTCTCTGATCACATAATCATGAATAATATATAGCCTCATAAAGTACCATGTCTTCATGCTTTGAGGCTGGCATGACTATCCTGTAAGTTAAGCAGTATAAATACTTTCATCTCCATTTTATAGAGGATGAAACTAAGACTGAGAGATAAAAGGACTCAATAGTAATAAGTGAAATTTTAGAGTGCACTAAAGTGCGCAAAGCACTTTATATACATTCATTTATTCTTCCCAATAATCCTGAGAGGTAGGGACTATAGCTATTATCTGTACATTTTAGAGGTAAAAAAAAAAACGGAGTTTCAGAGAGTCCCAGTGATTGCCCATGGTCCCCACTGCTAGTGAGGAAGTGTCTGAGCCACTATTGCAATTCACATTTCAACTGACTCTTAAGTCTTGAATTTTTTTATACTAGGCATGTGCCTGTTGATCCAGCACAACCACCCTATCCCACCCCCCACTAGCAGCAATTTCCATGAACTTGAGGGATCTATTTTATCAGAATTTTCTAACGTACCCATGACCAGCACAAGCTCTATACACAGATGGTTTAATAAATATCATTTGAATAACCAACTTTCAGCTTCTGCTGAAGCAGGGACTAGGGCCTTCCTTAGGGGCCCAGAACTCCCCCAACCCTCCCTCCTTCCTTGGCACATTTCATTCTCCAGCTCTCCTACATCCCCTGAGGGACCCAAGGAGTTAGCTGACCAGTGGCTGGGGGAGGGGAAAGAGAGAGGGAACCAAAAAAGGCCAGAGGGATCCTACCTAGCACCTGCCTGAGGATCATTGTAAAGTGAGGGATCCTCCAAGGCCACCAGAGCTGGTGAGAAGCCCAGGAGCAAGGAGGATTGTAGAGTTGGTAATCACTCACCCTCTGGGAGGTCCAGAGATCTCACTGGAAAAGTCAGCAACAGCCACAGCATTAGCAGCAGCTTTGTTGGTAGTGGCTTCAACAGGAACAGAGGGAAGCCAGCGCCTGGAGTCCAGCTGAACCCAAGTGTGTCCATGATGGTCCCTATCTGGCTCCCTGTGCTCCCTCCAGCTAACCCAGACTCAGGGCAGAAAGTCACAGATCGTGGGCGGGAGGCATGCCACAACGGGCCTATAAGGATGGATGTTTCTCTTGGGGGAACTGAGGCATAAGGGAAGTGTGCTCCTCAGCTGGGGAAATAGAGAGAAGGGATGCTAGTCGGCCACCCACCCCTTCAGTGATCTACAGACACACACAGAGACACACACACAAAGGCATTCTGAGTTTTATTGAGACTTTGAGAGAGATTGGACCAGGGCCAACCCACATCCTGAACCCAGGCATCCGGCCTCCCAGCCCCAGCCACCCACCCTTCCCCATCCCCCACAGTGAGTGCAGAATAGCAACTGTCTGTAATTTCCCTGTGTGACTGAATGATTCTGGGTATAGAATAACATAGTATCACTGGGTGTGGTATGATTTGACTATTCACAATCATATATGGGTTAATCCTAGGTTGCAACTATGGGAATACATCTTAAGTCAGCTTTAAATCTATGATCCTATAATTCTGCATGATGATTTTTTCCCCTTAGGCCAGAAAACAGTGACTTAGGAGAGTTTCTATGACCACCCCCACAATCGATGCCCTCTCCTTGCACCCACAATAACGGCACAACGGTGATGGGTGGGGTGAATTAGGCGGGGTCCAACTCCCCAGGCTCCATTCCCCAACCAGGTTCAACAGTAGTGGAAGCTTATGGACCAGGCAGAGGAGGGATGCAAGATGGAGGGAATAGTACACACAGATCTGGAGCATGAGCAGGCCAGTTTGGAGAGGATAAGGAGCAGAGAGAAAGAAGGACCTGGAATCTAACACCAGGAAGGAAAGTAGATCTAGGAGAGGGAAGGGAAGGGAACCCCTGTCTAGCACTGGAAAAGGAAGTGAGGGACAAGAGTGAGAGGGAAGACCTAAACTGTGGCCTCAGGAGGGTCAGAGTGCAGGGCATCTGGAGTCTAGGAACAGGAGTAGTAAAGGGGGGAACACTCAGCAGAGAAATTTTAGTCTCCTCCTTAAGAGTCTAGCACAGGCTGCTGATCTCCGTCTTGCTGCAGCCCCACTTGCAGCAGTTGCTGGAGACACCTGCTAAAACATCCCGACCACCTCGAAGGAAGCCCTGGCCAGGTCTGGCTTCAGGCTCTGACTCTGACCGGCTCCTGGACATCCCAGGCCAGCTAGGGCTTCCCACACTGCTGTAGAAGTCATCAGGCTCCCTGGACAGTGGCAAGAGGGGACTGGACAGCCATTCAATTGAAGTGGTTTCCTGGGAATTACCCCCCAACTCCTCAGCAAAGGCATCCCCTGGAAAACAGAGTAAGACATTATAACCTCTTGAATTTTCTCCATGAATGGGCTGCCTTAGTGCTTTAACTGCCTCAGACTTCCCTCTCCAACAATGGGATTTAGACACTTTCAGCTTGTGCCTCTCATCTGTGCCTGGGGGTCCTGTGGGAGCCTATGCCCTTTCTCCCCAGGACAGAATATGTCTTACACTTGTCTGTCCCAACTCCCCACATACTCCTTATCTCCCCACAGAACACTTACATGGGAGTGGATATGTAATGCTAACAGTTTATATTTCAATGTCTCCTCCTCAATAATGAGTTTAAATTAGATGATCTCTAAGATCTCCTCCAGCTGTGAAACCTCTCATCCAAGAAATATATCTCTGATCTGGGTTTAAATCCTGTCTCTGACACAAACTGGCCATGTGACCCAGGATAAATTCCATTCTGCTCTCTGAGTCTGAGTTTCCTCATCTTTAAAATGAGAGGACTAGATTAGGCAGTTTCTAAATTCCCTCCCACATCTGATTCTGATCCCTGACTCTCCCTGTCCCAGCCTGAAGCACACACCCTCTCCTAGCACCCAGTGTCTCATTTGGGCTTTGGCTTGACTCTGGGTCTTTGTTCCTCCAGGCATCCTTCCCTTCCCACTACTCACCTGCCCTAGCCCTTCTCCATCGAGATCCCCCACAGGTAAAGATGACAGCCCGGATGAATTCTCGGCCACACAGCTTTACTGCATATGGAGAAGTCCGGGCCTCAGTCACTGGCAGATCCCCCAGCAAAGCCCACAGTATCAGAAGCAGCGCTGCCTTGGGCATGGTGGACCAGACGTAAGGACTGCTAGGGAGAAACACCTGCCCTGGAGCCAGAACCAGATGATGTCGGGTCCAGCTGCCTTTTTCCATCCCTGCTTCTGCCTCCCCATTTATACCCAACTGTAGTAAGATAAGGTATGACCTCCCTTATCTCCTCCAGCTAGCAGCAGGACCAGTGTCGGTCTCCTTGACCCCTCTATTCCCAGGGAAGTCACCTGGGTTTAGCGATAACCTTTCCACAATGATGGGGGGAGGCTTGGGGAGGGACAGATGATCAGGCAGGGACTGGGGGGTGTGTGGCGTGGAGGACCGAGGAGGTTACATGTTATTATCATTGCTGCAGATGAGGAAAATCACTGCACTTCCAATTTGGAGCCAAGGAGCCTGGATCCTTCTACTGGTCAAAAAAAAAACCAAAAAACAAAACCACTCTCATAAGATTTAGAACAAGACAGAATCTCAGAAACCATGTAATCTAATCCCTTCATTTCAGATGAAGAAATCAAAGTCTAGAAAGGGGAAATGATTTTAGTTCAATTCAGTTCAATGAACAGTAGACACCTGCCATGCAGAAGTCAAGAGTTTGGAGCTGGACATGCAAAGATAAAAAGAAAAAAAAATCTTTTCTCTCAAAAATATTATACTCTACTTACTGAGTGTGGAAGGAGACACAACATGTAAACAATGCAGTATGAAGAAATTTGAGGAGGGAGTGAACACAAATAAATGGTGGAGATTAGGGAAATTTTCCAGAGGAATTGAGCCTTAAAGAAAGAAAAGGCAGGAAGTAGTTCACTATAAACATGGGAAATGGCTTTTGCAAAATCATGGAGGCAAGAGGTGGCTGGAGTTTGGTGAATAGTTGGTATGGGATGTGATGTCCATGAAATGAAGTATTAGGAAATAAAACTGGAGAGGTGGGTGGGTGTCAGGTTGGAGAAGACCTTAAATACCAAGGTTATGGTGAAGTCCCAAAGAGATAATATATGGAAAGCATTCTGTGAACGTTAAATTGCTGTATGAATACTAGTTATTATGATTAATTAGGAGAGGAGAGGTCCAAAAAGGCTGAGGTCATAGCTAGAAAGCATCACAATTCTAAGCCAGTTTTCTGCCTCCAACCAAGTGTTCTTTCCAGTACACAAGGAGTGCAAGTGCGCGTGCATGCGTGCGTGCGTGTGTGTGTGTGTGTGTGTGTGTGTGTGTGTGTGTGTGTGTGTACCAAATAGAGCAAGAGCCAGGGCTTTTATAAATGGAGCTGCGACCCAAAGAAACATAAACAGAAGTTCTGAGGATCTGTGAGAAGCAGGGCTAAGGGGAACTGGGCCAGGGGAATTCAAGGGATCATAGGAACTAAAAGATAAATGAGTCATTCACTTAATAAACATTTATTAAGCATATACTATGTGCCAAACTATGCTAAGTGCTGGGGATACAGAGAAAAATAAAAGACAGCCCCTAATCTTGAGGAGCTCACAATCTATTTTTTTCCCTCTTTTAAAAATTTATTTTTAGATTTCAACATTCACTTCCATAAGTTTTCAATTTTCTCCCCCTCCTTTTCCCCTCACTTCCCAAGGCAGCACGCAATATGATATAAGGTCTAAACATACATTCGTATTAAACATATTTTTATATTGGTCATGTTGCACAGAAAAATTATAATGAATGGGAGAGAACATGAGAAAGAAAAAACAAAACAAAAAAGAAAATAGTCTGCTCCACTCTGCATTCCAACTCCATAGTTCTTTCTCTGGATATGGATGACATTACCCTCATGAGTCCTTTGGGATTGTTTAGGAGCTCACAATCTAACAGGAGAGAGACGTTTAAACAACTACACACAAATATGTGATCTACAGAATAAATAAGAAATCATCTACAAATGAAGGTAATAAAATAAAGAGGGGATAAGAAAGGCTTCTAGTAGTTCTGGTGAGATTTTAGCTGGGACTTGGCTGAGTGGAGGACAGACTGGAATCCAAAGAGACTTGTGGCAGGCAGATCAACCAGAAATCTATGACAGTAGTGCACAAGTGAGGAGATGAGGGCCTGCACCACGATGGTAGCAATATAAAAGAAGAGAAGGGGCATTTTGGAGGGATGTTACAAAAGGAAAAATCAACAGACCTTGGCAACAGATTAGAGATGAGGGAAGAAAGCGAAGAGTCAATGGTGACACTCAGGTTTCAAGCATGGTGGATTAATGGTGCCCTTTGATAGTATCAGGGGAAAATGGAAAGGGGGGAGGTTTTAGGAGGAAATATTATGAGTTTATCTTTGGACATGTTGAGTTTAAGGTATTTACAGGACATTCACTTCAAGGCTAGGAGATAGGTTAGGGCCAGATAATTGGATTTAAGAATCATCTGCATAGAGATAACTATCAATGAGATCACCAAGTGAAACAGTGTAGAGAAGAGAAACTAGGACAGACTCTTGTTAGTGGGCATGACCCAACTACTTATTATACAGTTTACAGAATAAGAATCTCAGCATTGCAAGGTGCCACAGGGGCCATCTTGCCCGGTACCAGAGCACTTGCCCTCTGTTCTAGTTAAGTTGCCTGAAGTCTACCTGGGAAGACAGTACCCCAAGGGACAGCCCACTCCAGTTGTGGGCAGCTCTAATTATTACATCAAGCCTCACCTAGCTTTCCATCAATTTCCATGTATCGTTCCTAGTTACACTCTCTGAGGCTAAGGAAAACATGTCTACTCTTCCTCCCATGAAACAGTCCTTCAGCTACTATCTTTCTGCTGTCTTTCACTAGTTTTAACCTATTTCCTTCTAATTATCCTTTTATGGCAGAGTCATTGCACCAACCTACTCATTCTCTTTTGGGCATGCTCCAAGCTTGGGGCTTTAGTGCAACGCAGACCAAACACTAAAGTATTACTTCTTCTATTACTTCTTTTTTAAGAACACTGCTTTCCTTGGCCGGCTAGATGGCGCTGTGGCTAGAGCATGGGCCTTTTAGTTCAAATCCAGCTTCAGATATTTAAAGCTATAAGACCTTGGGCTACTTACTTCTTAATCTTTGTCCCTCAGTTTCCTCATCTGTAAAATGGTAATAACAATAGTACCTACCTCCCAGAATTGTTATGTGGACAAGTTAATATTTGCAAGGTGTTTTGCAAACCTTAAAGTGCTATATAAAAGCTAGCTACTATTTTCTAAATGCCACCTCTGATTGAATTAGCATCTTTTGACTGTCATGTCCCTAATCCAAGAACTAACCCAAATTTTTTTCATGTAAACTGCTTTCCAGCCACATTTTTCCCATCCATTACTTGTGCAGGTGTTTTTTTTTTAAATATAAGTGAAGGATTTTAAATTTATCTCAATTTAATTTCATCTTATTGGACATGGTCCCTCATTCAAGCTGCCAAAAATCTCTTTAGATCCAGACTGTCATACAGTATATTAGCTATCCTTAGCTTTGGGTCATCGGAAATTGGATTTAAAATGTCATCTATGCCTTCATCCAAGTCATTGAGAAATGTCAAACAGCTCAGGACCAAAGACATCTAGATGATCCTAAAGGCATTCCTTTGCAAGCTGACATCAACTAACTAATGACTCACCCTTCCGGTCTGGTCATTCAATCAATTCAGAATCTACCCAGCTGTACTCTCACCTAACTCTTATTTTTTTCATCTTGGTCATGTGGACAACATGAGGAGATTCTGATTTTCTGATATATATTATATGTCTATAATGTGTCATTGATCTGTCAGCCTAGAAACCTGTCAAAGAAAGGATAGTTTCTGTCATCTGACATGACCTCTTTTCTTTGTAAAGTTATATTGTCTTTTTCTTTTCTATACGGGAATTTCTAGGATATAACTAATTTCCTCCCCCACTGAACCTTTCTTTAAAAAAAGCTAGCAACTGAATCTGATAAATTATTCAAAACTGCACCAATTGTATCCCATTTTTCTAGAGACCTATGAACTTATTTTCTCTTCTGCGTCAAGATTAGCATGACCTGGGGTAAAACACTGGAAATTAGAGCTACGGGATTCACTTTGTGACTCAAACACTGATCTGTCCCCTTCCTCTGGGCTTGCTTCAGTTTCTTTCTCTGCAAATCATGTGTCTTGGGATTCAAAGGGGGCCAAGATTTGAGTTCTAGGCACAATATTTGTATGGTTGGTATCTGTCCAAATCTATATATGGTTTGAATGGCTCTGTTTGAAATGGGGCATAGCTATCTCATCTGGGATCTGGCCCACCACTCTAAAAGGGAAGTGGGGAGCAGCAGGGGGGCAGTGCTGGCCATTTGCTCTCTCCCTCACTTCTGTGCAAACGGGGTATTGAGCTAAAATGACATCTCTCCAGCACAATTCAAGTGTTGGTAGTCTAGGGGTACAATACTTTGGGGCCCACTTTCCCTGATTATTCTTCTCAAAAGGAGGGAACACTTAGCTTCTTATTTTTACCAATTAATTTCCCACTAAAAGCTACTAACAGAAAAGACCATCATGAATAGCTAGTATTTTTTTTTATCAAAGTAAACAGTTAACAAAAATGAAGGGAGCTACAGAGATTAATAATAGAAGCTAGCATTTATACAGGACTTTCAGGTTTGCAAAGCACTTTACAAATATTATAGTAGGTAGGAGGAACAGACCAAAGAACAAACAAAATTTAAGCTTCAGCGGGAAGCGAAATAAGAGCTCAACTCAACCAAGGAGAGGAATAAGCTCACCAAACACATTACAGTCATTTTAGTCTCTAAAATCATAAACTCTGAAAGTCAATTGATTGAGACCTGGGGGCTGCCTGAGAGCTCCAGAGAGATCTCCAGTCACATCTCTGTGGCACGGGACACACAATTGACATTTATTAAATGCCAGGCACTGTGCTAAATACTGAGGATACAAAAAGAGGCAAAAGAAGGTCCCTGCCCTCAAGAAGCTTACAATCTAATGGGAAAAGGAGAAGTCCAGCAAAATGTAAGACTGAGAAAGGAAGAGTCAACTGTCAATTGGGGATATCAATTCAATTTCTACTTAGCACCTTAACCATGCATTTCAGTCAGGCTTCATCTAGACAATTCTGTTCAGTCCTTGGGGCCCCTGGAAAATGTCCCAAGTAAAAGATTATGCCAAGGCTGGATTGAAGAAACTGGAGATAGTTATCCTAGAGAAGACTTAGAGGGACATTTTGGCATCTTCAAGAATTTGAAAAGCTGTCATGGTGAAGCAGGATTTAGAATTATTCTGCTTCTTGGATGTTACAAAGTTGTACATTTTAGGCTTGATGTAAAGAATAGCTTACTAACAAAAATAGTTATCATCCCAAAGTGGAATGGGCTACTCTAAGACCCATCTGCAGGGAAGTCTTTAAACAAAAGACTTGCCAGGTATGTGGGGGGGCGGGTTGGGGACAGGGCCAGGGCAGGGTGGGGGGTGGGGAACTTTTGTTCAGGTCTCTGTTTGGACTCCATGCCTTCTGGTATTCTCTTCCTACAACAAGAATTTGTGAAAGGTACCCCACCCCTCTTTGGTCCTGGATGCAGAAGGAAGATGACAAAGGAGTCTTCTTCATTCTGTAAGCTTAGAAATAAGATGCACACTTCCTGCCATCATTGTGGCTCCAAGGCAAAGCATCTTTAGAAGTCATGTATGTCAAATGTTGATACCCTATTAAACACAAGAAAAAGTATAACTAGAGTACCAAGCTGAGAAACTCACCACCACTGGTACTGGTCAGTGAGGCATCTATGAATTCCATGAAGGAACAATAAGACACCTAAAACCTGAGAGCAGATTTTACATTAACTAGTTCATTTTGACTCAACTGTTTGTTAAAATAAATATTCTAAGTAAAAAGAGACACAGAGACTGGAAGGAAGAAAGGAATGAAGGAATTATAAAAAACAATAAAAAAGAGAAACAGTCCTTAATCTGTAGAAGTTTACATTCTACTGGGATCAGGGAAGACTCAATAATCAGAGGAATGGATGTATACAAACAGGGAAGACACTGCAGGCGCCCATTCTAAACAAAGAGAAGGAAGAGGGAAAGAAGAGAACTGAGGCCAGAGGTGTCAAATAAGAAATCCAATAGTGCATGAACCAGATTAAAATGTAATTGGGAAATATCTAAGAAAACAAATAAAAATACAATTAAACATCAATAACACTACATTTTAAAGCTAAGTCAATATGCTGCCCACAGAGATTCTAAAGTACTGGATTAGTGGCCCCCCATTTCTATTTGAGTTTGACACCACTGAGGTAGACTACAAAAAGTGAGATAAGCCTAAGAGAACCCTGAATGTCAGAACCACTGAATCAAGTTAGTGAATGAAACTCAAGAAGTTTCTATGAACAAAAAACATTTGAAAACATTCCCCACAACTGGTTTATGTAGTCTGCTTAAAGAACTCCCAATGTGCTTACACTTCTAGAGGCAGCTCATCTTTCCAAAGATATTTATAAAATCACTTAGTATAGTCTGATACATAGTAAGTACTTAATTGCTTCTTTCTCTTCAGGCTTCCTTTTAGGACATATTTTCTAGTACTCACCATCCTGGCTGACTTCTTCTGAATCTTCCTTGTTTGTCTAAATCTTTCCTAAAATATGATGCCCAGAACTGAGCATGTTCTCCAGATGTAGCCTAACAGAGCACATATATATCATAACATTTACTCCCTACCTCTTCCTAGACCATGATATAACTAGAATAAAAACAGCTGCATTGGGTGCCCTATCACATTGTTGATTCATTTAACTTGTGGTCTGGATGGGGTACAGACTCTGGGAACCTCCTGGAACTCTCCTTGAATTTTCCCACTTAATCTGGTTGGGTATGAAAATATCCAAATCTATTACCTTAACCTTAGCCTGGCCCTCCCTTTTCTGTTACCTCCCAATTGCCTCCAGCAGTTTCCTACCCTAGATCACATCAGAATCCCACTCTCTTGATTCTGACCTGTAGTCACCCCAGTTCTATCAAGATCCTCCTTAGCTCCTCCTCAAGACCTTCCCTAAACCCCTCCTCCCATCACCCCAGACTACTTGGCCAACTCTAGATCCCTCCCACAGTCTTTCTGTATATAAGTTCCTTCTTGTCTCCATGAAGGGGCTCAGATTCTATCTGGCCCCATTGTCAATATAAGCATCGCAAATGGTGAAGCTTCTTAAGAGTCAGCACCCAGTGTGGCAAATCTTTGATAAACATTGTTTTTCTTTGACTGTAAGAAGGCTTGAGTTGAATTCATTCAGGTAGGACCCAATGTGTTGGTATTTTGAGGTCCCAAGCACCCCAAAACCTCAACATTATGGTTGCCTGACCTCAACAGTTCCCTAAAGTCCCCAGATTTTCTTTGGTTTTCACATTGTCTTTAGAAAGTTTATTTTAGAATTCAGGTACAGAAATAAACATTTATCCCTATTAAATGTCATTCTATTTGGCCTATTGGTTTGAGCATGTATTGAATCTGATCTCTTGTTAGAATGTAGCCTAAGTTATCTAATACCCTCCAAAAGCTCTGTTTCATCTGCAAATATGACAAGTATATTATATAGCTCTTGCCTTCATAAAGTTGGATCTATCCAATAGAAAAGTTTCTTTCTTGAGATCACCTATCATCTCCAATTTCAAATCTGTACCCCTAGCACCTAGCACCACTGTACCTAGCACATTAACTGGCACTTAATACTTGATGCTCAATAACAATGATCAGTGACAAAAGGTCAGTAGATAGTTAGCTCCCTGGGGCACTGTTTTACACCAGAGACCTTCCTCTGAGGCGCCCAATATTGACTCATTAATTTGAGTCCAGTCATTAAATCAGTTATAATCCTATCAGAGAGTACACTGTATCACCTAGCACATGGAAAGCTTCTCCGTTTTATCACAAACATATGCAAACAAAAATGCTTTGTTCAAATCTATAGTATTCCTCTGTACCAATCTAGTTTCCCTGGTAAACAAGAGGGAAAAAAGAAATGCAAAGTTGCCAGATCTGACATATGTAAGGGGGGTCTTTATGATCACACTTCCCTGCCTAAGTGTTCAGCCAACTCCTTAATAGTATTTTTTATGATTTTTTCCAAAAATAGAAGTTGAGCTTACCAATCAACAAAAGTTTTCAGGCTCCACTCCATTCCCTTTTTTGAGAATTACAGCAACAGTATCTGCCCTTCTCCAATCCTGTAGCACATTTCTTATTCTCTGAGATCTCCAGGACTCAAAAACAACACACCCTGCCCCCCCAAAAAAGAAATTGATCTCTAGAAACTTACATTCTACTGAAATCAGGGAAGACTCACGGATGAAGGAATGGAGGAAAATAAACAAAACAAGGCAAACATTTGACATTCCAAACAAAGAAAAGGAAGAAGACAAAGAGAATGAGATGATGAGAGGTGTAGACAAAAGATGTCAAACATGAAACCCACAGGCACATTTTAGGGTCAGCAGTCACATCTGTTCAAAACATTAATTTTGCATTAAGTTGTAATCTGTTCAGGTCTAGCAATTTGAATTGAGGACAGGTACTTAGGAAACCAGAGGCTATATATCTTTACCCCTATCATAAGAGTTTCCATTCCCCACTAACCATTTTCATTCTATCCTCATCTCAAGTTGGTATTTTTCACCCTAACACAACAACGATACTATAATACCTGTGATATGGTGAAAGAACCATAACACTTGTTCTTGGATGCTAAAGTTGATTCAGTAAGGATGCTGAAGATAATATATGACAATCACTATTTCTTGGACTGTCAGACCCATTTGGGATGCTGTTGTAGTGGGGATTTGGGGTGTAGGCTACAGACTGACCATCTGAAATTCTGGAATAAGTTTTCTTATTGAATTAAATGGAATTGATCCTGTGTTACATGCTGGGAGGAGAGGGGATACTCTATCTTCATGGAGTTTACAATCTATAGAGGGATAGGCCACATGCACAAATGTAAACCAAATATCATTATAATTGTTGCTGCTCTCCAAAGCTCCTCCTCTACTTTACCTGATTACCAAGTGAACTCAGGATACAAGAGTTTGTAGTTTATATTGTGAATATTTTTGAGCAGAGAAATGATAAATAAGTAGTGCACTGGGGAAGATTCTCGAGTCAAAGCAGGGCAGGATAAATCTGAGAGGGAAAAGACTAGCTTGGAGGTGAGGAGACCAGTTAGGTTACTACTATAATAATTCAAGATGAGAGCCTGAAACTAGAGTGATGAAAGTGAGGCAGAGACAAGAGGAGGGCATGGATCAATAATGGAGAATGATGAAGCCAGGAGACAAGTTAGGAGGATGCTATAAAAATTCAAACAGGAGATGATGAGGGCTTTAACTCAGCTATCATGTAGATCCATTGGTGGTGCTTGAAGAGAGGAAATCTATGCAGAGGCAAGAGTGAGAGTGCATGCCAAGTACATCCTCTTTTGGACATGCCTGAGTTTGAGATGTCACTAGAATATCTAGTTTGAAATGTCCCAGAAAAGTTAAGTAATGTAAAGAGGCATCAGGAGAGAACCTGAGAATGGAATTAATCTACATAAAAGGTATTTGTCAACATAGGGACTGAGTTCAAATTCTACCTCTGATCCTTATGTATCAAAACCCATGTATGTGCCCATGTAACCTATGGATCTAACCCTAATGTCTAGAGGGAGAAGATGACCTTGGACCACAGCCCCTGAAGAGCATAATGATTTCAAAAAGGAGATCAAGAAGGTACCAACCCATCCAACAGGTTGGAAGAGAATCAGGAATACGTTGGATTGTGAAAATTCAGAGAGGAGAACAACCAGAGGCTCTTATTGGGGACGGGGTTAACGACAACGTCAAATGCTGCAGACAGATCAAGGAGGATGAAGACTGATAGATTTCAGGTTTCCAGATTCTCTGGTAATTTTGGAGAGGGAAGTCTCAGTCAAGAGGCAAAGGGTTAACTCCAGAAAGAAAGTGGAGGCAACCCCATGAAATTGTGAGAGTTCCTAGACAGTAGATGGGGAAGGAGGAGGTTGTGTTTTTGTTTTTTGTATCTTCCCAGTGCTTTCACATTATACTAATTTAATAAATTAGTCTTTTTAAAAAAGGAATTTGAGGAAAGGATGATAGCCAGAAAGTTTTTTAAGGATGGGGCACTGGGCCTGTTTGGCTGCAGAGAAGGAACCAATTCAGAAAGGCTGAATTTTGAAGAGAATGGAGATAATGGAAGTTGAAATTTGTTGAAAACTGGAGATATTAGGATCCAAGGACCCATGTGAAGAGTTGGCCACTTGACTAGGAGACTAGGAAAAGAGTGTTAGAGGATAATATGTCAATGATATTTTGAGTTGGGGAGAAGAGGGAGCTCACATATAGAATTGTCTCAGTTTTCTCAATAGATGTGAGATAATCAGTTGAGAAAGAGGGAAAGGCTGAGGATGGAAGAGAAGGTTTGAAATGATTTCTGAGGGAGTGAGATTATTAGAGAATTTAAAAATTGCCTTGTTGCAGGGAGGGTCCAGTTGATGTTAGATAACATGATTGAAACAAACTTGTATCTACATCTATCTCACAGGTTTGTTGTGAGAAAAATGCCATAAAAACCCTTGGGGGCAGGGATCAGAGTCCTATGGGACTTCAGAGAGGGAAATTGAGATACACAGGATTCCTATTGTTTGAAATATTCAAGGTCATGTCTCCTTCAGGAGATGGGCTTTTCTCATCCCTGCAAGTTGCTAGCATTCTCCTCAATCCCTGAAATTACTTTGTAATTCTATTTTATACATTTGGTATTTACTTATACATTTGGATACAATGTTGCTCCTCCAAGCCCTTTGTAAGTTTGTTTCATTTTTGTCTATTAATCACCACCTCCTGGCATAGGTAAAAGTTTTTTGAACTGAAGGCTCTCTAGCCTACTCATCATTTTACAGAAGAGCCCAGAAAAAGAACGTAAGTGACTTTGTGTCACACAGTTAAGAATAGCAATCAGGACTGTACTCTCAGAATGCTATTCAGTGTTTCCAATGAGCTAAATTATATCATCATCCAAAATACTATTGAGAGTTTGAGTGTGGGTGGGATGGATAAAGGTCCCCCACAATTTAGCTTAAATTTCTAGCTTAAGATAAAAATCCACTACACTCCCCAACATACTAGTAAAGTTCACTAACAGTATGAGGTACAAGAGCCAGAAGTCACAGCATCTTTTAGAGAGAAGAAATCTCCCTCCCCCATCCCCAAATCTGGAGTAACAGGGTTTAGATGGTTTTGAAATTCATACCAATAGAACCTCAGTAAATTCTACTCCAGTTTTAGAATTTTTAAAGGCAAAATGTTAGGAAGCTGCAGAAGCCAAAAATTTTACTTCAGTCTAAAACTAACTCTTTGTAACTCAGACACCAAAGCACAAGAATGACTGTTATCAGATGTTCCTGATTCTCAGGAAAGGTTATCTCCTGAGTGTTGGAGTAAAAGGGAAGAAAGGATAGCCTGGAGAAATCTTGGAAAGCTGTTTGGGAAATGCTTTTGAAATAGACCTTTTTATAAGTAATAACAAGCCTTAAACCCAATTCACTCTGGAGCTCATAGTTTGGACAACAGGTCCTTGCTCTCCTAGCACAGAGTAAAAGTAAATAATAAAGAGTTTCTCTTTTGGCCAGGAACTCTGAGGGTCTTCCTCTCCCACTTTGATTTTTTTTAATTAAAGGGGCCATCCCTTGAGTAACTACTTAAAGAGATCTATTCACTGAATGGGCATTATCTCACTCAAAAGTGAGTACCCAAAAATAACTTATTATAAAAGGGTCAGGGTCTCCCACTGCATCCTGGGCTATCTCCAGTCATCCTGATGAATATCTGGTCACTGGACCCAGATGGCTCTGGAGGAGAAAGTGAGCAGCTGGTGACCTTGCACAGCCCTGTCTCATTCAAAGTCAACTGCAAGTCATGTCATCCTCTCCCTGATGTCACCGTCCTCTTTCAGAAGGAAGGAAAAATACACCAAATAACTAGCAATAATAGCTAACATATAGCTTTAACTATGTGCCAAGCACTGTACTAAAGGCTTTAGGATGATCATCTCATTTGGTCCTCACAATACTGGGAGGCTAGTGCGATTTATCCAGACAGAAATTAAGTTAATTTGCCCAGGGTTCACGAAATAGCCAGAAAAG
Source organism: Potorous gilbertii (assembly GCA_028658325.1). Lineage (NCBI taxonomy): Eukaryota > Metazoa > Chordata > Mammalia > Diprotodontia > Potoroidae > Potorous > Potorous gilbertii. The sequence goes on along the minus strand of CM053773.1, from coordinate 186,072,500 downwards.
TCTTTGGATTCAAATTTGAAGTCAAGTCGTCCTGACTCCAGGCTCAGTTGTCTATATTCACTTCATCACCTAGTTGCCTCAATTTTGGGGGTCGAAAATTGTCTTAGCAAGAATCATATAAAGTCTAAGGAAGAGCTGGAGAAACCATCCTTAAAATCACATTACAAGTACAACTCCATCATGCACAGATAAAGAAGAAGGCTCAGGTCCAGAAAGGGAAGAGTGACCTTGCCCAGGGTCTCATACAACAGCCTACAAGTAAAGGATTTTAACTTTTTTAAAACTTGGACCTCTGGATTCCAAATGCAGGGTGGTGGGAAGGGGGCGGGGGGAGGAGAGACTGTACTTCAATCCTGTCACCTCCGGACCATTCCAGGAAGGCTTCCCGGAGGCGCCCGGCTGGCAGATAAACCTCCCACGGGGTCCCTAGGAGCTGGCCACGGGTGCCGACATACTGGCTGGCGGGTCCCAGTTCTGAACTTTGCTTATCTCTACTCATTAGGGAGTCCGCTAATTAAGTCCCCCGCCCATTCAGAAGACCTTTCGCGAGCCGGATAAGTCGCCGCCTGCCAACACCAGATAGCAGCAGACGCTGTCTGACAGCCTTGACCTTTCCTGCCCGCCAGCCGGTGGCTCAGCCCGGCGTGGCGCGGGTCGGAGAGAGGTATGTGGGGGGCCGGGGCAGGAGGGGTGGAAAATCCGGGTTCCGCAGAACGAAGTGCTTGGCTCCCCCCTCCCACCACCGGACTAGCGCATTGTGACGTCAAGAAGCCACGCCCCTCATTTCAGACACTATACAGAGAAGGGGGCCTGTGACGTCACGAATCGGAGAAGGGTGGTGACGGCAGAGAGAGAGGCAAGGCTAACATCTGGTCCCGAACGGAGGGTGAAAGTAGGAACTCTGTGCCGCAGGACAGGACTACGGTTCCCGCCTGCCCTTGCAAGAAGCGCACGCGCACTCCCCCTCTAGCCCACAGGCACGGCCCACTCCTTACTATCTCTTCTAGACGAGGTGGTGGGTGGGTGTTCTCCCCCCACCCCCACTTCGAGATGACTGACACAACTTAGTCCAATAGAAAGACGTATTCCCACTAGTAGTCCAATCGCAACCTTATCAGTACTATCTCTTCCCCCACCCAGCCGACTTTCAGGCTTTCTCGCGGGAGTGATGGGCTCCACTTCCAGTCGGAGAGAAGTTCCGTTTGATGGGCGTGGGTGCGGCTGAATCGGGGCACCGGGTGTTCGAGCGGGCGCTGAAGAGCGTGCCTATAATCCAATAGTCTTGAGAGGCTGAAAAACGGACAGCAGCACTGCCCTATCGCTTCTCGAGGCGCTTCCAATCGGTGCTGCCACCGCCCTCTCTTGTCTGACGTAAGTAGGGTGGGTAGCAACAGTTGCCCCGGTGAAGGAAACGGAGGCGCCATAGCCACGGTAGTCGTGGCGACCAAGCAACCCGGCAACGCGAGTCAACAACAACAACCGCCCCGGCCGACCCCCCCCGCCCCCCCGCCCGGCTCCGGGACCCTGGCAAATTCCACCCCCCAAAAAAATCTTCTCCGAGGCCCCCCGGAAACCCCCTCGGCGGACAGAAGTGGGGGAAAGCTGAGGTAACGGGGGCGGCCCCCGAGGCTGCGGGCCGGGCCGCGGGCGGAAGGACAGACGGGGTCTATTGCGGTGGAGGTCCTCCTGTAATTACAGTCCGGAGGGGGGGAAGGGGGCGGGCAGTCAAAATGGCGTCTACGACGCCCCGGCTGCAGCTTGTCGGGGCTGTGCCGTGGGGGAGGGGGGTAAAAGGCGGCGGCGGCAGCGGCTGCAAGGGCGCTGTGCTGGAGGGAGGACAACACCCCTTCCCCCTCCGCCCTATTGGGTCCGACCCCTCCCGGAAGGGAGGGCACTACCCGCCTCTCTGTGGAGACTGGCGGGGCGGGACGGGGAGGGGGGGGGGGC
>CM053773.1:185976475-186070053 GCA_028658325.1 Potorous gilbertii | reverse complement strand
TCTCTGTGGAGACTGGCGGGGCGGGACGGGGAGGGGGGGGGGGCTTTTATATCGGGAGGTGGGAAGGGGCGGAGCCCAAGGCGGGGCCTTTCTGTCAGGTGTGGGCGGAGCCAATAGGGAGGTTGGTTGCGGGGGTGGGGGGGGGCGGGGAAGGCAGTGTGGAGAGCAGAAGAGGAAGCCTGGGTAGAAGATGGGGTTGGATCGACTAGAGCCAATCAGCGAAGAGAGTGAAACCCTTCTGGAAAATGGGCCCTGGCCTTTTGGGGGGCACTCTAACTTGCAATCCCTTAGTTCCGAATCGACAGCTCTTCAGTTTTCAAACTGTCAACTTGGGCAAAGTTTTGCTGGCTCTCTGGGCCTCAGTTTTCCCCTTTGTAAAATGGGTTGAATAATTCACTTTCCCCCTCCCCCTTACCAGATATCCAACCAGTTGTTGACTTTTCACCCGGTGGTTTTCTCACATTTATTTTTAAAAACGAGTTCTCTGTTGTTTGCTTGAATTGTGTTACCTGAGTATCTATATAGCCTTCTCCATTTAAATACTGATCTCAGCTAAGATTTTTAAGTCCTCGCATGCTTTTCTCCTCCTAGGATGACAGATTGTTCATGGCCTTGAGAAGGTTAGTTGGAAGTTTCATTGAGGAGTTATTGGCTAAGAAAGGTGGTGAAAGGGGCCAGACTTGGTGCTGGCTTAAAGGACAGGCCTGGTTCCAAGCAGGCCAGATGTAGTCTGTTCCCAGGGTAGAGAGGCAATATTTCTAAAGCAAAAGAAAGCAAGTTATTTATACCTTTTGTGTTTTATCAATGGTAAGGCTCAAGTCTTCAGATGTGATGTGATGACTAATAGGTGTAAGCCTTTAAGACTTAACTACCCTCTAACTTCCTCACCTTTTCCTCTCTTTCAGTAATGGATATTAAGTAATGCAAAGTGTTATTCTGAAATTTCTCAGAGTCCTTGAGCTGCTTCTCATATCCAGACACAAGTTTTTTTGGTGTCAGTCAAGCCCCAGCCAATGTCAACTAGGCCATTTTAAGCTAGTCACATGTCCCAGAAGAGGTGCCAGCTGTCAGTATCATATGTGCAGAAGTGGGATGCTGTGGTAGGGACAGACTAGCCCAATAAGTGTATTGAAACCCCTTCTGCAGTTTGTAAAACCAGCTTCTTTCTGTCTATTAGATTAGAAAGAAAATGCCTGTGTCTTGGTTCAGAAAGGGCCAACCATTGGTTGGTGTGGGTTCAATTTGTTAAAGTGGCAGAGAGGCCAATAGCACTGTGTTTATGATCACTCTGGGGCTCTTCATCAGAGATCAGAGCTGTTTCATTTAAGATGTGAGTTGTAAATCTCCAGCTTGCTATTGCTGTCTTATAAAAAATTTAAAATCTTTTTTCATTAAACAAGGCCTGACTAAAACCTTATTAGTTTCAGCCTATCCATTTTTTTTCTTCCCAAACAGCATTTAAGTTTGGGATCTGAGCTTTATAAAAGTAACCTTTAAAAAGGAAACAAATATACTTGATATAAGTTGGCCCACTCTTGAACAAAAGATGAACCCATTAGATAGATGATGATTAAACAGGAAATGTATTTCCATCTAGGAAATCCAAAAGTCCAAGGAGATTTTAGCATTTTTTGAAAGTCCAGAGTAGACCCAAACCCTAAATCCTGAATTTGCTGCATTAGCAGATACTGTATTTCAAGTTCGTGATAACCTTACAAATTCAATCTACAAACTTTTTAACTCCTTGCAGCCTAGGTAGAGCCAATATTATCATTAGCATATCTCTTAGAATTGTAGTGTTTGCATTTTTCTCTTTTTTAATTTAGGAAAGCAACAATCTAAGGTAAAATTACTGGTGATAGTTTGATTTTAAAGGGTTGGAGTTAGAGTTAAGGTATGTGTGATATGCAAGGTAGAGTAGAAAACTGGCCCTTAGTTCAGTCAGACTCTTGAAAGTTTGTCCAGAGAATCTCAAGCGTTGGGCTCTGGCCCATCCTTGGTCTGTAGAGGAATCTCCTTTACAACATCTACAATAAATAGCCAATCAGCCAACCTCTGCTTAAAGGTCTCCACAGTCATTCCTCCCAGAAAAGCCCAGTCTACTTTTGAAAAACTCCAATTGTTAGGATGTGGAGCTTTTCTTCAACCTCCCACGGTTGTTTCTAGTTCTGCCCTCTAAGGCCAAGTAGAATAAGAGGCCCCTTCCAAATCTCAATTCCATGGTGGTTCTCTTTTGTGTTATTTCTTCTGATCTTTGAAGATAGCCAACATATCCCTAAGGCTCGGCATTCCCATTTCTTCACCTGATGTTAGTCCTCCTGGATTCATTCTAGTCTGTCAATATTTTTCAATTCAACAAAAGTCAGTTGATCCCCTGCTATGTCCAAAGTAACGTAGTAAGGGCTAGAGCTTACAAAGAAAAGCACTAAATAGTGTCTGTCTTCAGAAAGCTTACATTCTACTTCTTATGTCATATGCCACCCAGAACTGAATACAGTCACTCCAGATACATGGTCTGATCCAGGCAGGTCACAGAACTCATTTTGGAACAATGTGCATCTACAAATATTGCCTAGTAATGGATGTGGAAATTCCCTGTGGCTTTCTGGATAGGAAACATTAATTTTCTTAACTCCTTCCTCTACCCTTGGAAAATAGGGAAAGACTTCTTTTCTCCCTATGGTTTGGTTCCCAAGATGCAAAACAATTTGCTTGAGTGAAGAAGGAACAGGATTCTTCTATACTGTACTATGCCATGCACTTTCCAAAATGCATCCTTGAGTTGGTAACAAAAGCCAAGCAGCTCAGGAAAACACCGGTAGGGCCTTTCTAGCAATGTCCCATTCTAGAGCTGGCATCCCCACCCCTTTCCTTTGAACCACCCTGATTCCTGTGTAGGAGGAGGAAGAGGCAGGGCAGAACCAAACCAGGCCCTCCTAAGGATGTCAGACTCACACAATTGGCAGTTCCTCCAAAACACTACCTTTATAGGGACACTAAATGGCTTTCTCTGTAGCCCTCACCTATGGATCAACCTCTTTTTTTTTTTTCAGTTGATTAGTCCTTTGTAACTCTTTGTGATCCATTTGAGGTTTTCTTGGCAAAGATAGTAGAGTGGTTTACCATTTCCTTTTCCAGCTCATTTTACAGATGAGGAAACTGAGGCAAACAGGGTTAAGATACTAAGTATCTGAGACCAGATTTTCACTGAGTTCTTCCTGACCTGAGGGCCAGCATTCTATCTACTTTGGCACCAGCTGTCTTAGGCATCTACCACTGGAAGTCTTTATCCAACCCAGTAATATATGCCTAAGTGCCACTTACCCAGATAAGGAGTTATTGACATCAAATCAGGTAGTCACCAATCCCTTCTGGGAGTTGACTGCCTTACTCAGAAGGAGCCCAATCACTTCCTAGTTGTCATTTGGTTCAGATGAAAACTGAGAGAGGCTTACTTGTTTGGATTCCTGGAGGTGCTGTCCATACACACGCATGCGCGTGCACATACACACGCACACACACACACACATAATTAGCTCTAAAAGGACAAAGTTTCTCATCTCAGGAGTTCCTGTAAAGATTCATTCATAAGATTCCCTATTAAAGAAACAGGGCAACTTTTAAAGAGTGTTCACTATATGGCTCTCTTTGCTGAAGTTTAACTTAGGCAAAGTAGATCTAAGTTCTCTTTTGCTAGACCAGATCTTCCCAACAATTATGCCCATAGTAATCGCTTGGATTTTCCCAGACAGAGGAGTTATTAGGGTAATGGATACTTCCCTCCCATTTTAGCTTTCACTTAGCCCCAACTTATTTACCTTTTTCTTGGTCCTGATGTTCTTCAAACTCATGTTTCCAAAGGGAAGCAAGGGATGGATGAAAGATCTAAAAACCTTTTGGGGTTAGTGCATTTGAGAAATAACCCAAATCATTGAGGCTAATTTCCTGTTGGACTGGGATTGCCTGAAGGCCAGATTCCTAGTCTAGCCAACAAGATTTGGAAAGCCTGATTCATCTTCCTCTAAAAACAGCCATACTCGTTCTCTGTTCTCTGTGTTCCAAACAAACCGAATAGGCTCCCAGGAATTGTCAGAACGTGACCTGTTCCATTACAGGGACAGATGGTGGACCTGTCTTTTCATTGCTTAGAGGTACAGAGCCTTCCTGTATGTGGGCACAGGGCATCTCCCTTCTGTGAGACTGAAGGCTAACTCTAAGAGAATGCTTGCTCTTCATGCTCTGATGAATGCTGAAACATTTGTTCTGCCCATACTAAAATCCATCATATCAAATGAGATGAATTTGTGAACCTTTTAGCACAGTGCCTGACACATAGTAGGTGCAATATATAATAATTGCTTATTCCTTTCCCTTTCTTTCCCCCTTCCCCTTCTTATAATCCACCTGTGGCCTTGGCTGTTACTCTAATGTCCTTGAGAGAGTAATTTGAGTCAGAACTGGGAAGACCACAAGCTCCCTATATTGCCCTATCCATCCCTCTTCTGGCCCATCACCACTTACATTGTGTATGTGTCCAGGGTAGTCCCCAGTGATGAAACCTTTAAGTCCTAGGTGTCCCAGCTACTCTTCTCCTTAGCCTTTTCTGCCTAGCACAGATGCAGACAGACCCTTTCTGCTCCTGTCAGCACTCCCTTCAAGAGGGCCTCTAAACTCATAAAGATGTTTCCCACCTTTGGAAGGAAGGGCTGCTTTTTGGTGCTGACCTCACCTTGTTAAAGTTTCAAAGAATTCTATAACCATGCCTCCCTGCTCACACCTATTATGGTTCTAATCACAACCCCTGAGCTCAGCCTTTGTATATTGAAGAGTCCTTGTTTCTGTAGTCTCTCTCCTCAGGCATGGGTCAACTCCCTACCTGCTAGGACTCTTTCGTTTTTTGTTGTTATGCTCTGAGCATTCTCTAGTTCCATTTAGTCTCCCTAGAGATTGGGCAATGGAGTTTGAGTTATGAACACACCACAGTTTTTTATAAAGAAAGAAGCAAGGTTTTCTGATTTTTTAAAAATCTTTTTTGATGATGCTTGACATTTTCTTGGCCTTTTTGACAATGGCAGTACATTAGGTTAGGTCAGTGACCTCCCGCCATATTAACATTTACAAACTTCTTTCCATCTTGTTGAGGTCCCTTTGGAAAGCATTCTTCTTATAAACCTCTCTAGCATTAGTTGCTCCTTCCCTTATGTTCCCTAATGGGCTAGGAGGATGAGTTCTCACATACTTTGCTCATCATTGCCACTTTCAGACCCTCCTTCTTCCACCATTACTCAGAAAACTCTTCCTTTAAGGTTTATTCCATCTATATTACAAGTCCAAATTCTTGTTCCTTTTATGTACTAGCCCTATTATAGGATCATTCTTTAAGGAAGAGGCAGACCTAAATGTGATGTAAGTACAGAGAAAAGAGCCAGTAATAGAAAAAGAGGGAATATGAGAAAGAGGAAATGATAGATTGAGTGAACTCCTGGAGGTGATGGGAAGGGAGAAAAATCTTTTCCTTTGAGAATACACAAAAGTATTCTCAGAGAATTTGTACCTGGCTTGTTCTCTCTCTCTCTCTCTCATAGTAAAAGACTTTAATTCAGTTTAACAGGCATTTCCAGAGCACCAACTACTCTGGCCAGACAGGCAGAGGCAGAGGGGTATGGTACATAGGGAGTTGGCCTTAGAGCCAAGAAGAACTGACCTTAGGCCCTCCTTCTGACACATGTTGGCTCTGTAGTCCTGGGCAAGTCACTTAATCTCAGTTCTATAGGAACTTTCCAAGTCTGTAAGTAGTAGAGAAGGTTTTGCCCTTTGTGGGTAGAAGTAGTGCCATCACTGGGAATTTCCTGTACCAATGCTAGGAACAGGGAATAAAAATTCAAAAACAACTAGTTCTTGTCTTCAAGGATCCTACATTTTACTAGAAGTTACCACATATACAGAACCAAATACAATACAAAGAAAATTGAGGGGAAAGAGAAGACTAACAATCAGGAAATGCCACGTAAGCTGAGTTTGGAAGAAAGCAGAGATGAGGAGGGAGTACCTTTTAGCCTTGAGGATCCACATCTGGAACTTTGCCACCTCTGTGTCTTTGAATCCTAAAATGACTTCTCTTTCCATTTATCTCACCTGTTCTTTGGCCTCATCACAACATCCATTTAGTCCCCCTTGTACTTCCCTGTTCTTCTAGTCCACCATTCCCTACTCTGCCCTGGTTTGGAGTTATTGCCTTTCTTTGTATCCCTAGCACGTAGCCCATTACTGGCACCCAGGTACTAACCACGTGTTAAAGTTGACCAGTTCAGCTGTGCTTTGTCTTCTTCCCCAAAGTCCCTTGCTCCTTTATAATACTACTATTCATTCCCTGCATCACTCCTACTGTCTGCCTTCTCCATTCATACTCCAGAGCTGCCATCCACCACCGAAAGATATTATTACACAGTGCCCACTGTGGGTCCTTTACTAATTACTTAGTCAACAAGCATTTATCAAGCACCAACTATGTGCTAAAATTTTTATTATCTCCTCTCCTCTGGGATCTCACTGCTACACAGTCATCCCTGTATTTTGCCTTGATTGACTATCCCATTCTTTTTAAAGTGTGTTACAAATCTTCTCTTCTCTTTTTCAACCCCTAAAACCACCTGTGCTTCCAGCAGATGCCTTTGCCTCTTTCTTCTCTGAGAGAATATACTGAGGCCATCTGTCATGATCTCCCACTTCTCCCCTGCTCGATTCCTTAAAACTCCTCTTACATTTTCACTCATCCTTGCCTCTTGTAATCTGGTCCCTGAGGAAGATAAGGTTCTTCTTATCAAGGCCAATTTTCTACCTGCCCTTCCTGTATCTTTCTCCAGGAGTTAACCTTATCCATCATTCTTTTTTTATCTTCACTCTTCCAGTTTAGTTACTTTTTTCTCTATGCCTATACAATACTTGGTCTGCCTTATCCTTTAAAAAAAAAAAACCTTCACTTAAACCTTCCATTCCTTCCAAATGATCATCCCATATCTCTTCTTCCTTTCACTGCTAAACTACTTGAAATAGTTGCCTATACTTATTGACTCCACTTCTTAAAACCCTTGCAGTGTGGCTTTTGACCACACCATTCTTCTGCTTTCTTCAAGGTTACCAGTGAGTGCCCCCCCTCTTTTTTTTTGAAAAATGTTTTTGATATCTTTATTTGATATCTTCATTTACAAATATTTCCCTCTCAAAGGAGTCCATTACTCGTAACAATTAATAAAAAACAAAAGAAAGTGACAGGTGAGGAAGTGAAGGGTGCAAGGAAGGCAGTTCAGCAAAACTAACCAATATTTCAACTCATTCGACTGTGTAGGCATTGTTCCACACCCATAGTTCCCCACATGTACAAAGGAAGAAAGGAAGTATATCTTCTGCCTTTCTAAGGACCAGGCTTGATCACTGACTGACCTTTAGCTACTAAAATCTCTTGGTCTTTTCTTACCTCTCCATCGCCTTTTGCCTTTCACACTTGTGACACTGGAACACCCCCTTCTTCAGGAGGAGGTTTTCTTCCCTTGGCTTCTTCTGTGATGCTTCACTTCCCTGGTTCTTTGACCTAACCTATTTCTTGTCATTCTCTTTTGTTAGATCATCTCTTGTCTCCTGACCCCTTACTTTGGGTGTGCCCCAGTGTTCTATCTTAGGCTCTCTTCTGTGTATTCTCTGTACCCTCTTGGTTAGTGCTTAATAATCTTACCTGCTTCATGTTTCATTTCTGGGCAGATGATGCCCACATCTACATGTATTTCTCTAAGCTCTCTCCTTAGTCCAGCCCCACAGCACTGGCTGCCACTAAACATTTCCAAAGTGTCCCTTAGGGATCTCTAAAACAGAGCTCATCTTCCCCTAAAACCCACCCCTCCAGACTTCCCGATTTCCATTGAAGGCTCTATCCTATTGTTATTTATCCAGGTTCATAAACTGAGGAGTCATGCTTGACTCTTCCCTCTCCATTCCCCATATCCCATCATTTCTGCCTCCACAACATCTCTCACAGCTATTCCTTCCCTCCACCCGGTCAGTCAAACAAACATTTATTAAGCACCTCCTTTGTGCCACATACTGTGCTAAGTACTGGGGGGAAGGGGCGGGGAAGGGGTGGAAAGTCCCTGCCCTCCAGGACTGCTCATCCTAATGGGGGGGGGGGGAACCATGTTGTAAAGAAATAGATTGAAGATATGACCACTGCTCCAGATCAGGCCTATATCACCTCAGCTGGACTATAATAACAGCCTCAGAACTGGTTTCCCTTCTTTTCTTTCTCCCTTTTCTGACACATCTTTATCTATCTGCTGAAATCTTCCTAAGGCTCAGTTTTTTCTTTCAGTCCCTCCCTCAGAAACTTCTCATGCTCCCCACTGCCTCTGAGATACAACACAAACTATCCTGGGTGGTACCTACCTACCTTTCTAACCTTCCTTCTGCACTTCCTTAACTTGACATTCCAGCCTAGTCAGGTTCCTCTCTCCTCCCCGAGTTCAGCAGGTGTGTTTCCCACCTCTGTGTCTCTGCACTCGCACAAGTTGTCCAGAATACTGGGACCCTGAAATGAATACATTCTCTCCTCATCGATACCAGTCAGATTCATTGAGACTCCACTGGGCTGGTATCTGCTCTATACCAGCTCAGTTTCTCTCTTCCCACTTCCCCCAGGTGGTAATACTCTTTCCTATTTTAATTACTTTGCATCATACTTATTTTTGTACATACAGTATCTTTCCAATAGAATATAGGCTCCTGAAAGGCAGGGACTATTATGTGTCTTTATATCTCTATGACCTTGCTCATTATAGACCCTGGAATGTTTGAATTAAATTGTTAAGAAACGGGCCACATGACTTGAATATACCTTTGCTGACTTCTGTGGATAGCCCTGAGTCTGAATGAACCCTAGGACAAGAGAAGGTGATTTTTTCTATGACCACCCCTGAGGCATCCATGGAAGCTGGCTGCATCTTTGGCCGTCTTGATGACCCAACTGCATCTCAAGTACCTCCTTCTCTTGGTGCCATTTTGAGAGGAATCATGACCAATTGTTGAGCTTCAGAGGAAGGCAACTAGTAGAGGGGAAGGTCTAGAACCTATACCACATGAGACAGAATTGAAAGAAGTGGAATCTTTAATTAAGAAAAGAGAAAGCCAAGGGAAAATGTAACAAAAGCCCCTAGACCTCTAAAAGGTCATGTCATGTTAAAAAGGAAATGGGTTTGTTCTGTGCTGCTCCAGAAGGCAGAACCAGCATCAAAGGGTAGCTATCCTAGCAAACAACAGAACATCTCCAGTAAGGATGAGAACCTAATCACCAATCTGATGTTGTAGAAGAGGTTCCAGTTTGGGAGGCATATTTACCTAGGTAATGTTTAAGTCCACTTTCATTTTTAAGACTGGGTTCTCTGGCCTGGGAAGAATAACTGCAGTAAATACCTCCGTGGGCTTTTAGGTCCCTGCTGCCTCCTTAGATGGGCATCAACTGATGACTAGACACTGAAGGAGCTGACTGAGAACAGCCCTGCTGAGAGGGCCAAAGAGGTGCAGGTATACTTTGTCTGGAAAAACAAGAAAGGGAAAGGTGATAGTTTAACAGGGCTGATCTTTTCAGGATTCCCAGAAAGAGCCTGAAGTCTCGGCTCTCTGGAAACAGAGGTGGATTGTAGAAAATAGGCAGCTCTTAGCCTAAGACAAGGTGGAACAGATGAAACTAGCTCTATCCCTAATAGCAGCAAGATCAAATTAATAGCCTTTCTGCATACTGGAGTCTGATTTGGGAGGTTCAACTCTTTCTTTCCCTTTTAGCCCAATATCTTCTCTGCACTGTAACCAAACCTCCCCTCATTCCCCACCACATTCATAATGATAAGGGTGAAAGTTATTATCTTACATGAAGGAAGCAACAGAATTTCAAATGATCATTCTATAGGAGAAGTAGAATGAAGTTGGGAAGCACTTTTAGTTACTGAATAGAAAAGTCAGACTGGAAGAGCTAGGTATGCCTCCTAATACACACACAATCACACATATACAATGTGTTCAACCCTAAACTATCTTCTGGTTTGTAGCTGATCCCATGGGAAAAGTCAGTAGGGTGCAAGAATTTCCCTATCTGCTTTTACTATTGGACCCATTGGTTAGTGGGCCACTTGTAGACTAGGAAGTGCACTAGGAAGTGCACCCCAAGTTGATTGACCGCTCTCTTCTTAGAAGAAAGTCAGGGACCAGCAGATATCAGTGAAAAGTTTTCCAGCAATCAAATTTGTTCTCCTTTGCTGGAAAGTCAAGGATGTTAGATTATCTATAGACCTGTCCTAGTGATTCTTTGGAATTGGCAGGTCTCATTTCAGTCTTGGGGAAATGGAGGCCAAAGAAAAGTACCTGTTAACTAGGTTAAGACAAAATAGTTCATTGGCATCCTCTGGTATCTTTCTGGTTCATGGTGATTAATAAGTGTTCTTTTGCCCTAGTGTCCTCTGGGCTAGGGAATCTGCTGAGATAGGGCAATAAAGGAATTATTTTCTCTTTGTTACAGAGGGGAAAAATGAATTACAATGAGCTGCTCACAGGCCCACCCTATGAACTTCAGTGTCAGAACTAGAAATTAATTCCAAGACTTCTGTTTCTCATCCTGTGATTCTGAGTAACTAAGAGTTAAGGAGACTTGGCCTGGCCTAGGCAAGTGCTGTCAAGGCAAGGGTGGGCAGTGTTCTTATTTCAGGAGACAAATGGCAGGGTCCGGAGAGAAGAACTCATTTTGTAGCAAAGGCTACAGCTAGAAAGGTGCTGTCTTTTTCTCCCCATCACCCATTAGACCTAGAGATGGCATATCTTTCCCCTTTGAGGAAAATCTAGACTATAATAGGGCTCTTGACCACATGCCCCTTAATTATTGCACTTCAAGCATTTCCTTGACTCAAACCAATGTCCCTGATGTCCCCTCAGTATCATGCCTATTCAGCAAATGGGAAAACTGGCTGTTCCAGATGGCAGTGACTTTGCCATGCCAGAGGCTCTGTGGGGAGGGTCCAGTTCTCCTCAGATGTGGGAGGAGGCTTCTCCTCCAGCCATTAAGAACCATGATCTCCTGGAAATGGTCTCACATCTAGTTGCTAATAACTGAGCATTTTTATTCATCAATTTTACTAGGGAAAAGAGGTTTTAAATATTCTCTGCCCCTTCCATCCATCCTTGATATCCAATGCCTTAGGAGACCAACAGCCTGATGCAGTGGAAGAAGTAGCTCTAACATCAGAGGCTATTGTTCCAGCCCAGCATGGACACTGTCCCCCAGCCTCCCCAACTGTAAAATGAGAACCTCTGAGGATCCTTCCATCTCCAGGGCTATGACTCCATGCACTTATGCAGCTAATGTGGTTCTGTCTGTTTTACAAGTTGAAGGGACTTTTTTCCCTACCTGAGGATATCTGGAAATAGGAATAAACTAGGGATACAACAGGGGTCCCCAGGATCCACTTGACTATGGAACTGTCTTAGCTTTTTTTTAGATACCTAGCTTGCCATGGGGAAATTAGGTGGTGGGGATCTCTTGGTCCAGTGTACAAAGTGAGGACAGCAGGACCTCATTAGACAGTTGTTTGCCAGTGAGGGCTCAGAGGTGGTGGAGCATAGACAAGTCAGGCCTCCCAGGGCAAGCGGCGGCCACAGACCTAGACAGGCAAAGCTAGATACAAATGTGACCACTTTACCATTTGAATAGTGGAGAAAGGCTGGCTGGAGCCCCAGTCAATAAGAGATTGGCCTCAGGGACCTTTGAAGAATTGGTTCCCAGTCTAGTTCTGATAATGAATTCACCCATGGTCCCCACCATGTACCCATGCTATAATGGACTCTAATTGGTTATGGGCCATGGGGTCTAATTAACTTAGTGGCAAACCCAAATGACATCTGGGAGCTGTATGATGTCCCTGATTTGCTCTACTGTGGATTAATTCTTGTTTTTCCTTCTTTTGTTCTTTTCCTCTTCCCAAGGAAGCAAAAAAAAGCCTTATTTATTATCATTTTCCCCACTGTTGGCATGGCAACACAGGCGTATGTTACTGAGCTTCAGGCGGCCCCGCAACCACCACAGCCTCAACAAGCCCCTCCACAGGCTCAGCCCCAGCCACCACCACCACCACCAGCGGCCCCTCAGCCACCACCACCGCCACCACCACCACCTGCCGCCACCACCTCCCAGCCACAGTATGTTAGTGAACTGCAGAGCCCACAGCCCCAACCTGCCGGCCAGAAACAGTATGTGACTGAAATCCCTGCCCCCCCAGCACAGTCACAGCCCAGTGGCCAGCCTGCCCCAGCCCCGGCCCCCCAGCAGTTTATCGTGGTGACGGTCTCAGGTAAGTACAAGAAAAAAGATCTAGTCTTCTAGTCCTTACATGAGATGATTGTCCTTGGAACATCTGTGAGCATCCTACCTACGAAAGCCCTTTGGGATTAAACTCTAGTGTCTAGCATAAGACAGGTTAAAGCTGCCCGATTCTAAGGCCTCTAATCTGTGATTCAGGAGAGCGATTAGGGGCAGTGAGGTGGCACAGTAGGCAGAGTGCTGGGTTTAGAACCCTGTCTTAGACACGTGCTGGCTGTGTGACTCTCAGCGAGTCACTTAACCTCTCTGTGCCTCAGTCTGCTCACTTGTAAAATGACATCACCTACTTGTGATGTGACGTCACCTGCTCCCCAGAGTTGTTAGAGATAGCGTGTGAAGTGCTGTGCTAACTGCTATTATGGTTAACTTTATTATTTCTGACAATGATTTTATTTAGTTGTGATTAAGTAATCACAATAAGCGTATCAGCAGTGGTAGGCCTGCTCTGACGTAGGGAGGTGATCTTAGTTTTCCAGAGGTTATGCCAGCAGGCTATGCCCACATAAAACATGTCGTTTTACCAGGCTGGAGTAGTATTAAGTTTGAGCCTGCGACACATTCCATGGCTTTCACCGAAGGCTGGAGGATCTCTTAGGGGAACGGCCGTCCGGTGATGATGTTTCAGCCGTAATAAATCACAGAGCGCGCCTAAACAAGAGAAGGCTTAGAGTGAATATTACTGTTGTCCTCAAACATTTGAAGAGCTCTTCTTCGGGAGGAGGGTTACATGTGTCCTGCCCAGCTCCAGAAAATACAGCTAAGACCAGTGAATAGAAGCTACATTTCCCCCATTAGTGGGGGGGAAATTTCCTAATGATTAGAGCTCTACAGTGGAATGGAATATGTCACCTTGAGGTCTTTGAAGTGGAGGCTACATAATCACTTGTCAGGGTTGTTTGACTCCATGTGTCTGACAAAATGCATGCAGCAGAAGTGGAGTTCTTCATCAGTCAAGGACTCGGCCACAATGATGACCCTGTGGATCCTTGAAGTATAATTACAAATAATCATTTTCATAATTCATTTTCCTTTTATTACCCCTAAAAGATATTGCTAATAGCATCAGCACTTGGATATAAAGAATTCACCTGCCTTTATATGGGGAGAAGCTTTCATTTTCTAGAATGTTCTGGAGCAGAGTTATGAACCAATTAAACGTCTCTGACCCAGTCCCTGCTTCAACCTGCAGGCACCATAAGATTCCCAGAAGACATCAAAACGCCATGATTTTAACGCGCTCCTTTGTGTTTTTCTTCAAATACCATAATTATCACAGAATTACTGTCCACTCTGCTCTTCTCCCTGGTCCCAGGAAGCAGCGTTATCACCCAAGGCACTTCAAGGCCAGCGAATATCTGCAGTTCTGTTTGGTCATCAGGGGAACTGTCAGAGATGGGCAACAAAGGCTCAGACACATAAGTTTAAAAAGTATATTTTTCTAGGGATCTGAGTCCTGACAAGGCATCTTGTACATCTGGGTAATGGATATGAGGGATATACAGGGAAGTCTCTATGTTTGTGGAAGGCCACATGGATGAAGATGAACATCCAGGAGAATCTTAAGCCTAGGAGAGGTTATTACTAATGGTGCAGACTGCAAGGATGAGGTCTGCTCTATGGGATTTCATTCCTTTTGTCGTCTTGGTCAGCTTTGATTGGATACACCCCCCAGTTCAGTTGTTACCAAGTAGGGTGAGCTTACAGTCCAGTAACAGCCACCAAAGGTGTTACGGAGCTCATCACACCATAGGTTGCTGTTATATTGCTTGGTTTAGCCCTCAATAGAAATGGTTCTAGCCAGCATTTTCATCTTTGACTAGGATAAAGGTCTAAATGGCATGCTTATTGTATGCGCCAATAACTGTCAAACGAGAGGGGTAGTCTATATAGTGGGTTTGAACTGAGATTGTAGGTAGGCTGAATCTAATAAGGTGAAGTTCAATAGGGAAAAAGTCCTACATGTGGGGTTTTTTTTGGTTTTGGTTTTGGTTTTTTTTTGATCAACAACATCAGTGATCATGGAGACTTCCTAGGGAATAGATATGGAGATCTTAGTGATTCTAAGCTCCTTGTGAATCCACATTGATCTAGCCAAAAGATACACAGACAACTTGGGTTGCATTAGCAGGCAAAGCAGTATCCAAGACAAATCAGATGATGCCACTGTCCTTTTCCCTGGTTAGACCACATCAACAGGCAGGAATGAACAGAATGAGAATAGGTCCAGAGGACAGTTACCGTAATGGTAAGAGCTTAACCATTCCAGCCAGGAGTTGGTTAGAGGAACTGAAGATGTTTAGCCTAGAAAAGAGAATATTTAAGGGAGTCCTGGGATTGCCATCTTCACGTGTTTTCAGACTGAATGAAGGATCAGACCTACAGCTAAGACTAGCGGGTATGGGGTAGGGTGTGAAAGTTACAGAGGGACATTTCAGCTCAATCTCAGGAAAAACTTCTTAACAATTGGAGCCATTAGAGATGGAAGAGATGCTTTAGTGTGTAATGAGGAAGGATGGATGGTCGTTTACTGGATGATGTAAAGGAGGCCTCCATTGGCTTAAATAACCCACCAGCCTTTAGGATCTCTTTCGACCTTATCACTTGATGAGATGAGTGGGGCAAAGAATAGGGCAAATATGTTCACCCAAAACTACCTTTCCTTCAATTCCTCTTTTTTCCTCCTAATTGTTTTCATTTTGTCAGTCTCATGGGCCTTCACTAGAAAAAAATATCTACTTGCCAGCCTTCTAAAGGAATGAAAGGGGCTTTGAAGTACTTTGGTCCTAACTATTCAAGTTGCTCATCTAGGGCAAAACATTTCCACAAGAGCACCCTCAGGTACCTTACCACAGGAGACTGGCTCAGGCTCAGGGACTGCCAGACCCTGTAGGCTAAGAACTGTCTAGGTCTATTCCATGGCCAGAAGCAACTGGAAATTGTGCAGGGATCAGAGCAGGGAAGGGAGAGGCCTCCTGGCATTAGTTCTCTGGAGTGAGAGCCGGAACACATATACAGGAGGCAAGTTGAGGGAAAAATGAAAAGCTGACTAGATTAACAACAGAATCCTGTCCCCAGCCAATCTGCCCTGGAGGTGACTTTAAAGATGATACTGGCAAAGATCAAATTACTCACACTGGGAACAATACTTTGGATTCATAAATCTCTGTCCTCAGAAGCAGTCAAACTTTTAAAAGAAACCTGAGCAGGCGGGAGGAAGGGTACTGTAGATGACAGTGGGCTCTACGCCCAGAGAGGCTGGATGCCCAGCTGAGGATAGGATGTGCATTCTGGGTCCCCTAGTTCTTCAGGAAGAAAGAAAGTAGCCCTTTGGTACCAACTTGTCAGTGTTAAGACTGTGATGAATGATGCTTTCTTCTCACTTTCACAAACTTTGGTACCAAGAGCTGCAGAGAAATAAGGCAATGGGCCAAGATGACGTGTCATACAACTTGCATCTAATCTTTATTTCTTTTGTATTAGTTTGTTTTGAAAATCTGTTTCTGTATAGGGAGAAAGTTTAAATGTCCTTGCTAGGATCATAAGAGATTGTATGGGGTGGTCATGGTATTTGGAAAGTTCTGATTGGCAGGAAGTTTTTCTTTATATTTAACTGAAATCTAAATGAAACCCTAAATGCGCTCTCTTTAAAGCACAGTATCCCCCATCCCACCCCAAAATCTTCAACTTGTTAGAGAATGTTCCTTATCTGTTTTCCATGGTATTTTTAAGAGTGGAAGGGCAGGTGGACCTATGGGTATTCTGAGTCCTACAGGTGTCTTATGTGTCTATTTCTGCAGACACCTGGGCATTTTTACCCTCTATCTCTTTGTGAGTTGCATCAAAAATTAGCTCCCCACAGATAGAAAACATAGGTTTAAAAAGCAATGGTGTAGGGCTTGGGTCATTTAGGATATCAGGGGCAGAGCTGAGCTAAAAGCCTCAGATCTTTATGATTCCTGGCTTCTGTGAAAGCTACACACACACTTAGGCGGAGAGCCAGGAGGCTGCCCAGGTTCTATGAGCAATGGGAATTTTAATTAGGAGCCATTTCCAGGAACCTTTTTTTCCCCTCAAACTCCCCATTGGGAGTATCAGATCTCTAGGTTGGTAACATCACAGAGTCTGTATTGAACTATATGGCCCAGAGTCAAGCCCTGATTTCTGGACTAGCCTAATCCTATATGTACCCCAGCACATCCTGCCTCTGTCTATAAAGGATCCCTTTCCTTAAGAAAGTCAAAGACTTTAATGGGAAATCTAATTCAACTTCACAACCTTCCCTCACTGAAAGAGTCACTCCTTATATTCAGATAAGGCACCTGAGATCCAGCTGGCTTGGGATGACACAGTATATCCATGGGAAAACCAAAGACCACTGATTGAGTGAGAGGGAATTCAGTGCAATCCACCATTGTGACACCAAGTTCTCTGGCTATTAACTTCAAGGGCTCTGGGAGAGATTTTTCTCACAGATCTCTATACACATCCATACGTACACAGAAAGCTATAGATAGACCTACCCAGAGAGATATGTGTGCATAGAGGAATTAGAGAATCTCAGGATTGGAGTGGAATCATTTAATTCACACAATATCTGAAAGGACAAAGGATCATGTACCCTCTATTTCTTGAAGTCTTCCAGTTACAAGGTACTGCTTCCTAAAGCAAAATATTCTACTTCTGAACAGCTGTAATCATTAGTCTTTCTTTTCATCTGGCTAGGCTCTACCTCTACAGATGCACAACAAGAGATAACTCCTTGTTCTGATCCCAGAGGCTGAGCAGGATCCCTCTTCCGTAGGACAGCCCTGCAATGTAGGCGAGTTGGAGCACAGATGTGAATCACAGAGAGAGATGTACACAATGAGGGGGTGAGAGGTCAGGAGACTGAGGAGAAATACCTGCCTGCCCCCTACCCACCTCCATGATTCAAGCAAAGACAGTCAAACTATCCATACTCAGTCACATAGACACAGATGTAGTCCCATAGCCATGGCCACAAATGGTCACATGCGTGCGAACACATATACACAGGCATCTCTGCATGCACAGATCCACAGGTACCCTTTGCAACATAAGCATATGTGTATGAAGCAAAAAGCCAGAAGTTATAAAGAAGCTCACTTACCAGGTGTTTTCTTCTCATGGGGTTCTTAGTACTGCTAGAAAACCAACCAAACCAATTAGAGCCTCAGCCCCAGCTGTAGAATTCTGACTGTTAGCCTGATGGCAGTGAATGTTCTTCTTGCTCTGCTGTGCCTCAAGTAGAAACACTGAGGACTTGTGATAAAAAATGACAGTTGCTGTTAACTTTGGGTCTTGCCCAGAAGTTCCCTTTTAAACCTCTTCAGGCAGCAGCCAGAGATGCCACTAGCCCAGCGCTGAGTTGTGAGACCGGAAGCATGACAATGAACCAAGTCAAAGCTCCATTCCTCTCCATACCTCCATTCCCAAAGCCCAGTGTTTACAGCTTAGTTGATGTCCCATTCCTTTAACTGGGGACACAGCGTCCCAGCTTAGGTTACCCACACTCCTAGGTGTGTTGGGAGCATCACGTGGCACAGTGCTTTCTCAGGTTGCTCCCAGCCTTACCAGTTGGGCTGGAGTCATTAGATGCCTCTTCCCTTGAGGCTGCACAATGATACCAAGGGAGACCCAAATAAAATCCAAGCAAAAGCCGGTAAGCTAAATCCAGAAATTGATGACTTTGTAGGCTATTCTTGAGGACTCTGGCTGCCAGAATTATTTCAGTAAGCATTGCCTGTTATCATCCCCTGAGATTCATCCTCCTTTCCCAATACTGAGCAGCAGTGGGGTTTGACTGCTGTCTTTCTCATCAGATCAGCATGCAAACTATCTTGGTATCAAGATTGTACCTAATTGGCCAGGACCCAGCCTGCAGCAGCTTCCCAAGGCGTCATCCCCAAAGGGCTCAATCATGCCTGAAACCACAAGGCCAAGTCTGAAGGTCCTGGGCTTTTAAACAGCAACTTCAGCTGTGGGTGATTCTATGGGCCCTGTGCTGATGAGCACTTTCATTCTATCTCCCTGGGGAAGATGATGAGGAAGTGATCTACTCAGCCCCACCATCCCTTAGGAGATTCATTTGTCCCTTCTATTCCTGCTCTGTGCTTCTACACAGGGAAAATGGAATGCTTTCATCTTCTGTTTACCTCGAGACAAAATGACACCCCACTCCACCCCCTACCCAGTTCTTGCTCTCCAAGCCTTGTAAAAAGGCACCTTCATTCAGGATATTAGCAGATTTCCCTGAAGCACTAGGGACCAAAAGTGCCACCAGCATGCAGGAACAGATATCTTTCAAAAGGTTAGGATCCTACTGAACTCATATAGAGGGCTGGAGAGAGAAGGGGGAAGGCTGAGGATTTGTTCTTTGGGGAAAAAAAAAATAACCCATCCTCCTGCTCATCACCTCAGAGATGTGCATGAAACTTGACCTCCTTCCTGATAGCATCTGCCTAGCCCAGGTACTGACCTCTCTGTGTGCTGCAAAGGCCCCTCCTTGTTTTGTACCTACTATGAGGGGGATGTTTATTCAGAGAGAACCCAAGGAGCTTTGGAGCAGACTCGAGGGGATTAATTCACCAAGGTTGCTAGTATAAAAGCTGCCCTTGTTCCCACCTGCTCTTGCAGAGAGGCGTGACCAGGAGCTGGCCAGGCAGGCCACCCCTGGGCTGCATCATGTTCTATGATTGCCTCTTCACAGCTCCCTGCCAGCGTGAGTAACCCCTCCCTTCCCCCCCATCCCATTGTGGTGAGTTGCACACTGAAAAAGTAGGAGGGAACTGGGTGTGAATGAATGGAAAGGAGGGAGGGAGGCAGCCTAAACTAAGGGGTTTGAGAGTGGGGGACAGTATCCCAGACTTCTACTGCCTCCTGAGACTAAGTTTCTTTGTTCTCACCTGCAAAATAGATAAGATGGTGGCTAGAGTACCCTGGTGGGCATATTGTAAGAATCATTAGTAAATTGGGCTATTGTGCTTTACAAGTGAGACCAAAGGCACAGGCTTAAAGGCAGGATCTTCCAAATCTCCATCCTAGTCAGGGAAAAATTCTACATCTGAGCTTTAGTTTTCCTCCTTGGACAAGGACATTCTCCCCTGCCTTGCTGTTGTGTCTGTGGAGCAGATGACATAAAAATTCCTATCAGCCTAGACAGGGGTAAATGGAGTGAAGCCCGCAGGGAGCACTGAGGAAGAGGATATTAAGAAGACTGGAGACTGTACTCTAGGAGAATCAGTTGAAGGGGCTAGAAATACTTATTTAACCCAGAAAAGGGAAGAGTGAATAAGGACATCATAGCTTGTATTTCAACATCTGAAGAGGAGTTGCATGGAAGGAGTAGACTTGTTCTCCTTGACCCCGAGGGGCATAATTAGGAGGGGAAGTCCTAGAGGGAAGTTGCAGGGACTTATTTTTGCTATAGAAAAGGAAAACTTAAGATGTCCAGAAAACTTACTAACAATTGTCCAAAAGTGAAATTGGCTTCCCAGAAGATAATGAGTTCCTATCCCTGGAGGTCTTTCAGGTGGAAACTGGGAGATTCTTTGTCATTCCTTGTAAAAAAGATTCTTGCTCAGAGGTTAGACTAAATGATCTCTAAAGCTCATCCCTTCCACTGCTGGGATTCTGAGCTTCTGTTGTTCTTCCTGAAAAAGCCATCCTGGTTCAAAGCAAAAGTCAAAGGGGGCTGGGGGCTGGGAGAGGGGAAGAGCACTGGAGTTTGAGCCTTGGACTCCTCTTGTCCTGCAGAGCCATTCCCAAGGATTGGCCTCACAAGGCCCTCAGTGCTCTAGCTCTGTCTAGCCTTTCCTCTCTCTTTGCCCACATCTCACTGGACTTCAGAATACCTCTTCCATTCCAATCACAGGGCCACACCTGGGGCTTACCCCTAGGAATGAAGTCAGGTAGAAGAGTGGATGGATGGAGTGGACAGGCCCTAAGCCTTAGAGCCCCTTGACAGCATTGCTCTCTACACATCCGGCCCATTCCTACAGGACCCACATACATGCAGTTGGCATGGGAGATAACCCCAGCCACATTTGAAAGGATAATCTGTAGCAGGAAGTGTAGACCCTACTGGAGCTCTGATGCTTCCCACATCTACCCCCAAATACATCTGTCCCCTTCCTAACACTCTAGGAACTTTGTCAGATCCTAGAACTAAGCGTCTAGGATCCAGATCCAGACCCTTAGCATCTCATTCCCAGTATCCTAGGGACACTACTGCATAGTGTGCCTGATCTGCCCCCTTCCTCCCTACAGAAGGGGCCATGAGGGCCAGTGACACTGTCTCAGAAGCCAGCCCAGGCTCCACAGCCAGCCAATCTGGAGTGCCAACACAGGTGGTCCAACAGGTCCAGGCCACACCACAGGTATGGGCCTCCCAAGGTAAGGGATTGAATAGTTGCCCCTTAGCACAACGGGTTCTTGGGACCAAAAGAGGCTGTCCCCAGCCACCGGGGGCTTGAGAGGAGTATAGATACAGACTGCTTCTCACTGCTCCCTCCTACATCACTGCCCTTTAGCTCTGCCCCTCACCATCTGCCAGAACCATCTGTTTGTCTTCTTATCAAGATGCTTTGCTTCATTCTGCTCAGCTCCCTTTCCATCTTCCCCTCGCTCCACAGTTTGGGGGTCAGGGCCAGCCTCCCTTCACCTCACTGGGCTTTGTTCCAACAGCGGTTGCTGGTCCAGGCAAGTGTGCAGACCAAGCCTGGTGCTGTGTCCCCTCTGCAACTGACCAGCATCCAAGTGCCCCAGCAGGTAAGGCTGACCCACCCAAGGGCTAATGGGAAGGCAGCACCATCCTCTGGGGTTTCATGGGTCCCACCGTCCCTAGCCTTGAAAACCAAAGTTTCCTAAATGGGGCTGGTGACACCTCCTTTACTAATTACCTCCCTCTTGCCTGCACACAACCTGAAAAACAGAAACCTCTTCAGGCCTGCCCAGTTCCAGTAAATTTCTTATCAAGGAAATTAGAGCTGTCAAGCCCTTGGCTGTCCTTTTGGTCAGGCATCTCCACTGAGAAGAGCTGTGATAGCTCTGTCTGTTTTTTACCTCCCCAGAGGCGGTCAGTGTCAGGGAAAGAACACTGTCCCTGAGAGTCGAAATTCCTATGTTCTCTGTTCCCAAGTTACTATGTGGCCTTGAGAAAGTTACCTAAAACCTCATAAGATGATGAAGTCTAGAGCTAGAAGGGACCTTACAGATCACTAGGCTCTATGTGTTCAAAGGTGCAGCATGGGCTAGTGGAAAGGGATGTAGATTATTAGTCAGAAGATCGTGTCTCTAATCCCCCTTCACTGTTTTACATCCTGAGTGACCTTAGTGAAGACCTTCCCTTCTCTGGTCTTGGTTTCTTTATCTGCAGATGAGACAATTATACTAGAACTAGATGATCTCTAAGGCTCTTTGAGCTCTATAAAGCCCTCTAACCTCTGAAGGTTAAGGGAAATCAAGCCATCTTCCCATTATACTTAAGCACCTCTCAAAACAGCAGACTTCTGAGATTAGGATTCTTGTGACTCTTGATTCTAGAGGCTGGGGGCTCCTCTTTGCATACTCAACAGAAAAGAGATTAACCCATGTACCCATGGACCCAGGCATCTTGAATTAAAGCAAGTACAGCAAGAGTGAGGGAGAGGGAAGCCTCAGGAACCGTGGAAAGAAGGCAGATTCCTGTTCTTGCTCCGTTTTCCTCCCTCACACCTCCATTACAAAGAAACCTTTTGGGTTTATGCAGAACCCTACTCCAGTAGCCTTGGGCTGGAGAACATGGACTGTGGAGGCAAAATCCACACCTGCCACCCACCAGGGTGAGCTGGTGCAAATGAACCCTACTGCCAAGAGGCATGGGGGAAAGCATTGAACTTAGAGCCAAATAACCAAGGTTTGAATCCTGACCTCAGCCTAGTCCTTTCCCCGCACTGAGCCTTGGGTTTCTCATCTTCACAATGATGGGGTTGGATTAGATAGAGTCAGAAGATCCTTCTAACTCTAACATGCTTTGACTCTTAAAGGTCAGCCCCCTGGAATCTCTGGGATTGGGTCATGCTCTCTGCATCAGCATCTTCCTAATCACAAGCATTCCCCACACAGCGGTTGGTGGTGCAGAGCACAACCCAGGCCAGCAAAGGGGGCCCGGCCTCATTAGCTGTTCATAGTGTCCAACAGGTGCACTCTCCCCCAGAGGTAAGTGGCAGCTCCCAACCCTGTAAACCTTCCCTCCTTCCCAATCTATCTGTGTCCTCTTTTTCTCTCCTTAAGCTGTTTCTCTACCCTTCTCCTCCTTTACCCTGCTTTAGACTCTCAGATCCAGGCTTCTGTAGATGACATTTAATGAGGTCAGGGTAGCTTCCAGCCAAGGTTAGCAGCTAAGGATTTTGTCAGAGAACAGAGAACATCCTAGCCCAGACTGAGCTTCAGCAGAGCCTGGGCTTTTAAGCTCCAGGAATGGAGAGCACAGCACCTTATGAGGCTGGATAATGCATCAACCATGTCCTGGGTTGCTGTGTGACACCTCATCTCCACCCCCTTCTCCCAGTCCTACCATGGAAAGCTTCACCTCAGAGATAAAAGCAAGCTTTCATGTCTCCAAGATCTTTATAGAGATTCTCCAGTCTTAGAGTCAGGGGCAGGTGAGACATGAGGGTTCATAAGCTAAGACACTGAGAGCAAGGGCCAACTCCACAAGACCCAGTGGTGTCTTGGGAGCATCACTCCACAGCCTAGGGATGCCTGTCCCTTAGTCCCTGCCTCCCAAACCCCTCCCAGACTAGTGCCCATAAAAGAACCAAGTGGTGTTCATAGATTCCCTGGAATATAAGCCCTGCAAAGCCAGAGAGAAAACAAGGTCTTTACCCGCTTTGGATGTCTTTTAATTAGCTCTCCAATAATATCCCTCCAAACCATTCTAGCACTTCAGTACCAAACCGGAGGGTGGTGGTGAGTACAAGGCAAAGTCTGTCCCAGGGGCTAGCCTGAGAAATACCAAGTTGGACTTTAGAGAATGTCTAAGAGATATTTGATATCAGTTATTAGCAGGGACAAGTTTTTAAGGGGGAGAAGCAGCCAGTGCTGGGCTGAGCAGAAGCTCAGGGATTCTGGGCTCATTTGCAAAATTTGTTGCAAAAGGGGCTCTCTTCCACTGCGATCTGTGCAGTTTCACTCTAAGCCCTTTAGCAGATATAGGGAATTGCTGAGAGTGGGTCCCAGAAAAAAGCCCACCCTGATATCTGCCTGAGCCTCTTCTTGCCTCTTTCTCTTTCTCTCTCTCTCCTTTCTCTCTCCTTCCCTCCCTCTGTGTCTGTTTCTCCTTTTTCCCTTCCTCCCTCTTGTGTCTGTCTCTCTCTCTCTCCCTCTGTGTGTCTGTGTGTGTTCTCTCTTCTCTTTCTTCCTCCCTCCCTCTGTGTATGTCTCTTTCTCTCTCTCTCTCTCATTCTCTCAACAGCGATCACCAGGACAGGGGAACAGTTCCACCAGCAAAGCTGGCTCCGTGCAGCAGCTCCAGGTGCATAGTGTCCAGGCCGTCCCTGTCACACAAGAGGTATCTGACAGGGGAGGTGCCCAGGCAGAGCTGTTTCTGAGGGTCCTAAAACAGTCTGGGATGTGCATCCAACTAGCACTGACCTTGTACAACACTTGGAATGGGAGGTCCACCATGGGGTTTGGAGTTGAGACCAGATTCCAAATCCTCCCTCCATTGATTCCCAGTGGGACCTTGGGCAAGTTTCAACTTCTTTGGGCCTCAGGCCTTCATTCACCTAGAGGTGATTTCTTAGGCCTTTCTGGTTCTCAATCTGGTTCAGTGACTTACCCAAGGCCACATAGCAAGTTAGGACCAAAGAACCCAAGAAAACTGAGGTCCGTTAGAATGACTTGCCCCAAAAATAAGGTTGGAGATTAGATCATTCACCCTTCTTTCCTAGTAAATGTTTGCAACTACTTCTCATTGTCCCACAACAGCTGATGCTGCTCATTTTATCACAGGATGCCGGGAGCTGTCCTGGGAATCTCTAAATGAATGAGGAAACAGTGGGATGGGAGGCAGACAGTTTTTCTGTCGGGTTCAGTTAAGCCAGTGGGATAGTTTATCTTTATGGCCTGGCTGGAATATGTGAGTATTGGCCTGTTCTGTCAAGGAGAAACTGATTATCACCTATCTGCATTTCCCTTTTGGCAAAGAACCATGAGAGGAGCAGTAGGGGAGAATCAGTGGATCAGTCCATTCCACAGACTCTGGACTGTGTAGCCCATTGTAAAAACAAGAGGGGCCCCAGATTCAGGAGTCCTTCACCTGCTAGGCCCCCAGCTGCTCTCAGCCTAATGAGTGATAGGACGGTTAGGAGAGATGTGACTGCTCCTTCAGTGATTTGGGGTGCTGTGTGTCCCCTCAGAGATCCGTTGTGCAGACCACTCCACAAACACCAAAATCAGGCCCAGTGCAGCAGCTGACAGTACAAGGCTTGCAGCAGGTCCACGTCACTCAAGAGGTCTGTGCTCTTTGGGCCCCTGGTTCTTCCACTTACCCTCCTCTCACTCCCCTTGGAGGTTTTCCCTGGCTAAGCTGTGACTGGATGGGCAGTTTTCTGGGCACTAAGAACCAATGGGCTCTACAGGGAGGGAGCTGAGCAGAGGACTCTAAATACTGTGATTCCCATCTTTCAGAAGGGAGGCCTATCTTGCCCCAAGGATGAGGTCAGGGATAAAACTGTGACTTGCCCACTTCCTGGCCTAAGACACTGAAAAAGAAGCTGCTATACATGTTTTTGGACTGTGAGACCTTTGTAGGGCATAAACCAGGGCGTGGAGGGGCACCTTTTAAAATCCCAACCAGACAGACCCACCCAGCCCGGCCCCGCCCCCCTCCTTCCCCTCCCCGCAAGGTGCGAGCCTGTGGGGCCTCCCTCCTCCATCCCTGGCCGGCTTCCTGGTCTCCCAGGTGGCCCAGGGCAGCGTCTTGGGCCCCTAAGGCCCGTGGAAGGGCCCCGCGCTCGGTGCATTTGCCGGGCCGCCCCCTACCCGCACCTCTCCTGCCCAGCCCCCACAGCAGGGCTGCGGGTGACGGGCCAGTGTCTCTGTTTGTCCTCCAGTGCTCAGGCAGTCAGTTCCCCGCTAGGAAGGGAGAGCCGCAGGAGCCAGCAGCAGAGCCGCCTGTGGTGCGGGCCGAGCCGGGCGAGCGGGCTGGAGAGGCACCCCTGCTGTTAGAGTGCAGTAGCGAGATCCCGCAGTTAGGCAGCGGCAGCCCGGAGCCCCGGCTCCATTACCTGCCCGCGGCGGCGGCGGCGGCGGCGGCGGCATCAGCAGCGGCCGAGCCGGGTTCAGAGCAGTGGGTGGAACTGGTGCGCGTGCTCCCCCAGCAGCTGCTCCTGCCCCAGCAGAAAGTGGTGATCGAGCCCCTGCCGGGGCTCTCCTCCCGAGCCAGCCCCGACCAGAGAGTCAGGATCCAGAGAGTCCCCCAGGTGCTAGTGTTCGGCACTGCAGCCACAGCCCTGAAAGTAGGTGGGGAGAAGGGGGCGGGGCTGACTTCTGCCCAGAGCCTGCCCTGGTGCCCCCAGGCCTCACCTATAGAGATTCTTTACCCGTGGCCCTGGGACCCTCGCCCCTCCCTGTTTCCCCACCGCTCCTAGGCTCTGCCTTTTACTAATACAAGCCCTGCCCACTAGTTCTTAGGCCTCTCCTCCACTTAGCTGCACCATCCATTCTCACCCCTCCTTTCATTTAGTCTCCATTTTCTGCCAGGCGGCTGGCCTGGGTTTCTGGCCACTGGGATAAATTTATTCTGAACAAGAGCAGCAGGGTTCCAGACCTTGAACAGCAGTTTTTCTTAGGCAGACTGCCAGATCCCTTGTTGGGAAGCTCTGGGCTCTATGTCCGTTGGCCAAGAGCACAGGGTTGTAGGTGATAGAGCTCTTCCAAGAAGATGCCTGTACTGTCCTCCCCACACCTCGCCCCTCCATGTAGAAACTCTATTTCTTAAGATCAGTCTTAAGCCAGAGAGTAACCCAGTCCCAGGGGTCCCTGCCCTGTTGTATCATCTGCAATGCAGCCTGTGTGCCTCTGTTCAAGCTCACATGCTGCGTCTGGCCCCAGTGTTAGAGGACGCTAGTCCTCGCCATAACCCTTTGGTCTCTTGTCCCAGGTGCAACAGCTCCAGCAGGTGCCCGTGCAGCATGTGTACCCCAGCCAGGTTCAGTATGTGGAGGGCGGTGATGCCAGCTACACAGCCAGTACCATGTGAGTACATCAATGAGCATATCCTGTAGCCCTCCTCCCATCTCCCCCAGAAACTCAAACTCCAGATGTAGACTGGGCCATTCTACATTGTAAACAGGCAAAGCCATCACAGGCTTTGCCATTAAGAAACTTGCTCACCTCCAGCAATCAGAGGATTGTGTAAGGCATGAGATGTTGAAATGTATCAGAAAAGTTCTGGATAACAGAAAGTGGGGAGATTTCATGCTGGCCATGGTCACATATGAGGAGATTGGGATTGAAATGGTCTTTTGTAGAGAGGCAGAATCTTTACAGGTGGAGGAAAAGAAGCAGGGCATCTCAAGAAGAGGTAGTGGTATGCCCAAAGGCACAGAGACCAGTGAACCTGGCACTTCATGGCATTGTTAGGAGAGACCCACCTGCCCAGCCGCAGAGTAGGACAGGATTGTTAAAAAGTTGTGGAAAATAGAGCTGAAGTCAGGCTTTTGGTTCTCTTAGAGACCACTTTTTTTGAACTTCTGTGAGCAGTAGAGAGCCATGGGCACTTCATGAACTAAGAAGGGATGGGATCAGAGGAAGACTAATTGTGGCAGGATGGAGGGGAAAGTCTTGAAGTTGGAAAGGTTTCCATCATAGAGGGCTATGGGAATGGAAAGGAAGGAAGAAGCAGTTGGCCTTGACTGTTGATTATTAGATCTATGGGATGGGCAGATAAAAAGTTAAGAAGACCCACCATGTGCGCAGAGTGATGAGGATGACAGAGCCAGTGACAGAAATGGAGAAATTGTACAGAACTTTCTCTTAGTTTCCCTTTGTTAGTTTTTTGGTACTGTTCTAAGGTGGGAGACTGGTATTCAGCTCAGTCCCCAACTAGACCAAAGCAACTGGGTGCTTCTGGTGAGAAAAGTGCCAGAAGGCTTATTGATAGGCAGAAAAGGATCCTAACTCTAGGTCCAAGGTGACTAGTGGCATTCAGTGCTTATGACATTAAACATCTGGATATGTCTGGGCTTCCCACAAGCTCTACCACAGAAATGGCCACCCAGCCCCTCTTCCCTGCTTCCCTTACAGTCGCTCAGGTACCTACCCCTACACAGAGACACCACTGTACACCCAGAACACGGGCACCAGCTACTATGAGACCCAGGGCACAACGGCGCAGGTCAGCACACCTGCCACCTCACAGGCTGTGGCGAGTAGTGGCTCAGTGCCCATGTATGTGTCGGGTGGCCAGATCGTCACCAACTCTAGTGGCGCAAGCAGCGGAGGGGGCGGCGGGGGCGGCGGGGGCGGCGCCGGCACCTACGTGATCCAGGGCGGCTACATGTTGGGCAGCTCCAGCCAGTCGTACTCTCATACCACCCGTGCCTCACCAGCCACTGTAAGTGCCCCTGTTTCCCCCCACCCCCAGAGGGAAAAGGGATGGGGAAGAGAAACATCACTTGGTACAGAGGCAGGGGTGAGCCTTGGGAATGTTTCTGCAGCACAACTATCTCCTGCCTTCTAGTGAGTACCTTGGGTAGAGAGCTTCCAGGTGAGGGTACAGGCCAAAAAGATCAGAAAGGGAGGGGAGAGCCCAAGTTCAGAGCAGTTCATACCACCTGCCTCCTAAGGATAAGCAGAGGGGGATAAGGGAGAGCAGCAAGCATAGCCCATGACACTGCCCCCAAGAAGGTCCTAGGTCTACCCTGGTTGTCTCCTTTTCAGACTGGGGTGATGTGCAGGGGTCTTACCTAAGTGGAGTCTGACCCCTGGGTTGGTTCCCTTTCCCCTCCCCCCCCCCATTTCTCTTTCCCCTAGGTTCAGTGGCTGCTGGATAACTATGAGACGGCTGAGGGTGTGAGCCTACCCCGAAGCACCCTCTATTGCCACTACCTCCTGCACTGCCAGGAGCAGAAGCTAGAGCCCGTCAATGCTGCCTCTTTTGGCAAGCTCATCCGTTCCGTTTTCATGGGCCTCCGCACTCGCCGACTTGGCACCAGGTATGCCTGTCCAGCATTTGAGGTCCTTCCCCAGAGCCAGGCCTCAGGTCTACTCCCAGGATTGAGCCCTTGGCCCCAGCAGGAACGACTCTTCTTCTTTCCCTCCCGGAACTCCACCCACTAATACCCACTTTTAACAAAGCCTCAGCTTTATCTACATGTGTCAAGTGGAGAATTTCCTCTCCTCATCCTCTTAGGTGGTGGGTTCCATTTTGGTGACATCCTCGTCACTCCCCTAGAGATTTATTTGGGGCAGATTTCCCCCAGTGAACTTGTTATAAGAGCCTACATGGTATGATGGATAGAGAGTTGGCCTCAGAATGTGAAAGAGCTGAATTCAAGTCCCACTGCTGACACTGTGACCTTGGGCAAGCCACTTCACAGTGTGCCCTGACCAGTTCTCATGCTAAAGGGCTGCATTACTAGATAGAAGCCCACAAGGTGATGGTTTTGGGCCTGGGATCTTTCAGATTGAGAGCAGAATGAACTTACTGTTTTCCGTGCTGGGAATTCCTCCACACCTTCTAGCTCCCTTAGCCATGCCTAGAATTCCTTGGGACGTCACAGAGTTCACCACGCATTTATCATGTGATGTCAGTGTAATGATCTGTGTTAGCACATGATCTCCCTACTACTGTGAGCTCCACAAAAACAATGTCTTCTCCAAGCTTTGTACCATGCCCAACACAGGCTCTGGAAATAGCAGGCAATGACTAAGTATTGTTCAAATGAACGAATGAATCCCTCCTAAGTAATAATAAGGGCATGCCTAGCCCAAACTCTCTCTCCAACTTTCCCCTCTTTTCTTTCCTGCTCTCCTTTCCAGGGGGAACTCCAAATACCATTACTATGGCCTGCGTATCAAAGCCAACTCTCCACTGCTACGCCTGATGGAGGACCAGCAACACATGGCCATGCGGGGTCAGCCTTTCTCCCAGAAACAGAGGTAGGTATGCTTTGATGCCCAGCCTAGGGATCTCTGGCTGCCAAAGCACCAGGCAGGGAAGACATTCCCTCCCATCTGGACTCTCCCTTTACTTTTCTTACCTTCCCAGGCTTAAACCAATCCAGAAAATGGAGGGCATGACCAATGGTGTGGCAGTAGGACAGCAGCAGGCATCAGGCCTGTCCGACATCAGTGCCCAAGTCCAGCAATACCAGCAGTTCTTGGGTAAGGACCTGTCCTCATGCTCAGGAACATGCCACACAGCCCACCCTACAAATGGGCCCCTCCCCCTCCATGCCCCTTCTCTCCAGAATCCCCTGACCCATAGGGGACCACAGAGGGAAGATAGAATTTAGGGAGCAAGACTTCCTGAGCCCTGCAAAGGTGTAATGTGAAAAGAACTGGATTAAAAATCTTTGACCTGTGTTCTACTAGTCAGCATGACCTTGGGCAGCTCACTTGATGTCCCTGGGCTTCAGTTTCCTCATCTCTAAAGTGAGGAATTAGGATGAGATGATTTCTAAGGTCCCTTCCATAAATGCCCACACACAGATGCCTCAAGGAGCCTGCCAGAATTCACTGAACTTGACCTACAAGGCAAGGTGCTACCCGAGGGGATTGGACCTGAAGACATCAAGGCCTTCCAGGTCCTCTACCGGGAGCACTGTGAGGTATGGGACCAGGCCCAGGGTCCAGAGCACCAGTGTGGGGGTAGGGCTGTGCTCTTCCCCTCATGGGGCCATTCCTGCCCTGCCCTCCTCAGTCTCTCTCCCGTCCTTGCCAGGCCATTGTGGACGTCATGATTAACCTGCAGTTTACGCTAGTGGAAACCCTGTGGAAGACTTTCTGGAGGTATAACCTCAATCAGCCCAGCGAGGCCACCCCCCTGACTGTGTGAGTATGACAGGGAGCCCTGGGCAGCCACAGCAGGAGAGCCCTTTAAGGCCTACATCCTGAGGGAGGGTCTCTCATGTCTATCTCTATTCCTCCATGTACCTGTATGTCTATGTGTTTCTGTATGTATATTCCTGTATATATGTCGGTGTTCCTGTGACGTGTCTCTTCTTGATTACGTGTCCATGTTCGTGTCCATGTTTGTGTGTCTCTGGACAGCCACGATGAAGCAGAGAAGCGGCTGCCCAAGAGCAGCCTGGTGCTCCTCTCCAAGTATGAGCCTGTGCTCAAGTGGACCAAGGACTGTGACAACTTGCTGTACCAGGGCCTGGTGGAGATCCTTATCCCCGATGTGCTGCGGCCCATCCCCAGTGAGTAGGGGGTGGCTGGGGGCAGCCAGGTGAGACAGGAGCACTCTGCTCACCTCCCCAACCATTCTATCTGTCCTCCACAGGTGCCTTGACACAAGCAATTCGGAATTTTGCCAAGAGCCTAGAGAGCTGGCTCACCAATGCCATGATGAACATCCCTGAAGAGATGGTTCGGGTGAAGGTGAGGGGGATGGAGCTTCCTGACCTGCTGTTAGTTCATCCCCATCCTAGAATACCAAAAGTCCCTGGAACTTGTATAGGTTAGGTGGGATTTGGGATTAGAGGGTATCTTGGAGATCATCTGGTTCAACCTCTTTATTTTACAGTAGAGGTAACTGAGTTCTAAAGCAAGTGACTCAGTCAAGGTCACACAGGTAGCAAATAGAACTGTAATATGAATTCACATCCTCTGACTCCCAAACCCAGTAGTGGAGAACCATAAATGTCAGACTCAGGAAATTAGATTTGATCCTAGAAATAATAGGGAGCCCAGCCTAATTAGACTGGGCCGTAGGCCGGTGACTGGTGGCCGTGCAGGAACAATGAGAAGGGACAGGCTAGTCAGGTGAGAGGGAGGAATATGGTGCAGTGAGAGGACACTGGATGGGTGTGGAGCCAGACTTGGATTCAGACCCCAGCTCTGCTACATGCTCACTACCTGTGTGACAACTCTTCCCTTTGGCAGGCCTCAGTTTTTATTGTTCAGTCCTTTCACTCATGTCCGACTCTCCATGACCCCCTCCGGGGTTTTCTTGGCAGAAATACTGAAGCATTTTGTCATTTCTCTCTCCTGCTCACTTTACAGATGAGGAACTGAGGCAGACAGGCAGACTTACCCAGGGTCACACAGCTAGTCTGAGGCCAAGATGAGTCTTCCTGACTCCAGGCCCAGCGCTTAATGCCTGACTCCAGGCCCAGCGCTTAATGCCCTGTGCCACCTAGCTGCCCCTCAGCTCATAAAATGAGCTGGTTGTACCAGATATTCTCAGTACCTCCAGATAATTTAGCACTAAGTCCTGTGACCCCTCTGGACCACAGCCTCACTAAAAGGAGGCCAGTGTAGATGGTCTTGAAGGTCCTCTGTATTTCTAACTTGGGCTGTTCTAGGGCCTGGCCACAGGGGGAGGGGAATCATGTAAACAAGGACGTGAAAAAGCTTTGCCCACAGGTGGCTGCAGCCAGTGCTTTTGCCCAAACACTTCGGCGCTACACCTCCCTCAATCACCTGGCCCAGGCAGCCCGGGCTGTGCTTCAGAATACGGCCCAAATCAATCAGATGCTCAGCGACCTCAACCGTGTTGATTTTGCCAATGTGCAGGTACCAATAGCCCCTAAGGATAGCTGGGGCCTCCCGGGAGGGGAGGGTCCTGGCCAGCCCTGTCCTGACCATCCGAACTTCTACCCCCACCTCAAGGGTTTCTGGGGATGGCATGATGTGGTATGAGAAGGAAACTACTTGTGGCTGTGGGCTCAGAGGTAGGGCCCAAGCCACATCTCTCTGGCTCCATTTCCCCAGGAGCAGGCCTCATGGGTATGCCGCTGTGAGGACCGTGTTGTGCAGCGGCTGGAGCAGGACTTTAAGGTGACTCTTCAGCAGCAGAACTCACTGGAGCAGTGGGCAGGCTGGCTGGATGGCGTGGTTAGCCAGGTGCTCAAGCCCTACCAGGGCAGTGCCAGCTTCCCCAAGGCTGCCAAACTCTTCCTTCTCAAGTGGTCTTTCTACAGGTGGGTGGTACCTGATGAATGGGGACTGGGGGCAGCCTGACTCAGCCGACCAACCCCAGGCCTGCATGCTTCCTCTTCCTTTAGCTCCATGGTCATCCGGGACCTGACCCTGCGCAGTGCAGCCAGCTTTGGCTCATTCCACCTGATCCGCCTCTTATATGATGAGTATATGTACTACCTGATTGAGCATCGGGTAGCCCAGGCCAAGGGAGAGACACCCATCGCTGTCATGGGCGAGGTGGGTACGGTAGGCAGACTAGCAAAGATGGGGGGGTAGGGGGAAGGGAAAAAGGAGGCTGCCCACCCACCCTAACTGTGCCCCTGGGCCCACTCTCCCCCTGTACAGTTTGCCAACCTGGCCAGTTCCTTGAACCCCCTGGATCCTGACAAAGGTAGGAAGGGCATCTCCCACCTCATGAGGAACTTTGGATTCCTGGGTCCTCACCTCGTTTGGGCACCAGCTGTGGGGCAGGGTGGGCAAAGGGGCCTGACTATCCCAGCCTCATTGGAATGGAGTGGGAGTGGGGAGGAGCTCCTGTCTAGAACAAGCCCTGAACTCAGACCCCTCCATGAACCCAGATGAGGAGGAGGAAGAGGAGGAGGAGAGTGAAGATGAACTGCCCCAAGAGATCTCGCTCAACACCAGTGAGTCGACTGCCCTCAGCTCCGAGCCCTTGGAGCCCCCTGCCAAGTTGGCAAGGACTGATGGACGGGGCATCTTCGTGCAGGCCCTGCCCTCAAGCTAAAAGCCCTGGCTATTTGCTGGGGCTCCCCAGGACTCTGGCCCTCAGAGGGCAGGGCAAGGGCTGTTTCAGGGGCCATCTACCCCAAACCCACCTTGTAACTGTGGGAATCCCATGAGCCCAGGCTTCCAGCAAAGGAGAAGCCTGGCCTCACCAGCCTTCTACCCTTCACCCCTACTCTCCTTCCCTCAACAGACACCAAAGTCCCAGCCAGACTCCAGACTTCCCTGTAGCTAATGGGACTTGGTGTG
Organism: Potorous gilbertii; assembly: GCA_028658325.1. Lineage (NCBI taxonomy): Eukaryota > Metazoa > Chordata > Mammalia > Diprotodontia > Potoroidae > Potorous > Potorous gilbertii. The sequence continues at coordinate 186,036,497 of CM053773.1, read as the reverse complement.
TTTTTGCTCTGGCCCTCATTGTGGGGCAGGATGCACCCCTAGCTACTGAGGGGGGAGCAGGAGAGCTCCTCAAAGCAGGGAAGGTATTGGCCCTGCACCCCTTGCCCCTGCAAACCCAACCCTTCCTGTGGCCTTTGTTTGCCCCTGCGGGGTACGGGGGGTGGGTTCCAGCACAATCCCAGGGCAAGAACCACTTGGCTGCACTGGAAGGATTTTTTTTGGGGCGGGGCAGGGGAGCTGGCTCCTCGATACTGCAAACACTGACACAAAAGACAAGACGTGCCTTAAGGAACAAACTGAGCGTCCTGGCTGGCAGCAGGCTCCCTGGGGCAGTGAGCATGGCCTGGATCAAGAGGGAAAGTGGAGCATCTTCTCTTCTCCTGGCCACCTGCACAGGCCCAGAGCTGTGCCAAGCCTGGCCCAAGGAACTGTCTGCCATGTAGGGAGACAGCTCCCTACAGTGGGCATGGTGGCTCCCGGGTTTCCTTCACCCTCTCCTACTTCCTGGAACTGATTCCAAGCTCTGGCTTTGCACAGTGGCTTGCCTCCCACCCCAGGCTGTCTGGGGCTTAGGGGATGCTGAGCTGCCTCCTCGGACACAGGTAGTATGGGTAGGGGGAGGGGTTGTTGCTCTTTGCAAGAGCACCTGCTAAAGTGCAGAGGTCCCTGTCACCACCCAGAATCCTCCCTCCCCCAGTCCCCCTTGCTTCCCTTCTTGGTTTAAGTGCAATTAAAGCAGTTCTGGGCACTGCTTTAGGTGAGGGCTTGTGGGTCAGGGCCACACCCATAAGTCTCCTTCCCTGACCCCCTATTCGGCACCCTCTGCTGTGAGGGAGCGTTGCAGGCCTCCATCAAGCCTTGGGAGAGGCCCTCTCCTTCACAGGCTGAATCTCCACCTCAGTACCCTCCCTCTGCCCCATCCCACCAAGGCCTGGAGTTGTGGTAGGACCCTCTCCCTCCTTAAGGGCAGGGGAGAGACAGCTGATGGGGGGAATGAGCAAGAGAGGCTTCTTTGTTCCCTCCCAGCTTCCAAAGACCAGTGCTAGATTGACACTGCCCTGAGAGCTGCCAGCCTACCCCAGCTCAGGGAGATAAGGCCAAGGTGCCTCCTCCCAAGTGTGGCCAGCCTCCCCTGGAGCAGGTAGGCCGGCAGGGGCCTCCGGGTAGCCCTCACTCATAAAGATCACCCCCCTACCGCCCTCCCTCGCCCCCCAACAGCTGCCCTCTATGATGCTGGTTTGTCATGGAATCTTCTTAGCTATTCTAGTTTTCCAGAGACCTGTGCTTTTGTAATGTAATGATCTAACCCTCTCTAAACCACATAACTATTGTGCGATTTGTGAGCGATATCCACTCAGAGTCGGTAGCTGTTGGGGTTTTTCCAACCATCATGGCCTTATTCGTTCCAATTTTTTCAGTGTTTTCAACATGTGAGATAGATGTTTATGGCAAAACAAAAAACAAACAAAAAAAATCTGACCTTATTGTATAAAAAAAAAAATCACTATTTTGTGTGATCAAGTGCAGCAGCTGAGGGGACTGGCCCCCCACTCTGCTGGTGGCTGGTGCCACCTTGGGCCCAGGCAGCCAGGCCCTCTTCCCCGTGGTGGTGAAAGTGTCAAAGCGTGTGGTAGTCTAGAGAGCCCAAGCTGTTTTCTACCTTTTTGTAGTCTTTCTTAAAATACAATAAATTCTGCTGTGTTATTTGGCTACCAGCTGACTCCCTCAGGTCTGGTGTCTGTTCCACAGCTTTGTCCTATAGCCTCCTCTGCAGGTCAGGTCTCTGGTTCCTGATCACTCACCCCAGAGCACAAATGATATTCCCGACTTTAGAGTAAAGATGAGCAGCAGAGCCAACTGCTGAGGGGTGGGGGAAGGGGGAGTGGTATATGACCCTGAAGGGAGTTCACACAGGCTCAGAAATTAAAACATTTATTACATGAATGGGAGGGAGGGGGCAGGGAGAGGGGTCAGCTAACTCGACCTCCTCAAGGAACTGGCATCCACAACTGGCAGCCAAGAAAACTTTTAGAATATACATGAAACCAAAGGCCCAGGCCTGGAAGGGAGGAGGGGGTGGGGAGAAGCTGAGTCTCTTGAAGCTTCTCTTGGCCCTCTTCCCTGTGCCCAGGGCTGACAGGGCTTTCTTTGCCAAGGAACTCAGCAACCTAGGTAGCCCTGGCCACTTAATCCCCAGGGTTCCCTCCCCTGCCCCCATTTAAATAGGCATAAATAAAAGGGATCTGGGCTCCAGGGCTCCTGGGGGGGCCTTACCTTCCCCCAACCTACCCCAACTTCCAAGGGGGAAGGGGGGGAGGCGAGCCAGAGCCTTTCCTCCCCACTACCCCCCACCTCCCAACCTAATACTAGGGGACAGGATGGGAGAAACAGAAAGCCCCCAAGTAACAACAAAATCCAACCCAAAACGAGGAGGTAGTATCGAGTCAGTGTCCAGAGCAGTGGGTGCCATAGCCCCCGGGCTCCTCACAGCACAATCCATGTGTACCGCTCGTTGTCAGCCAGGACCTTCAGGGAGCAGCCTGGAGGGGGTGGGACACACACACATACACACACACACAAGACAAGTACATCCCAACTTCTTTTGGGCACCCTTTCTGCCTCTTGTTTATAGGTTCAAAGGAGTTAAGCTGGAATGGCCCTCAGAACATCCAATCCAACCCCCTTACTAAAGCACAAAAAGAAGACACTTGGCCTTTTTTTTTTTTTTTCACACAGGAAAGATCACAGGATTTTAAAGAGTTGGAGGGGCCGTTCTACTGAGGCCCAGAGGGTTAAATGACATGCTCGAGGTCAGACAGGAAACAAAAGAGCCAGCATTTCAATCCAGTGCTACTTCTAGGATAAAGGATATGATACACACTATCAATGTAGCCAAACCTTTATGAACCCATTTCTGCTTTGTGTCACTGACACATCTCTGGGAGGTTCCAAGTCCCCATAAAGTTCATTCCTATCATAGGAGTAGGGTAGCCCTTTGTCCTAAAATCATCTCATAGTGTAAAAACATAAAGGCTCCTTACCCTATTAATTTTGGGATCTAGCGACCAAATTCATTGAAGGTCACTCCATCCTTGCCCTCCACAAACTCTTTTCTCCCTCAGTCTTCCCTTTCCAGACTGGATTCCTCTTTAGTCTGTCCTCAGGAGCTCTCCCCACTGCCCATCCCCTACTCCTCCATTGGCCCCCTCTATCTTTACTGCCATTAGTTTTGGGGCCTTGTCTAGTTCCATTCTATCTGGAGTTGGGATGAGTCCTAGGCACAGTCCTAGTGTTGCAGTTACAGATCAATGATTGATACTTGAATGAACAGGGCCTTTATATAAGGGGAAGGGCAGGTTTTTAGGTGGGGCCTCTGTGCCCTCAGAAGTCAAAGCCAGATAAGAAGACCGACAGGCCAAGCAAGCAGAGGAAGAGAACGCTGGGTCGTTGAGACTGCCTGAGCCCCACCTTTGTGCAGTGCCTCATTGGTCATCCTGTTGACATAACGGCCACTGTTCTCAGGCACAAGCCACTTCATCACCATGTCCACACAACTCTTTCGATAGGAGCTCCAGACACTGCCACTGGAAGGAAAAAGAAAGCTCGCACAGGATTCTGTGTGGGACAAGAACCCCTCCTTTCTAAATCAGCCTTGGCCTCACCTGGTCTGCCCTTTGACCTCAGTGAGATCACCCACGCTGACTGTAACAAAGATGCCCGTGTTCAGGTCCCAGGCCACCTTCAAGCTGGTATGATAGGTCTTTGGTCTAGAGGGCAGGACAGAGGTTAAACTGAGGCCCAGGGAAATTGGCCTAGACCACTGGGGAAGGGGTAGAGTGGAGAAGAGTGGAAATGAGAGGGTCACAGGATTCTAAGATGCAAGGTACCTTAAAGGCACCTCATCCAACCCCCTCTTCTTATAGATGGGGAAAACTATAACCCTGAGAAGGGAAGCACTAGACCCGGGATCACCCAGCTACCAAACAGCAGAGAAGGGCTCTGAACCCAGGTTCTCTTGACTCCAGATCTACTGCTTTTCCGACTGACCCATCAGAGCTGTCACATGGAAAGCTGAGAGGCCTGTGGTAAAGGCCAAGGGGGCAGTGTCATTATCCTTTGCTTGGACAGTGGCAGGCTTGGGGTACATGGGGAATCAGGCACTTCCCTCCCCACTCCCTCACCGGAGCTGAGCCTCCTCATTGGGGGAAGGGAAGGCCAGGAGCAGCAGGCCAATGTTGATGAGGACCTGGTTGGTTTCAGGACAGACCTGGTAGGGAAGAGAGCAGGGGAGGACAATGAGGAGAGGCCCCAGAACCCTGGAGCATCACAGGTTGGAACCCAACAGTAACAGCTTACATTTCTATGGCAATTTAAGATTTACAAAGTACTTCATTCACAACCATCAGTTGTGAGCAAATATTCCCATTTTAGAGATGAAAAAACTAAGACTTAGAAGGGAAATGATTTCTGAAATCACATAGTTAAAAGTTATGAGAGCTAGGACTCAAGCCCAGACCCTTTTGTCTCAGTCTAGTGCTCTTCCCTTTCTAAACCAGCATGTATTCATCACCTACACTGTGGAAATTGCTGTACTAGGTGCTGGGGAATACAAAGACAGTTTTTGATCAGTCCCTGACCTCAAGAGATTAACACTGCATTAAGGAGACCACACAAAGTGGCATCTTGGTGAGAAGGCTCCCAACCCTAGAGGGCACACACCTCCAAAATGACGATGTCATAGTCACTGAACGAGCAGAACTGGTGGCTCCATGTGGCATCGTTTCGGATGACTTCATTAATGACATATTCAAAGTCAAGCGTAAGCTGCTCCACTGTCAGGTACTGGCCCTTTAATGGACAAGCAGCCAGTGATATGCAGACACATGCTCATTCCCCTTTGACCCAGGGTGGCCTTTGCTGTCCCTGACCCCTGCTGCATACCTGGAAAACTGCTCGCTCTCTCATAGGCCGTAGATTCCTGCCCCGGAGATCAGTCACCACAAACGGAAGGGAGATCTTGTCATCTTCAAACCCTGGAGGTGGTGGAAAACGGGGGATAGGATTGAGACTTTGGGGTCTGGAGCAGGCCTCTGCTCTGCCCTCCCCTCCCCTGCAACCTCTCCTCACCATCCTCTGGTTCAGCCCAGTCCCCAGGCTCCAGCACATAATGGAGCTTGGTGTAGTTGACATAACCCGGCTCTGCAACGGGGGGCATTGTGTCAGGAGGACTGTCCCGGGGTCCTGACTCCCTGTCCAGGAGTGGGGCCTCACAGGGCAGGCGACAGCGGCTGCCTGAGGCCCCCAGGCAGAGGGGCTGTCGGGCCTCCTCTGCTGTACCACCCTTTGCCTCCTTGGCCCTCCGGAAAATGTCAGCCACAAATTCCTTGGCTTTGGCAACAGCTGGTGAGGGCTCTGGAGGGCGAGCAGGGGTGGCCTCTGGGCAGGGTCCTCTGGACACAGGGGGGTCCTCTCGACTTGGGGGTCCAGGAGGGTCAGGTGGGGCTGGTGGATGGGTGGTTCGGTCATAGAGAATTTGGCAGAAACTGCTGTCACCTGGAATAGGAGGATTTGAATAGAGAGAAGTAGATTGGGCGTAAGAACATGAGGGCTCATAGCTTACAAAGGCAAATCAGAGAGCTCTGGGTTAAAACCTGGGCAAGTAATTTATCTCTGGGTGTCTATTTCTTTAGATGTAAAAAGGGAGACAAGAGACGAAGGTAGCACTGACTTAGATGGTGGTTAAGGCTCCTTCCACCTCTCCATTCTATGGCTCTCATGAGAGCAGGTCAGTCTCTTTCCCTCTCTAGACCTCACTTCTCTCTGCTATAGGGGATTCATTTAGATAAAGTACCTCCTAGCTATACATTTTATGATCCAGTGCTCCAAGGTAGCATCAAGAAACAGATACACTGAAGAAAAATTCTCTCTGATGCCTCATCCTTTCACTTAGTCATAGCTTAAAAGAAAGGTGGTTCTACAAAGAAGGGAAAGACATTTTCTAGCCAATAGGGAATGGAGTTGGTGTCAAAGAACTATCATTCTAGAGACACTGGATCAAAATCCTTCTGTTACTAGCAATTGGACCCTGTGGAAGTCACAACCTTTCTGAGCCTCAGTTTCCCCACTTATAAAACAAGGAGGTTGGACTACATGATTTCTAAAGTCCCTCCAACCCTCCAATCCTATGAGCCACCAGGACTAAGCACAGTGCCCTGATGTCTTCCAGCTTTACAAGTGGCTGAGGGAGGGCCAAGCAACTGGACTGAAGCCAAGGTTTGGGGCCGCAAGCCTACCTGCTGAGCAGACAGAGACTGCACAGGCCACCAGGGAGTAACTGGTGTTGAGCAACACCACCTGGTCCTTTTTGAGCTGGAAGGCTGGCTGGAAGGTGGGGAAGGGATAGACCACCTGGTACTTGGTATGCAGCATGAACCCATGTCTCAGGCAATGGGCACTAGGGTCTCCTGAAACACAGACGCACACAGAGAGCTATAACAAATGCCTACAGTACATGCTGGCAACACATTTCCACATGTACTCCATGCAGTAAACATGAATGAAACACATCTAAAACAACCTGTAACATACCCACTCCAAGACATGCCCGTCCCAAGACATAATAGTGCACCCATGCAACAAGCACCGTAAATGCACAGGCAGAATATAGGACACATAGCCTTTGATGGCCATGCCACAATTACCAAACATGTAACATGAGCATGCCTACTTAGAGCACACGCTTGGGACACTGTCATGCCTGCACTGCCCCTTATAACACAAATACCCTGGTACTCTTTGTACACTAACAATAAGATTCCTTTCCCACTGACACAGTGTAACTTGTACCACTGTAGATCCCTGCCCTCACCTGGGCCACACACAGGTCTACTCACCAGGATGGGCAAGGCTGGCATCTCGGCAGCTAGGGCAGCGGTCTCTGGGTGGCATAGCCACAGTGCTAATATAGATGTCTCGGTGGTTCTCATCACTCATCATCATCATGTTCATTAGAATCCCATTGGCTGACCGAGTGCTAAGGGGGCAGGGGGCAGGCTGAGCTGAAATCTGTCCCACTCCCCTCCTCCTCCTTCCTCCCCAGGTCTATCCCCAGCCTCCCATCATGTCTTGCCCCACAAGCCCTCACTTGAAGCCAAAGACGATGACTTTGGAAGAGTCACTGGGCCACTCGCAAACAGTCAGATACAGGTCACTATAAATCTCTTCATCCTGGAAGAGCCGCACCTGCCTCACCTGTGGGCAGGATTGCACAGGAACCATGAACAGCATTTAGTAATAGAAGGCCCTTTGAGATCACCTCATCCAACCCTCTCATCTCACAGAAAAGGAAGTCAAGTCCCAAGGAGGGGAGGAACTTGAAGAGTGGAGACTCAAACCCAGGCCTGTTTCCTCTTGGCCCAGGATAGAGACTGAGAGACCCTGGCCCAAGGAAGAGAAGGGACGAGCAAGTGGCGAGGAGGCCCACAGAGGGGTTACTCCAGCCCCGCCTTCCTACCAGCTTCAGCTTGCTGTGGACGTTGAATTCCCACCAATACAGGTGGTAGATATAGAAGGAGAAGTCATCGTCGCCACTGTTGCTTGTGTAGGAGAGGACATAGCGACCACACTTGGAAAAGCCCAGGAAGATGTGCCTGTGGAGGGGGCACTTTTCTGGCACCTGACAAGCACTAGTCGTATTCTTCCTCCCTCCACCCCTGCCTCCGACCTCACCCCTAATTCTGATGCCCATCCCCCACCCACCCACCCCATACTGCCCCATCCCAACCTCACCCTGCACAAAGGAAGTCCTCATCCACAATGCTCTTTAAGGATACGCAGACGCGGGGTGGTAGTTTACGGAAGAGCCGAGGGGAGAGTTGCCCACTAATCTGGGGATGGCAAGAGTGGGACGCAAGGTGTCAAACTGCTTCTCTCTGCTCCAGAAGGAGAGTCCAGCTACCCTGCTCCTAAACCTATACTCTTCTCTTCCCCTCTGATACCCTGTCATTCTGTCACCCCATTTCCCAACTTTCTTCTCTTGGAGAAGTAGCTTTCTAGGTATAACCCAAATTGCCTCAGTCTTTATTGTCCTGAGACTAATTTACCTGCCCTTTGAACATCAGTTAGCCTTTCCTCCCTTCATGCCTTTGTCCTGCCATTCCCACTTATCTATATCCGGCTGCTTGCATGTCTCCCCTCCTAAACAGGATCTCCATCCCCACTTTCCAAATAGAGAGAATCATGGAAGCTCAGAGATTAGTCATCCAGACCTGAACTGGAAAGCTCTTGCCAACATCCCTAACAGGAGGTCAATGAACCATTTCTTAAAGACCCTCAGGAAAGGGGAAGCTACTTTCTTCTAAGACAGCCCATTTCCCATTTGGGAGAACTCTGTGAGGGAATGTTTTCTTACATTAAACCTAAGTTTGCTTCTCTGCAACTCCCACCCACTGCTCCTACTTCTGCCCTCTGGGACCCCGTGGAACAAACCTATGCCTTTTTCCCCATAGTATCATCTTCAAATATTTGACTACAAATCCTTTTCTATAATCTTTTTTCTGGGCTAAGCATGCCCAATTCCTTTACGTGATTATCAAATGTCAAGGTCTCCAGAATTAGTTTTTTTGGCTGTCATCTTACACCACTGACTCATATGGATCTTATAGTCACCACATCCTCCAGAATTCTTTCAAATAAGTTACCATCCAGCTACAACTCCTTTAATACTGGTCTAGTGAAGTTGATTTTTTGAACCAATATGAAGGACTTTGCATTGATCCCTAACAAATTTCATCTAATTATATTTAGTCCACTATTCTAGCCTCCTGGAAACATTTTGGGGTCATTTCATTTGTATCAATTATCCCTCCCTGCTTCAGAACACTGGTAATACTGTAAGTATACCATCTATACTTTAACCCAAGTCAATGACAAAAACAATAATACCATGTACCCACTCCATTCCTCAAATGCAGTGTTCAATACCACTGCTTTCCTTTTCAAGGCTAAGATCAAGAAACATTCACTGCATGAAAAATTCAATGATTTACATTGATACATATACACATTGTACATACACACACCACCCCAGTCTCCCCAATAACAAAGTAAAACCCTTGAAGTTAGATTCTTTCTGGAAAGCCTTTTAACCCCTTGAGACTCAGGTGGAGCAGTGGATAGAGTGTCAGTCCTGGAGTCAAAAAGTCTCATCTTGCTGAGTTCAAATCTGGTCTCAGACACTTACTAGATATGTGACCCTGGGCAAGTCACATAACCCTATTTGCTTCAGTTTCCTCATCTGTCAAATGAGCCAGAGAAGAAAACGACAAACCACTCCAGTTTCTTTGCCAAGAAAACCCCAAATGGGGTCATGAAGAGTCAGACACAACTAAAAAAATGACTGAACAACTAAGCCTCAGTTTTCTCATTTGAAAAAGGATAGATAATCTTTACCAAATAGTGATAAGGTGTCTTCCAGCTCTAAACGCATGACTTTCCCTGGCTCCCAGCTGGGCTCACAGTGGGATTTTGTAAGTGTCTAGGAATGGACTGCCTGGACCCTGAACATACTACTAGCACTGCCAAGTTTCCTAGACTTTCACTTTCTTGTCAGGTACTGATGGGACAGAAACAATGTGTGAGTGTAAGTGATCATCTGTGAGTGTAAGTGATCAGCCTAAGTGATTGGGAGCCTAGAGAATGAATCTTTGAGACAGGCTAAACTAAAAGAGACAAAAGGGAATTAACAAGGTCTTTCTCCATGAAGCTCAAGTCAGTAGGGGAGATAAGATCTGTGCATATGGAACCCCAGGTTTACCATGAACCTGGCCCCATCCGTCGCCCTCAACCCCATCCCTGTAAATTCTGAATTTACTCTTGGGTAGCCTCTCTGCTTGCTTTAACAGCGCCCGTCACCCCCACATCTCTGACGCTAATATTCTCTAGAATGTACTGTCCTCCTCTAACACCAAGTCGCATCACCCTTCCATGCCCAGCGGAAGGCTTCTGCCCTCTAACATGGGCTTCTCCATCACTCCTTTCCTTCTCTAATGCTCTTGCTGGAAAGGTCTCCCCCTTTCCGGGGGCGGCCTCACGGAAGACCCCTTTCTTCTCCCATCCCGGGAGAGCCCCCTCCCATAACAGCCGGTCCCACCGCCCATCCCTCGGTGCCCCTGCTGCAACACCAGGTCTCCATCACACCCTTCCCTGTCACTCCTCCCATCTGCTGAGGCCTTCCTCCTCTACAAAGCGCTTTCCTCCATCACCTTCTCCTCCACCTCCGAGGCTCTGGCCCCTCACCACCCTCCTCACCGACCCCCAGAAGGGCCTCGTCCCCCCTCCCTCTTTAAGGCCCAGCCCCCCACCCACAATCCTTTCCTTCTCCTCCCCTTCCTCCCCCAGCGTCCTCCCCTCTAAGGCCCTTCCCCCGCCAGAATGCACACCCCCTCCGTGCCCCTCCCCCCCGGACGCCCTCCCCTCTCCGGTTCTCCCCTTGGGAGCCCCCTCCCCCGCCCGATCCTCCAGGCCTCGGCCGAGCTCTCACCCTGACACGCTCCAGTTGCTTGAGGACGTGTTCCCGCCGCCGCCCTCCGGCCCGCTTCCCTCCAAGGCCTCCGCCGCCTCCGCCGCCGCTCCCGGCCCCGCTGTTCCGCTCCGATTTCGAGCTGGGCGCCATTTTCACCCCCTCCCTCCACTTCCGGAGCAACCGGCCCCGTCGCCCCACCCCCTCCGCCTCTTCATTGGCCCTATCCGAGGGATGCGGCGAGCCGGTTGGAGGGGAGTCGGACCTCGGAGCTTCTTCCCGCTCAACTTGTCCATCAAAGCCATCCCGGATGGTGATTGGTAAACCTGGCGCCGCAGTAGCATTTCGGTAGGCCGCATGCGCTGCCAGTTCCATTGACCCCGCCTTCCCCTTGTTATTAACCAATCAGCAAGCAGAATGTGCTCAGCTCCCCTGCAGACAGCTCTTGGTCTATGGGCAACGGAACTTGTCAATCTCATTACCGAAACGCCCCCTTGAGGCCGCTAGGTTTCCATAGAGACCATAAGAGGCCCTGGCACCCAGGGCTCTCTGTGGTCCAGGAGGGACCTAGTCGCCACTTCTTCGAGGTGTCTGTGGATAATGCCTGACAGGCTACACTCAAGACCTGTTACCCTGGCAACCACCTTGAGTCTTTCATTCATTCCCTACCCCTCCCCTTGAGTACCTACTGTGGGCTGGGGAGGGAGAGTTGAGAACCTGGCTTCCGTGGAGAATGAAAGAAGGTCCGGATGACATCATAAGGAGGTTCAGAGCAAGGAGAGCCGCTCCCCATCTAAGCTTCCAGGTCTAGGCTGCTGCAGTCTCAAAGGCTAGGAAAGGGAAAACTTGGGGGCCCATGGAGTGGTGTAGAGAGTGAGCTAGTCTAGAGGGAAATAACGGGGGTGGGGAGAGTGCGGTGGAGTAGTGGGAAAGGGAAAAGGGAGTTGGGACTCAGCCACGGAGGGTGGCTCGTGTCATCAGGGTGACTTTATCCCAGAAGAGGAGGAACGAGGTGTGATGAGGAGGAGTCTGGAGACTTGTGCAGGAGACGCTGGTTTCAGCAGAAACTGACGGTCCTGTTAAGAGGGGATTAGAGGCAATGAGACTCTCAGCACAAATGTGAGAGATCACTCAGTGTAACAGTAAAGGCTGAAGGACCTGTCAACTGATGGGATGGGAAGGAGTCAAGAGGATAAGGGAGAAATCAAAGATGACCCAAAGGTGAAGAGCCAAACCAAATGTACGATCCTTGAGAGCCTTCGCATATAGATATAACATAGAGTATTAAATAAATACTCAGTGAATAGAAGAATCAGTCACCAGAGAGGTATCTGCTACTATTCTTTTGGTTTTAGGGGGCAACCCTGTAAGTTTTCACTAACACCTCTTAACACTAGCCTTTTACAAGCCTGCACTAGTGTACTTCCCTTTAACAATCAGTTAGTAAGTTCTTTAGCCAAAGTATTTACTTAAACAGGAAAAATGGTAGTAGTAAAATATTTCCCCCAAACATCCTGAAGAACATTCTCATACAAAGAAACTAAGAACCTATTGAGAAGAGGATCGGGTAAGAGATATACCAGTTTATAGTAGAATAGCAATGAGGTAGGCACATATGTGGGGAACCCACATAGCCATGGCAACTCACAGCTCTGGAACTGCAGGATCCCTTTTCTTGAGGATCCTCACAAAATTTACTTAACAATATCAGGTAGGTTATAAATAGGTCACTCCAGTCTTCCAAAGATAGTCTGAAGCTCTGTTTCAGCCACCTGGATCAATCCACTATTAGGCTGGATTAAGTGAAAAATACAGCTTGAAAATTCCTAAACTAGTCATTACCACTAAGGTCTATATCTTCAATCCCTCCCATCCTAGTCAAGTCTCAGCCTATACATAACATATATAACTCTTTAGGGAAGCACTTGTCCATATGCCACTTTCAAATCATCAGGGGGAAAGGAATAAATAGTCTCATTGACAAAATGTCATTGGCTGGCAAGCCAAGAAAATGCTCTCCACGACCACCTCATAGTGATTGCTCTCAACTCTTAACCAACATTGAGGCTGACCCAAGCAAGTACCCAAGAACCTAATCTAGCTCCATATGGCATCTTTTCCCACAGTTCTCTAGCATGTTGCTCTAATATCCTTACCAATCACTCAAGACCAAATGCATTTCACATGCTACCTAGCTCTGACCCACTGACATCTAATAACCAGACATCCCATAAGAAGTTTGAGAAAGTGTATTAAAGTGCAATGTTCCTTTTAAGAGTATTGCTTCAGGATTGGAGTAAATAGATCCAGGAGAACAATTTATACAATAATAACATTGAAAGAAGAACAATTTTTGAAAAACTTAAAAACTCTGACCAATGCAATGATTAATCACGGTTCTAGAAGACCCATAAGGAAACATGCTATCCATGATGAGACTCATGGTGCAGGTTGAAACTTAAGAGTTTTTAAACATAACCAATGTAGGAATTTGTTTGGCTTTAATATGTATATTGATTGCAATGGTTTGTTGTTTTTTTTCTCTTTTTTTCCTCTATTGAGGGAGGAGGTAGGAGGGAGAAAATTACATTTTTTGTTCATTTTTTAAAAATTAATTTTAAAAAAGAGTTTGGAGGGGAAAGTAGAGTTTTGCATGTGATTTAAGACATTCAAGGCCCTTGACTTTCTCTTTAAATAGTTAAGTATTATAACATTTGTTACGTTGAGCATATATCTTTGGTAGTATAGTAGGCCAGAGCTTATAGGCCAGGCTGGTAGCTTAGTACTGAGACTGGAATAAAATGACAGTTGTAGAAGTTTTACTTAGTCTAAGAGGGAAAGGCATTCCAAACAGAGAAAGGATATTCATCAAGGATAAAGCATTGAGTTAATTATGCACAGTTTCCCAGTGATTCTGCTGGTCTGCCAATCTATTGGAAGGAGTTTCAGGAAGAAGGCCATGACTGCTAGTGCCCTGGATTTTCTATTCATGCAAGAGGAACCTTTTTCCCTTGTGCCAACCAAGTTTCAAAGACATTTTTAAATGCCCTTTTCAGAAAAACTAACCTAACTGTATGGAATAGGGCCTTAGAAAAGTTAGCCCAATTCACATGGGAAGAGGCTCTGGTAGATACAATTCCTTCTACCTTAGATGCCTAATAAAAAGGGAAAAGGGAAACAAAGGGGACTGATAGTTTCAGAGGGTGGCCAGATATTATCCAGATATTTTCTCATCCAATTCTTAGAACAACACTGTAGAATAGAAGGTATTATAAAATCTTATTATATCCATTAAGGAAACTGAAGCTTTGAGAGGCTGTTGCCCAGAATCACATTGTATGGTCAAGAAGGATTCCAGCCCATCTCTAGGGGAAAACAATGAATTCAATTTATGACATCCTGTGTTTGAAGTGTTGGGCAGTATATCTAGGTGAAAATGTCCATTAAGCAGGACATGTGAGAAAGAAATTTGGAGGATGAAGAAACAGATACCATGTACATTAAGGTGATAACTGAAGCCACATATAGTAAAAAGCCTATGGAGAGGAGAGGAGAGAAAATGAGAGTCCCAGGAAAGGAGAGGAATCCTAGGGGAAGAGAAAATTCTAGGGGACGCCTGTATTTAGAGGGTAGAAGAAAGAATAAAAGCCAGTGAAAGAGACAGAAAAGCAACCAGTGGGGTAAAATACAGAACTATAAAAGGTCAGTATAACATGTCAAGAGAAGAGAAAAGTTTCCAGGAGAGGGGATGGCCACCAATGCCAAACGCTGTAAACAAACAAACAAAGTCAAGAAGGATGAAGACAGGGAAAAGTTATTGATAAGGAGATCATGTGTGACCTTTGAGAGTGAAACTTTAGTTGAGTGATAGGGTTAAGGATTGGTGGGAGAAAGATGAGGCAGTGAGTATGAATGATTCTTAGAAGTCAGGCAATGAAAGGGAGGAGAGAGGTGCTCCCGAAGGTTGGAGATTTGAGGAAAAGGCATTTTTTTTTTTAGTATGGGGATATCCGGGTATAATTTTAGGCTTCACTGAAAGAGATAGCAGTAAAGAGAAAAAAGAGAGGGAGTAAGCAAGGCCCCAAAGAAGATGGGTTGGAATAATAGCAAAATTTAAAATTCAATTCAATTAACAGATTTCCTATGCATCTTCTAGCTCAAGGAAGTCTTACAGGTCTTTAAGATAAAAAGAATAGCCTTACCTCCTAGGAGCATAACTGGAAGTGGGGACAGGGAAAATATGACATGTGAATGTGCCCCTTTTCACAAGCTTACATAGTCTAATGAAAACTCCTCAGCAATTGGGAGCAGTCTATCATGGCTGCATGGAATTTGGGCAAGGGGAGATCTCTTCTTAGTTCATGGATTTAACTTAGATGGTCCTGACTCCAGATTCAGAGCTCTATCCACTGTACCACCTAGTTCCCCTCTATGTGATCTCTGTGTTGGTCCTTGAAGGATGAAAAAGATTTTAATGAGTCATGATGAGAAGATAGTACATTTCAGCCATGGGGATGGCCCATGATAATACACCAAGGTAGGAGGTGGCAGGACAAGACCAGGTAAGACTTTAGGATGTGTGGATAATACAGGTGAAAGCCGAGAGAAGAGGAGGATCTCCTCCTCGGAGGTAGTTAGAACAAAGGAAGAGTCCGTGGATTATGATACAGAAGGACTAAATTAGGGAGGCATTGTGGTGAAGAGGAAAGAATGCTGGATCTGGGATCAAAGTACTGAGTTCAAATCTCAGCTCTGGGACCTTTGAAACCTTGGTAAAGTCACTTAACTTCTCTGAATCTCAGTCTTTTCATCTCTAAGATGAAAGGGTTGGACTGAATAGTCTCTGAAGTCCCTTCCAACTATGTACCTATGAGGAAGTGAGTTGAAGAAACTAATAGAGGTGGCCTAGATTCCTACAATGTAGTCAGGAATATAATAGCTAGCACCTCCTGTGTGCTGGGCACTGTACCATCACTTTACAAGTATTATCTCATTTCATCCCTACAACAACCCTAGAAAGTAGGTACTAGTACTATCCCCATTTTACAGCTGAGGAAACTGAGGCAAATGGAAGTAGAGTGAGTTGTCCAAAGTCACACAGTATCTGCGGCTGGATTTGCACTCAGGTCTTCCTGCCTCTGAGCCCAATACTTTTATCCATTGCACCACCTAGCTGCCCCAATAGAGGACATCAATGGTAGACCTACTCATATGGCACACAGATTACTTCCACGCCCACTTGTACAGGTGAATAAATTCCATTTTAAAAATTTGATATCACCTTCAAGTTATTTTTTTTTCCACTTGAGCTACTACAAGTGAAAATGTAGGTAGACCTCATTTTGGGAGACATGCCACATAGCAGAAAAACCCAGCTGAACACTGAGGACCAGGAAGGGGATGTTTGTTTGTTTAAAGAAGAGAACTTTATATAAGTGCATTTTAGACTTATTAGGATTTAGAGCTGGAAGGGAGCTAAGAGATCTTTAGTTCAACCTCCTCATTTCACAGATGAGAAAAATGAGAGCCAGAGAGGGAAGGGTCATGGTGAACACAACCTACAGGCAGTCATGGCACTACTTACTTGTGTAAGAGTCCTCTTAATGCATTCAATCAGTTGATCAACATTTATGAAGCATCTACTGAGCCAAGCATTTTGCTAAGCCATTCACAATGTCTTTGACTTATATAGAGTTTGATATAGAAATTTGGTGAGTTCAGTGCCTGGCTCACAATCTCCCTCTCTACCCTAAATCTTGCCCTAATACTAGGAGACTTCAACACATGTGTTAATGCTCTATTAAATACTCTCACGTCCCAGTTCCCCAATTTACTCAACTCTCATCACCTACTTGGATCAGCACACTGTAGATGGCCAGGGTGGAGGGCGGTTGACAAGATCGGAATAGACCTTCTAGGAAACCGTTCTTTGAGATGGTGCTCGTTATCTTCTGGCATGACTGTCCAGCCACCTAGATGTTGTTGTCTCCTGGAGACAAGAGAATTACAGAAAACGAGGGATATGTAAAATAGATGCCCTCTAGGCTCACAGTCTTTAAGATAAGACGGATTAAATCACTAGGACAGGAGACAAGCAGAATGTCACCTAGGCTATAAATACCCAGACCCTCAGATCAATAAACGGAGTAGATCTTTCTTCTCCCGCCTCCCATGTCTTTCTTCTTCACCACATCACCAAGCTGTGTGGGGACTCAGGCTGTCTGCTACAGCACATATTTGATATTTCCTTCACCCATGAAGTGTTCACTTCTGTGATCAAGAATTCTGAAATTCCTTTCTCTGAACATAATCTCCTATCTTTCCAACTCTCCCTAAATTCCACTCCTCTTAAACCAATCCCTTACCCTCACCATGACCTCTAATCCCTTCACCATCCAGTACTAAGCCAGGCCATCCTTCCTATCCTTTTTCATGTTCTCCTGGCTTCCCTATCTCGACCTCTTGCCAAATCAATTTAATTCTCTATTGGCCTCTACCCTTGAATCCCTTATATCCTTGACCTATCCCCACCAGGCTTTGAGAAACTCCAAAGCCTGGGTTGTTCCCATCATCTACCTCCACTGATCCCCTTTATATATTACTGAACAGAACTAGAGTAGTTACACAACTGTGCTGACTGGGTCTACTATAACTCCATGGATTTTTAAAATAAATTTTTATTGATAGCTTTATATACCTCTTTCTGAAAGTCAAGCTTTACTACAAATACCTTTAGAGAAAAAGAGGAATAAGTGAAAAAAAAATCACCAAAACCAATTAATACATCAAAAAGATCTGATATTCCGTGCAATATTCTATACCTATGATGATCTCGTTGCCCTGAAGGGTCCAATTATCATCTCTGTGTAGATAATTCTCAGATCTATGTATCTAGTCCTAGCCTCTCTTATGACCTTGTCTTCTATGACTAACTACATGGTCCTGTGGATATCTGATATTTAATGTGTCCAAAACAGAAGTCATTATCTTTCTCCCAACATGACATCTTTTCCAAACTCTTCTATTTCTGTCAAAGGAACCATCATACTCCTAGCTACCTAGACTCATATCCTCAGTTTCATCCTCAACTCCTCATACTCACCTCATATATTTAATCTATGGTCAAAATTTGTCATTTATACCTTTATAACATCTTTCATACATATGTACTTATATCCATATATACACACTCTTCACTCCATATATGTCTATATATGTATGTGTGTATACATATACATATATACATTAAATACACACATACACACACACACACACACACACCCCATCCCACTCTGGTCTATTCTCTTCTCAGTTGTCCAAGAGATCTGAACATCTGATATGTCACCCCCAAACTCAATAAAATCCAATGGCTCTCAATCACAGCTAAGATCAAATATAAAACCCTCTATTTGGCTTGTTAAAGCCTCCTTTAACTTGCCCCCTTCCTATCTTTACAGTCTTCTTATCCTTTACTCTCCTTCCTGTACTTTATGATGTGGTGATCCAGGTCTTTTTACTGGATGTCCCTCATGCCTGGAATTTTCTCCATCCTCATTTCTACTTCTTGACTTTCTTCAAGACTCATCTCAAATACCACCTTCTTCAAGGGATCTGTCTCTGTTCCCCCTTTCCTCTGAGATTATCTCCCATCTACATTTCATATACCTTCTATATCCATTGAATGTGAGCTCTTTGAAGGCAGGGACTGTATTTGTATCCCTTTATGTGTATCCCTAGTGTTTAGGACAGTGCTTGGCACATGGTAACTGCCTAATTAATAAATGTTTGTTGACAGACTGGCCACGGATCTCTACCTCTGCAAATGAGGAGAAACCCAACCCTAACCCTTGGGCCACAATTTGCTTTTTATAATTTCACAACATTCATTTTATTTGATTTTGTTGTTGTTTCCATTTACGTTATTATAGTCATTGTTGATGTGTTTTCCTGGCTATGCTTACTTAATTCTCTATCAGTTCATACAGTTCTTTCTATGGTTCTCTGTATTCATAATGTTTGTAATTTCTTACAACGCAGTAATTATATTACTATGACACATTCCACTACACTCACATACCACAATGTAGCCATTACCTAATTGATAGGCATCTACTTTGTTCCAGTTTTTTGTTATCACAAAAAGTGCTGCTATAATCATTTAGATGTTTACGGAGCCTTCCTTTTTTTGTCTATTATCTCCTTGGGGTCCAAGGAAGACCTAGCAGTGAATCTCTAGGTTAAAGGTTATGGACGTTTTAGTCACTTTGCATAATTTAAACTGCTTTTCAGAATTTTTGTTACCAATTCACCATTCCACCAACCATGCCTTAGTACCCCTGACTTTCTACAACCATTAGAAATTGCCATCTTTTGAAGCTTTTGCTGATTTGCTTGGTGTGAGGTGAAATCTCAATTAATTTTTAATTCTTATATTAGTGATTTGGAACATTCTTGATTGTTAATAGTCTGTAATTCCTCCCAGTTTGATCAGCCCTCCTTGCAGCAAAGCAATCCTTTTACTCCTCCCTGACTGATTCTCTAGCTCATTCATCACGATACATATTCAAGACCTCCTCTTTGCTCCTACAGCCTCATGGCACTTCTTTCCTTTATCCTCACCTCACTTCACCCTCACATCAAGGCCATTTTCTGTGAGCTTCCTCTTCTCCCCTCTTTCTTGTCTCAAAGCCCCTAGGTGTTGAGGGCCAGAGTGGAGTGTGGTTGACGAGATCAGGATAGACCTTCGGGGAAACTGATCTTTGAGACTGTGCTCCTTATCATCTGGAATGGCTCTCCATGCCCCCCAGATGTTGCTGTCTCTGAGACAAATGTGGGAACTACAGAAAACAAGGGATATGTAAAATAGATGTCCACTAGGGTAATAGCCTTTAAAGACAATAAGACTGGCCAAATCACCGGGATAGGAGACGAGCAGAATGTCACGTAGACTTGCAGATTCTGTCTATATAAACCCTAACCCTCAGATCAATAAACGGAACTAGTCTATCTTTTCCCAGCTCCCGTGACTCTTTTCTTTCAACCACATCACCGAGCTGTCTAGGGATGTGGGCCATCTGCTACATCTAGGCAATATCCTCCACTATTTCCTTCTTTACTCCAGGCTCAGATGAAGTGGCCCTTTTCCATGCCATGATGAGCTCCTCTACATGTACCCTTGACTCCATGATCTTCTTTGATGCTTTCTCTTTCTTATATCACCATAGTATCCCATATATTCTTCCCCCTTCCCATCTTAGAGAATTCCCATTTGACAGAGAATACTTTAATCTCATGCTTTCTCTGTTGTTTCCAGTATGTTCCCTCCACAATCATCACCCCTCCCCCAACCTTCAGTCTTTCCATATCTGGCTTCTTACCTGTTGCCTACAAACATGTTCAAATTTCCCCCATCCTCGAAAAAAAAAAACCCACTAGATTGTACCACTCCTTTAGCTATTGTCCTGTATCTCTACTCTCTCAGCTAAATTCTGTGAAAAAGCAGTGCCCCCAATCACTTCTTCGAATTTCTTCAAAACCATTTGCAGTCTGGCTCCTAGTCTTATAACTCAAATGAACTGTTTTCTCCAATATAATCAATGTTCTCTTCATTGACAAGTCTAGTGACCCCTTTTTAATTCTCCTCCTTCCTGACTTCTCTGCATTATTTGACACTATTAGCCACCCTCTCCTCTTGGACACTCACACTTCTCCCTCCTAAACCTGTTTGCCTCTAGAGCTCTGTTCCCTTCACCTCTCAGTGCTTTCCCAAGATAGTACCCCAACTCTGATTTGACTTGCTTCCCTCCAGCTTCAGTCCAGCAATTAGCCATTTCAACACTACACTATCCTATACCACTGAATTTCTTGTCCTATCACTGCTTTATTTTTCATACCTTGGTCTTGAGTTATTTGCATCATCCTATTCCTCCACTTTCAAGTTGCTGAATGCAACTGGAGAAAATCTTCCAGTTGTGCTGAATGGGCATATTACAAACCATCATCAAATGGGCCCTAATAATGTGTAGTAAGGTGGTCTTTTTCTTCCTCCCTTGTCAATTTCCTACCTCAAAAGCTATCCCAGACCTCTTCTCTTGTCAAATCCTTTCACACCTTCTCCTCCCATTCTCTTTCAGCTGATGAACTTGACTCTCACTTAACTGAAAAACTTGAGATACCTCTACATGAGTGCATTCCCATCCTTTCTCTTCATCTCAAAACCCCTTGACAAAATCTCCTACTCTCTCCTCCTTTTACCTGGTCCTTGACAAGGAGGTAGCTCTTCTTTCCATGGCTAGCCCCTCTACATATGCACTTTGATTTGATCCCCTCCTTTCTTCTCTAGCACATGGCATCCTCAACCATCCTACCTGGCTGACCACTCCTTCTTAATTACTTGCTGACTCATCATCCACTCCATTTTCCCAATTGTGGAAGTTCTTTCAAAGGTCTTCTTCCATCCTCCTAATTTCTCCTTCTGTCCCCTCTCTTGGTGCCCTCATCAGTTCCCAAGGGGTAAACTCTCATTTCTATGTAGATGACTCCCAAATCTTTATGTCCAACCTCCTCCAAGCTTCATTCCCAGATCACCAATTGCAAATCGAACATTTCAAAATGGAGGCCACAGAGACATTTTAAACTCAACATGTCTAAAATGGAAATCAGTATTTTCCCCTAAATCCTTTACTCTTTCAAACTTTCCTATTTTGAGTGAAAGTCTCACCATCCTTCCAATGTCTTAGATCATAACCTTAGCATCATCCTTTTCCTCATGCAGTTATTTGTCAAATCTTGCCAATTCTTTACCACATCTCTTGAGTCTGACTTCCCTTTACTCAATGGTTACTTCTTGAGGTCAGATGCCCATCACCTGTCAACTAGGAACCTAGTTGACAGGTGATGAGCACCTGACCTCTCTGACTTGGTGCTCACCATTCCATTCTATTACTGCTGCCAAAGTAATTTTCCTTGGGTGGGAAGGGAGGGATGAAGAGAATTTGGAAATCAAAGTTTTAGGAACAACTGTCGAGTACTGTTCTTGCTACTAGGAAATAAGAAATACAGGCAACGGGGAATAGAAAGTTATCTGACCCTACAGGACAAAAGAGAAGATGGGGACAAGGGAAGGGAAGGATAATAGAAGAGAGGGTAGATTGGTGATAGGGGCAATGACAATGCTCAGTGTTTTGGGCTGGGGGGAGGGGACAAATGGGGAGAAAATTTGGAACCCAAAATTTTGTGAAAATGAATGTTAAAAATTAAATAAATAAATTTAATTTTTAAAAAAGTAATTTTCCTTAAGCAGAGATCTGATCATGTGTCTCCCCTACTCAACCAACTCCAATAGCTTCTTATTACCTCTAGCATAAAAAGAATTTCTTTTGTTTAGTTTTTAAAGCCCTACACAAACTTGCCCCAACATATTTTTTAAACTTTATTGGACATTATTACTCCCCCTCTGTGAGCTAGCCAAACTGGCCGCTTTGCTCCTCATACAGGACACATCATTTCCTTCCCCATGCCTTTTGTATTGGCCATTCCCCATACTTGGAATCCATTCCCTCCTTACTTCTGTCTCATGAAGTCTCTCTTTTCCTTAGAGATGTAGCTCAGGCATCATCTTATGCATCCAAAGCCTTTTCTGATCTCCCCCACCTGCCAGTGCTCCCCTTCCTAACTACCTTGAATTTAGCTATTGCATGTATTTTTATTCATTTGTTTTGTATTTAGGCTGAATATTTTTATATGTACTTGTTGTTTGTGTAAGAACATTACAAGTAGGGATTATTTTATTCTCTAAACTTTTATCCCAGGCACCTAGCACTTGGCCTGGCATATTGTAGGTGCTTAAGAAATATTGATTGTTCTCTCCTAGTTCTCCTTTTACCTGTCTGACCCACTCTTCCTCAGTCTCTTTTATTTGGCCATCATCCATTTTATGCCCACTAACTATGGGTGTACCCCACAAGGCTCTGCCCTGGGTGGCCCATTTTTTCTCTTTCTATACTCTCTCACTTGGTGACTTCATCAATTCCCATAGGTTCAATGGGTCATCTAAGCGTAAAAGACTCCCAGATCTATATATCCAGCTCTAGACTCTGCTGAGCTCAAGTCCCAAATCACAAACTGCCCCCTGAACATCTAAAATTGGAAGTCCTATGGGTACCTGAAACTGTCAAAATGATTTTCTTATGGCCTTATCATGCCATCCCCTTCCTCAATGAACTCCAGAAGCTCCCTATTTCTCCTGGAATTCCTACACCTAGGAAAGGGAATTCTTCTGTTAACCCATAGCAATGGCTTACATTGTAAGGCTCAAAGCCTCCAAATAGTAAAATCTTCTGCCTCAGTTAGATAACTTAATAGAAGCTTATCTTAATACTTACAGTAATATTCTAGCATCCATAATCTAGCTCATTGTCAGAACAGATAAAGAGCCTAGAACAGTTCCATGTATCCATCTCTTTCAATTAATAGTAAAATAGCACTTTGCTCTCTTTCCTACCTTTCCAGTCTTCTTAGAGGTCACTCCTTTCCACACAGTCTATGTTCTAGCCATGCTGGCCATACTTGTCCTCATATGAAACACTCCCTGTCCTGTTTTTTGTGTGTGTGTGCCTTGGTCTTGGTTGCCCCACCTCCCACCCATTCTAACATGTTCTCCTGCTTCATCTCTACCTCTTGGAATCTCTGGTTTCCTTTATGATTCAACTCAAGTACCACCAACTAAATGAAGCCTCTCTGGCTCCAATTTCTAGTGCCCTCCAGCCCAAAATTACCTTGTATTTCTTTTGTATATATTCTGTTTATAATTATGTAACTGTGGACAGGCCAATGAGAGCCCAGTCATATGAGCACATGAGCAGTAGGCTTTACCAGATGAAATCGCAAGTATTCTGTGACTATTTCTTGTATACTTCCTGAACTATAAAGGAAAAGCCTCTGGTTACTGAGTTGAAACAGATATTGCAAAAGAAAAGAGAGAGAGAGAGAGAGAGAGAGAGAGAGAGAGAGAGAGAGAGAGATGAGTAACCCACTCATTCTTTTTTCTTGGCAGTGATCAAGGCAAAGACTGCTATAAGCTTCCAGGTGGGGGAAAAGACAATAATGGAGGCCACCCTCCTGTTGCCACTATGAATGTGCCAGCTCTGTTCATTGACTCTTGACATTTGTGATTTTCTGTTCTTAGATGAAAGGAGTATTGGAGAAGGAGCTGATTAAATGATGCCTTGTAAGTCATATATACGCATAAGGACTGGACTCCCATTGGCTAGTTCCCCAATACACTCATCTATGTACTTGTGTCTTTCTTCCCAACCAGAATGTAAGATTCCTGAGGGCAAGAATGGTTTTCCCTTTTGCCTTTATATCCCCATACTCGGAATAATTCCTGCCACATAGTAGACGCTTTATAAATGCTTGTAATTGATTCAATACATACCACCCGTGGAGGTCCTTTTTTGGAAACCTTGGTTTTCCCATCTATAAATGTAGGATGAGCCTTTTAGATCAGAAAATCTGTGACCATACTTGTTTCTTCAAGTTAGATTTTCTTATGCCTTTAGTTGACAAAAATCATATTCCCAGTCTGTTCTAAGCCTAACTAAAATGAATTGTTGAAGAAAGCGGTACCCCGAAGAGATAGGTATCAAATATCCCTCTAGCACTTTAAGATATTGATGTCTTCTGAAAGTACTCCTATCGAAGGTTTACAAACTTTTTCCAGTTTTTTACAAGGCACTTTCCGTCAGTGTAGAGAATACAATTATCCTCACTTTACAGATCAGGAAAATAAGACTCAGAGCAAATAGCCCAAGATCACACAGACAGTGTCAGGAATTTGAACCCTGCATGTCTCTGGGACCCTGCATTCTTGTCAGGGAGGGAGCAGGGCTGAGATGGAGGACCTATGCATCACTTGGCTGAGAAGTAACCCAGACCCAAGAACTATCCAGCAGACCTCACCAGGCTATGTCCAGAGGGCAAGACAGCGCCCAAGTATCCAGCCCCTCATGAGGAAGGAGGTTTTTCTGCTGAGTTTGGGAGGATAGGGAAGAAGCAGGAGGGAGTGGGGAAGCCTCAGACCCAAGTGCCTTCCTCACTTCCCCAACAATTTCCTCTCGGCCTTGTATGCTTTCCTCCTCCACCCCTTCTCTCTGCCTCTGCTCACACCATCCCTTGCCCTTGCAATAAACTCCTCCTCATCTACCCCTTGGATCCTCCCTGCAAAGCTTGTCTTAACCATGAAGTTGCCCAACCATTTCTCCTCAGGTGAAAATGATCTTTTCCACCTTGAATTTTTCTTTGCACTCTCCTTGGTTCTCCTATAATCCCATCCATAGAGCCTCCAGCCTGTACACACTTCCCCACTCCCCATCCCCACCAGCACCAGCATTCTGGGTCCTGAGTTAATGCCTTATGTGTCCAGAATCAAGACTACCCTATTACTTCATCATTTCTAAATCATGCCTCTGTGGCTCACCCCTCTCCCTTTTTCAGCTTGCCTTTGTTACTCATCTTCCTGCTTTCGAATGGAAGGGTAGGTAACATTCTGCTCTCTTGTATTAGGATACAAAGTGCCTAGCACAATAAACTAGCCCACAGTGAACACTTGTACATTCATTCCTATTAGTCTTCTGTATCATTTGTGTTTCCCTTTTAGACTATAAGTTCATTGAAGGCAGGACCTGTATCACTTTTCACCTTTGCATCCTCAGGGTTCAATACAATCCTTTGCACTTATCTCAGACTCAAAATAAGATGGGACCTTCTATGTTCAAACATACCTGACCAGGAATCTCCTTTACAATCTTGCCAACAAATGACCATCTATCCTCTACTTTAAAATCTCTAATGATGGGGAGCTATTTCCTCACAAGATTACCCTTTGTCTTTTGGACTGCTCTGTGTAACCTGGTATCATCTGGAGATTCTTAGTTTAACTCATGGAAATGTTAAGAAATTAATTTTTCTTCCTGCCCAGCTTAAATTGGCCTGTCTTCAATGTGTCTACCCCAGTTCTGCCCTCTGGGGTCAGCAAAACTCCCCATGACAGCCCTTCAAATGCTTGAAGATAGTTATCACATCTCCCCTAAATCTTTTGCCTCTCAGGAACAGCCATAGAGCTGAAGGGGGTTTGTGGAACCCCCCAAAATAGATCAAACACAAACAGCTGTCCCTCCCCTGCCACCTCTCTTCAAGCCTTCACCCGATGGGCTGCTGCGGTTGAAATACCAGACTGGTGAGGCTGGGCCTTTTCCCAAGCATTCCTCTCAGCCCCAATTACGCAAGCTAAGTCCAGAGGGGGAAATCCATCCCTCTAACTCCCCCTCCCCCAGCTGGGGAGGGGGGGAAAAGTTAACTCAGCCCCTAGTCTCTTCCCCTGGACAGTCTCTGGGGGCTGGAGGCAGGGGGATGGCTGTGGGAGGTGGGGGATGTTGATGGTGTTTGTACAGGCAGAGAGAAGGGGGACAGGAGGGGGAGCAGGAGGAGGAAACCCGTGTGTGCTGACGGCTGGATTCAATTAGGAAGCCAAGTTACGCAGAAGCTAAGCAGAGGCAGAGCTAGAGTCTGGCTATGGTAAGGAGAGAGTGGGGGGAGGGCAGAAGCAGTGGTGCCCCCTGGGTTGGGACCACCCGCTGGTATGACGGGTGGGGGGGGCCAGTCCATTGAGGGGGAAGGGGGTGGCAGCAGTCAAGCCTTCTGGCTCTTGACTCTCAGAGGGGCAGCCCCTAGGGAAAAGCCTGGCCTAGGGTAAAGTTGGGTTGGGTTGTGGAGAATGGAACCTGTAGGGGTATCCAGCGCCATGATACCTGTTTGTTTGTTTATTTGTTTTCCTGGAAAAAGTGATGGATGCCTCAATTTCCCCAACTCTAAAATGAGATGATTGGGAGTAGGTTACTTCCATCTAATAGCCAGCTCTAGGTTCTATAGGCTCTTCTGCTCTTATTACGTAAGAGCTTTGGGGATAAGCCTCTTCCCTTCTCTTGTAAAATGAGGGAGTGGATTAGATACCTAATAACTCTTCCAGCTCCAAGTCCTATGATTCTCTGCTCTGTGGGATAGACTTTTTTCTCATCATCCCTTTCCCCAGCCTTCCTGGGGTGTCCCCAGGTACAGAGCTCAGCCAGGCACTTGGCTGGGATGCTGCCATCCCCACAGTGATGGGACCCTGGCCCCCCACGCTGAGACATGCTCTCCCAACTCCATGTCCCCTACCAGCCAATGAGTCTACTCCTCCTCCTCTTGCTGCTGGGAAGTCTGCCCAGCCATAGCCAGGATGCTGATACAGCCCTCCCCATCATGATGGAGGACAAGAATTTCCCCCACCTGGGGGAGAGCTTGCAGCCACCCCCCAGAACCTGCCCCTCTCGATGCTCCTGTCCCCGGGATGACACCGTATCCTGCGACGGCCTTGACCTTCGACTCTTCCCCAGTAATATCACCAAGGGTGCCCAGCATCTCTCCCTGCAGGTATCATGTCTCAGCTCTCTTGTCCATCTTTTTGCTCCTGGGTCTTAAGACCACTGCTCAGGGCACTGAGCAAACTAGGGGATTCCAGAGAACAGGGTCTTTCTTTCTTTCAGACTAGATGCTCTCTGAGGGCAGGACCATATTTCCTTTCTCTCTCTCTCTCTCACTCTCTCCATATACATATATATATATATATATATATATATATATATATATATATATATATATATGCAGAGAGGCATAAAGGCAGGGCTATTTTATTCCTGCAGCCTTTTTTTAAAGTAAAAGGCAGAGAACATCCCCCCCTAAAATCACACACACCCCCTGTGAAGTAGTTTCTGCATGTTTATCCGCACATTTACCTGGCATAGTATTTAATAAATGTGTATTGACTGACTAACTGGTTGGACGATATCCCACTGGTTTACCTAGTTGCTGTGAATAGAAGCACCCCAAAACTTTGACTGTGAAGCTTTGGAAATTTCAGCCTTTCGGAAACTAAACTTCAGTCTTAGCATCGAGGGCTCTTGGACAGAGTCATTTTTCTCTCATCCAACTGGGGGCTCGCTGAGGGCAGGGGTGTGTCTCAGGTGAGGAGGCAGTGATGACGTGGCAGGTCCGGGTCTCCCTCAGAATAACCAGCTCCTGGAGATTCCTTACAACGAGCTCTCCCGACTTTGCTACCTCCGGACTCTCAACCTCCACAATAACCAGCTGTCCTCGGATGGTGAGTGACACCCGGGACCCTTCTATCTCCCCCCTCCTCCCCCTCCTAGTCCACTGCTGCTCTTGCTGCCCCCCTCCCCACCAGACATCAAGGGGGAGGGCCAGGCGCCTGAGGCCAGAAGAGGCGGGGGTGGGGGGGTGCGGGGGCTGCTGGGGGAATCCACCACCAGCTTCCCAGAAACTCCTGTTTGCAGAACAAAACGGAAAAGGGGGAGGGGAGCAGCATGTGGCTTTGGAGCTGAGCCCAGGGCAAGGGGCTGGCTACACAGAGGAGCCTCTGTAGGGGGAGACCAGGCATTCCTGGGTCCTGCATCTTCATATGGGAGCCTGAGAAGAGCCCTTGGATTCAGGGTCACAAGACTTTGGTTTGATTCCAGTCTCGACCTCTTACTTATAACTTCCGCAGCTTGGGCTAAAGTCCTCCCCTCCCAGCCTCGCCGCGCCCCCCCAAGCCTCCCCATCCATAAAATGAGGGAATTGGACTAGGGCAAGACAATCTCCAAGCCCCTTCTTTTCAGCTCTAAGTCTTGTCATTCTGTTTTCCCCTCACCCTGGGGAACAGACATATCTGGAGCCTGGTGAAGCTGGCTCCCTTATTTCAGAGAGAAAGAGAAACAGGTTCTGGGCCAGTGGGGAGCAGAGGTCAGGATCCCCACACTGTCCTCTCCTCCTTTGTCTAGGCCTCCCCGATGAAGCCTTCGAGTCCCTGCCTGATCTTCAGTATATTTATCTGGCCAACAACCAGGTTAGAGCAGGGCCTGGGGAGGGGAGGGGAGAGGAGAGGGGCCAGGAGAGACAGGACTCCCCTGCTTGAAGTGGAAGTGGATATAAAATCTCCACTTGGCACCCATGGGACTTTGAGAAAGCCTCATCCAGGCCTCAGGCTCCTTTTCTATTAAAGGAGGACACTAGACCAGGGGTGGGGAATCTACAGCCTCAAGCCACCTGTGGCCTTCTAGGTCCTCAAGTGTGGCCCTTTGACTGAATCCAAACTTCAAAGAACAAATCTCCTTCATAAAAGAATTTGTTCTGTAAAACTGGGACCCAGTCAAAAGGCCACAGCCTGAGGAGTTAGAAGGCCACAGATGGCCTCAAAGCTGTAGGTTTCCCACCCCTGATAGGGACTGATGACTCTAAATCCTATGACTGGGCTCCTCCTGATTCCAGTCTAGCCTAGCCAAAAGCCCAGAAGAGCCTACAGCACTCCCCAATCGACAGAAGGCTAGGCTGCAGGTTACTCAGACAGTGGGGGATGGGGAGAGGTTGGGATGCTTCCTTTTGCCTCCCCAAGCCCCAATGCTGTTACAGTGGAAAGAGGCAGGGCTTCCTGGAAAGCTTACTTACAAGTCAAGACATCACCCCATGATGTCAAGGATGGGTCCACTTCAAAAATGAAGGATGAACAATCACAACTCACTGTGTGATTATAAGGCAGTCATTTAATTTCAATGAATCTCAGTATTGCACCTGTAAAATGGGAATGAACACACCTGCACGAACTATGTCCTAGGCAGTCAGTGTTATTACATGAGTGACTTGAAACCCAGTCTCACGTGTAGGGACGAACCACACTGATTTGGCCCAAGTATCGCAGGACTGCTACAGCATCACAATCACCCTTCTCATCGAGGCCATCCGTATTCTGCTCATACTGACATCATGTAGAAGGAAGGGTGACTCGTTCTTGGCAATTAGGTGTTGTCATGCTGTATAGTACCCCAGACCTGGAGTCAGGAAGACCTGAGTTTAAATCTCACCTCAGACACTTACTAGCTGTGTGAGCCCAGACAAGTTCCTTAACCTTTGTTGCCTGTCTCAGTTTCCTCATCTGCAAAGGAGGATAGTTATAGCCTCTATTTCCAATGGTTGTTGTGAAAATCACATGAGATAATGTATGTAAAGTGCTAGAAAAATGCTCACTATGGCCATGATTACTATCAGTTATTATTAACTGGAAAGGCAGGACCAGGAGGAATGGGTAGAATGAGCCCGGAGGCAGATTTAGGTTCTGTGGAAGGAGGATTCTCTTATTTATTAGAATTGTCCAAAAGTGGAATGGACTGCCTTGAGAGGCAGGGATCTCCCCATCGTGGGAGTTCTTTCAGTCAAGGCCAGATGACAGTAGTAACAGCCAGCCTTAATAGAGCTCTCCTGAGGCACTTTACAGACATGTCATTTGGAAGGGAAGTAATCTTATTATCCCCATTTTACAGATGAGAAAATGAGGCTGAGGTTGAAATACTTGCCCAGGTTCACATGGCTAGTAAGTGTCTACGGCCAGATCAGAACTCAATCCTTCCTGACTCCAGGCCCAATGCACGAGCCACTGCATTGCCCGGCTGCCTAACAATGGCTGAGAATATTCTATAGAGAGTTTCTTGATTAGATACAGTTTGGGCTAAGTGACTCCTCAGATTCCTTCCAACACTGGGACTTGGTGGCTCTGTGGGAACAAGGGAAGAGAGGGGAATGGGTTTACAGGGTGCCTACTGTGAGCCAGGCACTGTGCTAAGTGCTTTACCAATACAATCTTATTTCATCCCCCCAACAATCCTGGAAGGTAAGTGCTAGTATGATCCCCATTTTACAGGTGGGGCAACTGAGGCAGCAGTTAAGTGACTTGCCTCACTGGTGTCCATGACTGGATTGATGTCTTCCTGACTCCAGTCTCAGGGTTCTAATCTGTGTTTTAAACCTGTGAAGAAGGTTTAGGGAAAGGGAAGACTAAGGGGCTTGGGCTGCTTAGGCTCATAGTGCAGTAGAAAGAATCATCTTGGTCACATCGCTGGCTCTGCCACTGGCCATCCCTGTGTGACCTCTTAGGCAAATCACAACCTCTTTGGCTACCTTGTTGTAGGGTTTTTTTTTACTCTGTAAAAGGAGGGAGTTGGACTAGACTAGCTCTAAGGTGCCTTGGAAGGCACTCTCCCTCAGTGAGCCTGAGTGACAGCTTGGTTGTGCTCTGTCAGCTTACTGTGGCACCCCAGTTTCTGCCCCACTCCCTCCGCATTGCTGACCTTGCTGCCAACCAACTGATGGAGATCTACCCACTTACCTTTGGGGAAAAGCCTGAACTCAGGTAAGTAAGCCCCTGTCCTGTTAGTCTGGCATGGGCAGCAGGGTGTGGGGAGAGGAAGGACAAGACCTGTTTCTGGCCTCAGGGAGTCTTTGATTTGAGTGGGGAAAGGCTCAAGCTGCCCCTCATAGGTGGGGGATCCCCTGGTCCGAGGGCTGAGACACAGACTCTGCTTACAGAGAACTAGCTGGGCTTGCAGCAGCTCTTCTCTCCCTTTCAGGTCTGTGTATCTTCATGACAACCAGTTGACCAACACAGGTCTCCCGTTTGATGCCTTCCGTGGCTCTGAGGCCATCACCACCCTCATCCTCTCCAACAACCAGCTAAGCTATCTCCCACCTAGCTTGCCCTCTTCACTAATTCGACTCCACCTGCAGGTGCCATGGGATGGGAGGAAGGAGTCTGGTCAGGGCTGTACTATTCCCACCCCTTTGCCGTGGGCATTGGGTACCCCTGACCTTGCCCTCCCTCCCACAGAACAACCAAATTGTCAAGGTGCCCCGGGGGGCCCTGAGTCGACACTTTCAGCTCCGGGAACTCTATCTACAGCATAATCGGCTATCTGATGCTGGCCTTGATGCTACCACCTTCAGGTAGGGCTTCCAAGAAACTGGGGTCCCTTCACCACCGATGGGAGCATCTGTGAAGAAGGTGGCTATTTAAGGTCAGTTAGTTGACACTTGCTGAGTGCCTGTTGCATGTCGGGCTTTCTCCACAGACAATGGGGGACTAGAGAGGTTTGGGGGCATAGTCTAGGTAGGGGCAGATAAATAGAACTGTATGACTTTTCCATGTGAAAACCACTCAAAGTCACAGGGTCAGAGTACTAAAGCCAGCCGGACTTTAGAAGTCCATTAGCCCTATCGATTTACCTTAGACATAAGGAGACTCCAACAGAGAGGTCAAGTGACTTCCTCTGGGTCCCATAGGTAGTACAGAGCACAGCCAGGATATGAACCCAATGTCTGAGCTCTAAGTCCAGCACTTTTTACTGTGTCACCCACCTTCCTCCTGTGTGGTAGAAAGAGCACTGGATATGGAGCCAGAGGGATTGGATTCAAATTTGCTGCTTACTAGTTGGGTGACTTTTAAGATAGGTGAGTCATCCTCCTCTCTGGGTTTCAATTTTCCCATCTATTTAAGAAGGGGTTGGAGCAGGTGATCTGTACCATCTCTGATAGCTCTAAATCATATGATCCAAAGTGTGGTTCAGAAAGGCCCAAAGACTGCTCCAGGGAGAAGGAAGGGATCCTCCCTGTGTGCTGGGATGGTCTGGGAAAGATTCCTGGAGAGGAGCCATAAATCAGGTCAGAGAGAGTAATCCCATTCTGAATAGCACTGTGAAGTGAGGCCTGCCTTCTGTGTAGATCAGAAAAGACACTGGATATAGAGTCTGAACAAGTTGTGTGATCTTGGGTAAGAGGGATGGACTCTGTGATATCTAAGGTTCCTTCCAGTCTCCAATCCAAGATCTTCTTGGCCCTCAGCAAACTCAAGAGCCTGGAGTACTTAGACCTGTCCAACAACAGGTTGGGTGAGGTGCCAGAGGGGCTACCACCAAGCCTGGTCATTCTGCACCTGGGCAGGAATCAGATCTGTCATGTGCCAGCAGGACGGCTGAGTGGGGCCCGGGGGCTACAGTATCTCTTACTACAGCACAACCCACTGGGGCCTGGAGGACTGGACCTGGCTGCCTTCCAGGGTCTTTGGGGCCTGCATACCCTGCACCTTTATGCCAATGGGTTGAAACAGATGCCACTGGGACTGCCCCGCCGCCTCCGTGCTCTTATGTTGCCCCACAACCACATCAGTGAGCTGGGCCCTCGTGCCTTGGCAGCCACACCCTCTCTGGTTGACCTCAACCTGGCCCACAATCGACTCACGAGCGCACACCTCCACTATCTGGCGTTCAGCCGCCTGGGGCATCTGCAGACCCTTGACCTGGCAGGAAACCACCTAACACTGCTGCCTCAGGGCCTGCCTGGCAGCCTCCTGGTGCTCAGGCTGCCCCGGAATCAGGTCAACAGCCTGGATCCCGAGCCCATGACCAATTTAAGCATGCTCCAGGAGTTACACCTGGGACATAACAGGCTCCGTGTGGGCTCCATCATGCCTGGGACCTGGCAGGAAGTCCCCAGCCTCAAGGTGAGGGAAGCAAAGGCTCAGAGGCAGAATGTGGGGTTACTTGTGATCCAAGGTGTCCCCACATCTGACCCTGTCTTCCCTGCAGATCCTGGATCTCAGCCACAATGAACTGTCGTTTGTGCCTCCTGATCTTCCTGAGGCTCTGGAATTCCTGTACCTTCAAGGAAACCGCATCAGCAGCGTGGGTGCCCAAGCCTTTCTCACAACACCCCACCTACGTGCACTTGTCCTCAGGTATCCCCGCTCCAGCTGAGTACCTCAGTTCTTTGGGAGGGAGGCAGCCTCCTGAGGCAGAAGATGGGTGGCCAAAGGACCATAGTCATTAAGAGACAGAGGGATGTTTAGAAACAACTCAGTCTAATGCTCCTCTTTTACAAGTGGGGAATCTGAGGCCCAGGGAGGGGAACTAATTCCCTACTTGAGAAGATTCTGGATCTTTTCTATTTGAATCTAGAGTGTAGTTCTTCCCTTTAGATCATGCTACCTGCCTTCACTTGTCAGGGACATCAGAGGACCTGGATTTGGCTACATACTGTGTGACCTTGGACAAGTCACTTAACCCCTCTAGGATTGTAGCTCTAAATCTATAATCCAATGATTTGTGTTTCGATCCAAGTCAGGCCAGATACTCTCTGAGGTATTGTCCAATTCAGATTCTGTGCTGCCCACCCACTCACCTAACACCCTTCCTTTAAGCAGAGAGGCCACTGGGCTAGCTACTGGAATGGCTGGGTTTCTTGGCTGGGGACAGTTATTTTCCATCTTTGTTGCGTCCTATCTTTAAACATACACAGAAACCCACTGCTTCCTCCAGATCCAACCAGCTGCTGACGACAAGCATCTCCCCTGAGGCCTTTCTGAACTTGCTGCATTTAGAGGTGGTGGATACATCAGGAAACCCTGAGCCAGTCCTCGTCAGGCTGCCTGAACGGCCCAGACGGCCCCAGGCCCACTGAACCAAGCTGACCATCCCATCTTCCAGCAGGGACCCCCAGAGCCACTGTGCCGGTCTCTCAGCTGCCTTTCTCTGGGGGCTGCTTTCAGGGCACTTAGTGGCCAATGCTTGCTATCTCTGCAAAGGCCAGTTAGTGTGGTGGGTGGGAGTGGGGGCCTGGCACCAAGCTGGCTTTGGAGGATACAAGGTCCCCTTCTACTTTCTGGACTTGTGGGATTTTACAGATGGAGTTGCCCCCTGTGACCTTTGCCTGGGGATCTTAAAAGACTAGCAAATTCCTGGTAGTGACTGATCAGGGTCGGGGGTAGCTAATTTACCTGATGGAAAAACCACCCACTTCCTTGCTGTCTGTATGCCACCAGATATCTTTACCCTAGTGACATGACCCTTTTTTCTGTTTGGATGTCTGAGTCACAACTGGGTGCTATTCCTGTGCTCCCCGTGCAAATGAAGCTTTGCACACAGGAAGGATCTCAGTGACCAGGAACTTTCCTGGTTATGTGGGGTGGGGGGATGTCATAGCAAAGGGTCACAGAGGATGAAACAAAGGACGGAGCTGAGCTGTGTGCAACCCTTGCTCTTTATTGTGTGTGCCTGCTCCCCCCCAATCCAAACCCGCTCTTCCCCTTGCCAGGGGCACCACAACCAGGGGAGGCTGGAGGTCCGTTCCTCCCCCAGAGGCAATGGAAGTCTGCCTAACCCAGGAGGGTTGTGTGTCTGCTGGCAAGGCAGGCTGAGGATGAGGGAGATGGGTCTGGGGAGAGCCTGGCCCACAGTTTTCGTGCCCAGGCAGGAGCGTTCTTTGGGGTGGGTGCTGGTCAGGTAAGGCTTCTAAGGCTGGGACCTCTAGGTTTCCTAGGAGCCCCAGACTGGTGGAGGAGAAAATAAAGTGCTTGGGAAACTGGTGGAGAAGGGGTGGGACCCAGCTGGAACCTAGTCCCCAGGGCCTTGACCCTTCCTTGATGCCCTCCCACCTCCTTGGGTAGGCTAGGGGACAGAAGCTGGCTCAACTGTGCAAACCACGTTCTATGGAGGGGACAATGGGGGCCTGGGAAAGGGAAAATGATGCCTGAGGCACGAGGCACCATCCCTGTGGGCTCAGGAGCGAGAGGCTCTGCCAGCTTGCCTGGCTTTCCAATGGGGAGCTCGGCATGGCACAGTGGGTATAGATGCCTTCATGGTAACTTAAACTTGCTTGTTTCCACAATTCCAATTCCACCAGGATAGGGAGAGAGAAAGAAAGACATCCAGCTCCATCCTGAAGCAGGTGCTACCCCAGGCCATTCCCTCCCTCTTAATGATTGTCAAGTGATTGTCAGAAGATTTGGTCTTGAGCAGAGTCCTCAGGGTAGGCTGGAGAGCACAGAGGCAGCCTGGGGCTCTCCTGTTCACCTGTCTCCCATCACCTACTTCCTAACACTCTGGGACCCTACATCTGCTCCCAGAATCCAGCTGCCTTTGTTCCCTGGCCTGGAGGAAGCCCAGGGACCTGGGTATGGTCCTGATGATACCATCACCTCCGAAGCTGCTGAAGCTGAGAAGAAAGCCCACCCCAGACATCAGCGTTAGACCTGTGAGTGAGAGTCCCCTGTCAGAGCCAAGATGGGGCAGGCCTGTTTGTACTGGGGTTCCACCTCACTGAGAAGCTCTAGTTAATTCTCAAGTCAGAGATGGGGCAGGAGAAAGAGACAGAGATTATGAATGTGTGGGAGAGAAGTCCCTCCTCCCAGTTAAAGGCTTGTTGGTCAGCACCCCCACACTCTCACCTCTCTCTCCACTAGGTTCCGTTTGTACAGAGCTTCCTTAGCTGCATCCTGTTGGGAACACAGCTGTCCATCAATTCCCTAGCTTGGCCCAGAATGGAGGGTACCCATTGCCCTACAGAGGGCCTTGATGTTCCCCAAGCCTTACCCTGTTGCCGTCACTGCCCAGGCGTCGGGCGGCCTCGGTGTAGTACTGCAGGTACCGTTCCAGCTGAGTGTGGTACTCTGGAAGGCCAGACAGAAGAGTGATGAGGACCAGCATAATGGCTCACTCAGTTCTGTCCCCACCAAAGTCTAGGGAAAATCAGGAAAGGACCTGACTTCTTGGGCAAAATCCTGTTCTGCTCCCACCATTCACTGCCTTCCAAGGTGTAGGGAGAACTCCATTCTCTCACCACCACCCACCTCTTGTGGGGCTCAGGGAAGGACTAAACCCTACTGACCTATACCCCCTGGTAGGGCTCAGAGAGGGGGTTCAAGATGCAGCTCCTGACATGCCCCAGGGAGGGGCGGGAGGGATGCCCCACCCTGCCTGCCTGGACACTTCTTACCTCTCCTGATGCCTGGCCCTCCCTGTTCTAGTTGTGATCTCTGCCATTGGCTGTGCTGCACAAGGTCCTGGTACTGCTGGGCCAGTTCCCCAGGCACTGCCCGCCGAGCCTGCTTGTATGCCACAATCTGCCAAACACCAGCTGGGGGTGAGGGCCCAGATACCCCTTCTTCTTGGGAGAGCGCTTTAGAAATCCTCCCATGAAGAGGGAACAGTTAGAGGACACTGCCCTGTGGAGCCATGTCCCGGTAGACAGTGGGAAGAGAGGCCCTGACAGCCCCTGCCCCAGTGCTATTACGCACCTTCCTCTCTAGCCGTTCCCGGTCAAAGGCCATGATGCTGAGGCTCTGTAAGTTGCGGGCTGGTCGGCTGTTCAATTCAATGAAACAAATAACTCTCTAGGGGATGAGTATGAAGTCACACAGCCCCACCAGTCTTGACCCAGCCACTTACTTGCCCCCTTGATCCCGTCCAGAAGCAGGGATGGGTGGGGCCTTTGCCTTGGGTGCTGCCATCTGCTCAGGGTGGAACAGGAGGAAGATAAATGAATAGGTCTCATCAGGTTCCCTTTCTCCTCAGATACCTGGGTCCCTGTTGTTCTCAAAGGCCACCCCAGTTCTATCCCAGTGCTTTCATATCTTCCACTGTGTGCCCTCTCCTTCCTTCTTCCATGTTCCTGGTCCCTTTGTCCACTAGCTCCTCACCGGGGGAAGAGGGTCAATGACCAGCCATCTCTCTGTGACAGTGTCTAGCTGCTGTGAAGTCAGTGGCTCCCTAAGGCGAACCATCACCTCAAGCCGTCCTCCTGTAGGGCGACGGCCATCCAGGATCTGGGGAGGAGAGAAGTTAAGTTGTTGACAAGACAGGACACAAGGGACAAGGAATTAGTGCAAGAGGAGGCAAGAGAGAATGAGATACCTCAAGGATTTCCCGGATCTCACAGGCTGACTCTAAGCCTTCTAGCTTGAGCTGGGCAGTGCCCAGGGTACGATCTGGCTTGAAGAGTCCCCTGCAGAGGAGATATGGCCATGGAATAGGAATCCTCATGCCAGCTTGTCCCACTCTATCCTGGCTGTGCCCTTACTCACCCCTTGTGCACCACTTCAAATTTGATTCCTTTGGTTTGGATGGCACGCTTGAAGCCCCGGTGTCCCCGCTGGATAAAAAGCTTGAACTGCTCTTTGAACTCTGCCCACGAAAGAGGGGGAGAAGAGGCAGCCAGTCGTCAGATCCCAGCCCCTTTGGCCAGACTTCCATCATGGCAAGGAGCCTTTTCCCCCACCCCCTCCACTTACCTGGGGAGGCCGAGCTCTTCACTACACTGGTCCTGTCTTTCTGAGCTTCCTCCTACATTGAGAGCATGGGTAGGTGGTGGTGGTGGTGGTGGCGGCGGTCAGAGGGCCACCCCCTTTGTCCTGCCCCTAATCCCTTAGCCCTCTCATGGAGGAAGAAAGCATCCTCCCTCACTCCCAGGTCTGCTCAAACCCAGCCCTTAAACCACCTTAAGCAGAACACCTCCTAAGGCCCTTGGGACTCAGTTCTCCATCTCCTCTACCTCCCTCCAAAGTTCTCACTCACTGCATTGGGATAGGGGAAGTCAAATCGCACGAAAGCATCCAGGTCATTGGGGGACACCCCTGTAATAAAGGCCTGGGGTCAAGGCTCCTTCAGCCAGGTGGGAAATAAAGCAGGAAGATGGGGGAAGGGAGAAAGGAGCCCTAAGAGCCAGCCCCCTCCCTCCCCCTCCCACCTGCAGAGCCGTTACCTGGTGGTGTGGGAAGGTTGATGCCCTTCACTATGAACAGAAGCATGTCATTGCTGCTGAGCTCTGGAAAGATCCTATAAGAAGAGTCATGGCAGAATGGAGGAGGGGCCCAAGAGGAGGTGGGCAAACACCCCAACACTGGGGCTGCCCATGGTTCACTAGTCCTGGGGCTGGAGGGGAGACCAGAGAGAATCCACAAAGGGTCTTACTTGACCACACTGAAGGTCCTCTGCTCGTAGTGGAACTTGGGAAGTGGGAAGCCCCGGCTGTGGGCTTGCTTTAGAATCTCCATGCTCTTCTTACAACCCTCGGCCATTTTCTCAAACCTTAGGGAGGTAAAGGAGAGAAAAAGACATTTAGGGGACAGCGAGACAGGGCCCCTTTCCAGATCCCAGCCCAGGGAAGAAAGTCTCCTTCTCTGCACCTGCCATAGCCTAAATAACCTCGGAGTATACATATCTATGGAGAAATTCAGAGCTGGGAAAGAAGGAAGACATATTTGGTACATTTGGCAGAGGCAACTGGAAGCATGGTAGAGAGAATGCTAAACTCAGTAAGACCTGAGTTCAAACTCTGCCTCAGACACTTACTAGCTGTGTGACCCTGGGCAGGTCACTTAACCTCTGTCTGGCTCATCTGCTTCCCATCTGTAAAATGGGAATGATAACCACAGCATCTATTTCACAGAGTTGCTGTGAAAACCAAGTAAGTGATTATATGTAAAGTGCTTTCTACCTGCTAATATTAACATCATTTCCTGACTAGATGCAAGGCACATGTGAGGTTTATCGCTTTATTTGGCGCATTTAAACACATGATTCTGAGAAAGAGTCCCTAAGCTTCACCAGATGGTTCACGTTAAGAACACGTGGATCAGATGAACTCCAAGGTTCTTTCCAACTCTAGATGCTATATTGCGACTGAGGGGAGAAGACAGGAAAGGAGAGGAAACTCACTTGCTAGTTTCCACAACATTTCCCAGGTGGGTGAATTGGTTGGAGTACTTCAGGCACATCTTGGTGAGGGGAAGAGACAAACGGAGAATTAGGGGAGTCACTCCCTCAGGGTCCAGGACTATCATCGCTCCAGTGGTGCCCTCCTAAACTCAGTCCCTACCCCATACCTCATGCTGCTGCCTCATCAACTTGGTGAGCTCCACATAACGCCCAGCCTCCTCCAAAGAGATGGCTGCACCCGGTCGCTGGGCTAGGGTGAAATCTTCTTTATTGACAGGTGCTGGTGGCACCTGAAAAGGGTATGGGGTGGTGTGAGGGGGGGAAATAGTGAGGGCATCCCCGAGTCATGCCAAGCCCTCACCTTGGTGATATCGACAGGCAGCCCATTAAGTGAAGCCTCCAGCATGGGCTCCAGGCCCTTGGCTTGACGAAGAAAGAGTTTTGCACCTTCCAGGTCATTCTTGTGCTTGGCTCGCAAGGCTGCTTGCAACAGCTGCTTCTTCCTTCCTTCCAGGAAAGCCAGCTGCTGCTGGGCTACGGGGCAGGGAAAGGAGAGAGAAGCCAGCTCCTGACACCACCAAGGAGCACACCCCCCACCAGGCCCTGCCTCTGGGGGAGAGGAAACCTACCTCTGGGGGAGCCTTTCACAGCCACTTTCCCAGCAGGGCCAGTTCCTGGCACAGAGGGCCGGGGGGCCTGAGGTTTAGGTTGTGTAGAAGGAAGGGAGTGGGTGCTCAGCTGTCATGGAGGGAACAACAAAGAAAACAAGTAGTGGCACTGCCCAATCTATGTAACTTCAAGGTGCCCACCACCCAAAGCTGCTAACCCAACAGTTCTGGGCAATGACTAATAATGAAACCTTCCACTTTCCTACCCTTTTAAGGCTTACAAAACACAACCAACCTAGTGCAAACATTATGAGAATCACCTTACAGGTAAAGAGACTAAAGCCCAGGGTAACACACAGGTGACAGATGTCACATCTCCCAGCACCTTTGTACAACATCATGTTGCCTCCATTCTGGGGGGTACATACCCTGTTCCAAACTTACCATCCTCCCCTGCCTCCACCTCTCTCTCATACCTTTTTTGTCTCTTCTTCCTCCTCATCCTGGTTGGCCAACCTCATGGCAGTCTCAAGAACCCCGACCAGGCTTTGTTGTGTGGGTGTGGCTGCTTCCAGGCCCTGGATTGGAGGGAAACCTGGCCCACATCAAGAGCAAAACACTCCAATGAGCACCATACTTTAGAGGCTCCAGCTATCATGGACTTTTCCACCCCAACAAAGATTGCTGACAGCATACTGGGATAACATAAACATCTACAGTCAGTCACAGACCACAAAGCTCCCAGAAGCTATTCGCTCACAGATTCATGGGCCAATACAGACACCTAAAGCCAATGACTCCCAAGCACCCTTGGCCCCCTCCCCAGAGGAGGGAGTATAAGTGCCCTGTCCCTTGGGCCAGTTCACAGCTCTCAGAAGAACCTGGCTCCTTCTTGTTCCCAGGTCAGAGCAGATGCTGGGTGCTAGCTTCTCTTGAGCCCTGCACTCAGGGACTGCCCCAACAGGCCCAGTTTTGCCTGGCACCTACCTGGTGGAACAGGCAGTTCAGCCACATCCACAGATTTACCCGACTTGTGGGCCCGGATGGCATCCTGATATTGCTGTAGGAAAAAGGCAGCTTGATTAGCAAAGCTGACAAAGAAGAAAATGATAAATAGAGGAGCTGTGGGGAAACGGGCGCAATGGTGAGCTGCTTGTAAAACTGTGAACTGGGTCAGCCATTCTGGAAAGCAGTTTGGAACTATGCCTCCAAAGTCATTAAACTGTTTGTGCCCTTTGACCCAGCAATCCTGATACTAGGTCTATATTCCAAAGAGATCAAAGAGGAAAAAGACTCCTACGTACAAAAATGTTTATAGCAGCTCTTTTTATGGGAGCAAAGAACTGGAAACTAAAGAGGTTTGGAAACCTATTAGGGAATGGCTAAACAAACAAAAGCATATGAACATGATACAATATTAATG
Source organism: Potorous gilbertii (assembly GCA_028658325.1). NCBI lineage: Eukaryota > Metazoa > Chordata > Mammalia > Diprotodontia > Potoroidae > Potorous > Potorous gilbertii. The sequence goes on along the minus strand of CM053773.1, from coordinate 185,995,541 downwards.
CACCTTAAGAAATGACAAACTGAACCATTTCAGCACAAACAGTTCAGAAGATCTCTACGAAATGATAGAAACTGAAGTGAAAACTAGCTATGATGATAACGCTGAAAAGAGAAACCATAATTCTGGAGGGACAAGGACGGAGCACCATATCGACCTCATCAGAAAGGTGGTGGACATAAGATTCAGAATGAGACAGACATTTTTGGGAATGTCCAATAAATAAAGTTTGATGGACTATGCATATCTGTTATGAGGATTTTAAAGTGTTCACTTTGCAGAGAGAGGATGAAAAGAAAAAGACTAGCTAAGCCTGAACTTGGTTCCTCACTTTGACTATGCGATCGTGCATCCGGGCCTTGCGATCATCCCCTTTGTCCTTGGCCTGCCCTGCAGCCACCCGATAACGCTCCATCCGCTGTTCCAAGGCCTCCAGCAGGGTCCGTGGAGGTGGGGGCATCTCTAGAGAGAAGCAGAGAAGCTCAGGGATTAGCTGTTTGCTACTGGTCCCTGGGATTACTGGTCCCTCTTCCTCTCCTCACTTTGGGCTCCCTGGCCCTGGAATTCTGAGCCCCTCAGTCTCCACCAGTGGTTCTCAGCAGCTCAATTGGCTGTCAGTCCTTCCCTGAAGGGACTGTGCTTACCTGGCGTGGAGGGGGAGACAGTGCCAGTCCCGGAAATAGAAGCAGGAGGCTGGAGCCCTGGGGATGGCAAGGTCTTGAGCATCTGATCTGTAAACCAAGAGGACCAGTTGTTCAAACCAACAAGCCTATACTGAGTCCCTCATCCTATGCTAGGTATGGCAGGAACACAAAGTTACAGGACATTACCCTTTGCATGTCCCTGAAGAGAGTCATGCCCTAACAGTTCAGCCCCTTTCAAAATGCTATAGGGAACAGTCCTCACCAGGTGGAGGAGGTAGCCGGGATAGGTCCACAGCCTCACCCCTAGTCATTGCTTCCAGGACAGCATCAAAACTCTAGGGGAAGAATGGAGGAGATGGGGAGACAACGATAGCCATCTCAGGGACAGAACAGAGAAGAAATGGGCCAGGTGAGGCCCCAAATCCCCACCCTCTATCATATCTTACCTTGGCTACACGGTAATACTTAGCAGCAGCTTCCGAATCCCCCTCCTGCTTGGAGTGCAAGGCGGCCCTTTTGTATGCTACCTGCCGCTCCTGCAATAGGGTCAGGGACCCAGGGCTACCAGCACCTATACACAGAAGATGATGGCCAAAGGAATTGACTACTCAAGCTGCTTGAAGAACTTCTTTTTAAAAAAAATTTTTTTCCAATTATGTGCAAAAAATTTTTATCATTTAAAAAAATTTTGAGTTCCAAATTCTCTCCCCTCCCCTCTTATGGAGAAGGCAAGCAATTTGATATAGGTTATACATGTTCAGTCATGCAAAACATATTTCCATATTAGTCATGTTGTTTAAGAAAACACAGACCTCCCCCCGCCCCCAAAAAAGAAAAATTTTAAAAATATGCTTAAATCTGCATTCAGACTCCATTAGTTCTTTCTCTGCAGGTAGACAGCTTTTTTTATCATGAATTCTGGGAACTTCTAAGAAGGGATGGGGAATAGTTAATGCTTAAAGGATTGTGGGGGAGCAGGAGTACAGAAAAGAAAATGGAACTTTGCATTCTTCTTCATCTTATCTTGGAGATCAAGAATTATTGCCTATTAAGAACTATTCTCAGCTCCCAACTGGCGAAAGATCATGCCAGACTTACCCGAGCTCACAGGTGAGGCTATAGGTACTGGTTTCTCAGTCAACCCAGAGCCATAACTAGCGGGCACAGACAGTGTTTTAGGGGGAACAGATGGCAGTTGATGTTGAGGGGGCTTGGTGGGTATGGTACTCTGTGTGGGTGGAACCTCTGGTGTAGGTGTCAGGCTCTTCCCCACAGCCACAGGAGGTGGGATGTCCTCTTCGTTGATGCTACGTCCCTTCTTAACAGAGAACAGCATATTCTCTAAAGTCTGAAGAGAAGAGAAATCTTGGTTCAGTCTGAGGCAGAGCCAGCTCAGAATGAGATGAAGCTATGGAACAAGGACCCCTCCTGCTCACCTTGACACCTCGCTCATATCTCCGGACCTTGGAACTGTCCCCAGCTTGCTTGGCATTGGTGATGGCAGTCTGGTACATGGCCAGTCTTTCAGCCAAGGTGGTTTCCATGTCAGCACTGCTAGGGCTGACCTTAGGTTGTGGAAGACTGAGTGACTGCAGGAGAATATGGGGGTCACTGACCGTGAGAGAGGGGTAAATCATGCTCCAGGCCCAAGAATTGTTCCTCCTGGGAAACATTCCACTTGCTGCAGGATCTGTCCCACACCTGGTCCCAAGAACATCTTGGCTTTTAGCTCATCTTGGGACAGGGTTTAGGCCATGAGATCCAAAGGATTTAGAGCCAGAAGGGGCCTTTAAGGATGATCTTTGATCCTCTACGCAGGGACAACTAGGTAATGCAGTAGATATAGTGCTAGGTCTAAAGTCAGGAAGACTTATCATCCTGAGTTCAAATCCAACCTTCGACAATTCCTAGCTGTTTTACCCTGGGCAAATCATTTAATCTTTTTTTGCTTCAGTTTCCTCATCTGTAAAAACAGTACCTACCTCTCAAAATCAAATATGATAGTATTTGTAAAGTGCTTAGCACAGCTCATAGTAGGCTCTATATAAATATTAGCCATGGTGATGATGATGATAATGGTTAAGGAAACTGTTTGCTCTGGAGGGAACTCTGGGAATCACACACACAACAAACCAGAGATAGACAACAACATACCTTGTCCAGAGGAAGGCTCTGGGTATCTTGAGACTCCTTCCTTTCCCCAAGGACTTCATTGAGCTCCGCCTAAAGATACATACATAGAAAGGGATAAGGGCTGGTGAATCTTGGTTAATATCCAGTATTCACTCAGACATCATTCAGCTTAGTTCTGTTAGGAAAACAAGTGGGAAGCCCCTGGTATAGCCTTCCCCAGAATGTAGACAGAACCATATGATCTGTGACAGTGAAAATGTCACATGATGGGGACAAGAGGCAGTTCTTTGGGTAGGATGGGGTGGGATAGAACTTGTTTCTAGGGTTCCTGGTCCCATCAGAGCCCCAAGCTAGCAATGTTGTTGCCATATTCCCTCTTACCCACCCCGCTCCACACATGGGCAGAACATATCTATTTGGAAGACCCTTCATGCATGAAGAAGTCATTCAAGTCTCTTCCTCACCAGAAGCTCATCATCATCTTCAATATCATCATCATCCTCTTCCCCTTCTTCTTCATCCAGGTCCTTCATACACAGGGAGGCCATCTTTTCAATCGTCTCCATAGGCAAAGGAGCTAAAAAGAAAACAAACATAAATGTAGTTCAGGACATCTTAGCTATCCCAATCACACTGCTCCACGTCCTACTCTGAATAAGGCTTTTCAGTGGTGCTCAGGATTTGCAGGGTATATGGGACAAGCAAGGAAGAGGGAGAACTTCAGGATGGATAGTAAGGGATGGACAGAAGCAGATCTCCTAGGCTTCAGGTGTATAAGAAAACAACTCCCAACAGGCAGTGGGGAACCCCCTCACCTTTGCTTTTGAGCTCCTGAGGTGGCTGGGCCCCTACCAAGGCCATGAACTCTGCTTCAAGTTCACCATTGTCACTGTCTTCAGGAATCATCATCCCATCAGGGGAGAAATCCACCAGAAGGCCCAGCTTCAGGGCAAGGGAAAAAGACCCAAATAAGGCCAAAGCTCAAAGTGATATCGAGCCACTGCCAGTCCAAGTTACAGGCCCCGCCCCATCAGCCTGGGATTATCACAGTCTCTACTGTCACTGACCACAGCTACTTTCTCCACTTTCTGTTCACACCACCAATCACCTATTTTCCTTTGGAGGAGTATTAGAACTATTTTACAAAGGGTCATACTGGGGGGGAAAACTTCATTATCCTTGGTATAAAGTCTAGATACCTTTTAGATCTTCTCTGAGGATATCACAAGTATGTATGAGGATTCCTGAAAGGAGATATACCATCCCAAGGAAAAAGTTCCTCCAAATGGGTAGATTCAAAAATCTGGATGAGAGGGATTGGTGGGAAGCACTTTGCCTTCAAGGTGGGTCCCAGGCAGATACCCTCCTCAGACACCCCAGGAAACATGAACATTTGAATGTGACCTTGAGGAACCTGAGGGATGTCAATGAACTCCTGTTTTCAGGACTGCCTCCTGTTTAGGGAGGCCCAGAGAAATCCTGGCACCCTGGACAGCAGCCAGTTCAATCTTCTCATAGACTTTGGGGCAAAGGGCAAGGACCTGAAGCCTAGCTCCACCCCAAGGTTTAGGTAGTCTGGACTTAGGCCTGAGTCTGAGCCTAGCTCCCAGGAAGACCATAACATAAATTTCTTGGGCCAAGTTCAACAGGAAAAACAGGCCTGTTGGCTTCCAGATGGCAAAGTGAGGCCACCTCCCTGTTATCTGCCTGTGAACCTCATCCCTAACACTTCTCAGCACCCTGGGATCTGGGCTAGAGCAGATTTGGGAGGGAAGGGTCCAGAGAAACATCCCGGGGTGGCTTCCATCATCAGCTCTGGCCTACCTTACCCTCCCCCACCCTGACCCCCCAAAAAGCTACAGGTGTCTCAGACCTCAGGACCAAGGCAGGAGGGAAGATGGGGGAGGGGAGAAGGAAAGACTGATTCTGCCCTGGTAGAAACAGGAGAACGGCACAGGAGGCAGCGGGAGGAAAGAGCCAAACCTCCCAGGAGAGAGGGGGGTCAGAGCTAAGGGGGCGGGGCCTGGGAGGCTGCGGGGGAGTTGGGGCAGAAAGAGGCCAAGGAGGGGGTAAGGGGGAAGGGAAGCGGGCGAGGCCTCGCTGAGGGCAGGGAGAAGGGGGCCCGAGGGATAGGGTAGGGGAAGACGGCGAGGGACGGTAAGAAGGCCAAGCCTCCCGGGGGAGGGGGCTGCAGGGGGCGGGGCCAGACGGCTCAGCACCACCAGAAGGGGCAAAGGGGGCGGGACCGGGAAGGACGTAGGGAAGCAGGGCCAGAGACTACAGAGAACAGTGGGGAGAGAGCCAGAGGGAGCGAGCAAGGGAGGGCAAAGGGCGAAGGGGCCAGGCCTCTCTTGGGGGAGGGGAGGCCCCACCTGTCTGGCTGTGGCCGCGCCGCGTCCTGGGGGTCTCGGGGCCGTCTTCTTCTTATGCATGTTTCCGTCGGGGCTGGAGCGGGCAGGGGGGCGGGGACCCCAGGACCGCCCTCCCTCGTCGGTTCACTTCCGGCTAGGCCCCGTCTCCCCTCCCCCCGTGCAGCCCCGCCTCTCTCCGTGCCAGCGGGCACCAGACGCGCCGGCGCGGGAGGACGGGAGGGCGGGGCTTGCAATTCCTGACGAGAGCTCGATCCTCCCTCCCGCGGGAGCTCACCCCCTGCGTGCACATTCGCGCGTGCGCACCTTGCCCGACTTGCCCGCGTTGCCCCAGGGTATTGTGGGATTGGGCGGGAAGGCCTGGCCGGCGCGAGGTCGGATCCGGTTTTCTCCTCAGGTGAGGAAGGAGCGTTGGCCCGTGAGGGCCGGGGTTCCGGCCCTTGTGACCTCTCCTCGCCGGGCCCAAGTGCTGCGACGGTGCTGGGGTTCGGGCCGCGAGGCGCCTGCTCCTGCCCGGTCTGGCCCCAGTGAAGCCGGGGAGGCCCGGAGGCGGGGCGGAGACGTCAAAGCTACGCAGCCCTTTCCAGCTTAGGGAGCAGGCCCAGGGAGGCGCCTTTTCTGAGAGCCTGGGGGCAGCGTCGAGACCCAGTCAGAAATCTTTTTCATGCCCTGACAGAATTCAGTGCTGTTCAGTCAGCTGGTCGTGCCGACGTTGGTGACCCCACTGGGGGTTTTCTTGGCAAAGACCCTGGAGGGGGTTGTCGTTTCCTCTTATTTTACACATGAGGAAACTGAGGCAAACGGGGTTAAGTAACTTGTGCAGGGTCTCACAACTAAGAAGCGTCCTGACTCCCAGACCCAAACTCTATCTAGCTTCCACTTAGTACCCTGAATTCGGTAATAGTTGTCTAATTAATAGATAGATGTTGTGCTGGGCCTGGATGAAAAAGACTCCTCTTCCCGAGTTCAAATGGGGCTTCAAGACATTTAACTAGCTGGGTGACCCTGGGCAAGTCACTTAACCCTGTTTGTCTCAGTTTCCTCATCTGTCAAAAGAGCTGGAGAAGGAAATGGCAAAGCACTCCAGTATCTGCCAAAAAAACCCCGAATGGAGTCAGGAAGAGTGGAACACAGCTGAACAACAACAGATTAATAGCACTTTAAGGTTTGATAAATGCTTTGCTTTAAGTGACATCTCATTTGATTTCCAACCACCATGTGAGGGAGGCGCTATTGTTAGCCCCATTTTACAGCTGAGGAAACCCAAGCAGACAAGTTGTGCCTTGTCTGTACTTATATGCAGCCAGTAAGTGCCTGAGGCAGGATTTAAATTTAGATTTTCCTGTTTCCAAATCCATTTTTCCATCCGCTGCCATTTAGCTGCTTTGGAATTTGGGGGAATGGACTAAAAGGGCTGTAAATTGTCTTCCTATCTTTGGATTTAGTTATTCAGGGCCTCAGTCTTCCAGTCAGAGCTATAATCACTGGGGTTTATAGAAATTATAAATTGCTCTTTCTCCCTAGGCAGAATGTGCCCTGGTACCTCTTCTCAGGTACTGGGATTATATAGCTTTCTAACAGTACTTTATAAATCTGCAATACATTATTGCAATGAAAACACAGATACCTGGGTACTGTCTGTAGTGTAGGGCAGCTCGCTGGAGCTAAATGGAAGGTCACAACCCAGGGGTGGGGAACCTGTGGCCTCAAGGTCACATGTGTTCCTCTAGGTCTTCAAGTGCAGCCCTTTGACTGAATCCAAAAAGTTTGACCACACTTGAGGACTTAGAGGACCACATGTGGCCTCAAGGCCATAGGTTCCTCACCCATAGTCACAACTCAATCCATAAACACAATCTACATGCCAGGCACTGTGCTAAGTATACCAATATAAAGAAAGGCAAAAAACAGAACCCATTCTTAAGCTCAGTCTAATGAGGGGAAAGGGAATAGGATAAATCAACTAATCTCAGGGAAGCTGTTCAGATTAAATAGAACTGGAAACAACTCTTAACTGGAGCTCTGGGTTTACTTAAACCTAAAGTGTCCATTTTAGAGTTTCTGTACATATTGCCATGTAGAAGATCATAATTCAGTTAGTTCATTAAAAGCAATACTGTATTTGTAGTCAAGAGACTGCTGGGTGCTGTATGATGTCCCAGAAAGTATAAAATATACACAAATTAAGGGATTGTTCTTATTATTAAGACAGAAGCTTGGACAAATTCCTTTCGGGCAATTTCAATTTATACATTCCCAAGCCCTGAGAAAACAATTCTATCATGCTATAAATCAATTTAGTTTTCCTTAAGGGTTGCAGATGGTCTGTGTAGAACAACTCATACTAGATGAGGCCAAGGTCATACTTAGCATTTTGTTAGGAGTTCCCACAGAGAGGTCACTGCTCTATTACTCCTGAACATTCTCTAGATTCTACGTAACCAGAACTAAGGAGAAAAATATAGTTGGCTTAGAAGGAGACACTACCTTCACAAGTCAAATCTAGGCACTACTTCCTAGAACCAAGGGGTAGTTATCTGTGTTTGTTGTTCAATGGTGTCTGACTCTTCCTGACCCCATTTAGGGTTTTCTTGGCAAAGATACTGAAGTAGTTTGCCATTATTTCCTTCTCCAAATCATTTGACGGAGGCAAACAGAGTTAAGCGACATGCCCAGAGTCACATAACTAGTAAATATTTGAGGCTAGATTTGAACTCTGGAAGATGAATCTATGTACTGTGCCAGCTAGCTGTCCCAATTCTCTACTGGAGATACTGTTATGAACTGAAGTCTGAGTACTGGGCCTCAGACTTTCGACCTTTGATTAAAGGTCTATTGATGGTGATAACTAGTGATGGAAGTTTTTGTTTGCAGATTTCTAGAGGGAGGGTCAAGATGCCTAAGAGGAGGAAGCCACAGATTTCAGGTAATTTCATTTCCAAACAAATCATTTTTAAGTAACTTTTGCTGGATGACAAACTGGAACTCATGTTAGAACAAATTTGTGAATAAATGCCTACTGATAAAAACATATATATATATATATATATATATATATATATATATATATATGTATATACATACGTACACATATGCATACACACACATTTTAAGATTGATATTGTAAGAGCTAGAATGCCCCCATAATGAGAAGATAGGATTCACTGGAAAAAAAAAAACCAAAACCTTGATGTTGGGGAAGATTGAAGGCAAAAGGAAAAGGGAATGGCAGAGAACGAGATGGATAGATAGTGTCATGAAAACAACAAATGTGAATTTGGGCAGACTGAGAGATAGTGGGGAATAGAAGGGCCTGGTGGAGTGGTTCATGGTCACAAGAGTCCGACCAAGCTGTATAACAAAGCATGCCCTTATATGGTCACTCACTGCACATCACTGGGAAACAGTGCTGTCATGGAGGGGAGCTGGGCTGACCCAGCAGCATACCTGTTCCTAAATTGTACCTGTTTAGGGAAGAGAAAGAGAGTATGGCATATGAAGAAATAGACTTTCTTTTTTTATTTTAGGAGGGAATCAGTTACCTTTAGAACTGAATATAAAGTTCTTTAAGATGTGGTTTTTCTTCAAATGACCCTGTGGGAATTATTTACAGGAAGGATATAGTCTATTTTCATATGTTTCTGCTGCGCTTTGTTTGGTACAAGTCTTTAGAGGACTAAAGGAAGGCCAGTGTATTTAAATCTGAAAACCTCCAAATACCAGTTTGCTTTACTCCCATGTATTTATTCAACAGTTTCGTTCAAGTCAGCACAGGACAGTGGAAAGCACTGGCTTAGGTCAGAGGATTTGGTTCAAATTCTACCTCTGAGGCTTATTGACTCTGGGACCTTGGCCAAGTGTCAGTAATTTGAATTTTTCATCTGGCCCTTCCAGCTCTTTTGATAAATCTATTATCTGAAGAGCAAAACAAGTACCAAAGAGCAATGAATGTGAAAACCAGAAGACTGGCTTCAAATCTTGGCTCTGCTACTTAAGAGCTAGGATGGGGTCTAGAACTGTGATTTCATTAGTATGGGGAACTCCTGGAGTAGGATATTCCCCCTACCAATGCATGTTTGTGCCTTCTCTGAAACTTGTCATCTCCACAGAAGACACAGAATTTCCTGAAACACTAAGTGATTAAATGACTTGCCCAGAGTTATACAGCCAGTCTATTTCAGAACTGGGACTTGAACTGTGGGTCCTGAAGCGAGCTCATTTTCTTCTCTGCCTTATTACCTCTTTGGCTATGTTAGTTAATACCTATGTAATCGTGACTCTGCTATTTTACCTGTGTAACCCTGGACAAGTCATATAACCCCTTAGTTTCCACCTCTATAAAATAAGTGATTGGACTAGATCTCCAAGGTCCCTTTCAACTTTATTTTAGAAAATATAATAATTCACATTTGCATAGTATTTAAGTCTTACAAAATTACAAAACTTTCAAAAAGCCTGTGAGGTAATAGAACTGAAATGGACCGAATTAATAAGTCACAGGCAAAATTAATTGAGAATTTCGAGAGCATCATTTATTAGCCAGGCTGGCGGCTGCCTCATGTAGAGACTCAGAGGAGACAGCCCCGAAGTGAGGTGGGTGAGTGCATTTTAAGCATTTCGGTGCTACTCTGTACAGCCTTGCGGTTTCCACAACAAACAGAGTTCTGACAGAGTAAGAGGGGGGGCTTGCTGCTAGGCAAGAACCCCCAAACAGAAGGGGTTGTCAGGGTACTGCTCTGCAAAGACCCTAACAAAAACAGGTGCCAGGAGAGGTAGCCAATCAGGAAAGCCAAACAGAGTTCTGACAGAGTAAGAGGGGGGGCTCAGCAGAAAGTGGTTACCTGGCAATGGGGGTCTAACATTAGGTGGGGTACAGGTGGTTACCATGCAAATGGACCAAACAAAAAAATGACTGTTAAAAATTCATCAGCTATTTCACAACCCAAAGGGGAATAACATTTTGACAGGGGCCAACAAAAATCTGTTACTAGGCAGATTATCCAACCCTGACCAGTAACCTAACATATCTCTTGGCCTAGGGGCCCAGGGAGAAATAACGTCCATTTTAGAACAAATAATATTAACTCCCATTTTATGAAGAAGGAAATAGTTTCAGAATTTAATTGATTTGCCTTTGTCATATCTAGTCTAAATCAGGATTCGAATCCAGGTCTCCTCTTTCCAGGTTCTTTCTTTCTACCACACTCTTCTGCCTCCGTTCCACCAAGCCAAATGTTCATAGAGCTAATGATGGACAGAATTCAAAGGAGGGGAAGACTATTATGGGCTGATTCCAGTATCCATCATAGCACTTTTTATCTCTCATATACTTTATTCTAATATGGATTACAGCTGTAGATATACCTGTCTTATATAAACTCCTTGAGAGCAATTCCCATCTTCATCTCCCACAGAAATTGGCATGATGCTTTGCACATAGTTAGCCACTGAATAAATGATATAGTTTTGTGGGTTGCCTGTGTACTTGATGAGTATCTTCTGTGTATTGGGGGCAGGGGCGAGGGTGAGAGGTGGGATGTTCTGAAAGCCTGAAGAAAAGAATTTTACTTCATTTCCCAGCAAGGAAGCATAGTGTGTAACCACCAGGTAGTACAACCCTCAGACTAGCAGTCCAGTATCCAGTGTGGGATGTGTTGACTAACTTCCTCTAAACCTTCAGAATCCTCAGTACTCAATAGGAAGTGCTTGCTGACAGCTTTTAGATCACTCTTGTTCCTACCCCAGGCACAGTTGGGCAAGTTTAGCCTTCCTCAAGAACCAGATTCAAATTTTAATCTAGGGGAAATGAAATATGAACTATCCCTCTAAATTTCTAAAATAATGGAAGTTTTGATTTGGCTGTACACTTCCCATCCCATTCTCTAAGACAGGGGTGGGAACCTACAGCCTTTTGAGGCCATATGTGGCCTTCTAGGTCCTCCAATTCAGCCCTTTGACTGAATCCAAACTTCACAGAACAAATCAAAAGGATTTGTTCTGTGAAGTTTGGATTCAGTAAAGGGCTACACTTGAAGACCTAGAGGGTCACATGTGTCCTTGAGGCTACAAAGTTCCTTACCTCTGCTCTAGGAAATTCCCTTTAATCTGACCCTCTCTCTATATATTGCACAGATGATACACGCTGTGGCCATACACATTTTATTGTGCAAATAAAATTAATAAGCCACATGTCAAGAGATGCTTTCAACTACTGTCACTGTGCATGACCTTATGACCAGAAGGATTAGGGAAAGAAATTGTGTCTGAGTCTCTCTTTCAGAGGTCAGGAGACTATATCAACTGAGGGCAAGGAAAAGTTATAAGGGAGGAGTTTCTCCTCCTTCCATCTCACCAGCTGATTTAGCTCTCAAAAATGCTGCTGGGCACTTAGGAAACCCCTGGGAATCAGCAAAGAGATTAATTACAGTAAAACAGACTTGAAAAGGAAGACTAAAGTCAGTGAATTTAATAACCCAGAGTTCAGTTAGTCCAAGAATATAAATTACTCTGGGAAGAATTATCTTTTGACAAGAACTACTACAAAAAGTGAAAATGGTTTGGTAGACCACTATCTAAGACCATAGTCAGTGCCTGGCATATATCAGGTGTTTAATAAATGCTTTTTCTTTCATTCATATACCACAATACACTCAAAATGAACACAATTTGAATTAAAAAAGCTACACTGGGAGAAAATTATCAGGTACCTTTCATGGCCTTGGTTCAGGGGAAAATTCTTAACCAAACATGGAATTGAAATAATCACTGAAGACAAAATGGATAATTCCAGTTATATGAAATGGAAACTATCTTGAATAAATAGTAAATGTAGCTAGGATGACAAAGGAAATAAATTAGGGAAAAATCTTTGCATCAAATATCTCATAAGGGTCTTATGGTTAAGATATATTAGAAATTAACACATATTTAAGTCCAAGGATTTTCTCCAAGGATAAATTGTCAAAGTAATAAATTGTTCTCAAAAGAAGAATCGTATCCTATTGGAAACTGTATAAACATTGCTGCAAATAATAGTATAAAAAACCAAAATAATTACAAGGTTTTACCTCATATCAATTGACAGAAAATTGGCAAAGATGGTAAAAGATGAGGAGGGGCTATAGGAAGATAGTACCAATACCAATCATTCTCTAAAGCAATTGGAATGATGTTGGAAAAATGACTAAAGTATCTAGTAATCCCTTTGCTTTGACACAGAAATCCCCTTGCCAAGCACATATTCCCTAGGATAGTCAAGACAGAAGGAAAGGTCCAATTGTGACACATAAATGGAATGGAACTGTATAATAAGAAATAATGTATATGAAGAATTCAAAACTGCCTGGAAAGACTTAGGAGCTGTTACTGAGTGAAATAAATAGGAACAGGGAAAAAGTTACATAATAACTCTGTTATTGTAAGTGGAAAGAACAAAAAAGTGAAAATGAACACTGTAATTGTAATAACCAAGCTTGGCCAGAGAAGCCCATCCTCTCATTTGCAGAGTTGGGGAACTATGGGGGTAGATTGTAGCATACTATACACACAATTGATATGTTGGTTAGTTTTGCCGAACTGTTTTGTTCCTCATCTCTTTTTAGTCATTACAACAAGGAATGACTTGATGGGTAGATGAAAGAGAGGGATATACTAGTGTGTCACCGGTGTTGGTCTGTATATATCCATTCAGGTTGTACTAAAATGCAGATGATGTAATAACAAAAGATACCCACACACAGACATGTGTATGTGTGCGCATTTTATATATATAAAATTAGAAAAATGTTTAAAGGCTACTAGGTCAGATATCTACAACTCTGTCTCTTGCCTAGACTTAACTTACCCCAGCAGTGTTGACATGCATAGGCCAGGAAGGTAACTTTCATCTCTGTTCCAGGTCAATATCTTAGTTCTAACTGGTCCTGATCACAGAAGTTAGGGACTCTTTCAACTGCTTTAGTGATAGCATGCTGAAAATGTTGGTCTTGAGAGCTGTTCTGGCCACTTGCTTGCTATGGTGATCATGGCCAACCAAGCAGTTCATTATCTCTTCTTTTAGCTTTCTGGCACCCAAACTGACACCTGAATGGGAAAGAATGGTCCCAGCTATATGGGAAGACCTAGATGGAATGGTGGACTGGCAATCTTTCTCCCAGACCAAACCCATGAAACAGCAAAAAGGGGAAGAACTGAGATATATGTATATGTGCACAATTTCTCCCATTACTTCACCTCTCACAGAGTTTCATTCTTGTCCAGAATTCATGCTCAGGACTCAGTTTCCCCTTAAGCCCCATGAGCAACTCTTGAGCTCCTTAACTTTCACAGATACGAAATCCATTGCAAAATCACTATTTAAATACCTGTAAGATTTAATTTATGGAGGAGGTGGGACTCAAGCTGAGTCTTGGAAAAAATGAGCAGGATCTCGAAAGCAAACAAAAGGGGAGATCATTCCAAGTGTGATGAGCAGCCTGAACAATTGAGATGGGATGGTGGAGGTAAGGCAGAGCCAAGATGGTAGAGTAAAGGCAGGGACTTGCCTGAGCTCTCCCAAATTCCCCTCCAAACAACTTTAAAGTAATGCCTCAAAATGAATTCTGGTCCAGCAGAACCAACAAAAGTCTGGGGTGAAATAATTTTCCAACCCAAGATAACTTAAAAGGTTGGCAGGAAAGGTCTCTTTCACTGGGGTGAGAATGGAGCATGGTCTAGTATAGTCTGTGGTAGCACAGAGGACAAATCAACAGCAGGCCTTGAGTGGGGGTGACTGAATCAGTAGTGGAGGCTTTCAGAGTTCTCAGCCTACATATGGTAAGGGGGTCAGACAGAGGGAAATTACCAGGAACTCTTTGCTGGCACTGGGTGAAGGATTTTCTGTTTCACTGCCCATACATAGTTCAGGGTCATAATTCCAGGATGAGGAGAAGCACTAGCACAGTAGTGCATGTAGCTATAGGGAAGCAGGGACTCTGATCATGGTTCCAGGGTGGAAAAAGAATAATTATAGTTGTTCACAAACTAGGCATGGATCAGGAGAGCAGGGACCATGCCTCTCCTCAAATCATACCACCTTAGAGGAAATGAAAACTTACAGGCCCCCCGGAACTAAAACAGTTGAAAACAGCAACATGAGAAAATTGAACTTTGGGATAGTGTCCCCACACATCCCAGGAGCAGAGCCCATCTTTAAATAAAGTTAAAAGTCAAGAAATAGTCTAGGGAAAATGAGTAAACAATGAAAAAAGAATCTGACCATGGAAACTTATTATGGGGAAAGAGAACTCGGAAACAAACTCAGAACAAACTCAGATAGCCAAAATAGCTATCTGCAGAGCCTCAAAGAAAAATGTGAATTCATCATAGTTTCAAAAGGAATTCCTGGAAGAGTTCCAAAAGGATTTTTAAAATCAAATAAGAGATATAGAGGAAAAACTGGGAAAAGAAATGAGAGTGATGCAAAAAAAATTGTGAAAAGAATAACTTGGTAAAGAGGCAAAAAAAAAAAACCTAAAGAAAATAATACCTTAAAAATAGACTAGAAACAGAAAAGAGGCACAAAATTTTTTGGTTAGAGTTATCATCTTGACTTGGTTTTGGGGGGTGAAGGGGGAATTATTAAGATTTTCCACTCTTGTATTTCTTCCCTATCTCTTCATCCAATTAAACTGGTATAGGCATACTTTGTACTCTAAAATTCATGATATCTTAAGTGTATAGAAGAGTCATTAGGACTATCAGACACAAGTCCTAAGTCCCTAAATGTCTTAACACTCAGCGAAATAGTTAAATCCAAGCTCCCATTTAGCAGATAGGTGAGAAGAATTTCTGCAACTCAAGGCCTTTGCAGGACCAACTTATTTTGCCACATACACATTAAATAAATCTGCACCATCTCATTTCTTAATCAAGCAGTGAATTAATTATTGAATTATTTGGAATGACAGTGCCACCTGCTGTGTGCAAGGAGATGCCTAATATACCTGTTTGTCTTTCCTCCTCCATCTTCAAATCAGGACATGAGAACCATCTTCTTAAATCCAAAAAGACCCCAAGGATAGGAGATGCTAACATGAAGCCTGAGAACTCTGGAATGGGAAAATACTTTAATTTGGAAGATTCAGAAATAGCAACAGTCACTAATCAAGATGGAGAAGAGAGTAGCCAAGCAGATATCAGGTAACCTAAACTAAAATGTCATACAAGCTTTTCCCAGCAGCAGAAATCAAAACATCAGCATGTGAGCAGTAGCCAGGGGCCTTAGTATAAGGAAGAGAGAATTCTTTTGGAAGGAAAGATCAACCATAATAATACATGTTAGCACTATCTCTCTATTTTAGTACCCTACTCCTTTCCTTAAATGAGGTAGGCTTACTTTTGCTGTTTGCAAAAAAAATTGAAAAGTAGAATTGATTGGATTCTCCCATTCATATTACTTAGTACCCTTTAACTGAATGATTTTGTGATAAACTAGATGCTGCTCCTAGAAAAGAAAAAAACAACAGCAGGCCACATGCCTAGAACTTAGGAATCCTAATGAGATTTACTGAAGAATATTCCTTGTGAACAACAGAAGCTTTGGAAAAGCCAGGAATGAGATGAAATGTTTCTCATGTCTGTGCTAAACTAACGTTAGTTAGTTTAGAACAAAAGTCTGTGGTCTCAGATCAGCTAGTAGAGAGGAGGGAAAAGGTGGCAGCTCCCCAAATGGTTAATGGGAATTAGGTGGCAATTCTCTGGGTTCTTGGGAGAGTTGCAGCACTAAAGATAGTTTTCTTTTAGCCATCTGAGTAGTAAAGAGGCTTGTGGTCTCAGATCAGGTTGTGTAAATAGGAGGGGTATCGGTATGGAGAAAGTAACCTCCGAGTTGGCACTAATGATGGCTAGTTGGGAGAGAGAGGCAGCAGCTTAACCCAAAGATGACTCACAGGTTTTCTCTTTATATGAAAAAGTTCGTATTTCTGATGCACATTAGGGATGTTTAAATTTTCTAGTTCCCAGGGATTCTAGGGCAGTGACTGGCTTAATGGGAAGATGAACATGGGATTGAAAAAGCTTGTATTTCTTATCTCCACTTCGGATGCAGAAATTTGTTATCTAAGGAACCAGGGTGCTACAAAAGCTCAGTTGGGCAGAGATGAACATTATCACAATATTAGAAACAAGGAGAAATCTTCCCAACCATTTAGAAGTATCAGACAAAATGCAATTGTAATACATTGAGTGGACCAGAAGAAAACAATCAAAGTATCTTAAGGATTTTTATCTTTTCTTCTGATCAGTTTTTTCTTTGTCAAGAGGAATAGCCTTGAGGCTTGCTCTTTGAAGAAGGATGCTAGAACTTTTGCTTTAAGGAGTTATATCATTACTGGGATAACATTTTAACTTTTAAAAATACTAAATACAGATATATCCTTATATACATTATGAAGAGGAGAATAGAACTAGAGACCAGATAGTATGTAATGCTTTGCAGCAAAGTTTTGTCGACTCTGCCGATCTTCATAGAGCTCAAAGCACCTAATGATGCTCATTACTTCTCACAGTTTTTCCCATCAGATGGTCCTTAATTACAATAAGTAAGAAATTGAGTTGCTTAAGGTCATTTGGTGGTATTTGGGTTCAAATCTTGGTTCTGCTACTTACCATCTTTGTGATATTGAACAAATCACTTAATTTCTCTGACCTCAGATCCCTCATCTATAAAGTAAGGGAGTTGGACTAGATGATCTCTGAAAATCCCTACAGTATCCTTCTTTGGATCCTATGAAGGCATATACCATACCTCGCATTGCAATTCTATTTTTTATTCTGTCTCCTTCCTTTTCCTTGAAGTAGGTTCACTTGATGAGGACATAAGAGTAAAACTCTCCCTGTGTTATAAATGAGGAAGTCTAGATTAGTAGAGATTAGTGGACTTCCAAATGGTCATATAAATAGTAAGTAGTAATAGAGATTCAAGTTCAGGTCTTTTCATTTCAAATCCAGCACTCTTTCCAGTACTGTGTTGCCTTTAGGAGGCACCCCGTAGTTACTGGGGCTTCCAATAAGATTATATCTAAAGCATAACAGGGAGATAATTACCTAACTTTATTATTCAACTTTTTACTTACTTAAATTGTTTTATCAGGAGGGCCTGTACTAACCAGTTTTTGTTCTATATGTTTATCAGAATGATAAACTTCACTCAGTTTAATTTTGGGATGGTATATATCAAATACTCTTGGTCTTAGAGATTGATACTGTTTGTTGGACAGTTCTTTGTGTTTCTTTTATATTCTAATTGGCTTTCCAGTTGAGTTATAGTTCCTCTTTAATCTTTTTCCCCAACCAGCTCAGTTAATGAAAGAACAGGTGGTCCTACTAAAGAACCTAAACAACCAAGAAGGGAACCAGTTTGCTTTTCTTTTTCTCAGGTGAGCCTATTTTCAAAGCCTCTGAGCACTTTGTAGCTAATAAGTCCCTAAAAGTGCAACCTGCTTATTCACTAAGATCAAGTTGAATTATAAATCCAACTGCAGGGATGTAAATATGATTCAACATTAGGAAAACAATTATCATTATTAATCATATTTAAAAGATAACATTCCTTTACCCTTCCACAAAAAAACTACATGCTTATATCAATGCAGAAAAATCCTTTTGCAACATACAACTTTCATTTATGCTAAAAACCCTATAAAGCATAGGCATAGAACCATTTTAATGTAAAAAAAAAACTATATATCTAAAACCCTAAATGACCATTATATTTAGTGGAAGGACATTATTAGAAGCTTTCCCAGTAAATACAGGAATAAAGAAAGGATATCCCCTTTCCTATTTGGTAGTTTTAGAAATGCTACTGATAGTGATAATAAAAGAGAAAGAAATTAAAGGCATAAATAAGTACAGACGAGATATAACTATTACTCTTTGCTGATGACACAATGATTTGCTTAGAAAATCCTAGAGAATCAGCAAAAAAACTAATTGAGACAATAGCTTCAGTAAAGTAGCAAGATATAAAATAAACCCACAAAAATCAACACCATTACTATCCAGCAATAACAAAATCCAGGAGAAGAAAACAGGCAAGTCCCATTCCAAATAGATACAAATTGCATAGAATTTGTGGTAGTTTATCTACTAAAGCCCACCAAAAACTGTATAAATGCAATTATAAAACCCTCTTTAAAGAAAAAAGGACATTTAATGAAAGAATATTAGATTGTGAGCTCCTTGAGGCAGATACTGCTTTTTGTCTCTTTTTGTGTCCCAAGCTCTTAGCATAGCTCCTGACACATAATAGGTGCTTAATAAATGTTTATTGAATTAAAGAGTCATTGATAATGGTTGATAAAATAAAAATGAGGTAAAACTAGCTAAATTTATTTAGAGAATTAATGCTATACCAGTTAAACTATCAAAGAGGTACAGAGCTAGTCAAATTAATAACAAAATTCATTTGGAAGAATATTGGTTTCAGAATCTCAAGGGAAACAAAAAAAAAAGCAGGAATGAAGGATGTGTAGCACTTCCAAACATCAAATTTTGTATAAAGCAATAAAGTGTTTGAGATTGGCTAAAAATAGAAAAGTAGATCAGTGGAAACTGCTATATGAGAAAGAATCAGAAACCAATGAACTGTGTGTTCAAGAGCATAAATTAAACCTGAGAGCATAAAATATTTAGGGAAGAATTCTCTTTTTGACAAGAACTGCAGAAAAAAGTGGAGGGCAGTTTGGCTCAAAATGAATATGTGACCTAAATGTTAAAAGTCACACTATAAAAAAAAAATTAGAAGAGAATATTGGCTATGAGTTTCATGATTATGACTTAACCAAATTTTTAACCAAACAGAGGATAAAGGAAATCCAAAAGATTAAATGCATTATGTAGATTATATAATGTGAAAATCTTTTGCAAAATAAATGATAAAAA
>CM053773.1:185953366-185975975 GCA_028658325.1 Potorous gilbertii | reverse complement strand
GAAGCGGTCTTTAATGTTCGGCGATCACATCCCAAGAGAGCGTCCCTCCCCGTGAACCCAACATATATAGATCCTAGCACTTCCTGAATACCACCAACCAATCATCGTTCTATTCCACACTTATAACCTAATAAGGAAAGGCATCTGTGCTAAGCCCTGCCCCTCTCTCTCTAGCCCTCCCTCCTCCCTCCCCCAACACAGGACCATGTCATATTATTTACACCAGCATAGTACCTTGCATATTGTAGGTACTCAATAAATTATTATTGATTGGTATATTTTGCCATTATGGTTAGCTTCTGCTTCTATAAGTCCCATTCCTAACCCTACCCATGATTTCAGCTGAAGAATAGCTTTTAGATGAGGATATTTCAATGACTTCACATAGATAATCGATATCATATTGCTTGCCTCCTCAGGGCCGAGGGAGGAGGAAGAGAATTTGAAATCCAAAATTTTGTTTAAATGAATGTTAAAAATTTTAAATTGTTATTGTGAAGTATTTAACAAAATAAATTAAAAATATTTTTTTTAAAAATAAGATAGACCAAGGAACTACTCAAGACTCTAAAATTCTAACTTTTTTCTCCATAGATAATGTTTGCAGAGTCTAATCACCAGAAGGCAAAAAACGTTCAGTCTGATAAGCCATTGGTAGCAGCTAACTGGGAAGATCACAAGCAAAAGGAATTTTTGATTACTGAATTTGACAGTGTTGGTGGTGGAAGAGTTCTACTTTTTCAGGAGCAAGACAGCCAAAGTCCCTTGAAGCCCACAGATGGAAGCCATTATATTGCTGCTGATACATTCAACAATACTCCTCAAGAGATGGGAAGTATAACCCCTGTGCAAGAAAGAACTAACAAAGAACATCTTTCAGAGAGAATGACAAACACTTTGAATGGCAAAAATCCAAAAGTCAAGAATTTAGAATCTGGTTCCCTTGTTGAAATGGAAATGAACTGTACACCAGTGTCTGAGATTTTGGCTGTAGGCAGCCACAACCAAAAAGAAGCAGTCCAATTAAGCAGTAATACTTCAATAATACAGCAGAACAGACCTCTGCCAGACAGCAAAGCCACCCATGAAGGTGACATTGCTCAAGAGGAAGTAGGAACTTCAACCACATATGGGCTCACAGGAGGTTTATATAGTGATGACTTCCATGAGGGACAAGGAAAGAGAGAAGAAAGTAGCTCACCCATAATTCCATCAGATTCTAACTTAACTACTGCTGTAGAACAAAATATTGGCAAAGAAAACTCCTGGGACAGTGCTACCAAACAGGGATACCCTGATAATGTGCCACAATCCAATAAGACGAACCAAAATGCAAAACTCAGCCATGACAGCCAAGTATCCAGGATGTCAAGGCAGGAAAGTCTTAGCTACTCATGTCCCACAGATAATGACTCGAAGGTAATTACAGATATTTCTGAATCCAAAGGGAAGACACAGGTTACTAAAATTATCCAACCTATTGGTGGAAGCACTGGAGTGCCTTTGTTTTCCAATAGCAACTCCTCTGTCAAGGTCCTGCTGGAAGGAACCCCTTACACTGAAAAGGGTGGGAAGAATAGAAAAGAGGCAAGACATGAAGATGAGCCATCTGAAGGCACCAGGGTGGTCTCTGACCATTCAGCTTCCATTGTATCAGTTCCTAAGGATCTTGTACCCAAGACTGAGCACAAAGGTACCCTGGTTCTAGCCCTGAAAAAAGAGAGTCTGTATCCAGATATGGAACAGAAACAGGTAACTACTAGCACTAACCAAAAGGAAATGAGTCAGATTCCGGGGACAAGAGTCACATCACCTTGGCCGATGGATTTGGTAGATGAAAAAGAACCTGGGTTAGGTATCATCAGTAGGAGAAGTGAGCAAAACCTTGGTCTCAAGGAAAGCAGTCTGTCAGTTAGTACTGCCTGTTTGTTCATGGGGAAAGAGATGATAGCTGATCCCGTCAAAGAAATTGAGACCAACATGAACAGTAGGAAATCTTCTTCAGAAAAGACAGGTTTGTCTGAAAGTGGATGTAATTCTGAAGATCATAATGACTGGGGAGAATCCTTAGCTCTGGAACTAGATTTTTTGCCAGACAGTCAGATACGTGATGCCTTTGATGACCCTAATTTTGGATTTTCATCTGAGCAAGTAAGGCCTTCTCCATATTATATGTAGACAGTCATTGTGTCAATGATACTGATTCAAGTAAATTTGAATGTTTGTTGCTTTCCTTTCTCTAAGGCAGTTGCAATATGGTGTTTACTTCTAACCTAGCTGTAGTTTTTTAACCCTTTCTTATAACAACTTCATGTTTGACATTTATTTAGCAAAAAAGCCTAGATGTTTAATAACTAATTTGTTAATTCTGATATCATCCAGAAAATGTTGAACTCCTATGGTCATAAGTGAAGTGCAAAATAATTTTATACAAGCTATAGGTCTGAGTGTCTGCAAGGCCTGAGTGTCCCATTAGTTATAAATATATACATGTACACACATATGTATACACGTATATGTCTATGTATGCGTAATATATCACCAGTGGAGTATATTGTGTGTATATGTTCCTTGTTTCTATGCTGAATCAATCACAGGGCTTTGAAGAACCCATGGGCAGCAAAATGATAATTTATTTTGCCATCCCTGGAGTATATCAGAAGGCAGACTAAATTCTGGCTCGTTCACTTAGTGTCTAGAATTGGGTCTGAAGCCTTCATTCCTACCATTTTCTAGCAGGGCTTCTGCCAGATCTAGAATAAAGAATTTATTTAGACCTTTGCTTTATGATTGACTGTTGTGAGACATCGGCATGATACTTACATGTGGAAAACATGTAAATATCCAATTCCAGAAAAGGATATCACTGATAGGAAAAGAGAATTTGCTAAACACTTGATTCCTTGTTTTTGGAAGACAGTTTTTTTTAGTCCTGTTGGGATTCTTTTGGGATTTCACTTCCTTTAAGGATCTATCAGCCACCAACAGAACAAGAACAAAGCTAAACAAATGTTGGCTTTTATTGCTGTTGACTCAGTGCCAGCCATCTGTGCTTACTTGCCTGGACAAGTGGAAGCATTGTATTTGGTACATCTCATATAGGGTGAGTGAAAGATCCCTGGTCACTTGATAAATCAGGACATACTGGAATACAATTCATCTTTCTGTTTCCACAATGTTGCAGTCAACAAATGCTTGTCTGATCTTCTTGATTCATCCCTTGTTCAAATTAGTAAAGCAAGTCCTGACTAAGGCGCCATAGTGACGTAAGCTAGGACTAGACCTGTGTTCAGGGCCCAGCTTTGCCTCATGTTCACTTACCAGGCATAAACTGCTATACACATGCCTCCTGTAATTTACTTTCCATTGCAGTGATAGGCAGAATACTTTATATATCTGAGTCTCAGTTTCCTCATCTGTAGAGTGGGAAGGAGGTTTATCTTATCAGGTTGACCAAGGTTGAACCTCTCTACATGCACAAATGATCCTATTCCATGCCATCTTCTCCTGAATATTGTCTACTCTATCATCCTGCCTCTTATAACCTTTATTTTCTCCCTGTCTACTGACTTGTTTCCAATGACCTAAAACATGTCCACCTCTCCCCTACCTTCACTTGA
The DNA here is from genome assembly GCA_028658325.1 of Potorous gilbertii. Lineage (NCBI taxonomy): Eukaryota > Metazoa > Chordata > Mammalia > Diprotodontia > Potoroidae > Potorous > Potorous gilbertii. Next base: position 185,972,355 of record CM053773.1, on the reverse strand, counting down.
TTCATTCATCCCAGCTAACTGTTATTCAATATCTCTCCTTTTAATGGCTAAACTTCTTTTTTATTATTATTATTTTTTTAATGTTCTACAGTCACTTCCTTAAAATTAAGATTTTATCCCCCTCCACCTTCCCCCCACTACCCCCTTCCTCCCCACAACAGCATACAATTCTGTATAGGTTCTACATATACTTTCCTATTGAGCAAATTTTTACTATAGTCATGCTATGTAGTTGCACTAAAATAAGTGGAAGAAATCATATAACAAATCAAAACATAATACACTAAACCTCCCTCCCACACACACACAAACATGATCTGCTACATTCTGCAAATGACTTCCATATTTCTTTCTCTGAGTGTGGAAGGCATTTTGCCTTAGAAAACCATCATTGGGATTTTTTTTCAGTAAGTTCTTGTGTTATTAAGAAGTTCCAAGTCTACCGGAAAAATGGCTAAACTTCTTGAAGGCATTCTGTAGTCAGTGCCTCTACTTTCTTCCCTCTCACTTTCTTCTTAATTCTTTGTAACTTGGCTTCCAGTTTCATTGTTCAACTGAAACTGCTCCCCTGCAAAGTTACCAGTGCTCTTTTAAGATGCCAAATCTAATGACCTTTTCTTAATCCTTATCCTTCTTGTGCTGTCTGGAGACTTTGACACTGTCAATCATCCTCTTTTTCTTGACACTCTCTTCTCTCCAGGTTTTCTAGACATTATTCTCTCCTTGTTCTTCTATTTTTCCAACCATTGCTTCTCAGTCTTCTTTGTTGGATCTAAATCCAGGTCACACCCACTAATAGTTAATGTCCCCCAAGACCGTATGCTATGCCTTCTTTTCTTCTCCTTCTGTGCTATTTCATTTGGTGATTTTTATCAGCTTCCAGCGATTCAGTTATCATTTCTATGCAGATGATTCTCTTATCTGCTTATCAAGCTCTAATTTTCTCCTAACCTCCAACTGCCTATCAAATATCTCAAACTGAATGTCCTGTAGACATCTTAAACTCATCAGGTCTGAGAGAATCCTAATAAAGCTGTCCCTAGACTCAATACAGCCATTGCCCCTAGCTAGTCACTGCCCCCAGATCCAGTTCACATATTTGAACAGGTGTGTCCTTGTACTCAATCACAATCACATCATCCACTTTAGCCCAACACTTTAGGAAAATCATTTTGGTGACTAAAGGGAGGATGGATTAGAGTAGAGATCACATCATCCATCTAGCCCAAGACAGGACCCACAGTACCTAACTATCCATCTTGACCAGACAGGATTAGAATAGCTAACCAATCAGAGGGCAGCACAATCAGGATGTTTGACCACTAAACCACAGAAGGGACCCCTCTCCATTACCTAATCCCTTAAACCTCGCCTGCCTTTTTAATAATCATAATTTCTGTTGTGTGATTAGCACTGTTACATTATAAAATTGCCTGTCTTGTCTTACTAAGTTGCTAGTTCCTCTTGGAACCTAGCCCACTTCTGAGGGACATCAATCCTCAATAAATGCCTATACTTGGATTAGAGGTGGTCTGACTTTGAATTCTTTGAGATTACTCTCACAACACAACATGAAACCTCAACAAGGTCCAAAACAGAACTCATTATCTTTACCCCCAAGCTCGCTCCTCTTTCTAATTTTCCTATTTCAATGGAGAGTACAACTAGTCATGCAGGACTGCAATTTTGGTGTCAATCCTTCACTATCCAGTCTTTCTCCCCCAACCCCATATCTAATCAAAACTTGTGATTTCTGCCTTGTTAGCCATCTTTCCTATATGTCTCCATCTTTTTTCTATCTAATGTTGCCACCACCCTGGTGCTTTTGTCACCTCATGTCTGGACAATTGCAATAGCTTGGTAGTGGGTCTTCTTCAAATCTCTCTACTCTAATCCATCCTCCCTTTAGCCACCAAAATGATTTTCCTAAAGTGTTGGTTCAACCATGTCACTCCCTTACTCAAAAAACTCCAGTGGTTTCCTGTCACCTCCAGGATTAAATATAAAAATATTTTGTGTTCAAAGCCCTTTATAACCTGTCCTCCTATCTTTCTAGTCTTCTTACACCTTACTTCCCTACACAATCTCCTTGCTGTTCCTCAAAAAAAAAATCACTCCTATTTCCTGAACCCACACATTTTCACTGACTTTCCCCCATGCCTGGAATGTTGTCCCTTTTCATCTCTTTTCTCCTGACTTTCTTGGCTTCCCACAATGTGATATTATTACTGGAACCTGTGGTCTAGAACCCAAATTTTGGGCTTACATGGACTAGTTTCACTCCTAGGACTGGCTGTTCCCAAATTCCTTTTCTGTGGTTTGTTTTTCTATCACACAGTTTTTCTTCTGGTAACTTCAAAATATTACTCATGTCCAGGTCTTTAGAGATATGTGTAAAAAGGTCCCCAGTTTCCATGTAAGGACTGAAGGTAACAATGAGCATCAGGTAAATTGCAGCCTTCATTTTACCCTACAGAAAATGCAGAACATCATAAAGGATTTGTAGTAGGCCACAAATAGTTAGTACCATTCTTTTTTCCTTTCTGGAAGGAAAGCAAACTTCAGGTCTATAAAGGGGTAATCTCTTGTCAGTCTAGATAGTCTCATGTTTATCCTAGGGACTTAGTGGGCCTACTCTAAGACTCTTCTTTGATGGAAAATGAATTTGGAGTCACCATATAACTGACTTTCCCATTGGACCTACACCTTCCAAATACCTCAGAGTAGTAGCAAAGGGTGGTGTCTAGGTTTTTGGTCTTCTATAACTTTATGTCATCATCTTCAATGAAGCATGAATGGGGATCTAGTCAGGTAGTCGATAAACATTTATTAAAAAGGCCTATTATGTGCCAGGCACTGTTAAGCATTAGGGATACAAAAAGAGGCAAAAGATAGTCTCCTGCCCTCAGGGGGCTTATAATCTAATGGGAGAGAAAATATGCGAAAAACTATGTATTAAAAAACTCTATGCCGGATAAATAAGAATCAATCAAAGGAAGGCACTAAAATGAAGAGGAGTTGTCAAAGGGTACCTGTAGAAGGCAGGATTTTATCTGGGATTGGAAAGAAATTAAGAAATTTTCTCGTTTTTCAGTAAGGTATCAAGGGGCTTGTGCATACTCTCCAAAGGGAGATGTAATCTCTTTCCCCCAAAATGTTCATTTCCCTATAATATCTATGAAATTGATCAGGTTGTCCTGACAAACTCTAATTATTGGTAATATTATTTGTAATTTCAGAAGTTTGGCTGAGACCTAAAGTTCTGATATTAAAATCTCTTTAATTTTATCGTAATTTGAATCTTGTTAAAAAAGGAAGATGTAGTAAACACTTTATGTTGTTAACAATTACTTGCAAGATGGGAACACAGAATAAGAGAGCATTCCTAAGCATTCATAAGAATTCTGTTTGGAGGAGAAAGTTGGAAAATTTTTTACTGATGGCTGCACAATCAGAAAATTTAGAAGATTATTGCTTTAGACCTTTGGCAGGCCATAGGTAGCAAAGGCCAACTTTAGACCATGAACTGAAGCAAACTTGATAAAGCAGTAGCTGCCCTTCATTTTAGCAGGATAGCAAGTCTGTTGACCCAACACAAAGTCTGTCATTGAATATTATTGTTTTAAAATGATAATTTATGTGTGTGCATTTGAACAAGTCAGGGCAGCCTGGTCTCTCAGCTCAGTGCCCAAAGGGAAGGAACAGGACTAGCCCCGGTAGAGGAGTAAGTAGATTTTCTGCTTCTGTATCTTACTGAAGGGCTAGAGTACAGCAGAGTCCAGCCTTGAAAAAATAATCATATTTTCCCATGTGTCATTTAGCCTATTACAAATTGAGTATTTAATGCAGTGGGCTCACTCTTCACCTTTCTGAGACTTCCAAGGGCAGAGTAGTTCTAGAGGATAATTAATAGGCATTTTGGGGAACTTGGCTAACTTTCCTCTATAGAGGATAAAGTTATTCCCATTAATACCTCATTGAGAAGGCTAAGGATATTTCCTGTGCTACTCTATATGAATTTACACCTCACTGAGGATGAATGATCTGGGGATAATTGGACTGCTTGTGTTATTGTGAATCCAGGTATTCCTTTGTATTGAGTTACAAAGGAGCAAATTCAGTTGGAGAGGGGAACAGAAATCCTTCCTTCCCCAACTAGTGGGTAGAAGGGTTGCCTGTGAAACCGTCCTGACTCACTTTAGTAAGGTTGCCTTGGTAGTATGCTAAATCCTAACTTCACCCTAGGATGGTTAAATGGTACTTTTTTTTTTTAACCATTATGCTTTGGTAAAGATGAATGATAAGGAAAGAGGGTGCAGTCTGAGTAGTTGATGATGGTAACAATCATCTGGAAATTAGGATTCCTGGGTTTTATTGTCAGTTCCAGCAGTGACTTGATAAGTATGAGTCACCTAGAGCAATGTTTTCCAGCTAGTATGTACCTGAACTAGTTCCCAGAATACCTTTACAACCAAAGGTGTTTGCTTTATAAGGCCTATACACTTAAAAAACCGACTGTTCTATCTTATTCCTTCTATCCTAGATTTCTTCCTTCTCCCCAGCTGTCAGGCCTTGTCCTATGAACTTCTGAGCGGGATGAAGGTAGAATATATTGTAGCATCTGGGATCTTTTTTTTCACTGTAAAGGGCCTATCATGGGGATAGTATTAATCCCCTATGACAGAGGACCTGTAAGAGAAGGATGGCTGTATTTAACTGTCCTCTTTTGGAACTTCTAAGGGGAGTCAGGATACCACCAACACGACAGGGAAAGAGATAAGTATTAGAGGACTAGGGGGCTGGGAGAAAACATCATAATTAGCTTTTGCCCAGGGCACCCTGATGAATCCTACTTAATAGCCATGAACCAATGAGAATCTTTGCTGCCTCACCTTTTATTATTGAGAAATGCAATGAGCAACTGTACTTCCCCTTTTTCGATATTCTATAAGTTAGAGTATTTCCAAGCACAGAAGAGGAATAGGAAAGAAAGAAGTCATGATCTAAGAGTGGCAGGAAAGAGAGTCTCAGTTTTACTTAAATTTCAGTTTAACAAATATTAAAATGTTAATGACCTATATGATACATGTTTGGACCAGCAGGTACAGAGGAGACTCAGTCAGTCAGTCAGTCAACAGGCATTTATTAAGTACTTCCTATGTGCTAGGCACTCTGCTAAGCACTGGAGATATAAAGAAAGGTAAAAACATAGTTCCTGCCCTCAAGGAATTCCATTCTAATGGGGAGGCAGTATGCAAACAACTATGTACATACAAGATTATATATATATATATATATATGGAAATGAAAGGTAATTTGTGAGGCAAGAAACTAGGGAAAATGGACTGGGAAAGGACTATTTCAGAAGGTAGGATTTAGAGTGTCTTGAAGGAGGCCATGTATGTAATTCAGGAGGTCTAGATGAAAAGGGAGAAAATCAGAGTAGAGCTATGGAGTACAGTGTTCAAGGAACAGAAAGATGGCCAGTGTCACTGCATCACCAAGTAGTAGAGGAGACAAAATTATAAGAAAACTGAGAAGATAGGGAGTCAGGCTGTGAAGAGTTTTTAAGACCCAAATAGAAGATTTTATATTTGACTTGGAGATACTAAGGAGTTTACTGAGTGGGTAGAGTTTGGGGGTGGGGTGACATGGTAAGACTTATGTTTAAGATCACTTTGACAGCTGAGTGGAGGATAGATTGGACTGGAGAGACTTGAGACAGGGAGACTAACCAGTGGTTTATTGTCATAGTCCAGGTGTGAGGTAGTGAGAGCTTGCACTAACAAGTAAGGTGGTGTGAGTGGAGAGAAGGGGACAGAGGTTAAGAAGGTAGAAATAACAAGACTTGACAGTGGGAAATGATTTATGAGAAGAGAGTGTGGAGTCAAGAAGACCCCCAAATTGGAACCTGGTTGACTGGATGGGGGGTGTACCTGCCACAGAAATATGAAAGTCTGGAAGAGGAAAGTTAAGAAGAAAAGCTATGAATTCTGTTTTGGACCTACTGAGTTTAAGATGTCTACAAGACATCCGGTCAACACATGTAATAGGCATGAGAAGATGCAAGACTAAAAATTAGAAGAGACTGAACTGGGCCGGATAAAATCTGAGAATCATGTGCATGGAGATGAATGGTACCTGAATGCACAGGGAGAGGAGGGCTCAGGAGAGAACTTCGGGGGACGGCCATGGGCAGGGAGGAGAAAGCGGCGGCCAAACCTGGATTAGAGACTATCCAGAATAGTGAAGAGAGAACTGAGACAGTGGCAACTGTAGCAGTCACTGTTTTAATATTTTTATCCCCGAGGTGTGAACACAGAGAGGGGCGGGGCGGGGGAATGGGGGTGCAGTTTTCAGGAAGGACTGAAAGTGGCCGGCAGCCATTTCAGGGGTTGGGGGGCAAGTAGCTCATACCTTGAGCGCCCTCTAGTGGTCATAGGGCGTCGTGCAGCTCTGGAAAGTTGGAGAGTCCAGTGTTGAGGCAGGCACACTGCTCGTGAGGGCACCATCAGGTGATTGACTCGGGTACTGCATTCTGCGTCATTCCAACCACCTTGACTAGTTTTTAAAGGAAATGACGGCTATCTCCTTGCATGTTTAAAGAACACAGTTTCAGCCTAGTCAGACTAAAGGGTCATACTAGGTTCTTTGGAAGGATGTAAAAAAATAGAATAATAACTCTCTTTGCCATCTTTATATCCAGTAACTCAGAATAAACAGAAAAGGTTTGAAATAAATTTGAAGTTAGCATAGGCTCCTCCTGGATCTGAAATCAGATTCAACATTTGCTCTTTGATTAGTAAATAATATTTTCTAAGTGTTTAGTTTAGCTTGTCTTTTGGGGAAGTATGAACCAGATGTGGCTAATATTTTTCATTGTGTGGGAGCACACAAGGAGTATGTATTACAGCAATAATAACTCAAATATTTTAATGTTCTAAGGTTTACAAAATGCTTTTATCACAGTAAATTGTGAAGTTCCCATTTCAGAGATGAGAAAAGTGAGGCCCAGAGAATGTTAATGACTTAGCTGTGGCCACAAAAATAAGTGTTGGAGGTAGTACATGAATCTAATATTCTTTTCACTATACCATCATGCCTTTTTAAAAGGATTTTTTATTATATATATATATGAAATATATTTTTATTATATTTTTTTAAATCACTAGAAATCCACCATCTCTCCCTCCTCTCCACTCCAACTGAGAAAAAAAGAAAACTAAAACCCCTGTTATAAATATATGTAGTCAAGGAAAACAAACTTTGCATTGGCCCTGTGCACAAAAACAGAAACAAAAACATATCTCATTCTGCCCTCTAAGTCCTTCACTTTTCTATCAGGAGGTGGGTATCATGTTTCATCATGAGCTCTCTGGAATTGTGGTTGGTCATTGTGTTGATCACAGTTCCTAAATTTTTTAGAGTTGTTTGTCTTTACAATATTGTTGTCTTATAAATTGTTCTTCTTGTTCTGCTCAATTGACTATCAGTTCATAAAAATTTTCCCAGGTTTCTTTGAACTCATCCATCCCATCCATTTTTTATTTTCTTTTACATGTATATTCTTGCAAAATATATTTCCATGTTAGTCATGTTGTAAAAAAAAAAACAGATCAAAAAAATGAAGTTTAAAAAGATATGCTTTGCTCTGCATTCATATTCCATCAATTCTTTCTCTGAAAACTAATAGCATTTTTATCATAACTCCTTCTTATAGGACTCAATCACATTTAGATACCATAACTTGTTTAGCCATTCCCCAGTTGATGTTAATTTCTAATTCCCCATTAGTTTCTAATTCTTTGCCACTGCAAAAATAACTATAAATTATTTGTGCAAATTAAAAGTTTATTTTGCTTAGGACTAACTCGCCCCTCCCTAATTTACCCCTTACCCCTTCTCTTATTCTCCTTTCTCCCTTCTTCCCTTTCTCTCCTATTTTTCTGTTGGGCAAAAATGTATTTCTATACTTCTGCGAGTGTGCCCATGTGTATTTGTATGTGTGTGTATCCTTCCCTCTTTTGACCAATCAGTTCAGATGAGAATGGGATTCAACTGTCAGCTGCTCCCCAACTTCTTGCTCATTTTTATAGCCTTCTACTTGCATACCTCAGTTATAAGAGAAAATTTTCCCTAACCTTCCTCTCCTTTCCCCACAAAGTTTATTCCTTTTCCCTTCTCTTTCCATTCTCCTTTTAAGATCATCAAGATATTACAGAACCACTGCCCAGACCTTCTATCCAATTGGACTGTCTCTGTGATTCCTGATAATAATTTGGGTCCAAAGGGGATACATGTATTGTCTTCGCATTATTAGGTTTTAGGCATTTTTCTTTGTTTAGTTCTTTATGATTATTCAGTCATGTTGACCTTTTTGTATTTCTCTTCATTCATGTGTCTGAAAAATCTCTGGTCTTTTATTGGTACTACTTAGAAATCTTCTATTTCATTAAAGATCCATTTTTCTCTCTGTGTGATTATATTTAATTTTGCTGGGTAAGTCGTTTTTGGTTCTAAGTCTTTATCCATTGTTTTCTGGAATGTTATTCCAAACTCTCCTTTATGGGAACTGCTAAATCATATGTCATTCTAACTGATTACTCACTAGCTGAATTCTTTTGTAACCCAGGCTTCTTTGGGCATGCCCAATTCTAACATGGAGGCACCCTGAGCATACTTGCCTTCCTGTGCTTCTAGAAAACGGGCCTGGGGTTGTTTGTTTCTGTTCTGTATTCCTCCTCCTCCTCAGTTTCAGGTGCTAAAGGTTATCCTACTAGGAATTGGAGCCATGACAACCTTGGAGCCAGGATTGCAGGTGGCATGGAAGTTGGAAGAAGCCAGGAGTTGTGGGACTTGAGCCCCAGACTTGGACCTGGGACTGAGCTTCATAAAAACTGAGCTAAACTATGAAATTGATCCCTTTTTTCCACTCAAGGGACTGAGGTGGTGCAGGAGGGTGCAAGATAAATCTCTCTGAGTTGAAGGATTAAGTTTGTTTATTTGTGATCATGACCTTCTGAAGTGTAAAAGTTGACCTAATTGTTAGTGGTCAAATGAAACTGGGATGTTGGGGACCACCCTCCTTATACTTGGGGAACACCATCTTGTGTGGGCCAGAACCTATGGAAGAGAAAGAGTTAAGTCCCCAAACCTCTGAGGGGGAGTGGAGATATGACCCTGGCTCTTCTTCCTGAGCCACCAGAATGGAGGGCCCAGCTGCTACTGTGTTGCACTTTCTTTCCGGCTGCTTGTCATGTTTTTTCTTTGACCTGGGAGCTCTGGATTTTGGCTATAATGTTCCCAGGAGTTTTCATTTGGGCTTTTCTTTTGAAGGGACTAGGAGAATCTTTCCTTTTCCACTTTACCCTGCCGTTCTAAGAGATCTGGGCAGTTTTCTTTTAAGATATCTTGAAATCTGATGTTTAAGCTCTTTTGGGGGCAGTGTGTGTGTGATAGTTTTCAGCCCAATGATTCCTAAATTATCTCTCCCCTAACTTTTCTAGGTCATTTGTTTTTGCTGGGAGATAGCTTATATTTTCTTCTTTTTTATCTTTTGTTTTAATATCTCTTGTCTTGTGGAGTCATTAGCTTCTATTTTGGTCCGTTCTAATTATCATGAAGTTTTTGCTTGGCAAAGTTTTGTACCTCTTGTGCCACCTGTTAATTATCTTTCCAATTATTTCTTCCACCTACCTAGCTCTAATTTCTTTTCCATTTTTCCCTCTTAACACTCATTTTATTGATTAAAAGCTTTTTAAAAAACATTCTTACCTCATCTCTTCCAGAAATTCTAGTTGAATGTGTAGGGCTCCCAGCTTGAGCCATCCCCAAGATCCTGAAATAAAACAATAGTATCCCAAGAAAGCAGCATCAAGGCCAGCCCAAGCTGTTTTCCTCCGAGGTTCTGCTTGTAAATGTTTTAGAGTCATTCTTTTCTCTTGGGCTTTTTGTCTGAGCATGCCTGTCACTCCTTATGGGGAATTCTTATTTTGTTCCTTCATCCTTCCAACCTAATCCCTGACTTTGGATCTGACTGTGCATTTCTGGGAGGAGTATATCAGGCTGGGGACATACAAGTATTTGGTGCTTCCAAAGTGATCTGATCAGGCAAAGTCTTGTCCCATGATCTGAATTCTTCCAGTTTAGGACCTAGGTTTGAATTTGAGCAACAGTCTCATTTGAAGTTTCAATGGTTTGCTGCTGGACTCAGGCCTTTTCAGCCATCTACAAAGCTCTGCTAGTTCAGAGTGATGGAACTATAGACTTCCCTTTGATCTGGGATTCCTTCTCTGGTTATTGTCCTGTAGGTTTCAGACAGCTAAAAACTGGAACTGAGACCCTGCTCACCTCTTCTGGTCCAGGCCACACCTGCTGCTTGCTTTTGAGTTTGCCCCTTGCTTGGTACATAGTCTAGAGCCTGTGACAGCTTCTTATCCTAGAATACTACCTCTAAGCACAGGTTCTCCATAGTGTGCCCTGGATCCATGACCTGAAACTCAGTAGTGAATGACAGAGGTGCCAGGTGGCTCTTGTTCCTGCTCCTTACACAAATGTAGGTCCCTCTGTATCAGATCTAGGATCTATTTGGTTATATTTGTTGTATGTCCTGGCTCAGATCATGATCCCAGAGTACACAGACCTTCCTCTCTGTCTTATCCCCACATGGACTAGAAGAATTTTTTTAATGTTCTGATCAAGATTTGTTCTGGTGCATTTTCTAGATCCATTGGAGAAGTTGGCAGGGGGAGGGAAGTAAGTGCTCACTGCACTTCTTTATTCTACTCTGCCATCTATTTTATCTCTGCCTCCCACACTGCCTTTGTGACTAGGTAGTACAAATCCATTTTATAGATCAGGAACCTGAGATCCAGAGTCTTTAAGTAATTTGTCCAAGGTCATCCAGGTTGTAAAAAAATCTGGGTTTCAAATCCAGGTCCTTTTGCTTCCAGTTCAGTGCACACCAGGTCACCTCTTTTCCTTTCAACCCCTCTCCCTTCCCCCACTTTTCTTTCATATTCACTGCTGTTTGTCCCAAGCCTAATTTTTGGTTGGGTAAGAGTAGAGGGCATGGGCACCTGGCTACTGCTACTTGAAGGCTTGTTTGAATGACTATTCTTCAAGTACCCACTCCAAGTACCCAGCTTTGAGCTACTGTTCACAATTGTGGTCTTTTCAATGTGTCCTCTTTTCCTAGGCATCTCCTGTGGCGAACACACTGGTTCCCTCCTTGCCTGGCAAAAATCCTCATCCCGATGAAGAACAAGTTGGATCAAAGGCTCCAATGGCCTTGAAAAGCCCTTCTTCCTGTAACAAGCTACAGCACAAGTAAGTGGTAGAATGAAAAGCTATCTTGGAATCCCAGGGGAGCCTTTCCCTTTGAGACCAGGTTCAGGCTATGGGATTGCTTTCTTCAAGGGGTTGTTGTCTAGGGGTTAGATAATTGTTAATATAGGAAACCAATTTTCTGGACTTTCTCTTCTACTTACACAATCATGGGTATCCCCATTCTGCTTCTGGAGGACAGTGGCAGTGTTAGCTCAAATTCTGACCCCTCCTTTAACCATTGATGACTCAGGAAAGTCACTTAACTTCCCTCTTCTTGGTCTCCTGATCTTATTTTGTTTTTGTTTATTTTTATTTCTTTTTTTTTTTTTGACTAGGTAGAAGAGACCATTCTTTGCCTCATTTCTTACCTAGCCTTAATCACTGGATGAACATTGCCTCAGACAAACTGAGACTTGGGAAAGACCTTGGCTTAAAGACCAAGGTCTTCCACTGAATATAGGGACATCTCCAGTTGTCCTGATCTATATCTTGCCAGTGGCCCACATAGCTCTAGAGGAGAGTAAGGCTGGTGACTTTACACAGCCCTCCTTCACTCAAATCCAATTCACTTACAAGTCATGACATCTCTTTCCTGATCTTTTCTCTTCAAAAAAGAACAAAACTAACTAACCAGGAGGGAATTGGATTAGATGTTTCCTAAAATCCCTTCAGAGAACCTAGGTGGTAAAGTGGATAGAGCATTAGGCTTGAAATCAGGAAGACTCATTTTCACGAACTTAAATCAGGCCTCAGACACTTACTAGCTGTATGACTCTGGGCAAGTCATTTAATCCTGTTCAGTTTAGTTTCCACATCTGTAAAATGAACTGGAGAAGGAAATGGCAAACCACTCTAATATCTTTGCCAAGAAAATCCTAAATGGGGTCACAAAGAGTCAGACAGGACTGAAGAATAACAAAGTCCCTTCAAGCCCTAAATCTATTATCTTATTAAATAAATGAAGCCTTCCCAGATAGGAGGTGGTCAATCTTCTGAATTCCTTTCATATTTGTTGTGGCCTGTGTTAATTTGCCACTTGATTATCAATTGCTTTGTTTTGCTATTCTGTCTTTGAATGTGTCATGATCATAAGATTATAGGATTTTAGAACTAGAAAAGACCTTAGCGATCATCTAGGCACCTTATTTTACACAGTGGAACTTAAAAGCCTACAGTGGGGAAGTGAAGGAGGTGATAAGTGGCAGAGGTGAGATTCTCTCCCTAACTCAACCATAAGCTACAAGATCTGCATCCTGGAAGCAGTGGGACTTGCTGATCCCGGGAGGCTGGATGGGATTGGAAAAGTAGAAAGACGAAGGTTCAGGGTAGAGAGAAGAAAGAATAGCATGAACAGAGGCGGGGAGGCTGGAATAATATGGCATGGCCATGTGATAGTGAGCCAGTTTGCTTAGAAGAGAACCCCATTTATCAATTCTTTTTAGGGAAAAGGGTGTTGTAAATGACTAAATTTTTCAGATAACTAAAATTTATCCCTTTAAACATCAAAAACAAATTTAATTTAAACTATTTGCATGTAAATCTTTCTAAAATGTATCCTGTATCTCCCTATGTTAGTAAATTACATAAAATCCTTCACTGAGGTTCACAAAACCAGCTCTGTAAATTCAGGATTGCAAATTCTAGCTGGAAAGAAGTTCATATGAAAAAGAAAGGTAAGGGCTCAGTGTGTATGAGTTCAGTTTGAGCTAGCAGTGTGACTTGGAAGGCAAAAGAGCTGAAGTGATTTTGGGCTTCATTAATAGAAACAGAATATCCAGAATAAAGACAGTCACTGTCACACTGTCTTTTACCTTGGTCGGAATACTTCTGGACTATGTTCTTGGACTGTCACCTGCTAGAAAGAACACTGCCAGCTAGAGCCTCTCCGGAGGAGGTGATCAAGTTGTGAGAGGATTGAAAACTATGCTCTACAAGGAGAGATTGAAGGCAATAGGGATACTTCAGCCTGGAGAAGAGATGACTTAAGGGTCATGATTTCTGCCTCCAGGCATCTGAAGGACTGTTATACATATGTAAGTTAGGTCCCAAATGGGACAGGCCCTGGACTGTGCCTTCACTTGTACATAGAACTCCAGGCTGAGGGAACTTTCTCTACCAATACAAGTCAGCATCTTCTCTAACTAAGGGTCTTAGAAGCACTCTTAAGACTTTGAGAGGTGAAATGACTTCCCAGGATCACATAGTATGTGTCTTAAGTAGGACTTGAACGTGGGTTTTCCCGGTTTCAAGGCTGACTTTCTCATAAATATGTAATATTGACTGTGCCCTCTCAATACTCCCTTTCCCTTCAAAACCCATCTGCTTGGGAAACCCTTGAGAATGAAACAGACAGGGGTTATGTTTGTTGCTTCCCCTTGATATCCCTATTCCTCAGCCCCTCTTGACCTCTTCCTCTCCCTCTATTCCACAGACAATTCTGAGGGCCCCACATTCCTTCTATCACCTCCATGCATCCCTTCCATCTTCCTGTATTTCCTGGAAGAAGTGCTGTCAAATTAGTGACAGATATTCAATGTATAGAGATACCTTTCTCTTTTTTTAACCAAAAATTATGTTTATTCTATGTGAAAGAAAAGAACCTAATAGCTAACATTGATATAATGCTTTAAGGTTTACAAAGTACATTAATTAGGACCACTATCTAATTTGAAACTCATAACAATTCTGTGAATTAGGGACTACAGATGAAGAAGCTGAGGTACAGGGAAGTAATGTGACTTGCCCATGATCACACAGCTACTGTCATTGGCAGAATTTGAACTCAGATCTTCTTGACATCAAATCCAACCCTTTATCCACTAAACCAAGGGTGGGGAACCTGTGGTCTCAAGGCTTTCTAGACCCTCAAATGCAGCCCTTTGAATCCAAACTTCACAGAAAAAATTCCCTTCATAAAAAGATTTGTTCTATAAAACTTGGACTCAAAGGGCCTCATGCAAGGACCTAGAAGGTCACATGTGGCCTCAAGGCCACAACTTCCCACCCCTGCACTAAACCATATTATCTCTCAGAAGAAGAATTGTACTTATTCTGTTTCACCCCAGAGGGCAGAAGTAGGAGCAATAGGAGAAAGTTGCGGAGAGAAAAATTTTGATTTGAAAAAAATTTCATAATTGCAGCTATCCAAAAGCAGAATAGGCTTCCTCAGAACAAGGTGAGTTCCCCATCACTGGAGGTTTCCATGCAGAGGATAAATGTTCTAAGTGAGGAATGCAACTCAGGAAAGGGTTGGACCAGATGGCTTCTTACATTACTTCTTCGGTGTCCAAAATACTGTGATTCTAAAATATATGAATATTCTAAACGTAATTTAATTTTTCTTGATTACTCTGAGACCCCAACGTGACCATCATTTATTTTATTACCCTAAAACACTTCCATGCATTTCCTAAGGAACTCTTGAGGGATACAGGGCAAATTTCTCCTGCACCAAATATCCCCAACTCCTGTGCTCTTCTAATTAGTATATCTCTTCTCTTCTCTTCTCTTCTGTCAGTCTCTGTCATTCCCCACTTCTTGCATCGTGTCATCATGTCAGTGTATGTGCTTCTAGCAGTTCCTCCGCTGCTCCTGCAGGGATCAGCCAGCCACTTAATAGTCCCTCATTAGCAGCCTTTCATGTCACTCCTGAAATCACAGCTATTTTAACAGTACTTAATGGGTGACTTGGGGGATAATAGAAGCCAATGTCTGTTTTGCCTGAGGACCTTCAAATCTGTTTTACGAAGGAATGAATAGGAGTGGATCCACACAAATGAGTCCTAACCCTTTTCTTTCTTTTTTGCTATAAGGAATGAGATGGCAGAAAGCATCTGTGAGCCCCCAAGAGAAGATGCCACAGCTATTATCTGTGGTCTGACTGTTGAGCTGTCTAACCTCAAGTAAGGACTTACTTCTGCATCAGGGAAGGGGACAGTAGTACTCTCTACAAATATGGGAATGTGAGAGGAAGAAGGGAAGGGGCTAATACTTCTGTCAGGGTCTACAGCAAAATGTGAATCAACAATAAGAAGGCAAAGAAAATACATCCCAAGGTACATCCACCTGCAAATCACCAAACCTATATCCTACCTGCCTAGGCATGCAGGTCATATCTCTCTGGTGGAAATCCTGAAGTTTCTCATGAACATAACAATGATGACAACAATGACTCACATCCTTTTTCCTCACAGTAGTGAGGAGAGAGGGAGAGCAGTTCTTTTTATCTCCATTTAACAGATTAGATAGCTAGTACTCACAGAGGTAATAAGACCAGCCAGAGCCATCAGACATTAGACATTTGGGCCAAGACTTGAAACCAGCTTTGCTTGGAACCAAGATCAGGGCTGTTTCAATTACCATAATAATGGTAACTTTTATTTTATATGGACTGATTTCCTCCCATCCACCCTAGGAGGCAGGTAGTAGAGCAAACATAGTTATGCCAATTTTACAGATGAGAAAACTAAGTCTAGGAAAGGTTAAACAATTTTCCCAGGATTATTCAACTTTGGGATGGCTAAGTGGCAAGTGGATAGAGTGCTGGTCCTGAAGCCAGGAAGACTCATCTTCCTGGGTTCAGATCTGGCCTCAGACACTTACTAGCTATGTGACCCAGGGCAAGTCCTGTTTGCCTCAGTTTTCTCATCTGTCAAATGAGCTAGAGAAGGAAATGAGAAACTACTTCAGTGTCTCTGCCAAGAAAACTTCACATGGGGAGTGGAGTCAAGATGGTGGAGTAGAAAGACACACATACTCTAGCTCTTCCCCCACAGCCCATAAAATACCTGTAAAGAAAGACTCTTAACAAATTCTAGAGCAGCAGAAGCCACAGAACAACAGAATGGAGATTTCCAGCCCATAGTGATCTGGAAGGCCAACGGAAAAGATCTGTCACACCAGATGTGGAGTGGAGCCCAGCTCAGCCTTGGCCACATGGCACCAGGAGGAGCAGAGCCAGAGCAGGCTTCGGGGACAGAATCCCTGGTAGCTTGCAGATCCCTTAACACACAGGCACCAAAGGTCAGTGAGAAGGCTTTTTCAACCAGAGGGAGAAGGGAGCAGGGTCCTCCTCAAATCCCAGCCCCAGGCGTGGTGGCCCAGCAGCCAGGGTCCATTGTTGGAGTGGCTCAGCTTAAAGCCCCTGGGAGAATTGAGCAGCTGATCTGAATCTCAGCCCTGAGTGGTCCTGGTGCATGGTGGATCTGAAGGCCCCAGAGGAGTAAACTTCTCTCCCTTGACTGTGCCACCTTGGAGGAACTGAGAACTTACAGGTCCCCAGAGTATACCCTAATCTTGACAAAGGACCCAAAAGTCAAGTAACTAGTTGGGAAAATGCCCAAAAAAAGGGGAAAAAAATAAGACTATAGAAGGTTACTTTTTTGGTGAACAGATATTCTTTCCCATCCTTTTGGATGAGGAAGAACAATGTTTACCATCAGGGTAAGACATAAAAGTCAAGGCTTCTACATCCAAAACCTCCAAAATAAATATGCAATGGTCTCAGGCCATGGAAGAGCTCAAAAAGGATTTTGAAAATCAAGTAAGAGAGGTGGAAGAAAAATTGGGAAGAGAAATGAGAGCGATGCAAGAAAATCATGAAAAGTGAGTCAACAGCTTGCTAAAGGAGACCCAGAAAAATGCTGAAGAAAATAACACCTCTAAAAATAGGCTAACTCAATTGGCAAAAGAGGTCCAAAAAGCCTGTGAGGAGAAGCATACTTTAAAAAGCAGAATTAATTGTGAAAATGAATGTAAAAATTTAAATAAATAAATTTAAGAAAAAAAAAGAGTAAGTGCTAACATTTATGTAGCACTTGAAGTTTTCCCAAGAGCTTTACATAAATTATCTCCTTTAAACTTTATAACTCTGTAAGGTAGGTACTCTCCCTTCTAACAGATGAGGAAAATGAGACTTAGAGAAGTGAAACAACTTGCCCAGGACCATACAACTAATAAATATTAAAGGCTAAATGTTAACCATGGTGCTCCTGGTTCTAAGTCTCTATCTATTGGGTTTCTTGTGGAAGTTGTAGATGTGAAGCCTATATTGATTGGACTAGATTTCCTCTGCGGTCTCTTCTAATTATAAGATTGTATGACAAATTTAGGAATAAACTTTATTTATTCTATGTTCTGATCTTGGGAAAGTGAACCAAGAGGCTGCCAATGCACACTTCCTGAGTGCTTGGTCACATAACATTGTGTCTATACACTGTGAAGGCAGAGATGATAAAGAAAGCCCAATCTCCTTCAGGAAGATCAGATTCTAGCTAGAGACACAAAAGAGGTACAAGTCCAATCTCAACAAGAGCCAACTATTGTGGCCTAGCAAAACCAGGAGAAAGATATACACAATGAATATAATAACAATATAAATGAAAAGAACACTAAAAAGAAGTCTGATCTAAGTAGTAATGACTGGTGAATTTATCCTAGAGAATAAATCATAAAACATGTTTTCCACCTCTTGTCAGAACAGTGAAAGACTATGGGGTTAGAATGTGGCATGCTGTCAAACATGGTTACTGTATCATTTGGTTTTTAAAATGTTTTTCTTTTAAAAGGGAAAAGGAAAAAATAAAATATAAAATTTTTTAAAAGAGGAAAAAAATAGCAGAATTAGCCAAATGGTAAAGGAGGTTCAAAAGCTCACTGAAGAAAATAGTTCTTTAAAAATTAAAATGGAACATATGGAAGTCATTGACTTTATGAGAAACCAAGAAATTATAAAACAAAACCAAAAGGATGAAAAAATGGAAGATAATGTGAAATATCTCATTGGAAAAACAACTGACCTGGAAAATCGATCCAGAAGAGACAATTTGAAAATTATGGGACTACCTGAAAGCCAGGATCAAAAAAAAGAGCCTAGATATCATCTTTCATGAAAGTATCAAGGAAAATTGCCCTGATATTTTCTAACCAGAGGGAAAAATTAATACTGAAAGAATCTACCAGTCACCTCCTGAAAGAGATCAAAAAAAGAAAACCTCCTAGGAATATTATAGCCAAATTCCAGAGTTCCCAGGTCAAGGAGAAAATATTGCAAGTAGCTAGAGGCGGAGCCAAGATGGCGGAGTAGAAAGACTCACATTTGCTAGCTCCGAACCCACAGCCCATGGATTTCCTGTAAAAAGAACTCTTGACAAATTCTGGAACAGTGGAAGCTGCACAGAAACACAATGAAGGAGATTTCCGTTGCAGAGAGCCCTGAAAACCAACCCCAGGGGTCCATTGCGCCCCGGACGGGAATGGAGCCCTGCCCCGGTGCGTGGCACTGAGAGGAGCGAGCAGACCCAAGCAGGCTTCAGGGACCAGAATCTCCGACGGCCGCAAAGGTCCCTCCACCCACAGACGCACAGGTCAGTGAGAGAGACGGGCTGAGAGGGGAGTGGGGTATCTCTGGGACTCGGACCCCCTCGGGAGGCAGCCGCTTCAGCAGAGGCATCTCCGCCAGAGGCTCCCAGAGCAGGCAGGAGCTCGACACCCAGAGCAGGCAGGAGCTAGACAGCAGCTCCATTACAAAAGGTCTCTGCATAAACCCCCTGAGGGAACTGAGCCTGAGAGGTGGCCCTGCCCCCACCTGAGCACCAGCAGATAAAGCTCCCATTGAATAGCAGTCAGGCCTGCCGCCAAAAGCCCTGAGGCTGGGGAGCAGC
>CM053773.1:185923923-185952866 GCA_028658325.1 Potorous gilbertii | reverse complement strand
ACACACACACACACACACACACACACACATACACACAGAGCAGGATGAGTTGAATAGGCAATCATATCTAAAAAATAAAATTAAGGGGTGAGAGAGGAATATATTGGGAGGAGAAAGGGAGAAATGGAATGGAACAAATTATCTCTCATGAAGAGGCAAGAAAAACCTTTTCCAATGGAGGGGAAAAGGGGTGAGGTGAGAGGGAAAAAGTGAAGCTTACTCTCATCACATTTGACTCAAGGAAGAAATAACATACACACTGAATTTGGCATGAAAATCTATCTTATACTACAGGAAAGTAGGGGAAAAGGGTATAGTAGGGTGGGGGGGATGATAGAAGGGAAGGCAAATGAGAGGAGGGAACAATTAGAAATAAACACTCTTGGGGAAGGACAAGGGCAAAAGAGAATAGAAGAAATGGGCAGTATAGGATGGAGAGAAATACAGTTAGTCTTACACAACATGACTATTATGGAAGTCATTTGCAAAACTACACATATATAGCCTATATTGAATTGCTTACCTTCTCAGTGGGGATGAGTGAGGAGGGAGGAAGGAAGAGAAGTTGGAACTCAGAGTTTTAGGAACAGATGTTGAGAATTGTTTTTGTATATAACTGGCAAATAAGAAATATAGGTAATAGGGTATAGAAATTTATCTTGCCCTACAGGACAAGAGAGAAGATGGGGATAAGGGAAGGGAGGGGTGTTAGAAGGGAGGGCACATTGGTGGAAGGAGCAATCAGAATGCAATGAGTTTTGGGGTGGGGGGAGGAGAGAGATGGGGAGAAAATTTGGAACTCAAAACTTTGTGTAGAAATGAATGTTGAAACTTAAATATGAAAAAAAAAACTTCACATGGGGTTACGAAGAGTCAGACACAACTGAGCAATAAATAACAATTCCTCTAGGATTTAAAGCTGAGATTTGAATACCGTTCTACATTTAGTTCAGTGCTACTTACCACTGAACAACTATGATGGAAATACTTTGATTAGAGACTAGGGGGATCATGGATATCTATTCTTCTGTTGTGTGGTCTGCCTCTTGATTACTAGTCAGGTCCAATTTGGGGGGAGATTCCCTTAACCTCATCACTAATCTCCCATTTTGTTACTGTATTCCTTTTCAGGTCACCATGATCTTAGAAAGATTTAGAAGAGTCACAATTTGGGGGCTGTAAAAAGGGATTTTGTTTTTTTTTTTTTTAACTTTAATAGGTTTATATTGTTCTGGTTTAGAAATAACAATAGCTAACATTAATGTAGCACTTTCAAGTTTATGGAGTATTTTACATGTGTCATTTGATCCTCATATCAAACCTGGAAGAGGTAGGGGATATTATTTTCTCCATTTTGTGGTGAGGAAGCTGATACTGAGAGGCTAAGTAACTTACTTAGGATCACATAACTTAGGAAGTATCCCCAGTAGGATTTGAACTCAGCTCTTCCTAACTCCAAGTCCAGCACTCATTCTACTAAGTCACCTAACTGCTCATGAAGGTGACAGTGTGGAAGATAATAACTCATTTCAGTTTCCCCCATTCTTTTTTAGCCGATTGATCATGACTGCTCACAGGGACCTGGAATCCTTCAGACGCCTCAAGCACCGAAAGGGAAAAGCAGCCGGGAAGCAGCCCCTCTGCCAATTTCCCTATCCCCCAAAGGGAATGACACATTGCTCCAATCCTGTGAAAAAATGGAAGAAGTAAGGCTGCAGGATCACTTGAAAACGACAGTTCAGGTGGCTCAGACCTCAGAGCCTCTTCAAGGTTTATGTGTTTTTCTTTTCTTCCAGGTATTAGGTCTTTCAAAGTGGAGTGTTTAACTTAGATCATCTGAGGCAACTGTTTTCTCTCTTTCTATGAAACAGATGTTTAAAAGGCTTCTTAATAGCCTTTAGTAAAAAAAACAACGAAGTCTGAATATAATTTTCTGGGACCATTCCCAATTATTATTTTCCTCTCCAAGATCTAAGTTATAAAACTGGCCTTTAGGGGCATCAGAATATCTCAGGATTAGTCTCTTCAATTACTAAGAGTGGGGCCTTAATGCTTTCTTGAGAACCTAAAAGTGAATGTTGCCATACAAGATGAAAATAAACTAAAATTGTAAAGAGATGAGAGATTCTTGGCCTCATCCAGGGGTCCTTCTCTGTAGCTTTTCTTATTTAGAAAGGAAGTTTTGGTTGTAATTTGTGGCTTGAGCCAAATAACACTGTTAGTTTCTGGAGTGAAAGCCCAGGCCATTCAAGTCCAACTGATGTCTCTTAATAGGAAGGCTTGTTCAACTTTTCTGCAGATGGAGGGAGTCCCAGTGGTCCTGGGAATAAACCCAAGGGGCCAGTGGAAATACAAGATGTTTATCTTGATTTGCAAATTTCAGGTTATTTGGTTAAGGTTATTGAAGGTTCAGTATTTGTGTCTTTCCTGGAAGAGGAAAAGGCCTCCTTTGTTTGTTAGATCTTTGCCTATCCCTTGATTTCCATATAGTTCTCCCTTAAAACAGCATTAATAAATGAGAATCTTTAAGCTGTGGCTTATAATTAAAATATTTCTGTTTGCTAATGGTGCATTATTTCATCTAAATAATGTTATCTATAATAACTTCTGTTTTTCTCACCCTGCTGAGCAGGACATTTAATTCATTTCTTGTATGAACTACATACAAATCCCCAGGAAATGAAGAAAAGAATGGAAAACTGATGGGGCACAAAGGAGGACTGGGAATTTCCATACATCATCCAGCAAGTCACTTCATTGCAGCAAAGCACTATGCTCAGCTGCAGGATATACAAAGAAATATCCTAGGAATATATGTATGTATGTGTGTATACATATATATAACAGAGAGATATATATGTATATATCTCACAAAGAGATATGTGTATATGTGTGTACACATACACACACACATCACACAGAGGTCGCAGATTCTCCATCCCTGCCCTAAATCTTCCCCCCTCTTACCTTGCATATTTATTGTGGAAGCCAACACTTTCCCCCCAGTCCCTCAGGTTTATAACATAAAAGTCAGCCTGGATTGCTCACTATCTCTCACACACACCCATATTCAGTCTGTCCGTTTCACCTTTGCAACATCTGTTGAAAATGCTTCCTTCTCTCCTCTGACACTGCTGCCACTTTAGTGCAGGCCCTCCCCACCTCACATGGATTATTGTAATAGCTGCTGGTAGGTCTGCCTGTCCCAAATGTCTCCCCACTCCAATCCATCCTTTAACCAGCCCCTAAAGTAATTTTCCTAAAACACTGGTCCAGTCATGTCACCACCCATCCCCTCCCCATTCAGTAAACTTCAGTAGGTCCCTGTTGCCTCCAGGATAAAATACAAAATGCCCTATTTGGCATTCAAAGCCCTTCATAACCTAGCCACCTCCTCCCTTTCCAGTCTTCTTATACTTTATTCCCCAACGGGTACCCTTCGATCCAATGACACTGGCCTTCTAGTTAACGTTCCATGAACAATGCACTCCCACAATTCCATCTCTTAGCTCTGAGCGTTTTCTCTGGCTGTACCCCATACCTGGAATGCTCTCCCTCCATTCTGACCACTAGCCTCCCTGGCTTCCTTTTTAAGTCCCTACTAAAATCCCACCTTCTACAGGAAGCCTTTCCCAACCCCTAATTACATGGACTTTCCTCCATTATTTCCTATTTATCTTGTATATAGCTTGCTTTGTATATATTTGTTTGCATATGGAATGCTTTACGAATTTGCATATCATCCTTGTGCAGGGTCCATGCTAATCCTTGTATCATTCTAATTTTAGTATATGTGCTGCCCAGTTAACTTGTAATTTACTAGACTAGATTTCTTTTTCTTTCTCTCTCTTTTTCTTTCTTTGCTTCGATTCTTTCTTCCTTCTGTTCTTCCTTCCTTTCTTCCTTTCTTTTTTTCACAAAACTTTAAACTCAGTTCACTCTGAAGCTCATAGATTGGACCACAGTAGGTCCCTGGCCAAGCTCCACTTAATGACTGTATTTTGGGCTTAAAGTGAATGTCAGTGAGAGGGTCTTCCCCTCCCAACTTCATTTTTTTCCTAATTAAAGGGATCATCCATCTTTTGACTCACTTCTTAAAGGGGCCTTAAAGAGGCCAAGGGGCAGCTAGGTGGTGAGGTGGATAGAGCACCAATGCAGGAGTCAGGAGGACCTTTGAGTTCAAATCTCACTGCAGACATTTGACACTCACTAGCTGTGGGACCTTGGGCAAGTCACTTAACCCTACTTGCCTCATCCTGGGTCATCTCCAGTCATCCTGATGAATATCTGGTCACAGGATTCATATGGCTTTGGAGGAGAAGTGAGGCTGGTGACCTGCATAGCCCTCCCTCACTCAAAACAAAGTCAAGTGCAAGACATGTCATCATTTCTCGGATGGCATGGGCTTCTTCAGCAACAAAGGATGAACACAACACAACAATTTGTTTGCATGTTGTCTCCCTCATTAGATGGATGGTAAGATTCTTGAGGGTAAGGACTACCCTAGGGACTATTTTTTGCCTCTTTTCAGATCTCTAGTGCTTAGAACAGTACCTGGCACATAATAGGTGCTTAATGTTTATTGATTAATAAGTGATAGAACTGGTACTTGAACTTAAATTCTCTGATTCCAAGTTTAGTACTTTTTTCTCTGTATTTTTCTGCCAATACTTAGTAATTGCTTAATAAATGTTTGTTGAACTGAATTGATAAATTAGAAAGTGACCAGGGTAGGGAAGGGCTTCCCATGCATGTGAGATATCAGGATAGGTTGAAGACTCAGTGCTGGGGGGATGATTAGCATGGAGAAAAGATGATTTTGGATGGACTTTACAGATGTCTTCAGGTATTTCAAAGACCATCAAATAGAAAATCCAATCCAATAAATCCAGTAAACATTTCTTAAGCATTTATTATATGCTAAGTACCATGGATACAATTAATAAAAAGAAAGACAGTCCCTGCCTTGAAGGATGTAATGTAATGGTGGAAAATAAGGGGACAGTATCTGGGGACATCTTGTTCTATGGAATAGAAACCAGGTAGAGCAACGGGTGCCAAGTGGAGGGAACTAAGAGTCCAGTTGAGTTTGGTGCTCTCCCTCCATCCCTCCAATCAAAGAGAAGGCCAAGGGAGGAAGAAGGGTTGGTCAAGACTTGGATCAACTGCATGGTGAGGGGGCTTCTTATTCTGTAGAGATGAAACCAGGAAGAGCAAGAGAAGCCAAGAGGAGAATCCAGAAAATCATAAGGCTTGCTCTTGACCCAAGAGGACAGAATTAGAAGCAGTGAGTAGAAGTTGAAAAGAGGCAGAAACTTTTACCAAATCATAGCTATCTAAAAATCTAACAGCTACCTTGTGAGGTCATGGTTCCCCTTCACTAGAGGTCTTGTGCAAACAGTGTACAATGATTGGTCAAGTATGTTATAAGGAGACTATTTTTTTCAGGTATGGGTCTGAAATCATTTCCAAGTCCGAGATTCTGTAATTTTGTGATTCAAGGTGAGAAATCCAGTGTGCAGTTGGAAGTAGAGGCCTGAAGCTCTGGGAAGAAGTTAAAGGTTAAGATCTAGATTTGGAAATTGTCTGCTTACAGGTGATATAAAAACTATGGAAGCAGATGATATCACCAAGGAAAAGAGTGCATAAAGAAACAAGAGAACAGGGCTTGTTGTTTAGATATGTCCTACTCTTTGTGACCCCTTAGAACACAGCATGCCAGTACTATCCATGCAGTTCCACAGGCATAAGTTGCCGTAGCCATAAGTGTTCCTACATATGCCTTGCTGCCATTATACCATTGTTTCCACATTTCCCCTGGACACTGTGTGTGCTTTGGGAGAGTGCCGGCCAGACTTGGTTGAAGAATATTTTGCAGTTACTATTCTCACAATGCCTAGGCATGAGCTAATTCTTTTTAGGGATTGCTCTTAATAGGGGACACATCAGCGTGAGGGCTATGGTTTGAGGAGTGCAAAACTAGCTGCTACCCGCTGGGGAAGTAGCCCGGATGGGAGATGTTATTCTGATAAAAAGATAACTAGAGACCCTGGAAAGGTTATTTGATAGGGATAAGAAGCCAGACTGCAAAGCACAAGTGAATGATGAGGAAGTAGAGGCAGCAAGCATAGAAATTTGGCAGTGAAGGGAAAAAAGAGGACTAGGCAGATGACTAAAGGAGTGGTGAGGTCAAAGGGATGAGAATCAAGTTTAGGGGTTTGAGGGTGGGGTTTAGGAGAGGAGAATAGATTTGTAGGGCAGGCCTTTGCCAGACAGGTGCTAAATGCTGAGGATAGAGAAGCCAATCCCTGCTGTCAAGGAGCTCACAGTCTAAAAAGGGAAACAGTGTGCAAACACTATATACAAATAGATTAAAAAAAAAAAAAGATACACAGGATTAGCTGACAATAGAGGGAAGGCACTAGGGGGACAAGGAAAGGCTTCTTGTAGAAGGTCGGATTTTAGTTGATACCTGAAGAAAGTCAAGAAAACCAGTGAGCTGAGGGAAGGAGTCAGCAAGGACACAGAACTTGGAGAGCTGAAAGGCCCCTCAGCAGCCATGGTGCACCATGGCTGACAAAGAGCATCCTACCTGACAACATCCACTGCAGTAACAGAAGGCTACTCAGTCTTTACTGGAAGACCTTCAGTGAATGGCAATCCACTGACTCAGAGGCAGCAACCCACCCTGCTTTGTTCTGATTTGGAAGAAGTGTT
Source organism: Potorous gilbertii (assembly GCA_028658325.1). NCBI lineage: Eukaryota > Metazoa > Chordata > Mammalia > Diprotodontia > Potoroidae > Potorous > Potorous gilbertii. The sequence continues at coordinate 185,946,149 of CM053773.1, read as the reverse complement.
TTGAAATCCAGCCCAGCTGCTCCTCTCTTCAACTTCTACACACCGTTTCTGGTCCTCTCCTTGGTGCCAAACAGAGCAAGTCTGATCCCTTCTGACGTGACAGCCCTTCAAGGACTTGCAGATAAAAATGTCCCCATCCCCAGCTCCTTTAACCTATCCTTATTTGTCCTGGCTTCTTAGTCTTTCATTATTCTTGTGGCCTTCTTCAGGTTCTCTCCTGCTTAATCATCGTCCTTAATAAAATGTGCTGGCCAGGACTGAACACCTAAGTAATGTCTGAATAGGGTCAAATAGAGCGTGCCTTTCACCCACTATCAACATACAGCCCAAGACCACATGAGCTTTTTTGGCTGCTCTATTCACACTGTTGACTCATGTTGAGCAAACATTCCACTAAACTGCAGATCGTTTACCTGCTTTCTAAGCATGACTTCACCATCTTAACGTTTGTATGATTGATTTCTTAAACCCAAGTATGAGACTTTATATCACAATAACAGTATCAACAGTAGTATTAATAATAGCAGCTGACATTCGCGTAGCACCTACTCTGTGCCAGGCATCGTGCTAAGTGCTTTACAGTTATCTCATTTGATCCTCACAACAGCCCTAGGAGGTAGGCGCTGTGACTCTCACCCATTTTACGGACGACAAAAGTGAGGCAAACAGGTTAAGTGAATTGCCCAGGGTATCTGAGGCTGGATTGGAACTTAGATCTTCCCAACTCCAGGCTCAGGGCTCTATGTGCTGTACCATCCACATTCATCGCTATCAGATTTACTTTTATGAGGCTAGAAGACTGGGCTGAATTTGTCAAAACTTTTAAAATCCTGTCTGTCATTCAGGTCATTAACTATCCTAGCTTTAACTCATTTATAAATTGGAGAAGAATGCTATCCATGCCTTTATCCAAGTCATTAATAAAAATGTTCAGTAGCATAGGGCCAAGCACAGACCCCTGGCACACTTCATTAGTAACTTTTTAAGTTGAATAGAATGACTGCCCTTTGCTTTTGGTCATTCAGCCAGTTCCAAATCCACCTCACTGTACTAGTGTCTAGCCCAGATTTCTCCATCTTCTCCACAAGAAGAGCTTGAGAGATTTTCTCAAATTCATTGCTAAAATCTAGGTAATTGTAACTCTATGAAAAGCATTTTCACATAGTCCAAAAAGGTCTGGCAAGAGCTATTCTTGGTGAAGCCATGCTAGCTCTCTTCAATCTCTGCTTTCTTGTCTTTACTTACCATCTCTTTAAAGATGCATTTTCAAATTTTCCCAAGAATTGAGGTCATTATCACTGACTTCAAGTTTTTAGATTTTACTCTTTTCTCTTTAAAAAAAAATTAGAATATTCAAGTCCTGAAGTACTTCACTCATTCACCCAGATGTTTTGAATATACTTGACAGTGGTTCAGAAATCATACCTGCTAGCTCTTCTAGTCCCTAAGTATATCATTCATTTGGGCCAAGCAACTTGAATTTGTCAAGGCCAGATCAGTGCTCTCTTAACCATCCCCTTATTGATCTTGAGTTATCAAATCCCTGTTAGCCATTTTTGATTCTGCCTTTTCTGGTCCAAAGGTCATTTTCCTCAGCAGAGAAAACAAAAGTAAAATTAAGAATTGAGCAACTCTGTCTTGTCTTTGTTGCGCTGCCACCCTGGGCAGTGTTCTTGTCCCAAGCTAAAAATAAATACTCTTTGTGTTGTTGGTTATTTCTCTGTGGATTCACATCAACCTATTCAGACAACTTGTTTCCCTCATTGTCAGAATTTTTCTCTGTGCTATTCCAGTTTCATTCTTGGAAGTTCTATCCTTCCTTGGCCAACTTCCCCTATGATCCAATCTGTCCTTACTTTGAAACTTTTAAAAATCTGCTCTCAAAATCTAGGGTGAGCAGAATTGTCAGACATCTTTCCTCACTTTCCCTGTCCAACAAAAATATGAATACTTACAACAAAAGATACAAAAGTGAAAAAAACTCAGCAAAGTATGCTCATTTTCTCCCAAGGGTTCTGTTGTTTCCAACCTAATCCCTGGTTCCTTCCTGATGATGAGAATAAAAGCCAGAACAGTCTTTTTCTTATTGGCTCTTTCACCTTTTGAAGGATGACATTATTAAGATCAATTAGCTATTAGCTGTTCTGATTTTGCTTCAGTAGAGAGGACTCCTGAAAATTCATGAAAAAAAAAGATGATTGAAGGAGTAAGGTTATGGAAGTTATGGAGATCAGTGAGATCAAGGACACAAATTAATGGGTTAGCTTTCTTTCAAAAGGAGGGCCACCTCTTCTGAGACTGGAGAAAAGAATAGGAGGATGCCATGAGAGGTTTAGAGAAGTGAAGGAGGGAACCTGACTGAGCTCTTCTCAGTAAAGAAAGAAGTAAGGTTGACCTTTTAGAGTGAGTTAGGTTTAAGGGCTGGAGAAAGTAAGTGCTTTTCTGTTGTTTAATTTTCTTGCTCTATGTATTTCTTTTGTGGACATGTACACTCATATTCATCTGTTCTATAGACCGGTAACTACTTTAAGGCTAGGGGTTATTTCACATTTAGTAGTGTCTCATTTCCCATAAGTGTTTGACTGCCTGAATAAACAGAAAGTTGGCTTCTTGACATCCTACTCAAAGCTAGCTCTATTCACTGAGGCACACCATATGAAAATGGGACCAACTATATCCATAAGTCACCATCCATAAGGCTGGGAATAGAATATTTTGGATTTCTTTCAGATTATTTGAGGTTCACCTAGCTACCCGATGCTGATGCCTCCCATTCATAAGCCCAAGGCAGATTGGTCTTTTTCCCATTGGTCCTGCAAACCTCAGAGACTCTGGAAGAGGGAAAAGGGGCTTCCCCTGACCCTAGGATACTCTGTGTATCATAGCAAACATCACTTGGAAGTAGTCTTTTCTCTTACAGTCTCCTCAGATTTTATGTTGGGAGGTAATAAGAAACACCATAGTCAGGCATCCATTAAGTCTTCCCTTTTACTAACTTGGTAGTTTACTTAATCTCTGGAATTCTCAGTTTTTCTACTGTATAATGAGGGATTAGATTAGATGACATCTACAGTTTCTTTCTCTGAAGGTCTTTGAGTCTATCTCTATTTATACTAATATGAATTCACATTCACTTGTATGTTTCTTTATAAGTATTCTAAATTCTTCTCTGGGTATAGGTATTTTATGCCTTTGCCCCAAAGACTGGCAAGGATGAGGATCTTGTTTCTTGATCTTTTTCCACATCCTCCATTGTTCTTGTGCCAACATTGCCCACTTAACACTTAAGTGTTATTGATTGATTCCTTTAAGTCATCTGGCCTAAGTGGTGGCAAACAGATTCCTTGTTTACCAGCTTTTCCCCTTGCAATGCGCTCTGATCCCACCTAAGGGAAGAACACAGGAAAAGAAATGGTAGAGGATGGGATTTGACAGGATATGAACTCATTCTTGGAAGAATGCTTGGCTGTTAGTCAAGAACGGGTGAGATAGCCCACCCAAAATGAATCTGATGCTTAAGGAGAGGAATATGGTGTAGCTGCTAAGATAAAATTAGGGTAGCTTTCCCAGCCTTCCCTGGGGTCTTACCAGCTAGGGTAGTAAAAATTAACCTCTCTCAATCTCAACATCCCATCTGTTGCCAAGTGAGAGATGGTTTTACCCACTGCATTCTCCAAAGATCACTCTCCTATCCCCAGTCTTCAAGAAAGGTAGGAAAGAATGATAGCAGAGACATGAAATCCTTTCCTTTCACAGAGGGAGCAGATTATGAGACAGATAAAGCAGATCCTTGGCAGATCCAAGGGAAAAAATCCCAGCTATCTAGCTCCCACAATAATATCCATCAAAACTCATAATTCCATCATAAACTACCCTTATTTTCCTCTACTTAACCCCAATCCCTTCTTTCTTGCCTCATGTACCATATTCCCATTTCTGCCATGAGCAAGATGCTCCAAGTTGAAAGGGATTCAAAGGGTTATATCCCACCGTAGGCTTATTTGAAAGAGCCCCTTTTCAGAATGTTTTGAAATATCATAAGGTATGTTGTGTTCGTTTCCAAAGAAGACCAGGCCATCAGAGAAATGATGACATGACTTGCACTTGAGTTTGTTTTGAGTGAGGGAGGGCTGTGCAGGTCACTAGCCTCAGTTCTCCTCCAGAGCCATCTGAATCCAGTGACCAGATAGTTATCAGGATGACTGGAGGTGACCCAGGACGCACTAGGAGACCTTGGACCCTTTAGGCCAAAGTGGTTGCAGGTACTCACTTAGGGTGAGGCAACGTCCATTCATTGAATAGGCCTGTTTAAGAAGCAGCCAGAGCATAAGGTCCATAGGATTACAAAGAAAGAAAATGATTTTGAAAGTTATCAAAATATTGAAAAAGCCCACAAGTCCACAGGTTAAGGATCGTAACGTAGCACATTCCATGGTTTGGGAAGTACACATGATTAACATTAAATTTATGATTATCAAACCCCTGTCCTTCTGGACCTCACAGTCCAGTAGGGGGCTAAGATTCTTAACTAATGCACAATTACATAGGCTAATTGTTTTTGAGAAGTGTGAAACAAAAGTATTTTATGAGGTTCAAAGGGGAAGAAGTCACTACTGACAAAAAAAACTACTGATATTTGAATTGAGCTTCTAAGAATGAGTAGAAATTCTCAGCTACCCTATATGAACCAATGAAAAAGTCCATATTGGGGCAGGTAGGTGGTACAGTGGATAGAGCACCAACTCTAGAGCCAGGAGGACCTCAGTTCAAATCTGCCCTTGAATGCTTACTAGCTGTGTGACCCTGGGCAGGTCACGTAACCTGAATTGCCTCCAAAAGAAAAAAAAGCATGTATGAAGCACTTACTATTGCTCTAAGTACCGAAGATACGAATGGAAAAGAAAGACCCTTCCAAGGAATCAGGAGCTCAAGGAGCTCACAATTCTCACTGGGGAGATAACATACAGGTTTTAACTGCAAGTCATACAGGAAAGTCCCCTGGTCCTTAGGATGCAACGGCAAAGCTGTGTCATGGCTCTTTGATGTTATTCCCACTAATAAAATCATATCAATATCTGGTGCTGAATCACTTGATAATGCCAAGGACTTTGGTGGCAAGAATTTTCTTTTCAGCATCTTCTGTAAAACTTATTAGGAAATTTTAAATCCTGGGATAAATTTATCCCACACTGTTGATTTTTCTAGAGGAGTAATTGTGCTGTTGAAAGGAGTTCTGTTTTGGAGTTAGAAGACCCAGGTCAGCAAATTATTTTAACTTCTCTGAGCATGTTTTCTCATTCATAAAATGGTCATAATAGTAGTATTTGTGAGACCAGACTCATAGAGCGGTGAAGATAGAATGAGATAATGGAATATAACAGTCCTTTGTGACATAAGCATTATGTAAATTGTCATCTTTCTTTAAGGTATTCTTATTTAAAAGTGATGTTGTTTCTTCCATTTTTTTTTCTAAGAATGGGTAGAAATTCAATAGGTGAAGAGAGAAAGGGAACATATTGCAGGCAGAGGAACAGATGCAAATTTCAGGGCCCATTTAGGAACGGGGAGCAGTCTAGTGCCTGGAGAGTAGTATTAAAACATGGTGGGAAAGGCAGGGCAGCATCCTATCATGGAAGGCCTTGGAGGTGACTGGATTTGAACTAGACTTAGTAAGCAATAGGAGCCACCAGGTTTTTAAGTAGGACTATCATGACCAGCTCTAGATAGATAGTAGGAATGATGTTGATTACTGATAGGAACATGAGCAAAGATCTCCATCTCCATCAGCCACCACATCCCTCCAAATCTACTCTCAGATCATAACTCAAGTCAGGGTTTAGACCTAGAGACTCCAAGTAGAAAAGTTAATCAAAAGACAGACTTTAAAATGCCCAAAGGCTTCTATAGCTGGAGAACTGGCAGACTGCTTCGTCCAGGGAGAAGTCCCATTCCGACAACCAATGAATGCCAGTACTACCTGAGCTGCCCAACCTGAGAATAGCAGGAAACAGCACTATGTATAACACCACCAGAGGGCACCCATGATTCTGCAGCATCAGTAGATTCCTGGTCACTCCCTCCTGTTCCTTAGCTGAGTATATGGATGCATGTGCGTGTGTGTATGCATATATATGTATACATATGTATATATGTATATGTATAAAACTTCTAGAAGTTTTATCCTAGAAAGGAAAAAAAGCCCAACTACCTAGCTCCCAAAATAATATCTGTCAAGATTCTCCATTATCTGGTAACAAACTACCCTTATTTTGCACTACATCTTAACACCAGCTTATTTGGAAGCTGGGATCTGATAGCTTCCTGGAAGACCTTAGTTAACAGCCAGCCCAATCTCATTTGACAGGAAAGTGAGGCCCAAATAGGAAGAATATTTGTCAAAATCATGCAGCATCTTCCCCCAAATATCCTCATAACTTTTCTTAATCCTGCATCCCCCTATATTTTCCTGTTTTTTGAAAAGCATTCTCCCTCTCTGTGGGCACTTTCCCTTCACCCCTATGTTGGTACCAGCTCTCCTGGGGGCTCAGCTCAATCATGACCTCCCATACTCACTATCCCCACCCCCAACAACCCCCACTTTTTTGTACATAGTTTCTTCTCCCTTGGAAGGCAATAAGTGTTTTGTGTCTTCCTATCCCCAGAACTCAGTACATAGTATGTTGAATTGAGGAAAGCTTGTGACTTGTGCAGCTGGTATCAGTCAGAATCTGAAGCCAAGTGTTCTTGACTCCAAACTCAGCAAACGATACCACCTTGCCTCTTGAATGTAAATGTTATTGTAATTAAGTATAATGAGCAGTTCTGACAGTTCCATGGGCCTCAGTCTTACTTTCCCCCAAGAAAACCATTAGTTCCATGTTCCATCAATAACTATTTTTTAAGCCCCTGCTATATGATAGGCACTGTGCTAAAAGTGCTGGGGACCTAAAGAAAGGCAAAAACAATTCTTGCCCCATTATTGGGAGAGATGTGAATGAGTATGTATATATGAGACACAAGAGTAGATGGCTGGTAATCTCAGAGGGAAAGGCAGCACTAGTAACTGGGTGGGCCAGGAAAGGCCTCCTGCTGGGGGCATTTGAGCTAAGCCTCAAAGAAAGGAAGATCCTAAGAACAGGGTTCTAGTCACAGGAGACACCCAGGAGCAGCAGGGAGACCAGCAGACCTGTGTAGCTGGAAAGGCAGGGAGGGCTTAAATACTACACCGAGGACTTTATATTTTGTCCTGGAGAAGGAGGGGCCACTACAGGTTGAGTGGGAGGGGGTGAGATGGGCAGACCTCTGTATTAGGAAGATGAACTGGAGTGGGGAGGGCCTTGAGTCAGAAGATCAATGAGCAGGATACTGCCCAGTCCAGGGGTGAGGTAATGAGGGTCTTTATCAGAGTGGTGGCTGTAGAACTAGAGAGAGGACTTAGATGAGAGGTTTTGGAGGCAGAAAGGCAAGATTTCAAGTCAGATTATATATGGGATTAACTTGAGCAAGAGTAGATAATGACATCCTGGGTATCAGATGATGGTTTCCTTCATAGAAACAGGAGAGTTGAAGGGGAAGGGTTAGAGGAAAAGATTATTGTGGTTCAGTCGTGTCGGACTCTTGGTGATCCTATTTGGAATTTTCTTGGCAAAGACACTGGAATGGATTTGCCATTTCTTTCTCCAGCTTACTTTACCAATGTGGAAACTGAGGCAAACAGGGTGAAGTGACTTGCCCAAGGTCACACTGCTAGGAAGCGTCTGAGGCCAAATTTGAGTTCATATCTTCCCAACTCCAGGCCCAGTGCTCTAGTCACTGTGCCACCTAGCTGCCCATAGGAGGAAAAGATAATGAAATGTCTTTTGGACATGTTGAAGTGAAGATGTCTGCAAGACGTCCATTTCAACATGTCTAAGAGGCCTGGAGTTCAGGAGAGCCAGGCTTGGTATGCAGAACAGAAAATCATCTTTGTAAAGACAACTGGACCTGCAGGGACTGAGGAGACAAGACAGTGGGATTATGGCATTTTCAGAATGTTCTTAAAATGTATAAAATAGAAAACAGGGTTACAAAAGAAAACAACTGTGTTAGCATTTGCATTTTCAAACAAGTTAATAGACCCTCGGTTAAGAACCCCTAATAGAGAGAAAAGTGGGCCCAGGACAGACCCTTGGAAGCACCCACTGTAACTGGTCATGCAAATGAGGCTGAGTAGAAACAGTCAGAGAGATCAAAAAGAGAAGAGTATGAAGAAGAGAGGCTGGCAGTTTTAAAGGTTGTAGGTAGGTTAAGGGCAGGGATTAAGAAAAGACCATGAGGTCTGGCAATGGCAAGATCCTTGGTAACTTTGGAGGAACACAGACTTTCTTAGGAGTTAAAAGTAGCTAAATGGGGATGGTCAGATCAAGTGAGGACTTTTAGCATGGAGGAGCCATGGACGTGTTTGTTAGTCGTAGGAAGCAGTCAACAGATCTGGTGACTGAAGACCAGTAGGAGCAGGGACAGCAGAAAGGGCAATCTTGCTGAGAAGCCAGGATGGCACAGGGTTGAGGCTGTATGTATTTTGATTCTTCATGTGAAACAGAGGCGAAGGAGAAAATAGTGAAGAGAGACAACCAAATAATTTGAAATGAGGAAGACAGGAGAAGAGAGTCTTGGTGAATGGGCTCCATTTGTTTCAGTGAAATATGAGGCAAAGTCCGCAGCTGACAGCGCAGGGAGTGCCATAGGAGGCTTGGGACAGATGAAAAGAGCGGTGGGGGTGAGTGGGATGAATTGGGGCAGTCTCCCAGGATCACCTTGCCTCGCTACTGTTAGGTTCCAGCTGAGCTTACATAACCAATTTGTAGCGGACCCGGTCAGGATGGTTCTGTGATTTTCTCAAGCTCTGTTCAGCAGCATGTGAACAGAAATGATGGTGGTGGATGGTGGGAGTTATCCAAGGATAGGGCTTGACAGAGACTCAAGTGAAGAAAATAGTGTTGGGTCAGCCTAGTTCACCAAGGGGTCAAAACAGGGAAGGGAGAATAAACCAATGCAGGGGGCAGAGCCTGGGAAAAAACTGAGAAGTGAAGGGATTACAGGTCACAGTGAGGACAGAGAACAAGAAAAAAGAGAATGATAGGACATAATGAATGGCCAGAGGTGGAAAAAGGCTTCACACAGGGGCAAATTGGTGAAACATGGCTTTTTTCTTTATTTAGAAAGCAATTCAGCAATAACAGTGTGAGAGGACTTGAACTCCTAATAATAATGTGGAAAGGAAACCCAAGAATTTGGTAAAGAAGAGCCACTCATCTGTAGAATTCCCAGGAAGCCTTTATAGCAAGATATCCCCTTGTCCTAGGTAAACTCTGTCTATTGTGAAATCAAGGGGGTCAAACCAGCATGCCAGTCATCAGGTACTTGGAAAGGGGATAGTATCCTCCCCACCCCCACTCCAGTTAACTGAGGTCACTTCCCAGGCAGGACTTTCATCCCACAAGCCTTTCACCTCTCCTTCCTCAGGCTTAGCTCTCTCTCGGTACAATGAAGATGTTCGAGTCCTAAGGCAAGTTGTTTCCTGCGATGGGATCGGGGACCATGAGAGTCAAGAGACCCAACCCAGGCCAGGCCCAGATGGACTTATGGCAGCCAGTTTTGCTATGAAGGAGTTGTACAGTGAGTTACTGCTCAAAGTTCAGGAAGATGAAGCCGAACTAGTCTCCGGAGACCCCAGGAGGGCTGCTCTTCTTTCCCTTGTCCCACACTAATCCTTTCTACCCATAGTCGACTTGACTTAGCAAAGCTGGGTCCCCAAGATCCTCTTGTGAAGAAGCTGAAATTCATGGTTGCTGAGTGAGAAAAGCAGTCCTGGAACCTTTTGAACCTGGATGCAAAAGGGAGGAAGAAAAAGGCAACACAGAAAAACATTTCAGCTCAGCTTCTCCTCTGGGTCTAGAATAGGTTCAAGTTCCCAGCTTCCTTTTCATCTTCTTCCCACCAAGACAGAGTCCTTTCCAAACAGCTGGGACCCCTACAAACTCCCAAGAAAAACTTGTGCTTTTAAAACCCCCCCCAAAACAACAGCACTACTCACTGGGTCACTTCTGAGCCAGCCCAGAACTGGGAAGCAGGAGACTTCGATCGCGGGCTGCCCCCTCTTGTCCGGCTGAATTAGTGGCACCTTACAAAGCAGGGTTCCCACTAGGATTTGGCCTGGATTTCCATCCCTTTCCCTAGGGGCAACTGCTGCTAGATTTAAATTTGGGAGGAAAGCCTCATTGTTTCTCCTGAGTCTCACTTTATCCTAGATTTAGAAACAAGGAAGTCGTGCTGATTCATAAGCAGTAAAGCATGCTACGTGCATAGCCTTCTATTCTGGGAAAGGCTCGAGTTTGCAGGGCACACCGCTAGGACTGCAGAAGGCGAGGCAGGGAGAGCACCTATTTCTACATCTATGTTTATATAAAATTGAGACTGGCTTCAAAATGCACTTACACTTTGTAATTACAGGCACAGCACAGTCAAGTAACAAATGTGCTTACAAAATGAATGCATACAATGAATACGATACAAGGACAGGGTGTAGCCAGTATTTGTTTTGTGAAGTGGCTTATTTGTATGGAAATCCTGGCTAACGACAGGTGGCTATATAAATAATAAAATAACAATCCTTTTTCCAAAAAAACAAGAAACAAAATCCTTTTAGGTTCTAAAGCTCAAAGGTTTCTTCCCCCAACAACAACAACTAGGAAACCCAACAAGAAATTAAGTGACTGCTCCAGAATCTCGGCAGGTTAGGAGCTGAAGGGCTCTGGTATAACACCTTCATTTTACATGTGAGCAGGACTTGCCCAGGGTCACACAACAAAGAAATGGCAGGAAGGGGCTTAGAACCAGGACTCCCGACTCCCAGGTTTTTTTTGTTTGTTTTATTTTACTCTTGGCCTTAAAACATAAGGTGCTAACTCTGACATTTCAGCAATTCAGATTCCAGTGCTCTCAAACTGAAACATTCTCCATTCAGTCAGAGCAAGGGCCGAATGCGCCATCCCAACTCTCCAGGCCCTCTCTCGGGCCCTAGCTCTGGCCCCCAGGTGCTACCACTCTTACTTGTCTTTGATGTCATAGATCATCCCCATCATCCAGAAACAGCCGGCAGTGGGGAAAGGGCTTCGGAATTGGAGTCAGTCTCTGGTGACCTGATCATAATTTACTCATCTTATAATCTTGGGGAATCAGTGAATGTCTTCATTAACCTTAGTTTGCTCACCTATAAAATGGGGATAGTACTGTTTACTTGGAACTATCTCCCAGGGTTGTGCTAAGGAAAATGCTGTGGAAACCCTGCATTCCTATAGAGATCTGAGCTATTTTTAATCTACGACAACCAGTCTCCAGGAATAAGTTTATTGAATGAGTAAGTGAATACAGTGACTCTTGAAGGGGAGGGGAGAGGAGGCAGGCATTTTTGGTTTGGGCTAGTAGGCTAGGAAATCATGAGTTACAGTTTAAGCGCCAAGAAAGACAGTCCTTTAGAAAAAGGCAATCAGTCCTTCCATTACTACATGGCTGGGACTGTTAGGTTTTGGGTTTTCTTTTTCCCATCTATCTAGTAGAAAACAATCTCTTGCCAGATGCCTAATTTTGCTCCCTGGAGTCCCTCAGAAGCCAGGAGTCCTGCCAGTCTCTCCCTCCCGATCTGCTCTTACCTGTGCCACTGCTTGTCTTGCTTTCATCCAGAGGCCGGCTGGGAGTCTTTCCTTCTGGTATTGCTGGAAACCTCTTGGTCCTGGCCTTGGCCAGGCCCGGTTCCTCTGATGGCCACTGAAGTGTAGCCCGTTTGCCAGCTGAATTGCGGGCCGTGTAGCTGTACACAGACATGTAGCCCTTGCTAGTGAGTGGGCAGAAGCGCTTGGTGTGGGCATTGTCTTGGGTGGCTCTGCACTGCGGGCACACATATTTTCGCAGGATAGGGCATACCACCCGGCCTTCCTCATCCTTCAGCACATGCGACAAATAGATGTTTCGGGACTCCCCATTGTGTTTGCAAAAAGTGCAGAGAGGGTCCTTAGGGGGCTGGAGTTCCTGCTTCAGGCTGGTGCCAGGGCCAGGGCCAGGGCCAGGGTCAGGGCTTGGCTCTGTCCCTGCCCCCTGAGGTTCTGACTTTTCTTCCCGGAGGGCCCCCACAACACTGGCAAGTCCAAGATAATCCCTCCACAAATTGAAGACCTCCATCTAAATTGAAGACCCTAGAGTGCAGGCCACTAGCCCTGGTAGAAAAAGAAAATGATGGGATCAGGAAAGGCAGGGAAGCTGGGGCCTTAAGTAGCCTCAGTCAGCCAATTAGAACTAGAAGGAGCTAAAGAACCCTCTCTAGCCGGCCCCCTGACACCCACCCCCCACCTCACTTGGAGACTTGAAGTCTACAAGTTCCCTCCACTCAAGTGGGACTTGAGGGAGGGGTCTCTTCCATTTAGCTCCACAGTCAAATAGCCTCTGGTAGAGCTCAGGGCTAGAGAACTAAAATCTTTAAGTATGAATTTTAATGTGGGGGAAATAGGGGAGGAAAACATCCACCCAGCCCCACCCCCTCACCCCCACACTCTGCTACTATGTAGTTCTCTTCTCGGCTGGGTGTAACTTTCCTAGCTCTAATTTTTGATACTCTGATGGGCCAGTTTCTCTCCCAACCCCCCAGGCTTGGCATGCCACAGCCTCAGGTCACCAGGCTCTAAAAACCTGTGTCATCAAATGGAGAGGCCCAGGCTCTGGGGTATGAAGGCCTGGCTTTGTATCCCAGATTTTGGCCAAGGGCAGCCCGGTGGTGCAGTAGTTAGAGCACCAGGTCTGGAATCAGGAAGATCTAAGTTCAAATCCAGCCTGAGGCACTGGACAAGTCATTTAGCCCAGTTTGTTCACCATTTGTAAAATGGAGACACACTAGAGAAAAACCACTTCAGTGTCTTTGACAAGAAAACCCCCAGTGGAGTCACCATGAGTCCAACACACCTGAAAATAACAACAACCCCTTGGGTAAAATGCAGAAGGCTCAACTAGATGACTCTCTAGACCCTTCTCTCTGGGGCATTAAACTAAGGCTGGAATAGGCGGGCCTTAAAGGGCGGCCCTTTCCTCGCTAGGCAGTCCTCTTAAGTTATTTAGTCAGCAAATAATTCAGTGTCACTCACCAAATGGGTTAGGAAAGTCTAGTATAAGAGTCCTGGCCTGGGAGGCTGAAGGAAGATCTTCATAGAAATACCACTTGGCTTGATCTCCTCTGACTTAGACTATTGTAACAGCCTTTCTATTGGCTTTCCCTGCCCCCACTCCAATAGGTCCTTGACACAGTTCCCAGAGTGTAACTCTCCTCAAACTCCAGGATCAACTACAGGCTCCTGTTTGGCATTTAGAGCCCTTCAGACCCCTGGCCTATTTCTCTAGCCTTATTCTACATGACTTCCCTCCCCAGCAGTTCAGAGTCTCCCGGAATCTCTCAGCTCCTTCAAGACCGATCAAGATCCCCGAAAGCCTTGGCTGAGTCCTGCACTGCTAGTGCCCTCCCCCTAGAATCCCCTGTATTATTTTGTATCATTTGTTTTCCTGTATGCATGCACTGTCTCCCCTTAGAGGGCACAGGTGTCTTTGTATCTCTAGCTTTGCACAATGCCCAGCTCGTTGGAGACACTTGAAAAAACAAATGCTTGTTGACTGACGAATATGAGCAGGCTTAGGTTAATAAGAGAGGTCAGTCACTCAGCATTGGGGTACTTTTCTAAGGCTGTGGGATCAAGCTCAAACAGAAGTGGGGCTGGGATGGAAGGGGCTGCATATTGACTCAGACATTATCGCCTCTGTTGTGACTTTATTTATTTTGTTAAACATTTCCCAATTACATTTTAATTTGGCTGACCTCACTCGTGAGTTTCGCTGGCGGCAATGCAGCCAGGGTGTCTGACACCTCCTTGGTTCCAGAGAGTCTTCATAGGTGAGAATGAGACTTCTGAGCCCTGGGTTCAAGCTGAGGCTCACTGGGCCTCATTGGGGATGTCCCTTCCCAGCTCTGGAGTACCATATCTCTCCAGTTTGTCTTCCAGAACAGCTCGAGAGACTTTGCCAAATGATCCTCCCAGTCTAGTAACCCTGACCAAAAAAGGAAAAGGAAGTCAGAGTGGTCTGGCAGGACCTATGTTTGATGAAACCTCTGCTGGCTCTTTGTGACCGAAGATTCCTTTTCTAGACTGGCAATGGTGCCCATGACTAACATGGCCTCCCTGACACTAGAAGGCTACCAGAAGGCTACTTCTCTGGTTTCAGTTTCCTCATCTATAAAATGGGGGTGATAATACCTATATAACCCTCCCAGGGCTGTTGGGTGATTCAAATGATTCAGTGCCAAAGTACTTATGTCAATGTAAACTATGTCACCTAATCTAAATGTTCACTCACCATCCCTTGAACAGTAATTCTAAAAAATGTTCTAGACACAGCTAACAACCTCACAGGCCTAATTTACACTTTTCACTTTTTTTTTTTTTACTGCCCTTTTGCGATAAATTTTCCCATCCTGCAGGATGTCCCAAAGATGACTCAATAATCCCATCAGCCATACTGGGGCTATCCATGGAGTGTAGCCCATCTGGACCTGATGACACCAAGGGACATTAGGTATTCTCTTAGGATATACTACTTATTTTGGGTTTAAACTCCCCAATGGACATTTCTGTCATGTCCTTTTCAGACCAAAGATTATTTTTCTTGGAGAAGGGAAAAGGGGGCATATTACAATAACCCAGTACCATCTTGGGTACTCCCCAAGCAGCAGTCTTTCTTCCAGTTTTTCAATCAATATAATAAAGGAACAGTTTAACCAGCCCCTCACATAAACCTGAAATAGAAACATTAACAATAGTCCCAAGTCTCCAGGAGCTAACATTCTGAGGGGTGGGCACTAGAAGAAGACAGTGTACAGACAAAGCCAATACAAAATAATTTCTTTCGGGGGTGGGGTGGGGTGGGGTGGGGGAGTGCAGGTATTGTGTGCCCTTCCTCCGGTGCTTAATGATAATTCCTTGTCTGTCCTTAGCTTTCCTGGACTTCCTCTGTGACTTAGCTCTGGATTCTTTTTCTTACAAGACCTACAGTTCATCTATAATTATACTCCATCAGCTGTGATAAGAGCTATATGGTGCTTTGCACGTAGTGCTGTGCGTCAGGCACTGTTAAGCTTTTGGCATATACTGTCTTAGTTGATCCTCACAACTTTGGGAGGTAAGTACTATTATCTCCATTTTACAAATAAGGAAACTGAGGCAAACAGGTTAAGTGATTTGCCCAGGGTCCTACAGCTAGTAAGTGTCCTAGGCTGGATTTGAAAATGACCTGCAGTCTGACTTCAGGTCCAGTACTCTTTCCTCCAAGCCACCTTTAAAATCTGAATTAACCTATGAGCTCAGAGCCTCAACAATATTCCTTCTAGCGAACTCCCAACACTTTTATCCCCTCAGAATTGTTTCTTTGAGGGAGGGAGGGGTGGGGAAGGAGCTCCTTTGGCTTATGCTTGATTGGCCTCCAGCCGTTTTGTCCAATAGGGCTACCAGCCCCTTTTCTTCCCCAGCCTAGTGGTTCCTGCTGCCCATCCCATCCCATGCTATTTAGGGCTTTGGGATCTGCAGAGGAACCTAGAAAACAAAACTTCTGAGATCTACAGACAAATGAAGCAATCATCCCACTCATGCTCCTCGCCTCATCCTCCCCCCACCATCTTCAGCCAGAAGGAGGGTAGGACCGCCCCTTTCTGCCTCTGGACTTGGCTACACTGTATCTGACATGAGCTTTGCCCCTGCAAAACTCCCACCTCCTCCTTGGAGTTGGATCTGCTTAGCTTTGCAGGGGGGTTGGACTGTCTGCAGGTGCTCCTACCAACCTTTGTGAACTAAATTATAATTGCAGTGGGGAATGCACCTCTGGAGCTACCCTCTCCCCTTCTTCCCCTCTGGGTCTCAGCCTTAGAGGAAGAAAGTCAGCCCCCCCCCCCCGCTGAAAGCTAGGAAAATCTCTCCCCTTTACCAGGTCCAGCATTAAAGGCACAGAGCTTTCCTAGCTATGCCCACTGTCAGGGAGTGAGACCCAAGTGAACAAGTCCCTGCCTGAGCCCTTCTCCAAGTGTCTCTGGAAGCTACGTCCAGGTTCAGGCCTATCCCAGTGCATTCCTTGTCTTCTTGCCTGCCTTTTAACTTGGGAGACAGGAGACCTGGGTTCCAATCTCAGCTTCTATTCTTACTTACCAAGGGAATTGGAGCACTTCCCATTTCCTCATCTGAAAGATTAGTAGTTAATGACCAACAAAGCAGTCGCAACTCCCTTTGTTTGGTGATGAGAACTGTCTCCTCTTAAGGTGGTCAAATATAGTAGCAAACCCAGGTAGAGGCAAAAAGGTTTAAGACTCAATTCTGCTCAGGCAGGAATTAACTAAACGCCAAGTCCAGGGACCCTGAAGAGGGGGAATGGGATCCCATGGTGCTGAATGGCATACAATGGGGCTGGAAGTCGGGTGTGGGTCTTTGGTATCATTATTGTGACCCTGAGATAGAACTGAGGGGAACCCTCAGCGTGCAGAAGGGGATCCATGTGGAGAATGTTCACAACCTGGCCCCTTTCCACCTCTCCAGGCTTCTTTCACTTGAGTCTGTTCCCTACAAGGTTCCTCCCCCACAACTTTTATCTGTCTACTCTCCAGGGTATTTGTCCCCCATGCCTGGAATTCTCATCTCTAGCTTTCCATCAAGACTCCTCAATCTCACCCTCCACTGGAAGCTCTGCGGCTCCCTCTCACCACCTGCACCCCCATGAAATTCCCCACTATTTACATTATATAGGTGTATGTAGTTGTTGGTGTTGAGTCTCCCCCATTACAATTTTCATCCCTGGAGGGCTAAGACCATGTTTTTGCGTTTTTTCTTAGCCCCTGCTTAGCCCTGTGCCCTTAATAAATACTTGTTGACTAGGACTAGAAAGCAACAGAGATGGATCTGAATTCAGGTTCTGATGGCAATCCCAGGTTCCTTTCCATCCCTGGCGTTTCGTCCATCTACATTCTGTGTGTACTGTCCCGTCATTATGCCACCCAAAGTCTGCACAAGTCTGTTTTCTCATAAAATACTGACAACCACCCAGAGAAGTGAACAAGGAGGGATTTCTCTCCACATTTAATAGTTCAGGAAATTTGGGAAGTTGTTTGTTCAAGGTCACAACCCTGTAAGGTAAGAGTGGGCCCAAGGCTAGGAGTCTGACTCGCTCCTAGCCCAAGAACCTTCCCTATTGCTTTGTGGTCTCCTTGACCCAGTGGAGCTTGATCAAAGTTGGTGCAGTCTCTTTTTCCTCCTTTGATGCCTAATCCGTGTCTCTCCAGGTCCAAGTCTGGCCCAGCCACAGTGACATTCATCCATCGGTGAGTTTTGCCTCACATCTCACAACCCACCGACAGCAATGAATGTTGATTGTGACCTTTGTTTTAGGTGGGCAAAATGACCTAGGATTGGGAAGTATGGCTCAAAGCCTGGAGATTTAGCCTGGATTCATCCACTTAAGGCAATAGTGTAGTCTACCAGAGGCAGATGACATTTGAGGGGTGGGAAAAATGTTCTGAAGGTCAAAATTGAGACAAAAAAATCCAGAAAATTCCAGGTAACATATGGCCTGTGGTATAACAGGAAAGGCCTGCACCTTGTCAATGACTCTGGTCATCAGACCTGGGCTCCCTGGCAGGCATCAGGTGGTAGTTTAAGGTTGCAGGGTCCACTCAACGGTCGATGGTTTGCCTTCAGCTGCTCAAACTCACCGACAGCGTTGAATGTTCCCCCAAACCTTTGGCATCTCATGGTATGCAGGCTCCTTGAAGGCAGAAAGACAGGGCTGGTGATGAAAGTCCCAAAACACCCTCCCTACTCTGCTCCTTTTCCCCATCACTCCTCTGAGTTGAAAATAGCCTCTGGGACAGGACACCAGGCTGCACAGGAACCCAGGGGGAGTTAAGGTAATGGCTCCATGCCCATGGTAGAGGGGGTGAAGCACCATGCTGCTCCCCTTTGTTCCTGCATTCCCCTCCCCTCCCCTCCTGTTCACCTTTACACATCTTATAAAGCTCAGCTCAAGTGCATGCATGCATGCATTCTGGTCTTGCTATGGTACCCCACCCCACCCTGAGGTTCCCTCTTCTGGGCCTGGCACAGAATGTCCCCATGCCTGGAATGCACTCTTGCCTCATCTCAGCTGCTGAGCATCTCTGGCTTCCTTAGAAAGACACCACCTCCTACGTGATGCCTTTCTTGATGCTCCCAGCCGATAGGGTTTCTCCCTAAATTCCTTCATATATACATTTGGCATATATTTATATGCAGGAGTATGCTCCATATGTTTAAGAGCAGGCTTTCTGGAAAAAAAAAAAGGCATGATACATGATACAAAAATTTTGCATTAACATTTTCTTCATAACTTTCTTAAGTCAAGATAAGCAAAAATAATGATAAATAGAGCCCTGGTTGGTTAGCATTTGCCCATTTCCGAAATGTAAATGCTCTCATGGAAAATTTAATAATCAGCTCCAGTAGATCCCTGATTATATATGTATACAGAATGTAAGCGCCTTGAGGACTAAGGCTCTTGTGGGGTTTTTTTGTCTTTGTTTTCCCAGCATCTAGCTTAGTGCCTCCAGGGAACTAGAGCTTAACAAATGCTTATTGACTGATTCAACAAATACTCCTTGAATGCTGGCAATCAGTCCTATGTGACACAGTGGCAGAGTTCTGAGAAGTTCTGATAGAAGGATCCCATGATCTAAGGTTTCTACAAGGGAAGCAGGACAATGTTTTGGGTTTTTTTTTTCCTTTTTTGCAATGGGGATAAGGGAAAAAAACAGATTTTTAATTAAAAAAAAATTTAAGAGGGGGAAATTGGGGGAAAAAAGGAAGGGGAAAATTGTGCTTCTTGTACAGCACAAAGGATTCTGGTGAGGAAAAGGACTGGTGTGGCTGTATAAAGAACTCACAATTCAAATTTTAAAAAGATGAAAGACTCATCTTCCTGAGTTTAAATCCAGCTTCAGACACTTACTATATGACCCTGAGCAAATCACTTTACCCTGTTTGCCTCAGTTTCCTCATCTGTAAAAGTGAGCTGGAGAAGGAAATGGAAAGCCACTCCAGTATCTCTGCCAAGAAAACCCCAAAAGCGGATCATGAAGAGTTGGACACAATTGGAAACAACTCAACAGATTAGGAAACTGAGGACCAGAGAGGCTAAGGGATTTGCCTAAAGTCACATAGGTAAGACTCAGATGTGACATTTGAACTCAGTTCCTCTGACTCCAGAGCTCTCTCAATTTATCATTCTTCCAGTTTGGGGCTGATGTAGCTTAACTAGATCTCTCAGCTATGTTTCCATAAAGCTATCATCTCTTCTATTGCCTCTGACTATTAAAAGATAATGCTGCTCATCATTGTCTACCATTCTCCCTTGTATTATATTATAAACAAGTTTATAATTCTAAGATGGTTTGTCTTTATCTGCCATTTCTCTGTTTCACAAGGAGATAAAGGCATTGTTGCCTGGGCAGCCCAGGTTCTTGTGGTCACCTGGTTGTGATGATTGATGTGTATCAGTAACAAAGGAAATGGTCGTGGTCTCTGCTGATGTCTATTCTTTTGTCTATTTCAAATGTATCAGCCTCAACAGTTTTTTTTTAAATCAAATTAGAGTTGTTTCAGTTATAAGCCATGTCTTCTCATTTTTACTTACCTAATTTGTCATTTTATTATTTGTTCTAAGAATCTGATGGTCTCACTATAATCAGCTGATTCAGAAATGGTTCCTATATTAGTAACCGCTTATACGGATTTAATCAACATTTTTGGTGATATAATTTGGTGTTCCGCATGTCCACAATTGGGCAGCTTAGGTGGCACAATGGATAGAGTTCTGGGTCTGGAATCAGTTCTGAGTTCAAATCCAGTCTCAGACACATACTAGCTGTATGACCTTGGATAAGTTATTTAACCCTGTTTGCCTCAGCTTCCTCATCTATCAAATGAGCTGGAGAAAAAAATGGCAAATCACTCCCCTATCTCTGCCAAGAAAACTCCAAATGGGGTCACAAAGAATCAGACATGACTGAAATGACTAAACAAAAATGTCTGGAATCTCTCCCTCTTTTCTTGAATAAAATACTCCTGACCATAGAGGGGGTGAGGGATGAAAGCAGAATTTTGCATACAGCATTATAAGGATACTTTGGTTTGGCTCAACTATTTTCTTTGTTAAAAAGGAAAGCTTACTGGGGGTAGGGACAGTAATATCCAGGATTGAATGAGATGTAAAACAAACAAACAAAAAAAAATTTTAAAAACAACAGAAAAACCAAAAGTATTCTTGTTAAATAGGTGTGAGGCTTCAATACCATCTACAAGCTAAAGTAATGATGTTTATAGACTATCTAAAGAGGGTGATTCTTAACACATCTTGCCCCTTCTGTTGCCACTTTGATGCCATCACTGTAGGATATGGCTACCCCCACAGGACTTAGCCCATTCTGTCTTTCTCTTTGTTTCATGCATTGCCAAAGATTCAACCAAGGGGCCAGTCTACTGGTGATGAGCCTTTCTATCTATCCTTAGTTACGCTGGTCCCCAAAAGCTGAAATACTATATTAGCGGGGCTCTACTAGAAGGCTTTCCAGCTGGGTAGACAATACATGAAGTACTGGACTTGGAAGTCAAGGATACCTTACTTGTCTCAGACACTTACTGACTATGAACTTGGGCAAAGTCACTTACCCTTTTAACCTCAATTTTCTTATCTGTAAAATAGGGACATAACAGCACCTATTTCACAAAAGTGAGAATCTAATTAGACAATAATATGTAAGGCATTTCACAAACCTTAGAACACTAGATAAATACTAGCCAAGATGATGATGATGATGATGATGATGATGGCGATGGCATATACAGTCAGAACATCTAATCTGCTGGCATAGCCTTTGAAAATCCATGGTCCCCTTTGCATCAAAGTGAGGCAGCTGTGTGGGATTTTGGGGAACAACGAAAATCGAGGACAAATGAGGTAGAATGAGTCCCCAGCTGCTCTCAGTGTATTCAAGTCACCACCACTGAATGTCACAGGGTGCTGAGAGAGCTGGCAATTACAACTACTGAGCCATTTCCAGTGATCTTTAAAAAAGGAAGGTGAAAATAGTCAAAAAAGGTAGTCCTGTTTTCAAAAAGAAGAGAGTGGATTTTTCAAGGGGGTAGACTTGTGAACTTGACTTTGATTCTTGAAAAAATTCAAAAAATGTTTTGTTAGAAGATGGTTTGTGAGCGTTTGATCACTATAAGCTCTCACAGACTCACTAAGAGCCAGCCATCCCAGGATGGAGTAGTCCTTTACGAAGTCCTGCTCCCATATCCCTGGCACGGAGCTGACCTGAAGGATTTTCTCTGTTCCCTTGTCCTCATCTAGCAGCAAAGCTAGTGGACCAGGTGAAGATACCCCATCTAGCAGTTACAGAATTGGTTCAGGAAAGTCTGAGGTACATCCAACTGAGGGAGGACACACATGTCCCTCCTCAGTTCTGGAGGTGGTCATTTGAAGTCAGACTTGACTCCCTCCAAGGACAGCCATACAGACTCAAGAATGAGCTAAGCCTGAAAACCCTAGATTGAAAGGCAGAGACAGGAAACCTTGGACACATGTTCACCTTAGGCATGCCTCATTTTCAGTGTACTAGAAGGGTATGCCCATTCCTGTAGATATACTGTATATTAGTAGGGGGGATGCATCCCAGCTTTAGAGTAAAAATGTTTTCTATCTCCTGTTCTTACTGTACCATCTCAGTAAAAGCCTCTGTTAAAAGTTAAGTGTTGGAAGGTCTACAGGCAAACAGGTGCTTTGATGCACTGCTGTGTGGGAAATATGAACTGACTCAGCCATTCTGGCAAGTAGTTCAGAACTGTGCCCCCAAAGTTACCAAACTATGCATATCCTACTACTAAACCTATATATTCCAAAGAGGTCAAAGAAAGAAAGGATACTTGAAGTAAAAATATATTTATAGGTGCTCTTTTCGTAGTGACAAAAACTGACAACTAAGGGGTACCTAGAGAATGGTTGAACAAATTATGGTGTAGGAATGTAATGGAATACTCTTGGATTGTAAGAAATTAATTAAGAGACAGTTTCAGAGAAACCTGGGG
>CM053773.1:185866033-185923423 GCA_028658325.1 Potorous gilbertii | reverse complement strand
GGAGAGAGAGAGAGGGAGAGAGAGAGAGGGAGAGAGAGAAAGGGAGAGAGAAAGGGAGAGAGAGAGGGAGAGAGAGAGGGAGAGGGAGAGAGAGAGGGAGAGAGAGAGAGAGGGAGAGAGAGAGGGAGAGAGAGAGAGAGAGAGAGAGGGAGAGAGAGAGAGAGGGAGGGAGAGAGAGAGAAAGCTGGCCAGGAAAGGCAAAATGAGTTTACAGTATAAAGTTGTTTGCAAAATCTTGATGAATGGTTATAAGTATTATCACCCCATAAATCAGGGAAATGCAGCAGAGGAGAACGCTAGTTTAAAGAGAGCTTGGTGGGAGAGTTGACTAAGCAAAGTCATCACACAGGTGTTTAAGGATTAAAATGGAAAGGACAATAAATAGAAGAAAAATGGAAGATATGTAAAGGTTTCTGTAATGATATTTTGTAATGAACACCATCAAGGCCAACGGAGCCACTACATTTGGATTCTAACATCCCAATTCTAGACTTGTTTCTACAGGAGGGAGAAATAACACTGAATAAATAACACTAAAAAGATGGGAAAGTAGCCTGATTAGATAGCTGACTGAAAAATATAGACAATAAAAGCATCCATTATAAATAATTGTTTGTGGAGCATAAAAACATTGATTTAAATAGAGTAAAATTAACTTTATTAGCCCCTTAAGAGGCCAGTCCCATCCACACACTGAATTAAATCAAGATTCCTTGAAAGATATAACAACAGAGATGGTCTCATTTAATGACTAAATGACCTGATCATAAACGCTACATGAGAAATAACAGAAGAAAATGTAGCTCACCAAAGACATCCAAGCTGAAGAAGACTCCCTGTAGACTGGTGGATGGCGTTGTAAACTGGAGTCCTTGAATGTTACAGAGCCTCCCGGCAGAGATCTCAGAAGAGACTGACTTGATCATCCACATAGGAAAATCAAGTCATTAAAGATTATCTATTGCTCAGATTATAAGGCACAGCGTAGATGGAGCTTTTCATCACTATGTGCGTGAATTTGTATGTATCTATATATCATCATTATGTGTGTATATATCTCACCACCAGGTATATATCTATATATGCATATACATCTCTTTACTGTGTATATATATTTCATCATTATGTGTGTATATATATAGTGTATATACATATATGTACACACATACATATGTGTGTATACACACACTCATGGGGGACAGAAAACACAAACGGACACCAGAGTTGGGCCTAGAATGAAATAGCTGAAGGAGAGCAGGCTGTATAAACTGCAAAATTCCTTTAATGACCCCAATATTTTAGTGATACTGTTATGTGGCTGTGAGAGATTCAACACAATAGTTTCTGAAAAACTAAAAATAATTATTGCAAAGGACAGTGGAGGTCACACCCTGTGGGTCTGAGCAAGCCACGATATACAATGAATTTTAAAGAACAAGAGTAAAAAATGTCATGAAGGAACTCTGTAATTGAAAAAAAAATGGGGGGAGAAAGGAAAGATGCACTAGTCCCATGCATAAGGCAAAGGATGATGGGTAGATAGCTCCAGTGTGGAACAGGTATCCTTCTGAGTGGAAACCCTGGAGAGAACTTACACAGGTAGGCAAAGCACTGCACTCTGATTTTCAGCTTTGAAGGGAGGGGGCACTCAAATCGATGAGATCATAGATCCATTTGTACAATCTAATTGATTGATCAGAAGAGCCATAGAAATAGGATACTAGATTTCAACAAGACATTTTATAGTTTGCCAAGGTATACTTGTGGATAAAATGTAAAGATGTAGTCTAGTAGTACTGGAGAACTGGATGAAAATTGTGATGATGGACATAATGGAGGCTTACTGATATACACACATACACACATACACACACACCACACACATACACACAAAATCGATTTTAGAGTTGTGTGAGACCCCGGAGATCATTTGGTCCAAGGATTCTTAACCACTGTTTGTGTCATAGGCCTCTCTTGCAGTCAATCTGATGAAACCTAGGGACTTAAATGAATAAAACCCATAGGATTATAAAGGAAACTCAAAATAGTTTTTAAAAGTTGAGATGTCAGGTTAAAAATCCCTGAATTAGTTCACTTTCCTCATTTTACAAATGAGGACACTGAGCCTCGTGGGGGAAGGGCTTTGTCCATGGTCAAGTGGAGTCAGCTACAGAATTTAGAATTGAATCCAGGCCCTCCAGTCTGGAATCCAGGGAAGCCAAAGAAATCTGGTGCTGTGGAAAGAGGGCTAGCTTTGGAGTCAAAGGAAATGCAATCAAATCAGGCCTGTCACTACCTGTGACTTCTCTACAATTTCATTTCCTCATCTGCAAAATGGGGAGGGGGGCAGTTTGCACTACATAATATAGTCTCTTCCACCATTTCTTTTATCTATCCTCTAAGTGAGTGATAAAATTTGGGGCTACATTAACAGAAGCAGTATGTCCAAAATGATGGAGAAGGAAGTACTCCTTTTTTCTTGTTGAATTGTTTAGGTCATATTCAACTCTTGATGACCCCATTAGTCTTTTCTTGGCAAAGCTACTGGAGTAATTTGCCAGTTCCTTCTCCATCTCATTTCACAGATGAGGAAACTGAGGCAAACAGGATTCAGTGACTTTCTCAGGGTCACAGAGGTAGTGTGTAAGGCCAGACTGGAGCACAGAAAGATGACACTTTCTGACTTCAGGCCCATCACTCTATCCACTGTGCCATCTAGCTGCCCTGTACTGAACTCTGATCAAGCCTTATCTGGGGTACCGTGTCCAAGGCTGGGTGTGTGTTCATCTTTTGTTGCTGAAGAAGACCATGCCATCAGAGAAATGATGACATGACTTGCACTTGATTGTTTTGAGTGAGGGAGGGCTGTGCAGGTCACCAGCTTCACTACTCCTCCAGAGCCATCTGAATCCAGTGACCAGATATTCATCAGGGTGACTGGAGATGACCCAGGATGAGGCAATTGGGGTTAAGTGACTTGCCCAAGGTCACACAGATAGTGAATGTCAAATGTCTGAGGTGAGATTTGAACTCAGGAACTCCTGACTCCTGCCCTGGTGCTCTATCCACTGCACCACCTAGCTGCCTTCCAAGGCTGGGTATGTTACTTTAGAAAGGACAGTATCACAAAGGGTAGTCAGGGGAGAAGGATCAAAATAGTAAGGGGACTGGGAACATGACACATGAGGGCCAGTTGAGGATGCTTACCTTGGAAGAGAGATTTAGGGGAGACATCATAGCCATCTTCAGTATCTGAAGGTCTGTCGTGAAAAAGGGATCAGATTTGTTATGTTTGCCCCCAGACAATGGAACCAGGTGGGAAGTTGCAGAAAGGCAAATTTAGGCTTGATGTTTTACAGAAAAACCCGAAACAGTGAGAGTTGTTTAAAAGTGGAATGGCTCAAGCAATGGGTTATTGTTCACGAACAGCCTTCAAGCAGAGGTTGATAACCATTTGTACAAAATTCCTGCTCAGGTAGAGGATGGAATCGATTAAGCTTGGAGGTCATTCCCATTCATTCTGAAATTCTGGACTTCTATGATTCCTGAAGGAGAGTGAGAAAGAGTAGAAGACCCAGTCCCAGTCATGAAAGAGCTCAGAAATCGTGCACTGCACACACCTCTTCCAGGAAGCGTTCCCTGATCAGTCCTCACCCATCTTCCATTTCTCTGAACTTTTACAGAACTTGCTGATTCTACCTTGAAGAGTGAACTGACCAGACTATAAGCTCTGAGAGGCTGGTCATCATGTTACATAGATCTCTGAATTCCCTTCAGCATCTAGTCAAGTGCTGGGCACTCAATAGATGCTCCTTAAAACTGAACTGAAGTCTCAGCTCTGGCTAACTTGGCTATATATCACCCCTTGCCATAAGGGGGCAGCTGAAGCCTGGGAAGAGTTGATCTTCTGAAGCCTTTGTTTAGCTGCTGGACTACAACTCCCAGAAACCCAGGCACTGGAGGGGAAAGGAGAATGACTCGTTCCCACAGGGCCAGGTGCTGGGTTAGTTATCTGCAGCCACAAGGCCAGGAAACAAGTCATCTCTTGCTACAGACAAATTCCAGGGCCCAATTTAAGGGGCCACCTTATTTCAAGTAACTTCAGGAGAGGTCCTCGCTCTACCTCTTAGTAGGTCATTTTCTCCTCTCTAAAATAAATGAGTTGTACAAAATTTTCTCTTGACATCCCCTCCAATTCCAATACTTCCATGAAATAACAAATTACTTAGAAGGCCCTGAACAATCTGGCTCCACCCTAACTGGCCCATCTCTACACGCCTCCTCACCCACTGTGGGACTTTCCCCTGTCTCTCCATATTTCTTCCTTTCTTAATCCAGCTTCAGTCTCCTTCATGAAAGAGTCTGACCACCTGTTATCACTTCTGGTTCTCAGGATCATAGATTCAAGGCCCTGAAGATCCTCAGTGGTCATCTGGCCCAATGTTCTACTTTTGCAGATGAGGAAACTGAGGCTCACAGATCTTCAGTGACTTGTTACCTAGTCCTTTGATATCAAAATCACTGATCTTCCTAGGGTACCAGGCTGCCCCTCCTTCTCAGAGCTCTTATAGCACCTCCCCCTCTCCTTGTGTAACTTACAGTCTTATTGGCTGCCATTTTCTGTACTTGACTTCCCAAGTAGACTGAGGTCAAAATCAGAAACCACGACTTACATTTCTCTTAGATAGAGGCACACAGCAGACACAATAAATATTTGTTGATTCAGGGTACTAAGGAAGGTCTATCCTGGGATGTAGGGAAAAGAGTTTCAGATGGGGATAAGCAGGGAAAGAAATCGTTCCCCATAGATTTCCAGCTGTTGGGAGGTTCTCCAGAACCCTGACTTGTTTAAATCTGACTGTGTGATGAGGGGAAAGTCCCGTAACTTATAGCGTTGGTTTTCTCATTGCAAAATCGGAAAAATAACATATGGAAAATACCTACCTCACAGAGTGATGAGATTCAAAAGAGGTAATGTAGACTTAGGACTCAACAGCAAGCTTTTATTTGGTAACCACTGAGTGCTAAGCACAAAAGTAAAAGAGGCTCTGACCTCAGGAAGTTCACATTCTAACGAACCTAAAGCAATGGAAATCTTCAGGGTCCCTCTAAAAGCTAATTATAAACATTGGCCTGGCCTAGGGTGGGGAAACGGACAGAAAACAAAGAGCAAAGTCTGACCTGTTATAACTTACTGTGTCCCCTCCATCCAATGCTTCACCTCTCTAGGTAAGAGCTGGTACAGATCTGTAAAATGAGAACAGACTGCTCAGCTGAATCTTTTTGCAACAATAATTCATTTCAAAAGTGTTTTCCTGAAATAACCACGATAAGGTGGATAGCTTTATTTATTTGGTTTTTTGGTTCCATCATTTCATTGGTATGTAGAACTCCCAGCATGGAGGCTCTCTTCGGAGAAGTGACCTCTGTTCTAGAGCTAGCTGATTTGGGTCCTAAAAGAATGGATAACTCTCCCAATCATCTACACATAGCTAATATGTCAGAAGCAGGCCTTAAATGCAAGCCATTCTGCTTCCACGATGGACTTTCCAATCCACTTTGCAGTATTAAATCTGGAAACACACTGTCACCCAGATGAGGATTTTTTTTTAATAATGATAAATGTTTAACTCAAAGAATTGCCTTCTTTAACATCACAGAACTTTTGTGAGGAGTGAATAAGATAATGGATGGGAAAATCCTTGGGACAGTCCAAGTAATGAACTAGGTTTAGGAGTCAAGCATCGCTCCCATGCCTTCCCTTCTCCATTTTCTTAGTGTGGGTGATCTCAGAGAATAAGGAATGGGGCCCTGTTCCAGTAGTTTTGCCCTTCCTAATCTCTCACCGCCTCTTGCCCAGATGGGGTCTTTCCCTGGGTTGTCTCTGCTTCCCCTGTTCATTGCCAGCCCCTGAATTCTGCCCACTTTCTTCCCACTAACTTTGGAACTGCAGCTTCCTGCCCACACAGCTGTTGTGTTCTGTGTTTATGTGGTAGACATCTTTTTACATGTAAGGGGTGGGGGGTTCTGTGCGGCTTCTCTTGTATTTATGCCTGTGTCTGCCCAGGAGGGTGGCACAAACAGATGATGGGTATCATCGGAGCCTGGTGTTCTTTGTACTAACCTAGCCTATAGGAGTAATGCCTTGAACGTAGTAGGCACTTAATATGTGAATAAAGTATTTTAGCCTAATTCTTTCATTTTATACATTGGGAATCAAAAGGCCTAGAGAAATGAAGTAAACTCACAGAAGTGGTAAGAAACATTATCCAGTGTGGTTGGTGCATCGGGGTGTTCCTATGGCCCCACTGAATGAGCAGGAGCAAGGGCTGAGCTGGCAGACAGAAGGGGAAGACCGTGTAGGTGTGGGATCCGCTCCTGTCATTCTGTACTGCCTACAGACTGTCACCCATTTATGAGTGGGTAGGGGGAGTTGGACAGACACATTATCCAAACAGCTCTCAGCATGCTCCCAGGGGACCAGCCTTCTAATGAGCCCCTCAGGGGACCTCGGCTCAGAGAGGGGGTGCGGGAATGGAGAAGTCACTTTGTATTTTAAAGAACTGTGGAACCAGTCCAGAGCAAGTACTAAGCACACAAGGAAGGAAAGACACTGGTTTTAACAGGTCTTCCCTTTCTTTGCCCGTGTCCTCATTTGAACCTCCCTACAGTCTAGTGATGTAGGTTATGTGTTTCAGAGGGGAAATCAGATGTTGGTCCAAAGGGATTGGCCCTATAATCTACAAATTCAATCCCAGTTGGAAGCCATTTTCTCTGAACTTTCCTCCAGAGAATGAGTTCAGGAAAACACTGAACCTTGGCTGCCAGACAGGCAGATTTGAGACCTGCTGTCTGCTTTCTTTTCCCAAATCACCTCCTTCTTTCCTCAGAGGGTCCATGTCCATTATTCCCAAAGCCTTTCAAGCTCAATCCCAGACTTTAGTTTAGAGCACTAGATTGCATAGGGATCTACCCATTCCCTCCTCAGAGCACAAGGACTCAGGTGTCCAGGCTGGCACTATTTGGGCCCCTTTTTACAGCATGAGTCCCCATTCTATCTCCTACTCAGGGGGGAACCCAGAACTCTCCAGTTCACTTCATGGCTGTGACCCCTAATCCTTCCCATTCCCTCCTTTCCCCTTTGTTGTCTAGTCTTAACAGAATTCACCACTTTAGGATTTTAGGATCCCATGGGACCTTTCCCTCTGGATCTGGAGTTAATGGACAGGTCAGCTATAAAATGAAGGGTTTCCCACATCCTGTGATGTCCCTTCATTCATGGAAACTGGCCTCTAGCATATTCTGCATTCTTTCTCCAGAGTTAGGGAAAGGGAGGAGTGGTCCTTAATACTGGCACAGGCAGGATCTCTAGGGCTGAACTCAAAGGAGAGATGCCTTTATCTGGACTTGGGTGGAGGAAGCCAACCTCCAGACACTCTGAGCCAAGGGGAACAGCAGGGGGAGTCCCATAATCATATGGCCAAGAGATAAATGTAAGTTGGGGGAGGGGTGGGGAAACAGGGAAGAAGAAAGATAAGGGCTAGAATGAACAAGGCAGGCCTTGAGTAAGGTGCCCTGACACTCAACTCTAGACTGTCTTGACTCTCTCGGGGATGGGGCTGAGAGAATGAGGAAGGCTACGGCCCAAGAGGAAGGAGAAATGGAAAGGGGACTGAGGAGTTGGAGACTGAGGGGCCTTTTCAGACCTCCCTGTTCCCTTCTTTTCAACTCTGGGGTTTGGAATGAGGTTCCTCAGTCAGGGACCTGCCAGGGAGTTCCCAGGAAGGCAGATAAAGGGAATTTCCTCCCTAATCTGGGGGGAAGGGGCGATTGGATTGGGGAACTGTCCCACCCCCTCCTTTCACTCCACTCTGACAGTCCTATGGTCAGACTGTGTGGTCCCAGTTTCTCAGAGAAGACCGCTGTGTGGGCAGGCTGGAGTGGGTGGCTGAATGCCTTTTAAAATGCAGGAGGAATAGGGTGGGGAGGGAGAAGGCCTACCTTTCCCAAGCCTGCTCCTGTGCCACATGGCAAAAAAGTTATATAGGTCCATCTGTCCCCTACAGCTGTCTGGGTCTCTGCTTGACTCTATGTGTGTGTGTGTGTAGGGGGGGGGGGGCTGTCCATCAGTCTCTGTCTGTTCAGCTCTGAAGCCCAGAATTGAATCTCTTTCCTAGTGATTTCCCTCCCTCCCCAACCTGCTTCAGCTTCCTGAGGCTCTGCCCTCTCTTCCATCCTCGAGCAAAAAACATCCCTTTGGCCTCAGATTGGGACAATTACAGGGGAAGGAGAAAGGAGTATAGGACTCCAGCGTGGGGAACAGAAATCTCTTGGGAACATCCTCCCCACCACAGCCTGCTCTGAAATCTGTCTATCCTGAGGCCTCTTTAAAGAAGGTCCCCAATCATGAGCCTGGGGCAGGAAGGGGGAGTGCCCATATGTGTTCTCATTTCAGGGTTCCAAGGGCCGGGAAGTCCAGTCAAAGGGGTCAAAGACCAATTTTAGGGCCTGGTGTGAGGAATGGGGGGGGGGAGCCATAGGAGCTTGGAGGCTGAAGGGGGCAGCTGGTGAGGGCCTGGGATTCAGGGGTCAGAGGTGAGAGTAAGAAACATGGCTGTGCCTGAGGCCACAGATGGAACAGCTCAGCCACCAAGTTGAAGAGCAAGGTGGGGGAAGGGCCTGGGAGAAAGGGCAGAGGTCAGAGGCATAGGGAGAGATTCAGGCAATAGATGGTGTCTGGCATCTTGCTGTGAGACAGAGCAAAAGTATTTTGTGTGTGTGTGTGAAGAATTGTATTTGTGCCTGTGTCTATATGTTTGTATTGTGTGTGTGTGTGTGTGTGTGTGTGTGTGTGTGTGTGTGTGTGTGTGTGTACCTGTGTATGTCTATGAGCCTAAGTATATGAGAGAGAGTCTGGAGGAAAACAAAGGGCCCATTGTGGGGGGAGTGACAGAGGAGGGCCAGTTCCAGGGTCGCCCCCATGTGTGTGCTGGGGGGAGGTTTGGTGGGGAAGAGCTGTTAATGGTCCGTGGCTGTCTAGACAGGGCTGGCGGCTTCTCATTTCCTTGACACCTGCTCCCATCGGGCTCTCAGGTTACCAGCAGCCCCTGCCAGGCCCCAGCCCCCACTCCCACTATCTGCCTTCCCCCCCCACCCCCCCCCCACCCCCCAGCCTTTCATCCCTCTGGATTTCAGAAGGGAGGGGTAGAGTGGATATGGAAGGGAAGGAAGATCTCATATTCAGTTCCAAAGTACAGAGGAGACTTAGGTTCATCTTTCTTGGAAATGTCCTAGGATGGGAAGGAGGAGAATGCCTTGGAGAGACTGGGGAGGAGGGGATTTTTCTAGCTAAGGTTACTGGGGCTCCCCTAATGGGAAGGCCAAAGGTTTTGAGGTGTAAGGGAAGAAAGCCCACCAGGTACTTCTTTTTTAACTCCCCCAGCTCCTTCCTTTCAGTTTTCTTTTCAGTGGTCCTCCTAAGGGAAGGAGTTGTGGGCTTCAAAGGGAGGTATCTGACCCTTCTTTCCTGGCCTGCCTCTGAAGTCTCCCAGTCCTCCACCCTCAGTGTCAGC
Source organism: Potorous gilbertii (assembly GCA_028658325.1). Lineage (NCBI taxonomy): Eukaryota > Metazoa > Chordata > Mammalia > Diprotodontia > Potoroidae > Potorous > Potorous gilbertii. The sequence goes on along the minus strand of CM053773.1, from coordinate 185,913,851 downwards.
TCTGAAGGAGGTGAGACAGGATGAGGCACCAGTGCTTGGGGCCTAATTAGTGTAAGGAGGATTTAAGTCAAGAACCTTGTATGGTAAGTGGTCAGTGACTTGCCTGCACATGTTGGAACATTCACGTATAGAACTCTGGGTGGGCGCCCATACATCACTTGGTCGACGTCATTATTTACAACCATGTGTCAGCATTTAAGTGTTTACGACTACATGTCCTTATGTCATTGTGGAGACCTGTGTGTAGATCACTAAATGACAGTGCCTCAGTGTCTGTATGTCAATGCTATATGTTCTTATGACTATGCGTGACTATATTTAGATGTGTCTGTATGAGTTTCCATGTCTATGTGACTGTCACATGACATACATGCCACTCATATGCCAGGGTATGGATGTCTGTGCCAGTATATTTACATTTCACTGTGTGACTCGATTTACCTTTCCCATCTTATCCCATATTATGACCCCACTAGTTGCTCCACCTCCCAGTCAAACAAGCCTACTAGCTCTTCCCCAACTCTGTCCTTACCTAGGTTGCCCAGGATGAATTCCCTTTTCCTAACTGCCCCTTAAGTCTCAGCTCTGGAGTACTTCTCTCCCTGGTTAGGGCACTCTCTCCTTTTTTACTTTCTCTTTCCTTTTCTGTACCCACAGAATGGAATGGAAAGCTCCTTGGGGGTAGGAAGTCTTTTTTCATTTTCTCTTTGTATCCCCAGGCACCTAGGGTACTGTCCAGTACAAAGGCTTAGTAAATGCTTGTTGAGTGGATGTGAATGTCTGGGTGACTCTGTGTTGTTGAATGGAAAAACTTCGGCCTCATGTGTGTCTCGGTGGGGTTCTGCATCTCCATGTTGATGTAAGTCCCTAGATCTGTACAAGTTCATCCAGCTGTATCAGTGGGACTTTGTGCGTCTGTGTGTCAGTGTGTCTGTGTGTTAGAGAACAGCTAGGAGAATGAGGAAGCTAAGAAAATTGTGACAGAAAAACCAAGGAGTAGGAGTGGGGCTTGGGAAATGAGAGAGAACAGATTTCCTGCCCACCCCCCCCACCCAAAGTGCTAGAAGCTTTCTGACTGAATAAGACAGTTGGGCCCCCACCCCCACCCCCATTTTAAGATTTTTTCTGGTCTGGGTAGATTATAAAAAGGCCCCTGTCTCTTTAAAAGTGCTACGTGAGCTTTGGAATAAGGGGCCATTTTTCCTTTTTATAGCAGATTTTGGAGGGCGTGTTCCTTTAAGTAAACCTCAGGGCACTATAAATACACTGCAGAGGAGCCATAATGACAGGGGAGAGAGGAGGGCCCAGCCACTCCAGCCACCCCGGCCCTAGTCCTCCCCCACCCAACTAATGCTCCCTCCTTCCCGACCAGCCCCTATATCCCCAGCTCCGGTCTCTACAAGGGTTGCCCACCATGGTCCTTGGCACTCTCTGATCTCCCAGCAGGTGTTAGTTCTTCGAGATGCCAGCCAGAGACCTGTCTGAAGGCAGGACTCCCCATTCTGACACCCCCTCCCCCCAATTCTCTCTGAGGCAGATTACCCAAGAAGCCACTTCTGCATTGGGTTGGAAGAAAAGCCCCTTAGGCCCAGCTGCTTCTTTCCAGGGGAACCAAAATGTCCCCATTCCCAGCTTCCCTGGTTTCCTGTGCTTGGGTGACTTTGAGTCAAGTTCATCACGATCAAAGGAAAATTTCAGAAGAAACCTAGTCTATGTGTGGGAAGGGAACAAAAATGTTTCCCCCTGGAGATTTCAAAACCCCTCCCATCCTCAACACCACCCTCCCCCCCCATTCAATTTAAAGAAAGCAAAACCTGACTTCATATAGTTCCCATGTGCCTATTGGGGGAGGGGATGTCCCAAAATAGAGGATGGGGGTGAAGCCGAGGAAATGCAGGCCCCTTCCTTCCCTTGTCATTCCTTGCCTGCTCCCCACTACCCATGTGCCTTGAGCCATCTCTAATCCAGCCCTATCTACCTTCTCCTTTAACCCTGGCCCAAGTGACCTGAGCACATCTCATGGAGCACCCACAGATGAGCTCCATCTCAAAGGCTCCACCCTATGAGATTGTGCCATCTTCCTCCCAGTCCCCTTCTCCCCTAGGGCAGTCCTGCAGGAGGCAAGACAGAGCAAAACCCTCCTCCGTTCCCCCTTCCAGCACCCTCCAGATACCTGTTCTTCCACCCTCTCTCCCCGTTTGGCCCAGACTTTGAATAGATCTGTATGGGGGAAGGGTGTCTACTCTACCTGGCCTAGGGCTAACTCTGGGAGTTAGCCTCCATCCCCTTCCCAAGAGCCTTCGCAAGCCTCTTTATACAGCTCGGGAGTGGGGAAAGAGCTTGGGAAAACTGAACTGGCAAGATGTTTAGGATTAGCTAGGAACTCTTTCCCTCCCTCCCTCCCTCTCTTCTTCTCCCTCCCCTTTCCCCCTCTAAGCCCCTCTCCTGTCTTCCCTCCATCCATGTCCCCTCCCCCCTTCTCTCTTCCCCCCAATCCTGTCCTCTCCATCCCCTTTCCGTCTCCCCTTTCTCCCCCATCTCCCTTCTCCTTGTCCCCCCCTTTCCCCTGCCTCTCCTCTCCCCCAGATCAACAATCTCAAGTAGGACTAAGAGAGCTTGAGGGCCCCCCCGTTTCTGCTCTCTCTGAAAGCAGGTGTGGGTGCTGGGGTGCTGGGGCTGTCGCCCCGGCTCCTGCCCCCGGGCTTCCCTGCCCCGTCGGCCGCTCTCTCCTCTCCCTCCGCTGGCCCAGCCCGGCCGGGCCCCCCAGCCCGCTCCCCCACCTCGGGCCCTCGCCCTTTGTGCCGGGCCCCCCACCCCGCCGGCCAGCCCCGCCCCGGGAGCAGGGGCGGCAGCCCCGAGGCCCGGCCCGGCCCGACCCCGCGGGCGCCGGGGCAGGCAGGGGCAGGCTGGGGCTGGGGGCTCGCTCGGCCCGCCCGCCCGCCGGCCCCGACACTCACCTCTCCGGGCTGCGCGCCCCTCCAGGCCGCCCCCGGGGCCCCGCGCCCCTCCCGGGCCCCGCGGGCTCCCGAGCCCGGCTCTCCCCACTCCTCCTGCAGCACCTCGGCGGACAATCGCCTTTCCGAGGCTGCGGCGGCGGCGCCGGAGGCCGGCCCTGGCGGCTGCTCTGCGGGGCCGTGGGCCTTCAGCGAAGGTTATGTGGGGCCACGGAGCGCCCTCCCCCTCCCTGCTTCCCTCCTCCCTCCCCCCTCCCGCCTCCTTCGGCCGCTCCGCTCCCTCTCCGGGTCTGTCTCGGTGACGTTCCCTCTCCCTCCCCTCCTCCCTCCCTCCCCCCGCTCCCCCTCCCTCTTCTGCTTCCCCTCCCTTTCCCTCCGGGGATCCTCCATCCCAGCCTGTCTGCGCTCACACACACGCACACGCACACACACGCGCGCACACATACACACACACGCGCGCACACACATACACGCACATACACACGCACATGCACACATACACTCACACACACATACACACGCGCGCACACGCACATACACGCGCACACACATACGCACACACACGCGCGCTCACACGCACACACATACACGCACACACACATACACACACATACATACTACACACACCAGCTGACGTTCATGCAGCTATTTAAGATTCTAAAGCACTTTACATATACTGTCTCATTTGTTGCTCATAGTCCCCGAGGGGGAGGCACCCCAAGCGTTATCCCCATTTCACGGATGAGAACAGTGAAGCTTTTCGAGGTTACGAGAATTGCCAACGGGTCACAAAATTCATGTCAGTAGCAGGATTGGGACTCAGGTCTGCCTGATTCCAGGTCCAGCCCCCTTTGCACGATGACAGGCTCCTCCCATAGACACCTCCGTGAATGTCTATTCACAAAGACACCTTCAGTTACCAGTGTGCACAGGAACATGCCAAAACTCACGGCCGCGCTCATGTAAACTCACTCAGACATCCAGACACAGACTCACCGACGTCCCCCGCTCTTATTGACCCTGGTAGACACAGACATACTGCCGCCAAGGCGGCACCAAGAGATGACACAGACATCCAAACACACTCACATAAGCACACCCAGGGATACACACAACGGCAGACTTCCCGTTTGTGGGATGGGGAAAGTGTTTGGGGGAAGGGTAGTCATCCCAAGATGGATAGGAGTGCCAGATTGGCTGGCTAGAAGATGAAGGCTCTTCCCATTGGTCCTAGACTGGGAGCCAGAGATGTGAGGTTTCATTGTTTTCCTTTACTTGTTCTGTCATTCTATCCATCCATCCATCCATCCATCTATCTACCTACCTACCTACTTATCTACCTATCTATCCACTCATCCATAGATGATCTATCTCACTTCCTCAGATCATCTCTGAGAGCAGACTGGAGATGATCTATTGAGGCTCAAGCTCAGGACCACCTGACCTCTCTCTCTCTTCCCCTCCAAACCTTTCTCTACTGGCTTTCAGAATACATATTGGTTCCTGTTCTGGCTTGATCCACTTCCATTTTCCCTCCCATCCCCAAATACACACCCTATGCTCAAATCTTCCTGACCAAGCTACAATTAAGGGGAAAGGGCAGAGGGCTTCCCATATTGGGCAAGATGCTTTTAATAACAGTCTCAGTTTTTTCTTCAGAACAACGATTATGAAACTATGAGGGTTAGTGTGAGGGGGTCTCTCCATTCTCCTCTTTCCCATCCACTTTCTTCTCTTCAACCCTTACTTTCCCCTACAATCCTGAATGAATCATTATACTCTCTAAGACACACCCCAAGTCTCTCTGACTTGGGTCATTCTGACAGAGAAACCAGCTTGGAGTTAGGATTCTTAAGATCCATGGGGCCCTGCCCTTCCATGCCCAGGGGAACCTGTCCATAATTCTTCCAAGTGTCTAATTATTTCCTGCCTAATGACCAGCTTTGGGGAGGGGGAATGGAGAGGAAGGGGAGGAGGCATAGAATAAATACTAATTAGTCTTCCCCAGCTGTGACATCAACCACTTTGATGTGCTGCTTCACCCTTAGCCCACACCTTTAAGGCATCCCTAAAAAGGGGAGTGGGGAGGGTGGGAGGAAACCAGAGCCGGAGGGATTCTGAGAACATAAAGAACCCCAGAGCCCTCCCAACCCTTTAAGAGGCAGCTGGGTGTAGTAGACCCCTTGGATCTAGGGTTGGAAGGTTTTTGTCATCACTGTTCAGCAGGGTCAGTTGTGTCTGGCTCTTGGTGACTTCATCAAATCCCAGTTTGAGTGTGGCCTACCTGTGTGACTTTGGCAAAAGCATTCCACCCCACTTTCCTCCTCACCTCAACTTCCTCAGTAGTCAAACGGAGATAATTGGAACTGGACACTAAGGGATTCATCTATGCATGAATAAGGAGGTAACAATCGCGCTGTACTCTACCTTGATCTTACCATAATTGCAATATTGCTTTCTGTTCGAGGCACTGCATTTTAGGAAGGCTTTTGGTAAGAGGGAAAGTGTGCAAAGGAAGGCCACTAAGATGGGGAAGGGCTGAAGTTCCTGCAGCATGAGAAGTAGCTGAAGGATCAGAGAAAACTTAGCTTACAGAAGACTTTGAGTCAGTTTGGCATGGTGGGAAAAGGTCTGTATTTGAATGCCCACTCTCCTCCTTACTACCTGTCTGATCTGGGACATGCCACTCTTCTCTGGGCTTGGGCTTCCTCAACTGCAAAACTACTAGAAAGCTTCTAAGGTTCTCTTGCAGATCGACATAGAGGAATATAAGAACATGGCGACTCAAACGTTATAAAGGCTGTTGTGTTGAATGGAGACTCCATTGGAACATAAGCTCATTGAAAGCTGGAAGTTTTACATTAATCTTAGAATTACTAGATATGGAGTATACAGTGTCTTGCAGAAGCGAAGAGAGAGAGAGAGTTGAGAGGGAAAGAGAGAGAGAAGAGAGAGGGAGAGAGGAGAGAGAGGGAGAGGGAGAGAGAAGAGAGGGAGAAGAGAGAGGAGAGAGGTAGGGGGAGAGAGAGAAACAAAGAAAAAGAGATAGAAAGATGGATAGATAAAGATAAAGCATTTATTAAGTGCTTATTATACACCAGGAACTATGCTAAGCATTGGGAATAAAAAGATAAACAGACAGTCCCTGCCCTCCAAGAGCTTACATTATAAAGAAGGAAAATGTAGCTAAAGAGGTGGATGGGGCAAGGTCAAGAAGCAACCTGCCTCAGGTCTTTCCCTACTCCAACTCATCCTCCATTCAGCTACTAAATTGGTTTTCCTAAAGTTCACGTTAGATCATATCACCCCCACTACTCAATAAACTCCAGTGACTCCCTATCATCTGCAAAGATCAAATACAAAATGTTTTGTTTAGCATTCATACCCTTTCAGAACCTAGCCCTCTCCTACCTACCCAGAGAGCACCTTACTCCCTGTCAAGTATTCTTCAATCCAGTGAAAATGGACTCCTTGCTCTTCCAGGAATAAGATACTCCATCTCTGTGCTTGGGGCATTTTCTCTGGGTGTCCCCCATTCCCTGAACACCCTCCCTCTTCCATTCTACCTACTGACCTCCCTAGTTTCCTTGTTGTTCAATCGTTTCAGTTGTGTCCGACTCTTCATGATACCGTTTAGGGTTTTCTTGGCAAAGATACTGTAATAATTTGCCATTTCCTTCTCCAGTTCATTTTACAGATGAGGAATCTGAGGCAAACAGGATTAAGTGACTTGTCCAGGGTCACACAGCTAGTAAATGTCTGAGACCAGATTTGAACTCAGGTCTTCCTCACTCTAGGGTCAGCACTCTATCCACTTCACCACCTAGCTTCCCCCTAGTTTCCTTTAAGACCCAACAAAAATCTCACCTGCTACAGGAAGTCTTCCTTAGTCCCGTTTAATTCTAGTACCTTCTGTTGATCACTTTCTATTTATCCTGTATCTAGTTTGCTTTGTATATATTTCTTTGCATGTTGCTTTCTCCATTCAATTATAAGATTCCTGAGGGCAGAGACTATCTTGTCCTCTTTTTGTATTCCCAGAACTTAGCACAGAGCCTGGCACATAGTAAGCACTTAATAAATACTCATTGACTGATTGAGATAGTCTAGGGAGTCAGCTGAGTCAGACTGCGGGTGGAGCCTCTGGTATCTACAATAAACCTCATGCTCAGTTTGGCCAGCTTCAACAGACCTGGGACTCTCCAGGCCACCCTGAATGTTAGTGTTCTCTCTCTCTGATTACCTCCAATTTATCTGCTCACATACCTATTTTGTTTGTTCCAACGGCCAGCCACAAAGGCGGCTGAAGCAGGGGCTGCAGAGCACAGACATCAAAGGCCCAAGGTCATTCACTGCATCCAGAGCCATCACCAGTCAAATTGTCTTGACTTTTGTCCTGCCGCAGGACTTCTATGAGCTGGAGATCAGTGAGGCTGACGACTTTACCCACGACTGCCTCACTTAAATCCAATTCATTCCCATGTCAAGACATTACCCTTCAGTGTCACTGGTCTTCTCCAAAAAAAGTGGACAATTTCCAATTTATCTGATATACACACATCTCTTGTGTGTATAGTTTTCTTTTATGTATAACGTTTTCATGTTATCATCCCCATTAGATTGTGAGTTCCTCAAGAGCAGGGACCATTTTTACCTCCCCGAGACGAAAAGGTCAGATCCCCTAGAAGCTGGCGGGCACCTTAAACCCTGCCCTCTCTCAGCTTTTCCTTCACTTTCCCAGCTTGGACCAGTCATAAACAACAAACACTTATTAAAATCTTGCTGGTATTAAGTGCTAGGAATACAGGAAAGGTAAAAACTATACAGTCATGGAAGCAACAAACATGAGCTTGGATGGACTGCAGGAGATCATGGAGGCCTGGTGTGCTACGTAATCCATTGCATCATGAAGAATTGGACATAACTGGAGGAATGAACACCAAGCATAGTGCTTAGTACCCAATAGTTGTCTAATAAATGCTGATTGAATGAATGAGGCAGAGAGTTTGAGTGTTCTTATTTATATTTAATAAATATTGATTGATTGATTGAAATAGTCTGGGGAGTCAGTGGCTAAGCCAGATTTGAAGTGACCTTAGCTGGCTTGGGTACTTTCTTAATGGAGCCTAGGAGGAGGAGCTCATTAGATGAAACATTGTTAGGTAGAGAAGGTAGAAATGATAGTTGGTCTACCAATCACTTAGTAGCTTTATGATCTCCCTGAGACTCTATTTGTAAAATGGAAGCAATGGTACTTGTACCACCTACCTCCTAGGGCTGCTGTGGGAAGGTTAATAATGCCAGTGTTATTTTTTTCCTGATTGGGGACTATATTTCCCCATCTGTAAAACTGGAAATAATTCCTGGTCTGGTCCCTTCAATGAGTTATGTTGAAAGTCCCATAAGAGAATAGAAAGGAGTGCCCCGGGAAATTTTACAAACTCACATTATGGCTAGAGGCAGCATGGTAAAATGGCACTGGACCTTAGGAGACCTGGGTTAAAATCCTGTCTCAGACACCATGCGACCCTGGGCAAATCAAATTGCAGAATTACAAAACCTGAGTTGAAAAGGAGGGCAGGCTTGAGGAAAAAAGAGAAATTTTGAATAGGTATTGTGATGAATAGAGGGAGGCGGTGGGTAGAGAGCTGGGCCTAGAGTCAGGAAGACTCATTTTGCTGAAAATGAATCTGAAAATGACAGAACAGAAAAGTTGGAAAGGACTTTAGCAGTCATCTAGTCCAAACCATCCCAGAAAAACGATCCTTAGTAAAAATCACCAAAGTGGTCATCCACTCTCAGCTTGAAGATTCCCAATGAGGGGTAACCCACTATCTCCTGAGGTTGTCCACTTCACTTTGGTGCAAATATTGTAAATTTCTCTTGACATCAAGTCCAAATGGGTCTCTTTTCCACTTTGACTCATTGCTTAGTTCTGTCCTCTAGTGTCAAAGAGAAGAAAATTGAATCTCTTTTCCATATGAAGGTCCTTCAGTTACTTTTTTCTGGGTAATTTAATAATTTTATTAGTAATGGCAGCATTTTAATAAAAGGATGGTCATTCGGTTGTCTCCATCTTGGATCAAAGAAAATCGTGGCGGCAGGCTCATGGCTTATATGCCCATTGAAAGAGGGGTGCTCCAGAGGGTGGCAATCAACTTTGGCTATCCTTCAGATTTTTGAAGACAGCTATCATGTCCCTCCTCCACCCTCAATCCTCTTCTCCATCCCAAATATCCCGTTTTCAGTTGCTCCTTATATATCAAGGATTCAAGATACTTGACATTCTATTTGCCCACCCCTGAATGCTTTTCATTTTATCAATCAATGTCCTTCTTAAACTTTGGTGCCAAGAACTGAACACAATATCCCAGATATCGTCTGATCAGAACAGAAGACAGTGGGCTCATTACTTCCTTATTCTGAGAAGTTTATGCCCTCTCAATGCAGTCCAAGAGCACATTCATTGTTTTGGCTGTTGACTCCTAATGAGTTGACACTTCACCCCCATCATTTTTAGACAAATGGTTATCTAACCATTTCTCTCCTGTGTTGTATTCATGAAGGCAATTTCTGGAACCCAAGTGTAAGACTTTACATTTACTCACACAATCTTTTTTTAATTTTTGCAATTATTTTAATTTTTATTCATTCACTTATTCATTTGTTTGTTTATTTATTTTTACTTACATATTCTTACTCTGTTGTCTCTCTGTGTCAAAGGAGGTGACCCTGAACTCTTAAAGGCTATGCCAAACATTAAAGGCTGGCTGGAAAGGGTTCCAGCCTCAGACCACTCATCCCAGATAAGGACCAAAAAGTTCTTCACTAGTAGGTTCGCTCCTTGGTGATGAAGTTTTGGGCCATTGCAATCCATGAAACAAATAAAGAAAATGACCCTCAGGCCTCAATGTCTCTCTTCCTTTTCTGCAGGGACTGTGGGAAAGAGGCAGAAGGTGCTAAGAATCACAATTTTTAAATTATGTAGAAACATTAATTCATCTGTAAGAAATATAAATATGATAGTTTTATCTAATAATTTAACACAAGAGGAAATGAATCATACCACTCTTTACATTTTTGCCACAAACTAAACCAGGAAACAAAATTAAGCGGTAAATAAACAGTCAGTTGGCTCACAGATTCTCCTTAGATGGCCAAGTAAAGGTGCTGGCCAGGTCTTGTTTTTATTGTCCATTAAAGGCAACAAGAAAAATCATTTTACAAAAATCATCTTGTATTGCAGTGTTCATGGTGAATACCGGCAGAAACACTGGCCAGGAAGATGACTGCAGCTTATTAGCAAACAGAAATTTATAGAGGAAGAAGAAATGGAGAGATTTTATGAAAAACTCCCAGGAGGCTCCAAATTAAATCAACTTATACTTTGTTATTTGGTGACTACATCATCAAGGTATTGAAAAATGTGTTGGAAAATATCCTTCAGATATAAGAAATGAGAGAGACCAAAGTCTTGAAGAATATACAGAAGCCTCACAGATATACATCATGAATACTCTCTCTGAGAAAAGAATGATAAAGTGCTGGGCATGTTAAGAATCTAATATCATTTAAAAAAATGAAACTGATTATATTTTAATTGATGAGAGAGGCAATGTGTTGTGTAGTGCAGTGGTGCCAAAGTTAAATAGAAATGGATCCCTTCCTGTTGCTTATTGACTTAGAAAATCACAAATTAACATCTTCTCTGTTGTATTGTATTTTTAAAAATTTTGTTAAACATTTTGCCATTACAACTGGTGAAGGCCAAACTTTGGAATTCTGTGGGCTGCAGTCCTGAGTTTGACTGTTTTGCAGTAGTGGTTAGAGACATCTGCCTAACTGAATCTAGTTAGACTAGATAGAGTTCAAGTCCCACTTCTGACTCATACTGATTGTGTAACTCTGGTCAAGTCACTCTACCTCTCAGTGATCAAGGCATTTCTTTAAAACTTTAAACTGCAGAAGAGGTGCCAACCTGTGTCAGTAGAAGTTTCCTCATCTGGGAATTCCCTATACCACTGAAATCACAGGTCTGGTTCCTATCCCTTTAACAGACAGGAAATGACTCATTACTGACCAGAGAGTTACTTCTGAATCAGCTGTCTGTATAAGGTCAGACCTCTAGCTCATTAGATCAAAGATGAAGACACAAAGCTAGAGGAAAGAATAAAAATAAGAGAAAGATATGGCTTTAAATTAAAATAACTCTAACTTGACCTATTTAAACAAGTATTGAAAAATGGATGGAAGAATGGACATTGACCCTGATTATAAAAATCTAATATAAAAGTTTGACTTATGTAAATCAATTGCCATAATAAAGAGAACAAAAGAGTCCCAAAATCACTTTAGTTAGTGAATACTTAATTTATTTCCCAAGTGGATATATGGCAAGCAAAGGTAACACTATTTTGGAACATAAACTTTTTTTGTAAAATGTTATCAAGAAGTAGCCAATAGGTAAAATGATCAAAGGACATGACAAGATAGTTCTCAAAATAAGAGAGGCAAGCTATCAACAGTCATATGAAAAAATGCTCCAAACCACTAATAATAAGAGAATCATATAACAAAATAACTCCAAGGTTTCATTTCACATACATTAGTTTGGCAAAGATGATAAAAAAAAGAAGATAACAATTGTTGGACTGGCTATCCTATAAGACAGAAACTCTAATGCCCTATGTGAATTGGTCCAAACAGCCTAGAAAGCAATTTGTAGCTATATACCCCAATTCATTAACTGCTGCCTACCCTTTGACCTAGCATTACCACTACTAGACACATTCTCCAAGGAGATTAAAAAAAAAACAGGGAAAAACTCACAGGTGCAGAAATATTTATAGCAGCACTTTTTGTTGTAGAAAAGAACTGGAAACAATGAGAGTGCCCACCAACTGGAAAGGGGCTGAACAAATTATGACATATGAATGTAATGGAACGTTATTTTACTATAAGAAAAAATTAAAGGGACAGAGACAGAGAAACCTAGGAGAATTTATATGAACTAATGCAAAATAAAAGAAGTAGAACCAAAAGAACAAGGTTCACAATGATAGCACTGTACAGGAGAACAACTGTGAAAGATTTAAGAACTCTAGATAGTCAGTCAGTAAACACTTACTGAGTTCCTACTATATGCTAAGCACTATGCTAAGCACTGAGATATAAAAAAGAGACAAAAGACAGTCTGCCCTCATGGAGCTTATAATGGATAAGACAACAAGCAAACAAATATGTTACCAATAAACTATATACAGGATAGATAGGAAAGAGGGAAGATGCTGGAATTAAGAGTGTTTGGGGAAGACTTCCTATGTAAGATAGGATTTCAGTTGGGACGTAAAGGAAGCCAGAGAAGTCAGTAGGCAGCGCTGAGGAGGGAGAGCATCCCATGCATGGGGGACAGCCAGAGATAATATCCAGAACCAAGAGAGAGAGTATCTTGTTTCTGGAAAAGTCAGGAGGCCAGTGTTACTGGATCAAAGAGTACATACCAGGAAGTAAGGTTTAAGAAGACTAGAAAAGTAGGAGGGGGCTAAGTTAGGAAGGGTTATTGAGTGTCCAATAGGGCATTTTGTATTTGATCCTGCATGTAATATGAAACTACTGGAGTTTATTGAGTAAAGGCGCATGACATGAACTTGCATTTTAAGAAAATTACTTTGGTAGCTGGATGGAGGCTGGAATGGAGTGGAGAGAGACTTGAGGCTGGCAGACCTACTACCAGCTGTTGCAATATTTCAGGTGTGAGGTGAGGAGAAACTGCATCAGAGTGGTAGCAATGTCAGAGGAAAGAAGGAGGCGTATTAGAGAGATGTCAGAAAGATGAAATCAACAAGTCTTGGCAAGAATTTGGATACAGTGAGTGAGAGATAGTGAAGAGTCTAGGATGACACTTAGATTTTTATCCTGGGAGCCTGGGAAGATGATGGGAAGTTAGGAAGGGGATTTATGTAAGTAAATAAGGTAAATAAATAAATCAGCTTTATTTAGGTAAGTAAATAAGGGGGAAAGATAATTAGTTCCTTTTTGGACATGTTGAGTTTAATATGTTTACTGGAAATCCAGTTCAAGTTGTCTGAAAGGTAGTTGGAGATGCAAGACTGGAGGTTAGCAGAAAGACTGGGGCAGGAAAGGTAGATTTGAGAATCATCAGCGTAGACATAGTAATTAGATGGTAAATACATGGGAGCTAATAAGTTCACCAAGTGAAGTAGTATAGGGAAGAGGTCCCAGGACAGAATCTTGAGGGACACCTATGGTTAGAGGCTGTGATCTAGATGAGGATCTAGCACAGGAGACAAAGAAGGAGTGGTCAGACAGGTAGGAGGACAGCCTGGATACGCGGGTCCTGAAAACTTAAGAGTATCAAGGAGGATAGAGTAATCATCAGTGTTAAAGGCTGCAGAAAGGTCAAGCAGAATGAAGATTGAGAAAAGGCCACTGGATTTGGCATGTAAAGGATCATTGATAACTCTGGAGATGCAATTTGGGTGGAACGATAAGGTTTTGAGAAACAGGATTGTAAGGGGTTAAGAACAGAGAAAGTACAGGCACCTATTGTAGATGGCCTTTTTAAGGAGTTTAGCCCCAAAGGGCAGAAAAGATAGAAGAAAATAGCTGGGGATGAAAGGACTGAGTGAGGATAATCAATGCACTGACCAGCCCTGATTCTAGAACACATATTGAATCATACTTTCCACCCCTTGGAAGAGAGATGATGACTAAAGGTACAGAGTGAGACATATTTTTAGACATGGCCACTTTGTGGATTCATTTTGCTTAACTCAATTGGGAAATTATGGGGAGAAGTGGGGAGTAGTGATTTTGTGGTTCGGTCTTTTTTTGTCTGACTCTCCATCACCCCATCTGGGGTTCTCTCAGCTGGAGGGGTCTGCCATTTCCTTCTGCAGATCATTTGACAGATGAGAAAACTGAGGCAAACAAGGTAAAGTGACTTGCCCGAGGTCACACAGCTAGCAAGTGTCAGAGGCTGGATTTGAACTCAGGAAGTGGATTCTTTCCTGACACCAAGCCAGGTACTCTATTCACTGTTCCAGTCAGTAAAAAAAAAAAAAAGAAGAAAAAGGGAAAAGAGCATTAAAGAAACATTTTTAAAAATACAGAATACAGAACAGAAGGAAGTTCAAAAGAGGACACAAACAAGCAGGTCAATGTTGGAACTATTGTGTTAAATTTAATAGTATCACATACAATTAATTTTTTTCCATTCTTTTTTCTGTATAAGGAAGTGTTAAATTTGTAATAATAAAAAATATTTAGAAACTTCACAATGACGATAGAATATTATGAACCCTATAGTTTTGTAAACCTGTCAGAAGCAATGAAAGGAAAAACTGATTTGAAGAAAGTTTAGAGACCCAACTAAACTAAGTGATGCTGAGGGGAATCTAAAAATGTACCTTCAAGGACAACAGAGAAGATAAAAGATGGAAAAGATCTGTAAAAATTTAATTTAATTTTTTCTTTAAAAATATATATATATGTTTGCATAATTTTTTATTTTTTCCTGATTACACATAAAAACAATTTTTAACATTAGTTTTTTAACATCTTTCCCTTCCTCCCTTTACTCCCCTCTCATTGAGAAGGCAAGCTATTTTATATAGGTATACATTTGTAGTCATGCAAAATGTATTTCCATATTACTCTTGCACAATAATTTTTATAATAAACTTTTCACTACCAAGGACAACAAAGTGACCACATTTGGATTTTACAGTGTCATATCTGCTTCTAGAAGAAATGGAAATAGCACTAAAGAATATAAAGGTAGGAAAATTTATGGCCCACAGAAGAGGGCTATGCTAGAAGTAATTGGAGATAACTTTGAGGGAACTGCATGTGAAGGAGGGGAAGATACCAAAGGTGTAGAAAAAGAATTCAGACCATATTACAACTTAAAAAAAAAAAAGGTGACCAAGAGAGCATAACAAATTCTCCATCCATATGCTGACTTTTGCATCTATATAAACATTTCATGAGAATAACCTAGACACATTAATGACAGTCTTGATAAAGAATGAGAAGGGAATTAGCAGGCTTTCATAAGCAGTACTGTCCGGCAGAACACATCTTCGTTATTCCATAGCTCATTGCAAGATGTAGCCAATACTATAAATATTCATTCAGTACATGCCAAACACTCTGCTAAGTATCAGAGATACAAAGAAAATAATGGGAGCCTCTCTGCCCCCAATGGAGGAGCTTATGATTTAGCTGGGAGAGAACACAGATACAAGTACAGATATAAATTTATAGAAATAAGATAGTTGTGGGAAGAAGAGAGCAGGAAAGGCTTCATGTAGCTGAGTCTGGAAGAAAGTGAAGAATTCTAAGATATAGTAGTGAGGAGAGAGATGGAATATCATGTATGAGGAAATGAAAGTGGGCCAGTCCGGATAGACCATGATATACTGAAAGATACATGAAGGCTAGATATGCGCAATAAAGCATATTTGTTGAATATGTATGTATGTATTTATGTATGTGGCATTTGATGTGGTACAGTAAAATGTTCCTTTACAGGTTCTCTCCTTCAAGGTGTCTCCCATATATATGTCAAAATTATACAGCATCGTGGTGGTAGCTAGGTGGCACAGTGGACAGAGCACTAGCCCTAGAGTCAGAAGGACCTGAGTTCAAATCTAACCTCACATACTTACTAACTGTGGGCATGATCACTTAATCCCTCTTTAAAACTGCTCTTCAAAAAAAAAAAAAATTATACAATATCCCAGTGAGTTGAGATCAAAAGGACTTGAGTTCATATCCAAGCCCAGCCACTTAGTGGGCCAATGGGATAGTTACTTTACCTCTCTGGGCCTCAGTTTCCTAGTCCATAAAAGGAGAGAGTAGGACCAGATGACTTCTGATGTCCCTTCTAGCTATATATAGGTCTCTGATCCTGGGGGAGGGAGAAGTGTTTGGTTGATAAGATCCCATCAGTTAAGGTAAGTTAATGGATTGGTTACCTCCTTATCCCCCACAAGTTCTACCTTTAGGATAAGAATTCTGCAGCTCCTTTAACTGACCATAACCAATCCACCAGGTCACAGTGCTTTTTGCTGAGGGTGGGGTGATTGATTTGCTCTTTCTCACTGAAGTGATAAGATACCCAATCAATCAATTTCAATGGTAGGCATTCAGGTAAATTGAAAAGTCTTTGAAAGTCATTTAATGAAATTCAAGAATGCTAGTTAAGAGATCTTTTCCAGTTGACTGGGAGATTTTGTTCTCCATTCTGGGTCCCGTGCAAAAATTGAAAAGGGAAAATTCAAGAAACTGGAAGGAATGTGGTGTTTTAGTTGAAAATCCTGAGAAAGAATCACCTGGGATGGAAAGAGAAGCCTCAGCCTCAGCCCCACCAGGTCTCCTTTCCTTCCCCACCCCTTTGACTAGAAGGGAACTTTCCTGCTTTTTCATTCATCTCCAGGCTCTACTCCTGACTCCTTGGTCTTTCTCTATCATGCCAGAGAAGCTTCCTCATCATGAAGGTTCATTTCATCCCTGGACTTCTCACACTATAAGTAGAAACTACCACTATGGCCTCTTCCTTTGGTTGGCGAGTTCTTCCCAGGATAGTACCCTGATCAGCAGTGTCTTCATTTCTTTTTGGGCTCCATTCCTGTTCATGGCACATTTCAAGTGCTTAATAAATAAATGCTTGTTGATTTGACTTCTAACCTTCTAACCAAAAGATATTGGACTTTCTGTCTTCTGTCTTCTTCTTATTGTCCTAAACACTATCCCTGAATCTACAGTACTGGGGGATGTGTTTGTATTGAGTCAAGTACAAAGATGGGGGCAGAGTTACCATACAAAAAGGGAACATCTTGGGTACCCTTCCAGTGGGAGAAAAAAGATCTGGGAGAACCAAGAGCTTCGAGTTTCCCCTTTGCCCCCATGTGTTCTCTAAGCCTGTTCGCACATTCCCCTGGATTCTGTATGTCATGGAGCCTTCCAGACATCTGGGGGGATGCTTTGTACCAACTATTCTTAGAGTATGTGGTGACTGATTTTACAGAACTACTCCTGATCCCTTCGAACAGAGGCATCAAACTCTCAGTCCACCCCAGTGCTGCCCAAATCAGATTAAAACATAATTGGGAAATGTTTAACAAAATAAAGAGAAATACAACAGAAGAGATTTGTGGTTTTCTAAGTCAACATGTAGCCAGCAAGGATTCTTAAGGAAGTTCAGAGTCTCTTTTCTATTTGAGTTTGACACCATTGCCTTAGACTATCCCCTAGACATGTGGGAAAACTGGGACACTAATGCACTGTTGGCGAAGTTGGGAACTGATCTATTTTGGAGAGCACTATGCCCAAAGGGCTATAAAACTGTGCATACCCTTTGACCCAGAAATACCACTGCTAGGTCTATACTTTTCTGATGGCTGGGAGATTTTGTTCTGCATTCTGGGTTCCGTGCAAAAATTGAAAAGGGACAATTCAAGAAACTGGAAGGAATGTGGTGTTTTAGTTGAAAATCCTGAGGAAGAATCACCTGGGATGGAAAGAGAAGCCTCAGCCTCAGCCCCACCAGGTCTCCTTTCCTTCCCCACTCCTTTGACTAGAAGAATCTAGTCTTCTTCGGCAATGAAGGACAAACACACACATCCCAAAGATATCCAAAAAAGCAGAAAAGGACCTATTTAGACAAAAATACTTACAGCAACTTTCTGTGGAACTGGAAATTGAGGGGATGGCCATCAATTAAGAAAAGGCTGAATTAAGAAAAGTTTGTGCTATAAGAAAGGACAAGCAGAAAAACCTGGAAAGACTTAACACAAACTGATACAAAGTGAAGTGAGCAGAACCAGAAGAACACGGTACACAGTAATAGCAATATTGTATGCTAATCAAATGTGAATGACTTATGTCTTCTCAGCAAGGCAGTCATCTAAGACAATTTCAAAGGATTCTGATGCAAAATACTATCCATCTCCAAAGAAAAAACCGATGGAGATGGAATGTAGATTGAAGTACACTCTTTTTCACTTTATTTTTTTCCCTCTTTGGTCTGTCTTCTTTCATAACATGACTAATATGAAAATATGCTTTGCATGACTGTACATGTATAACCTATACAAACTGCTTACTATCTGAGAGAGAGGGAAGAGAGGGAGAGAGGAAGATAATTTAGAACTCAAAATTTAAAAAAATGTTAAAAACTGACTTTGCATGTAATTGGATATATATATATATATATATATATATATATATAAAGACTATCCCTATTATCCTGACAGAGAGATATAGCTACCTAAGTAGTGGGGACCCCACTCATCAGTAGGAGTGAGAATTGGGATAAAGATGCCCCAGAATTTACTTTTCAGAGTGCATACAACCAAAATAACATCTCTCCCTACAAACTGGGCCCTCTCCCTAACCTTACTATGTGTATCAGGGAAGTCCTCACCTTCTAGTCTCCCAGTTCCTCAACCTCAGTCATTGCTGGTTCCTTACACTTCCTCAACCTACAGACCCAATTAAGTCTTACTCATCCTATGTCCACATCTCTTACTGAAGCCCCTTCTCTACTTTCCCACAGCCACTTTCATGGTTATCATCTCTTGCCTGGGCTATTGTAATAACCTCCAAATAGGTCTCTGCCTCATGAATCGCTTCCATCTCTTGTACACAGATCTTTAAACATTTTTGAGCAATCACATCAGCGTCTTTAGACAAGATGACTTCGTAAGGCATGTCTTTCCTCTCTTTCTCTGACTGAGCTTCTCCGTGAGTGAGTCTCTCCTGGTTTCTTTCCTGGTCTCTCTCCTTTTCTTCTTCATAGCATCTGGAGTCTCCCTCCCCTGTCCCAACTCCTCCCACCCTGTGGTCCACCTGGGCCTGCATATTCTTGCCTCTGAGAGTCTTGTGTGTCTGGGCATGTATGTTCATATGAATCCAGGTCTGTCATGCCAGAGGGGAATTTGAGATTCCTTTCATCCAACCTTATTATCATTTTTAACACAGTCAAAGCTGAGAACTAGATTGGCAAAGAGGTTTAACCAGAGGAAAGATGACTGAATCTAGAGAAGAATCCTAATACTTTTCCCCGTGGGACTGTGGATAAGTCTATTCCCTTTTCAGGGGTCCACCTTTTGTTGTCCTTGTTTTTCCTTCCCATCAGGCAAAGACCATTCTGGAATTTAGCAATCCTGCCCCTATCACAGCCCATGACTCCTCATCTGAACTGGTATTTAATGTCTCTGAAAATCAGTTTCCTCACCTGTAGAATGGGGCCAATCACTGCAGAGCTGTCAGGATCACATGAGATAGTATTAGTTTATAAAATGTATATAAGGATAAATGGGGACAACGTGGGAGTGGAGCACCTCTAAGTTCTCACTGAGAGAGCCTTTCTCCCAGGACTCAGTCCCCTTCTCCTCCATCCTCTATGGGGCCATAGGTCCAGGTCATTCTTAAAGTTTTGTTCATTACACTATAGAAATGACTTTTTTGTGCTCGAGGGTAGTCCCCTGAGCACAAAGGTGGCCAGAGGCCTCAGAAGGCCAAGAGTGGGGATGGGGCCATGGGTTATCCTGGTCTGATCCAGACATTTCCTTTGTCATTTTATGACCAAAGTCTGCATGCTGCATTGTGCCTCAGTTTCCCTTCGACTTCATTGACTAATCATGTCACAAGCATATGGGAGACAGGGATGGGATTAGGGGCTCTGAGCCTGTGGAAGTTTCCTTCCTCTCATCCCTCCCCAGTCTTCATTTCCAATTCTTCCTTCTTTTTTCACTCCTACCTGCACAGCCTGAATCTTCTATATGCATTGCTACTGTTCCTCCAGGCCACCACTGGAGGGCAGCAGAACCCAGAGAGCTGAGCCTGGGGGAGGAACAAGGGGCAGGATTCTAACATCTGGACTCTTAAGGACCATCCTGCAGGTCTGTTCTGTCCACCCTGTCCTCAGGCCATGTGTGGTCATAGTGCTGCTTCGGACCCTACAGATGAGGCCACTCGAGGCAGTAAGGGACAGAGAGAATCCAAATCCAGGAGTCTTTCCACTATGATACAAGATGTAAATTAAGAGAGACTTTACAGAGAATCTAATCCAACCTTATTTTATTGTTTTATATGTGGAAACTGAGGCCCAAGTAAAGAAAGTGACTTATCTAAGGTTAGCGGAGGCAGAATTCTAACCCAGGCCCTCTGACTCCAAAACCATTGATCTTTCTACTCTACCAAGATGCACGATTTGATGACTCTTCAGGTCAGCTTGTGCAGAAAAGAAGGCATCCGGAGCAGAATGGGAGTGGGATGAGGAGGGGCAGTAGTGGGACCCAGGTACAGGACGATAGCGTTCCTTTTTTTTTAGCGCTCACCATTGGGAAGACCACTTCCCCTCCTGCATCTCTTAGTCCTATTCACTGTATGAAAGCCCTCAATTAACTCAAGTCCTTCATGCTGCACCATTATCTCTTAACCTGTGTAAGCTGCTCACTGTGCACTCGCCATCTTCCAGAGCTCAGACTCCCAGATCTAAGCACTCCTAGACCTTCAGCCCTCCACCAGATCCCCCTCCACATCCCACTGAGAAGTGAGAGACCCTCAATGCAACTCTGCAGTCAGTCAACAAATACCTATGAAATATCTCCTCTGTGCCAGGCACTGTGTGCTGTCCAAGGTGGGGTTCAGGGGTGTCCTCAGCCTGGAGGACCTGGAGGAGAGTAGACAGGATGCCTGGAACCCCCACAAAGGGCGTGGGAACTGTCTCCCTGTTCCTTCCTTTCCTGGTGCCTTTTCCCCTCACCCCCCCCCCCATCCAGTGACTCAGAAAAGGAGACCAAGGGAAGCAATGAGTCAGCTACTGTTCCCCAGAGCTTCACCACCACTGTCTGTTCCCCTACTTGAGTTTCTCTGTGTGTGTCTCTGTCCTTTTCCCTGCCTGAGTCTCTCTTGCAGAGTGGCATGTGTCTTTCTCTGCAGGCCCTCCCCTCCCCCTCCCCCCAAATGTGAGATGTAATCATTGGGTTACTTGGGCCTGGATGCTCCTGAATGTAAAGCGTTAGGGGGCAGAGTAGACAAGGAAATCTTGAGTTCAAATCCTGCCTTAGACATTTACCAAGCTGTATGAGCCTGAGCAAGTCACTTAATTCTTTTGCTGGCTGTTTCTTCTCCTGTAACTGGGGGATCATAACAGCACCTGCCTCAAAAGACTGTTGTCATGACCAAATGAGATAGTTTGGGTAGTCTTAAGGCATGATGCAAATGTTAGCTTTTTTAGTTTGTGTGTGAGAATTCAGGCCTCTCCAATCTGGAAGGGAAATTAGGGAGCCTCTAGTCTGACCTAATCATTTTAAAGAAGCAAAATGAAGACCAGAGCAGGAAAACATCTTGACCAAGGGAAAAGATGACTGGATTTGGACTCAGAAGCCTTGGGTTAAAATCCTACTATTTATTACCTATGTGGCTTTGGCCAGATTACTTCCCTTTCAGGGCCCATTTCCCCCTCTAGCAGAAGGGAGTTGGAATGGTTCCCCACCAGCCCACCACACCCTCCAAACATAAGATCCTAAGAATTTGTATCAGAGCTGGAACAAGAATTAAGCCCACTGTCTTCATCCCAGAGAAGGTGCCCTCTCTTCTCTCTTTTTCACTGCCCTGCTTGGGCTAGCTCCTCCAATCTCATGATTTTACAGAAGAAGAAATGGAGATTGAGAAAAGTTTTACTTTCGCTAAGACTGTGCTGGAAATCTGACCGCTTGAGCCTTTCTGTTCAAGCCCGTGTCCAGGCACACTGACCAGTGTTCTGGTCAAACCTCCCCTCCCCAACTAAGTAGAGGCCATCTGGGAACTGCCTGCCAGTGGCTACTGAGGAACAGGCTGGCCAAGTCCAGCCCAGCCGGGGTGTGTGAGGATGGGGTGGTTCTGAGGTCGTTAGCACAGTTTGGATTCTATTTTTCTCCTTTCCCCCTTCCCTGGCTCCCAGATCTCCCTGTACTTACTCTTCTTCATCCCCTTTCATCTTCATCTTCTTCTCATAGGGACCTGGGGGAGGCTTTGAGAGACACAGAGGTGGCCCCAACTTTATCTGGAAAATAGGAGGTAGTGCCATGTGATTGTGGCATGGATTCTTCAGCTGTCTCATTTGTAGAATTATAGGATCCTAATTTTAGAACTGGAATTGACATTAGAGTTTATCTAGGCTAACCCCCATATTTACAGATGGCAAAGAGAAAGGGCCTGACCAATCTCCCAGAGGCAGGAAGACCCAAAGCTGGGATCTGAACAGAGCTCCTCCGCCATTTGCACCACCAAAGAGCTGGAATGAGTCTAAGAGGAGGGCGGAGGGGCTGTGGAGGGCCTGGCTAGGGGCCCTAGGAGAATGTGTGGAAGGAACTGGGGATGTTTAGTCTGGAGCAGCAAAGGGGAGGGACAGGAGAGGTGTAGGACCATGAGTGGGAACCATGAAAAGAAACCTGTCTTTACATATACAATCTGTCCATCAGCACATATATCTGGGATAGACAGTAAGATTGGACAGCCCAAACTTGCCATGAAGGCAAAGGCCCATCTTTTACATGCCAACTCTCTACCCAAGTGGCTGTATAGTGGCATGTATAAAGGAATACACGAGTGTGCAAAGCACTCAGAATTTGAACCGTTCCTACCAGGGCCCTTGGATGGGTGTCAGGTAGGTGTAAGCAGGCTACAACATGTTGCCAAGGAGGAACTTCAAAGAAGAACGAGAGTAAAAGTTCTCAAGGAAGAGAATGGACGAGTCATAGGGTGGAGCCTCCCAGGAAAACCTCCAGGGGAACCTTGGAGCAAACAGAATTCAATGACTTGGACTAGGGTTGCACGAGATCAGCGGGCTGCCTGGTTTAAGAGCTGCAGAACTGGAGACCTCTTGATCAGTGGGCTCCCAGCTCCACTTGGGTGCCATTAGGAAGAGAGAATATGTTTGTTCTTCTTGGCCTCAGCAGGCTGCACTAAGAGCACGTGGGGAAGTTGCAGAGATGTAACAAACCCCCAAACCTTCTTGCCGATTGTAATGATCCCAATGTTTAACGGCCCCTCAGGGGGGGTCATGCGGCCTCTGTTTCCTAGGGATGTTCTAAAGGGGAGTCCTGACCATGTATGGTTGGGACAAGATGCCCTCTGCCAGCTGAAATTCCTCACACCTTGGCACTGGGAGGCGGGTAGAGAGGACAAATATTGAGCAGTGAAGTAAGACCCAAGCCAATAGGAAGAGGTGGGAGGTAGTGCTAAAGGAGACATGCCTTCGGAGGGGCTTGGGAAGCCCTGGGGGCCCCCTTCCATTCCTTCCCAGGCACAGCAATTTGGGGGTTCCTAGAGCTGGTTCTGGGGGTGGGAGGAAGATAGGCAAGAGGGTAAGGCAGGAGGCCCAGGAGCTGAGCAGACTTCTATGAGTCCCTCGTTATGCCTCTGGGGAATGACTGGGCAAGGGGAGCAATTTTTTGTCTGGAGATAGGGGCATTGCTGGGAGGAAGCACACCATGGGGCTGTTATTTGTGTCCCAACCAGACCTCTTAGATTCACACAAGTACCAGAGGTTTCTCCCCTCCCTCTCACCTCTCCCCAGCATAGAGAGGACCTGACTCAATTTGCTTACTGCATGGTTCCTAAAGTCATGAGACCCTCTGTCCCTGAGAGTGACTCAGGCAAGCCAGACACCTCCTTAAAACCTGGATGGCCCCATCTTGGAGGTACCTCCACCCTGACTCCCCCCCAAAACCATGACTTTCCCTTCCAGCCAAGCCATAGGATGGGGCTCACTGGGTACACGTGGACCTGGGGGACTTGGCATCATTTGGCCTTCAGGCTTCATGGAGACTTCATGGTAGGGATCTCAGCAGTGGGTGGGGCAGCAGCTGGGGTTAGGGGGAAATGGGGGCTTGAGGCCTCCTTGCCTTTTCTCAAAGGGCCTTTGTGTGAGTGACTGGAGAGGGGGAGAAGCAGGGGAACCCCGCCCTGCTGGTGACTCACTGGCACATTACTGGGTTCTGACTCATGCCACAGGCCCCCTCCCCCATCTCACTCCCTCTGGGAACCTCCTGCCAGCTCCTTCCATTGGGATACTCAGATTTATCCTGATGCATGTACATCTGTGTATACACAGCGAACAGGGTCTCAGGGGTTCTTCACCCCTCCCCTTTTTCTTCTAGAGCCATTCTCCAGATCCCTCCTACCCTTCACCTCTGTCATGGTTTTCACAGGCCCCGAGAAAGTTTTTGAGCTGGCTAGCCCCACCTGGAGCTGGGACAAACTCCAATCACATCAAGCTCCCCTCTGCCCTTGTCTTCCAAGGATTTCCCCTAACACTCTGAGCACATTGTTTCCATCCCCATCCAGTGTTTGGGGAAAGTGGTTGAAGACCCTCTTTTCCAGTCTTCATTTTAAAGGTGAGGAAGTTGAGGCCCAAGCAAGCTGGAAAGGGACTTTTTCAAGGTCAAAAAGGAAAGCTAAGTGCCAGAGGTGGAAATTCGAACTCAGGTCCCCTGACTCTAAAGTGGTCTTTCCACTGCCACACTAAGTTATACAGAATTTACTTCTCTTTTCTTTTAGCGTCTGCGTGTCTATGGCTCTCAAAAATCCTTGGGTTGCCTTCCTTTCCAGGGTCATCCCCTAACATTGCCCATCCAGATGGAAGCCTCTGACCAACGCCCTTTGCTCACAATGCTCTGGACTTCTTCCCCATCTTGTGGGCCTGTGAAAACCATGACAGAGCCCTTCCCAGCTAACATCTTTCCAGGAAGACTCCAGCCAAGGAAGACTTAATGTTTCAGTATGGTCTTATCTTAGAAATCATCTCTAAGATTACTTCCTGCTCTAAAATACCATCCTACTGTACCTAACGCCCCATAATGAGACCTAATTCTGTAACACTTTACACTTTTCCTCATCTTAATAGTCTTTATAAGTCTTTATTATTAACCCCATTTTTATAGATCAAGAAAGTAGGCTTCCAGAGGTGAAGTGCCTTGTCCCATTATCCTGTTTTGGGCCATCCCATCCCATCCCATCCCTCTTTCCTCTGGCTTCCCCCTCCTCCAACTCTGTCTCTCCCTTGCCAGCAAACTTGTCTGTTTTGAGGGCTTTTGAACTCTCCTTGAACAGGTTTTCCTGTTTCAAGGAGGAAGGCCTCCATGAGTGAGACCTTGTGGGGAGGGAGGCTACACTGACCACTTCCTGTCTATAGGGGGTGTTGGAGGGAAAGCAGCTCTGCATGTGGAGTCATCTTGTTTCCATTTCTATAGCATCTCTAGCATTTCTCTCCTCACCCTAACACACGAACACCTCTGACTACCCTAATTCGGGTCTCGTTTCTCATTTAGACAGGAGTGTCCCAATTCATCAGCCTCCATTCTCTTCCTTGCCTCACCCATGTTCCACATGGCAGTCAACATTTTTCTAAAATAGAAGTGCATGGTGGGTGTGATTATATTGGGTGGGGTCCCAGATATTACCGGGAGAAATAGCATAAACGGTCTCTTCAGAAATGTGACTGGATAAGGAGGTAGGCTGGTCATGCACTGAGAGAGGGGTAACTGGGGGGTTGCTAGAGAAAGGCTTCCAAACACATTGAGTAGAACCCTATGAGGGGTCTGGGGAGAAGACAGATGAGAATCACAAAGGATGAGAAATTGTGCATGTCTACTACTGTAGGCAGTATCCACCTCAGTGCAGTAACACAGCAAGGAAGGTTCGTGTTTGACCATGTCATACCCTACTCAAAAACCTTCAGTGGCTCCCTATTGCTGTGAATATAAAATACAAACACCTCCTCTGCATTGCACAAAAAGCCCTCTACAACATGGTCCAAACCTACCTTTCCAAAAAGTGCATATTCTCACCCTTGAGGCACTCTGCTCCTGTCAAAATGACCTTCTGGCTATTTCTAGAGTATAGTCTCTCCACTTTTGTGCCTTGGAACAGGGTGATCCCATGCTTGAAATGTCTTCCCAGTTAGAAACTTTAACTTGCTTCAAGGTTCATCTTAGGTACTACACCTTACAAGAAGTCTTTCCTGATCTTCCAAATTGGGACCACTCTTTCCCTCCCCCAAGAACTTTTTGTACTTCTCTGTACACATGTTGTATCTCCAAGCAAAAGTAAGATTCCTGAAGGCAGGTGTTGTTTCATTTTCCACTTTGGAGTCCCAGGGCCTACAGCTTAGTTGAATCCAGAAATTGTTTATTAAGCACCTTCTGTATGCCAGGCGCTGTATTAGGTGCTGGAGATATAAAGGCCAATAAAAAGTCCCTGCTCTCATAGAATTATTCCACCACAGATAAATCGGTCAATAGCAAATGTGCCAGAAGCAAAAATTCCTGAATTTAAGGATGGCTACCTCTCTTGGCCCATAAAAACAGAGGTTATCCAGCCTTAACTCCTTTGCTAATTCTAAGCCTTAGATCCCCTTGACATCATAAATCACACTCTTTTTCTCTAGACTCTGAGGAAGAGAAGGTCCTTCTCTTGGCCAAGACCAATCCCTCTACTTGTACCCTAGAGTCTCTACTTTCTCTTCTCTTGCTCTCTTCTTAACTCTCTACATTCCAGACTCATCATTCAACCGAAACTGCTCTCTCCAAAGTTACTAATGATCTTCTGGATAATCTTTTCTCTACTCACTTCTGGATCTCCTCCTACCTCTCTGACTGTTCCTTCTCAGTTTCCTTTGCTGGCTTTTTATCCAAATCCTTCCACATCACTAACTGTGATGATTCCCTAGGGTTTTCCCTCTTCGTTCCTTTATTTGGTGATCTCCTCAGCTTCCATGGATTCCATGCTCATCTCTATGCTGATGATTCTCAAATCTCTTTATCCAATTCTAACCTCTTTTCTGACAACCAGGCCTTCCTCTGTAACTGCCTATGAAGACTTCACCAACTGCATGATCACAGTAGACAGCTTAAACTCAACATGTCGAAAACTGAACCCATTATTTTTTCCCTAAAATTCTCCCCTCTTCTTAACTTTCCCACTCTGTGAAGGCTTCCACCATCTTCCTAGCCACCTAGCGTTGAAACATAGGTGTCATCCCTGACCTCCTCACTATTTCTCACTCCCTATATCCAATGTTATCAAGACCTATCAATCATACCTTCATAACATCTATTGAATTATATATGTCCCCTTCTGTCCTTTGAAGCTGCCACCATGCTCACAGTGGCAGTAGCCTGCTGGATGGTATTCCTTCCACAAGTTCCATTCATTCAGTTCATCCTCTACTCAGTTGTTAAAGTGATCTCCCACTAACATTCTCCTCCCTATTCCAACTTCAGTGACACCTTATCATGTCTAGGAGCAAACATAAAATCCTCTATCATTCAAAACCCTTCAGAACTTGTCCCCTTCTTAAACTATGTCACCCCGCCCCCCCCCCCCCACTATGTACTCTACAATCGAGGGACATTGCTCCTTCTTGTTCCTTGAACAAAGAACTCCATCTCTTAACTGAGCCTTTTCCTTGGCTGTCCTCCATACGTGGAATGTTCTCCTTCCTCACCTCTACCTCCTAGCTTCCTTCAAGTCACAGCTAAAATCCTACCTTTTACTGGAAGCCTTTCTCAGTTTCCTCTTAATTTTGGCACCTTCCCTCTGCTGATCATATCCAATTTAACCAGCATATAGCTTGTTTCTCCAGCTGTTTTTGTCTTGTCTCCTTCAATGGACTGTGAGGTTCTTGAGAGCAAGGATTGGTTTTTTTTTTTGTCTTTCTTAGCACAGCATCCGGCCCATTGTTGTTGAGTCATTTTTCAGTTGTATCCAACTCTTCGTGACCCCATTTGGGGTTTTCTTAGCAAAGATACTGGAGTGATTTGCCACTTCCTTCTCTAGTACATTTTAATGATGAGGAAACTGAGGCAAACAGGGTCAAGTGACTTGCTCAGGCTCACACAGCTAGTAGGTGTCCAATGTTCAGTTTGAACTCAGGAAAATGAGTCTTCCTGACTCCACAACTGGCACTCTATGCACTGCCATCTAGCCCCAGAATTCCCATTCCCAGAATACCCAAACAAGTAGTCCCCCAGCCTTCGGAACATACTAGGCACTTAATAAATGCTTACTGAGTGACTAGATCCTGAACCTTCTCATCCTGCCCCACCCAAAATCTCCAGTCTCTGTCAAATGATTCCTTCTGTGTTGTTTACAAATATGCAGCCTCCCACAGCAAAAAAACAAAGCAAAACAAAACAAAAAACCCCCAAACCTTCACTTGCCATCAAGTTATCATCCTAGTAGCAGTATGTCCTTTTCCCTAGTCAAACTTTAAGAGTGACTACATTCCCTGTCTTCAAGACCCAACCTCCTCACTTTTCAACCCCTTGCAGCTAGACCATTGATCCCCCACCTTGTTAGAAATCCCTCTCTTCAAGATAACAATAGTGGCTAACATTTATGTAGTGCTTTAAGATCTGCTAAGCACCTTGGAAATGTTATCTCATCTGATCCTCACAATAGCCCTTGAAAGTAGGAGCTATCATTATTCCTATTTTACAGATGAAGAAACTGAGACTCAAAGAAATTAAGTAACTTGCCCAGGGTCACACAGCTAGCAAGAATCCGAGGTCACATTTGAACTGAAGTCTTCCTGACTCCAGCTCCAGCTAGTTGTCAAAGATATCTTAAATCATGAATTCTTGACCTTTTTGTTGGTGCGTCATGGAGACCCCTTTGGCACTCTGGTGACTCCTAAGAATTCCTTTTCAGAATGTTTTTAAATGAATGAAATAAAAATATCGGCTTACAAAGGAAGCCAATAATGAAATACAGTTACCCAAATGTTTTAAAAATAAGTGCATGGACTCCAGGTTAAAATTCTCACTCTTAAATGTTAATCCAGTGAATGGTCTTTTCACAGACCTTATTCTTGTGGATTCCTTATTCCTGTTTACCTGATGACAATGGTCACCATTCCCTCCTCCTGGATAATCTCTTCTTTCTGAGTTTTCAACGCTCCCGTCTTCTTATCTGTCTGAATGCTCCTAAGTCTCCTTTGCTGGATCATCATCCATGTCCTTCTGTGTCTGGGAACTGTCCAGTGTCATTTTCTCTTGTCTCTATACTTTCCTTAGGTGATGTCATCAGCTCCCTTGGGTAAAACTATCATCTCTACACAAACAGCATCCCACAGTCCCTCATTACTAACTAACTGCTAGATAGACATCTCCATGTAGATGTCCCATAGGTATCTCAAACTCAACATGTCCAAAATGGAATTCATTATTTTTACCCTTACCCCTGCTTCTCTTCTTACTTTTCTTGTTTCTGTTGAGGATACCATCATCCTTCAAGTCACCTGGGTTTACAATATGGGGAGTCAGCCTTGCCCTTCCCTTCTCCCTCACCATTCGTATCCAGTCAGCGACTGAGCCTGGTGGAACCTATCTCCATAGCACTCCCATCTGGCACCTTTCTCCACTCCCTAGACACCGTCCTCATTCAGGCCCCACAAGACCTCTCTCCTGGACTATTTACTACAAAAGCCTTTTCCATTCTCCAATCTATCATCCATACAAGCTGCTAAATTGATACACCTAAGGCATAGGTTTGACCATGTCATTCCTTGGATCACAAAGTTCCAGTGGCTCTCATACTGTCTCTAGGATAAAATGTAAAATCCTGTGATAGGCATTTGAATTTCTTTGAAATCTAGCTCCAGCCTATCTCTCCAGACAGATTTCCTATCACTCCCCTTCACCCATTAAGTAGTTTCCAGTCCAGTTTGCTTGCTTACTCTTCCCTGTTCATGAGATTTCATTTCCTGACTCTGTCTCTTTGTGCAGACTATCCATCTCCAGGGCCAGGAATTCTCTCCTTCCTTCTCTTCTCCCTTTTGGAGTCTCAAGCCTAGGCATATACCTCAAAGAGGTCAAAGACAGATTCTATATACACCAAAATAATCATACCATCACTTTTTGTGGTATCAAAGAACTGGAAACAAAGTAAAGATGCCCAGAGATTAGCTAAATTAATTTTAGTATATAAAAGCAATGAGATAGTATTGCATGGTTAAAAAGATGACTATGAAGAATTCAGAGAAGCATGACAAAACTTATATGAACTGATGCAAGTGAAGTGAGCAGCACCTAAAGAGGCACCCCCCCCACAAATATGTGTAATTCTAACAGCCAAATTTGGAACTGGGGAAAATATTGGAAAAGACATTCCCCTCCCTTCTCTGCAGAAGTGGGTGACTATGGGTGTGGAACATTGCTGTCATTCTTTGTCGCTGTGGTTAGTTTTGCTGGGCAGCTTTTATAATCTTTTTTTATTCTTAGTTAACAAGGGATAGCTTGCTTCTGAGGTTAGGGATAGTTTCAGAAATGAAGACAGCATTAAAATACACCAATAAATTTTTTTAAAAGTATACTGAATTGTGTTATCTTGGGCTGTGTCTCTTTCTGGACCTCTCAGTTTCCTCATCTGTACAATGAGGGGGTCAGGAGTAGCTGATCTCACAAACCCTTTCTAGCTTTAAATTCTAGGAGCAGCACTGGGAGACCAGTTTAGGGGCGGGGCTGGGGGTGGGTGGGAGAAGTCTGGGGGCGGGGCCGGGGCCCGAGCGGGCCGCCTGCCAGACGGCTGGGCTCGATGCCGGACCCTGAGTCACGCCGCTGTGACTCACTAGCCGCCCGGCCCCGCCCCCCGCCCGCGGGCCGCCGCAGCCGCCAACAAACACCGCGTTGCCTGGCAACGCGGAGGCCGCGCCGCCGTCCAGCCGGACCCCGCCCAGCCCAGCCCAGCCAGCCCGGCCCAGCCCCGCCCCGCCCCGCCCGGGCCGACCCAGCCTCGGAAGCTGGGACTCTGGGACCAGACAGGGCGCGGAGCTGGCTCTCGCTCCGCTTCCAGCGGCAGCCCTCCAGACTGTCGGTACTCTAGCTTAAGACAGATACAGGCACACAAGAGCGAGCGAGAGAAAGCCAGAGGGAGAGATAGCGGGGCAGGAGCGTGAGAGGCACGCGGAGCCGGCCTTGTCACTGGTAGAAAGTGGAAGCCCCGCTGGGTCAGAGACAGCCCCCAGGAGGGGGAGTTCGCAGGTACAAAGTGAGAGGAGGGCAGAGGCCGGAGAGATTTCGGGCTAGAATTCAGCATGCGATCGATCAGCGAGTGCGTACCATGGAGGACCTGCCCTGAAAGCCACACCGGGCCGAGCATGTGTTCGGAATTCCAGTTCTGCCCTGTGGCTTCCCCTTCTCCGGCCTTGGTTCTTCTCCTGTAACTTAAAAATGAGGGCAGGTGTACTAGATGATTCCTAAGGTCCCTTTCAGCCAAGTTATGTTGGATAATAAATCATTGATATGTATAAAGCAGCTTAAGATTTATCTTCACAACAGTCCTGACACCTGGAGAGAAGTAATTAGCCTAAGGTGGCAAACTGAGACCTGTTAAAGACCTTAGTTTAACAGGGCCAAGGCCTCCCACTGCATGGGGGCCAAATCCAGGGGTCCTTATCTCTATCGGGCCATTGGACCCAGGTGGCTCTGGAGGAGAAAGTGAGGCTGGTGACTTGGCACAGCCCTCCCTCACCAGAGCCCAAGGTCACACAAATCTTCTGTCTCCTAGTCCCCCACCCTTTCCATTCCATCACAATCTGTGGTCCTGGGATTTCAGTTGGGTACTTTGAGAGGAGGATTTTCCCCATGGTAACCTTGCGGTCAGAGAGTTACAACAGATAAGGGGATAGAAAGTTTAAGGGAGAGACCAGCTTTGGGAACGAATGTCATATGGGAAGTATGAGGAGTGGGAAAAGAACTTTGGGCAAGATGAAACTTGTTTCTAGGGACATGTAGTGTTCCCTAGGTGAGATTTCTTGCTCTGCACCCTTCTTTCTCACTCATTTCTGGAGGG
This sequence comes from Potorous gilbertii, assembly GCA_028658325.1. NCBI lineage: Eukaryota > Metazoa > Chordata > Mammalia > Diprotodontia > Potoroidae > Potorous > Potorous gilbertii. The sequence goes on along the minus strand of CM053773.1, from coordinate 185,882,028 downwards.
GGGGGAGGGGAAGGGGGAAAAGAGAGGAGAAGGGCCAAACTATGGCAGAAAGAAGATGGGCAGGGGAATAAAAAAGGCTGTTCCCTTCATGTTGGGCCCTAGTCCACCTGTTCCCCTTCCCTCTCCCCTCCCAGTGTGGCAGCTGCCACTGTGGCCTTCTGCATGGTTTGAGGAACATGGGGACCTGAGAGCACTGACCTAGAGCCGAAAATAGTGCTTCGAACATAGTAAGTGATGCTGAATAAATGGTCTGACCATGGTATATAGCTGAAGAGCAAGACCTGACTGGAAGTTTCCCCTTGGATATAAACTGTGTGACCCTGGGTAAAATCATTTAACCTATGACTCCAGGCAACTTGGAAGAGAAATGCCGGCCTGCTTAGCCAAGAGCTCTCTAAATCAATGAATCCATAGCCAAGAGCTCTCTAAATCAATGAATCCATAGCTCTGGTCCCTGTGTAGCCTAACCCTTTCACTAGACAAATGGGGAAACTAAGGCCCTGAGATCACATAGGCATTGTGTGGCTTCAAGACCACATGTGGCCCTCTAGGTCCTCAAATGTGGCCCTTTGACTGAATGCAAACATCACAGAATAAATTCTCTTAATGAAAGTTATTTGTTTTGTAAAACTTGGACTCAGTAAAAAGGCCACATCTAAGGACCTAGAGGAAAGGTTCTGCACTCCTGTAACCAGTCAACTGGCATTTTTCCCACGAGGTCAGGTTGTTCCTGGGTAAGGGATACAGATGAAAAGCCCCCCCTAATGACTGCCTTGGGCCTTTGCGGAAAGAGAAGGGCTCTGCCTTACTCTGGTGAACTCTTATCACACTAGAGAGATGAGAGAACCACACAGGTGAAGGAACAATATGTGTATTAAGTACAGGAACAAAGGGAGGAACTTACCGAGAGGTCACAGTCAGAAAGGGAAAAGATCTTTGCTTTAGCTGGGGAGAGAAGGAAGGGTTTGCATGAGAAACAGATCTAGAGTTAGACCTCGCTGGAGAGGCAGAATTTAAGGAGGAGGGTTCCACAGAAGCCCGGTCACAAACTTGTGCAGAAGAATGAAGAAAGTGATGGGCCTGTTTAGTCACTCATTGTGCCATGGATGCCACCAGTGACATAAGTGTACATGGGTAAAGCTCCCCTCTGAAACCCATATTGGCTGTGTGACCTCACAGAGCAAATGAGTTCACCTCAGTGCACCAGGCAACTCATTCTCTAAGACTGAGTTTATTCCTCTTGCAGTTCTAATCCAAGGTCTGACCCCTATATCCATATCCATATTGAGTCCATAGCATATGTTATAGCACCTGTAGGCACCCAGGTCTATGAGGAGGAAGGTTTTGAGTCTCTAGCACTTTCCTCCTCACTGCATGTCAGGCAGGTCTTTCTTTTTGGTAGGATGGGTGTGGAGTGGAGAAGAATCCCAGCAGATAAGGACTGCCCCCATTGGCTCATTCTAAAAGGGGATCCCAGTATCCCATAATAGTCAAAATAATGAGCTAGATCCACCCTTCCAGCCTTAGTCATCAGGGAGGAATGTGTCCAGTGTGGGCTGGGTGTGGACTGGCCACATAGGCCCTTCAGTCTGGCCAGTGAAAACCAATTACCTAGAAAGGACTTTGTTGCCCTGGGAGTTGGTGACATTGGGAAGGTTAGGCAGAGCCTAAGGTCCTAATGCTAAAGTGGCATTTGACCTGGCTCCATTTCCAGTCACTTAAAAATTCTTCCCAAGCTAGCTACTCTGGGAAATATTGAGGCAGAAAAATTTGAGGAGTATCTAGGGGTTAGGGAAGGCAGAGAACAGAGAGGAAACCTAACATCTTCTACCTCGTTATGTCCTGTCCAATCATTCCATCATCTCTGATAATCCCAAACCCAGAGCAAATTGACTTTTGGGGTATGCCTTCCAGAATTGTTCCTGGCCCACTTTTAGGATTGACTTAAGTCTCCAAGGCCAGAGCTGTTTCTCGACTCGGGACAGGGGTTCCTTGGACAATGGTGACTGATGGGCAGAACAATCATCTGAGGAAACTGACCTCTGAGCTTCTCAGTTAATGATCCTGTTGCTTTCCTCAAATGCTCCCATCCTCCTAATTACATACCTTCAAAACCTTTCCCTGAGTTTACAGAAGGGAGGGAAAGGAAAGGACAGAGAGGTCTGAGGTAGGAAGGAAGATGGAGAGGAGGATAGGAAAGACAGAGGGAAGAGAGAAGGGAACTCGGAGCAAAGAGCTGGGAGGAGACCTTGGCTTTTGTCACTCTCCTCATTCTGGTTTGGAGCAAGCCCTCTCTCTCTCTCTCTCTCTCTCTCTCTCTCTCTCTCTCCCTGTACATTTATAGTTAGTAACTGGCTGCCTGCCTTTCTAAGCTCTCCCAGTCTCTCTGTCTCTCCCCTCCACCCTCTTTGATCCCATATGGCTGGGTAGGCCTGGGAGCTGATGCTGTCTGGATTGGGGGGGAGGGCACAAGGAAGGCTGTGATTTTTTACCTCTTCTCTCAGTTAAAGAGGCAACAGGAAGTGAGGGTACTGTCAGTAGCCAGATGTTTGGGAGCCAGGAAGCTAGAAAAAGCCACAGAGGGATCTTGGGGTGGCCAAGCCGGAGCCTTTGACTAGGGAAGCAGCAGTGGGGGTGGGAGCTTGGAGATAAGGACTGAAACCCAATAAACCCTTTTGTTCTGGTCTGAAGCTCTGCCCCCAAATGTTAGACCCTCCCCAAATCCCCTGCCCAATTCTTCCCCTCCTCCAAGACTCTCCCTTCCATTACCCATCTGGCCCCTAGAGGGGACAGAGTCTGCACCCACATCTGTTCCTGTCTCTTCCCCAGCTCTGTCCCTATGGTCCTCTTTCTGTTGTTTGTCTCTGTCCTCAGCTCTCTTTCCACCTCTGTCTCTGTCAGTCAATGCCCAGTGCCTTAGCAGTATAGTCTCCTCACTTGGTGGGGGTGAAAGAAGGGGCTGAGGTTGGATCAGGGCCCCCTCCTGGGCCCCCCAACCCGGCCAGACTGGCCTCGCTTGCCATTGTTTACTGCTGCCTAGCTCCAAGGAAACTTAACCCGACACAGTAATTTTATTTGGGAACTTCCAGTGGTTGCTATGGTAACCCCTAGTGACGTCACCGGGGCTGAGATCCTGGGGGGAGATGGGGTAGAAGACCCCAGAAGGGCCCTTAGTTAACTCTGTATGTACCAGTCTCTGGGCTCTGCCTGGGATGGCAGCTGGGTCAACAGATGTGCTACCAGATGTGGTTCTGGAAGTTCTATGAATCTTCATAGATTTTCCCCAACCTCCTTAACCTGGGAAGTACCTTCTGGTAGCAGCTGGGACTTCCCCCTTCTGATGGCCCCAGCCCATTTCAGTGGTACCTTGGTAACTTTTGGGGCAGGAACCGTCTGTCAATGAGTATTCTGGGTGGTTGTGAGTCAGCAGGCAGGGCGGGTGGGTGGTGTGATGTGCAGGCATGGCAGGGGTGGGGGGCACTGAGCCCTATTCTCTCCTGACTCACCCTATGCCCTTGGTTAACCCCTATCCACTACCCTTCCTAGGAGATTCTTGGGGCCTGACCACTGGAAAGCTCATCAAAGATCCCCTAGGGGTAGGCCTGGGTGGGTAGGGACTGGGACCACATTGGGGCTTACCTACCCCTTTATATGTCCCCTCATTACATTGAGGCTAGGTTCTAAAATTCTGTCCCAGACCACCAAGGCAGTTTGGACGAATAGGTAAAACATTAACTATCAGTCCAAAGAAACCTCAAGGTAAGGCGGGAAGAATCTGGAGCCCTCTGCCCCCATCTAGTGCCTCTGGTTCCTAGGGGGAACAATGAGTGAGCCAGACCCTTTTCCTTGTACTCTGAGATTCCAAGCCCAGGGGTGGGGAAGCATAGACCCAAGTATTTCCCGGATGTGGGGAGAGGCTGGGGATCCCAGAGTAGATCCATAACATGACTGGTTACCGGGGCAACAGGCAGGCATGGGCCCCTTGGCATGGAGAAAACCAAGGCTGTCAAGGCAGTGGGGGTGGGCAGAGAGGCCAGGCTGCAGTGCCTTCAGACTGGGCCACAGGCCCACTGCTGCTGCTCAGAGCAGTGATAACCACAGTGACGCAGGTCCACCAAGCTGACTTCCTAAACCCCAGTCTGTTTGATGTCTCTGTATGCAACGTTGCCATGGGGCCCGGCAGGTCTGTGTGTGGGGTGTGTGTATGTATGTGTGTGAGAATGTGGTGTCTGAGTTCTGACCTGACACTCAAGGAGGCATGAGGGGATCCCTGGGGCCAAGGAGTGTTGGAGTCCCCTTTGATTTATCCCTCTCTTCCTGGAGTCTCGGCTGATGGCCTAGTGCTGGCCAGTTTACTAAATGTGGTGATTCCTGGTGATTGCCAGTATCACGGTTCAGGGTGGGCTGGGATATAGGACAGAATGGCCACATATGGGGCGTAGGGGTGGTAGGGTGGTGGTGGTGGTGATGGAGGCAGAGAGGCTGTGACGTGTCGGAAGTTATCCAGCATGGAGAGGTGAGCAAGGTTTAGCTAGTTTGAAGCTCAAACACCTTTGTGGTTGCAGCTTGTGCCTCTAATCTGCAGAGTTCATGTACTGGGGGAAGGAGGGTGGTTCTAGATGGGGAGTGAGGGAATGGCAATGTAATCCATAGGGACTCCAGGATGAAGAGGGGGATGGGGGAGGAAATAAGGGGAACAGGTGAGAGGTGGGGCAGGTATGCCCTTGAGCCTGGACCCCACCCTGAGTCGGGGAATTCTGTGCCATTCTCATTCTTCCCTTGGGCTCCCGGAGGCTGGATCTGCTCCTCATCATGCCCCAACCTGTTGGGCACTGCCTACCAGGCATAGTCAATTGCCCTGGGCCACCATGGCAGAGAGCACATGAAAGTGTTCATCCGGACCCCAAACCATCCCGTTCCAGGGCTCCCCTTTATGAAGGGGCTACAGAATTCAGTTTGTGGAGAGGATGGAGCTTATCAGGTAGGTGAGATGCTAGTAAGCTCGATGACATGAGAGCTCCAGAAGAAAGCCTGCATACATACCCTGGGAAAAGGGCTAGGCAGAGGTGACCAAGGCCATATCCTTCCCCACCAGGGACTATGGTGGTCTCACTCAAGGGCCATGATCTAAGTCCCTCATTTCTTACAGCGATATGGTATCTCCACCCTCCCCTCCCATACAATTTTCAATTGTTGATTCCTACAGTTTGGAGGGGAAAGGGAAAGAGAAGGGGAGTAGAATCTATATTGATCATAGCTGCCTTCCATTTCAACTTCACTTAAGCTGTTCCCCCTCCCCCCTCCATTAATCTCCAGGGTCCTCTAACCCCTCCTAGGCCACGCCTTCTGCAGGAACCACTTTGGGCACTGTTCGTAGGCTCCCAGAGATGAGTGAGGTAAGGTGATGGGTACGTGCTGTACCTCTTTTCTCCTGAGGATTCTGAATGTCCCTCCCCTGGCCTTAAGGCTCCCACCCCTACCTACCAATCACCAACCAAGTTACTCAACTTGGCTTCCCTGAAACAATGGTCCCCTACTACCTACAGGATAGGACACAAGGCTCTTGGAAGGCCTTCCCAGGACCAAGCTTGTGGCTTGTGAATATCCTACAGGCTCTGGGAATGAGGGGTGGACAAACATCAGTGGGCTAACACAGAGATAGCTCTTGCTCTCCAGAAGTCAGGGTGTATAACTGGGAGAAAAGAGAGGGAGAAACTATTGAAACAGAGGAAGAGGGAAAAGGGAATACAACCAGGACCAGGTCTCCCCAAGGCTTGGAGTGGTGTCATCCAAAAAGCATTGGAAGAACTGTGTTTGGAGCCAGAGGAGCTGGCTCTGTTAATGACAACTTCTACAGGGCACTAAAGTTGTCCTCTGGTACCTTATGGAGACAAGGAGGTGACCCTGACCCTGGAGGGCTGAGTTGGCAGGATATTCAGTTGTATTCCTATGAGTACAGGTCTGGTGGTGGACCATCGTCTGAGGAAAGCTTAGCTAAATCTGGAGAATGTCATCCAAATGTTGACTGCAGGGTAATAACTTTCTGGGTCACACAGCAGTTTCCATCTGCATTGGTGGAGGAAGGACAGAATCGCTGAATTATTCAAGAAGACTTTGGCCTGAGACCACTTCATTCCTTGGGGCCTCAGTTTCTTCATCTGTAAAATGAGAGGGTTAGGACAAACTGGTCACTAAGGTCTCTTCCACTTCTATATTTATGATCCTCAGCTTGTGAAATATCAGGCTGGATAAGAGGCTGAAGGCTCATTGGGACAGGTCAATGAGGAAAGGCTCAGTGCCCTACAAAATTGATCTATAGATTATACAAAAGGCTTCTGTCCACCATGTCCTGGTGACCTTTGGAGTCCTCAGCCCAGGATGGACAGCACCTCTTGAAAGAGCAGGGAAACCTGAGTTTCATAAGTTGCCAGGGAAGAGTATGTCAGGGTTAAGAAAGGAGAAGCACCATCTACCCCTAAAATCAACCGTTCCCATCCCCAAGTGGCAGGCCCTGGGGTCCAAGGCAGTGAAAGATACAGACTGAGGAAAAGGGGACATGGAAGGAGTTGGGGGAAGGAGAGAGTTGGAGGCAGGGAAAGAAATAGGGAAGGTTCAAGTTACAAGAGAGCAATTGGGACAGGGATGGGCCCGGAGATAGAGTTTGTGGCATGGATAATGGAAACAGAAGAAGCTATGGGCAGGGACAGGGGCTGCAAAGGCAGGGCAAGAGTTGGGAGTGACAGAATCATCCACAGGGGAGTGGGCAAGGAGGGCCAAGGGCAGGGCTGGTGCCAGAGGTAGCTGCTGGAGTTAGGGACATGGAAGGAGCTGGCACTCGGACTGGGAGAGAGACGTGGAGTAAAGACGGTGATAGTTTTAGGGCTGACTAAGGCGAAGGCAGAAACAGGCATGGAAAAGTTGGTGCCGGGGTCGGCGTCGGATTCAGGGCAGGTGAAGACACCGACGGGGAGGGGACTGACTTCAGAAGCGAGTTAGGGATGGGCGCTGAGAGCAGCTCGGAGCTGGCCACAGGGCTCGAGGCGAGGGTCCGGGGTTGGGCCGTGGGCCCGAGGGCGCGGTACAGCGGAGGCAGGAGGCGGGCTCGGCTCTGGGTCCCCAGGACAGTGGCGGCGGCCCCGCCCCTGCTGTCCCGCCCCCACCCCTCCCTCCCGGCTCCCTCCTTCTCCCTCTCCCCGGCGGTAATGAGGAGGGAGGAGACGGCGAAGGTTTTAAAAAGGATTTCTCCTTCGAGCCGGACAGCCAGTGACTAGGGTGGGGACCAGGCGGTCGGCCTGCCCCTCTTTGCCCCCGGCCCGTCCGCCTCCTACTTAGTCCGCCCGCTTTCGGAGCTCGGAGTCTCAGCCCGGTAAGTGGAAGAGGGAGCGGTCGTCACTACTTTTCCCGGGACTGACTTCTTGGCGGGAGGAGCGGGCTACAGGCCGGGTCGGGCCAGGCCAAGGAGGCCCGGTGGGGCAAAGGTGGGTATGGGAGCGGGCGGGGGGTGGCTGCCCCGGGAAGGGTGTGGGCCCCCTGGGGGCGGCGGGCAGGGAAAGGAAGGGCGATATGTCCGGGTCGCCCTCGCCTGCTTTGGGCGCTCTCCCTAGCCCAACGCCTCCGCCCCTGGCACAGTCCTCAGTCCCGGGCTGGCACGGAGACTGCGGGGGAGGAGGGCATGGGCGCGGGCGCCTGAAGCCAAGTCTCCCCAGTCTGCTTAGCGGGACAGGCGGCGTGGTCCGCCAGTCCTAGGACCCTGGCCGGGCGCCTGGAGACAGAAGAGACCCCGGCGCGGCGCGCGTCCCTCTGAGAGCTTGGGGTTCTCCTGGGGGCCACCCAGGCGCCGGAAGCACTGGTCCCCTCCCCCATCCATGGCCCCAACTCCTTTCAAGTTCTTTAAGGGCCGCCCCACCCAGCCGGGACTGGTTGTGAGAAGGGGCAGACGTTGCGCAAAAGCCTTGGGGCAGGAATCTGGGGTTGGGGGGATGTGCTCGTGAGGGTGTAGGGAGATTCCATCCTGGGCATTCCTCTGGGTTCCTCTGCGGATCTGGTGCGGGGAGGGGGGGAAAGGGGTGTCACTGCTGTCCTGAGCATTCCCTCTCTCTCCCATTTCTAGCTGGACCTCTCTTCCAATAGGACTCTCCCCCTCCCCCCAACACACACATGCACACACACATAACCTGGAACTGAGTCTATCTGTGCTGTAATTCTGTCTATCTGTGTGACTAGGCACTAGGGGTCACGTAAGGGGGCTCAGGGAATGCTGGCTCAGATACGAGCTTGAGAGGGAGGGGGTGGTGTATCTTAAGCCAAATTTCCCCTCATTTAACATGGATTTAAGACTCTGGATTACTTATACCTTGAATGGGTGTCTTGGGTTTTCCTGAGGTGGCAGTGGTAAAAATGCTCTCAGGCCATATCCAGCCAGGCCACAGCTTGGGTGTGGTCTATCAAAGACCACCCATTGACACCTCCCTGGTCAACTTGACCCAAATCCTCAACTCCTTAGAGGTCAGGATTGAGAGCAATCCACATAGTCCAGACATATTGTGATGTAGTTCTCAACCCCACATGCCAGTTACAATTTGTAGAAGGAAACATTTCCTTTCAGGGTATTGTGTAGTGATAAGAGCACTGCATTTGGAGTCCAGAGATCTGGATTCAAATCCCTATTCTGACAGTATAGCTGTCTGACCTTGAACTTAGAAACAACTTCTCTGAGCTCCTTTCTCCATCTGCAAAGGGAGGATGAGAATACCTGTGCCACCTGAGTGTCCAAAGCCATAGGGAAGTATAGGAGGGCATTTGCCCTAAAGCCCCCAAACTGGGGAGCGCTCTTGTCCCTGGCTCCCCTCGGCATGGTGTCTCCTATCTTGCAGGTGTCCCAGTGGGGGCCAGGGACAGTCAGGGTTTAAGATGACACACCTGTGCTGTCAGGAACCTTGTTCTCCCCTCTTCTCTGGGGAGGGAAGTGACTGGTTCAAGGTCATGAAGGAAGGACCTGCCTCATATGTCCAGGAAGATAACTCCACAGCTGGAGCTCCAACACCAGCTTAGTTCTTGTGTACAGATAGTGGAGAGGTTGGGGAAGGGAAGAAGGTTGAGGCCAACATTTCCATTCCCATGTGGTCTACTTATCTTCACATAGGAAAGAACTCTAATCCATGACCCTAAACTGGAACTTCTAACCTTGACCCCAGATTGATCGCTAACCCTGGCACATGACAAATCCATCCTTGTTTAAAATAGGACCCTGGTGTGGAGTCTGGATAGCTCCATTCAGTACATCACTGAAGGGGCCACCACTCTGAGCTAGTATCCTGCTGGTGGGGGTGCTGGAGGGCACTTGGGGGCAAGGGCATATGGCTGTATCTGGAGGGATAAATAACTCAGCTTTGGGTCTTGAGGGGGGGGTGAGGGCCCCCAGGTTGTCTTAACTCCTCTCCCCAACCCTTGTTCCCAAGTCCCCAGATTCCCTCCCTCTGCCTGTTCTCCCAGAAGGAAAAGCAACTTTTCCTGTCTGGGCTCTGAAGCAGGGGGAGGGTGCTGGGGCACCTCTCCTTGATTTAAAGACACAGCTTTCTGGATCCCACACTGACGATTCGAATACTTGGGAGTATGTAGGCCTGGGATCCAGGCTTGAGCCTTCCTGCTTCCCCCCTCTGCTGGCCCCCTTGAGGTTTGCTGTGCTCCCCGGCTGCCCTGCTCTCACCACACCCCCAATCCCCTGTTCAGAAGCTCCCGATTTACAGGGTCAGCCCTAGGGAAACTCTGCCAGTCTCCTGACACACACAGGACACATACATGAATGGGCAAGTCCTCAGGGGGTGGGGTCTACATGGACCTAATTTCCTTTGGTGCACATTTCTCTGAACATTGACACTAAAATCATCAACCTTAGGGGGCAGCTCTGGACACCTTGGGGCCCACCCGATGCCTGTCACAACTGGAGACCAGATGTTCTGAGATGGATACAGCTGCAATGCCCGCCTCCCCCAGCCCTCCCCCTCCCCAGCCTGTGGATTAATTGGCTTCTTTGGTACTGGGAGTGGAGGGAGTGGAGGAGGAGATGCCGTCTACCTTTCCATCCACCCTGGGGGTAACAGACTTTTGTAGATCTCAAAGCATGCTTTGAACAAAACCACACCCCAGAGCCTTTTTTAAATGTCTTCTATAAAGTTGGTGGGATGGTGAACCCTCTCCCTTTATCAAACCCTTGTTGTGGCATGCACAAAAGGATGCCGGGTGGGAGGGGGGGAGGCATTTCTCAGGGCTGTCTCAGACCTAGTGTGTCCTGAATCTTTTTCTTTACTAAAGACTATACACCAGGCTATCTTTTTCCCCTGAAATTGTACTTCTCTTGCCCCACTGGGAACCACTTACCACTAACCCCATCCTTCTGGTCTCCCTTTGCCCAGGTGAATTTATCTCGATGTCCATGCTTGGCTTTGTCCTGAATTCACTATGTGATATTTTCTCATCTTGGGGTTCTCCACCTGTAAAGTAGAAAGTATGCAGTAAGCTGATGGATGGGAAAACGCACCGAGTGCCAAGGCTCGGGTCTTCTTTAACCTTTCCAGCCCAGGGTTTCCCCATTTTCCCTCTCTGGAGAAGCTAAATGGATTTCTAATCTTCCTACAGTCAAAGATGATGCTTCTAGAAGTCGGGAAATCTAGGTAGTAGTCAGTGGAGGTGAGAGAGGCTTGGTGTCCTTGGATGGAAGTAGAGACTGAGGCCCTATGGACTCTAGGACCTTGGTTGGGGGCTATCACCATGACATGATGTTGGGAACTAACATCACTTTGAGTGTGGTCATTTTAAGCACTCTCTTGCAGTCACTCCTGGGCAAAGATGGCATCAGATTTCTTAAGATGTCCAGACTTAGCACTGACACTTGGAGGGTTCCCCCAGCATGTAAATGGTGGCATTCGTTCTTTAGGAAAACCTGCCTTTCCAGACAGAATTGTCCTTGTATTTCTGGGAGCTGCAGAGATTTCCTGGTGGAAGGAGGGCCAAAGGAAGGAGTTTTAGGGCATCGGGGTTCTGAGGAAGCTTACAGACCTGGTTTTATCTAGTGGCACAGGCTTAAGGAACTGCCCCACCCCAGGTTTGGATCTTGGAACCAAGTTCAAAAAATTGTAATTCTTGACTTAGGGAAAGGGGGAGTGGGGTGTAACTGACTACTTCTCTGGCTCAGGAAAATCCCCCTAGAGCTCCTACCTTGAAATTTGACTTGAAAGACAGGGAATGGGACCTTTATATGACAGCAAAGCAAGTAATACGCTAGACCCTGAGATCTCCAGCTGTTTATCAGAGGCTAGAGGGTGGGTTAGAGGGAGAAGTCCCTCTCCCTGGGGAATCAAATTTAGGCCTGTCCTGGACTTATCTTAGCACTTAGGGATCAGGGGGTGGAGATTTGTTCGATCTTCCCAAGGAACCTCGTTCTGTTGCCTCACCAAGAGATCAGGAGGGTGGAGTAGATGGAGTGGGAACTGTGGCTTTGCCTGGTTTTCCTATTTATACAGTGATTCAGACCCCAAGGTGACTCCCCCCACCAAAAAAAAAAAAAGACCCTCTAGTAACTGCAGCCTGGGTGCAAGCCAGCAGAGAGGCCCTCAGGTAAGCCTACCTCTGCCTTTGACTTAGGCAGGTTTCCCTGTTGAGAGATCACCCATTCTGGCCCTTACTCTCCAGCATGACAGCCTTCTCCAGTGGAGCTGGCTAGGCCCCACCTTGGGGAAGGAGGGGGCCACTGCTTCACCAGCTGGCCAGTGGGAGGGAGGCTGAGGGGGATGATTTCCAGTTAGAGGCCCCATTCTAAAGGGAAGGGTAATGGTTGGGGAAATAGCCCCAGGAGGGTTCCCCTTGTTAGATCTGCTGTGTGGGCCCCAGCTCCTGCTTTGTGGTGTCTCTGCTGAGGATCTAAGCCCATTAGTCTGAAGCGTTAGTGACAGGCCTGGCCTTGTGGCCCAAGCCCAGGCAGCCAAGCTGAGGCGGGGTGGAGCCTGGATGGTTTGGTATTTTCCAATCCAGCCTAGGGAGTGGGTGGAAAGTATGTGGGGACAGGGTTTGGAGGCAGCGCTGGAAGCTGCCCCTGATTCATCCTTGGGAGTCTGAGTAGGGGCAACTTTGAATGTGCCTGTGTAGATATCTGTCTTGCAGTCACTCCTGTGTCCTGCCTACTCTCTCCAGACTTTCCTGGGAGCTTCATTTAAATTGTCCTTCCTTCTAGACTGGGCTGGTCATCTCCAAGCCATTCCCATACCCTTGCCTTGGGTCTCCACCTGCCTATTCGCTGGGCCTGGGGCCTAAACGGAGACAAGTGTCCTATCCCTATCTCACTGGACCAGGCTCAAGGTCACTGAGGTCTGGAGGAGCAGGGCTATGTGGCGTAGGGAGCTTTGGAGAAGGCTGTCTTATCTGCTGGGACAGGGTGGGCCTTGGCCAGGTTCATGGCTGTGTGCAGGGGAAACCCCACAGGAAACGGGCCGGGCCAGATGGCCGCCCTTCCCGTTCTGTTCTGTTCCCCAGGACACCAATGTGCTGCCTCACTTCCGGAGGCAGCTTGGGGCAGGGCGGGTGCTGGGAGGCAGGAGGCAGGAAGCTGGGGAGTCTCTGTTTCCAGCCCATTCCTGGCTGGACTAAACTTTACCCACCTCCTTTAATACTCATCTTGGGTAAAGTGTCCTGGGTTGTTGGTGTCTTATGATGGAGAGTAGAGGCCACTGGGTATCTTTCCCCAAATACCAGTCCTATTTGGGAGTGATATCTTTTCCCCACCCATTGGTTCTGTTGCTCCTTGCTCTCTGGAGCTGCTCCCTAAGGGTACCCTACTGGCTTTAGGCATGGCTAGCAAGGAGAGGACCCTCTCAGCGGAGAGGTTAGGAAAGGAGTATCATTGAATATGAGTCTCCCAAAAAGGACCATGCTCCACCAGGGAGAGGGTTAAGGCCCAGACGTGGGGCCATGACAGAAGCTGGGGGGAGGCCCTGGTGGTTTCCTCCTCCTCTTTGGGCTTCTAGGAAACGGCGCCAGCTGGTGTGAGATCACTTCCTCACCCTGCCTGCCTGCCGCCCGACTTCTTTTCCTCTCTCCCTAGCCCTGTTTGGCCTGCCCAGCTGGAGGGAGGATGTCTTCCTTCTGTTGGGGATCTTTACCTTTTGAGGCTGGGGGATAGGACCTCAGGGGAGAGTGGAAAGGAAAGCTGGTATCCAGGACTTTGGGAACCCTAGGTCCTTCCAGTCTCCCAAGGCATGCCCCCTCCCCTGCCCAACTTTCACCAGAGGTCAATGGTTTTCTGTTCTTTCCACCAGCTGCTTCTGCACATCTGATTTTCTTTTCCTGCAGAGGGGGAGCTTTATCCAGATGTGTACCTCTGGAAGAATTCCTTGGCCCCTGCTTTGGATCTTGGATTACTAGAACCAGAGGAACTTCCCACCTCTAACTTCCCAAGCTCCTGCCTAGGGAAAGGACTCCATCCCAGACTGGGGGCTGGGATATTTAGGCTGGTAGAGAGCATTCCTTCTGGACCTAAGAGGGAAAGATCACAGGATCATAGAGCTATAGCTGGAAAGGACCTTAGAAGGCCTCTGGTCTAATCCTCTAATTTTACAGATGAGGAAACTGGAGCCCTGAGAGGGTGGGGAGGGCAAGAGGAAGGCTGAAACTGTGGGAATCTGAGTTGAACGGCTAATACATTTTTCCTTCTTTTTCATTGTCTTTGTTCTTTCCTCCCTAGGTGTGAGCTTCCTCGACAGTCCTGGACCCAGCACCCCTGAGCCTTGGCCGGCTGGGGTTCCTGGGGATGGGATTTGATTACTGCCACAAATCACATTGCCAGGGATTTCCAACTGACCACTGGCCCTGCTGCTGGAGCTGCCAGGTCCACTGCTAGTGTGTGCGTGTGGGTGCATGTTTGTGGGGCGATGGAGCCCAAAGGAGTGGGCACCCCAGCCCAGCCTGGCCTGAGGAGCAGGACTTAGCTGCCTTGTGAACAGAGTTAGCATCACATTGTGTTCACAGTGGCTAAGTTCCGCCCCCCTTGCCCCCCTACCCTTGGCCACTTCTCTTCATCCAGTCTGTCTCACTGGGCTCTGCCTCCTGTGCCTACTGAGCTGAAACACAGTTGCTTTGGATAAACTGGCTCAGTTCAGCAGGAACAGGAGTCTGGCCCTCTCCTGGAGACACCTGCCCTCTGACCCTGAGAGCGGGGGAGGCTGGAAGGGCCCCCAGGTCCAGTGTTGAGATGGAGGAGCTACCTCCAGCTCCTGCAAATGTGTTGACTTTATGGCTTTGTGTCTCTGGTTTCCAAAGAGATCTGAAGCTGCCTTGGCAGCTTCGTGCCTTTGTGACCAGAAGAAGACGACTGGGCTGGAGCTAAGGGGATGCAGAGACCTCCTGAACCTACTGTACATTCTCTGCAGCATTTCAGCAAGCTCACATATCTCCCTAATTCCTGATCTCTCCAATGCTTCCAATTTAGATGACAGACTCTTATCCTGACCTTACCCCTACGCCATAAGGAAGGGACAGCCCCTGCCTTAGTTTCTTTCTTTCCATCCCAAACCCTAGGCCTAGTACCCATCTTCTTTTCTTACTTAGGGTTGGAAGTCACTCAAGAAGAAATAACTCCAGACCACTGCCCCAAGACTGTTAACTTGGGCACTTAGCAACATAGAGTGAGGCTGTCCTAACCCAAATGGCCCTCCAAGTGTCCTGGGCTGTGTGGAGTCCCCACCCCCAGAGCAGAGGCCCTGTGTGAGGCTGGCACTCAGGGGCCTATTTCTCTGCCTCTTAAAGTACGTATTTGCTGATGAGGCCCAGGGCTTCTCTCCTGACCCCTCCTCTTCTAAGGCATTCCCACCAGCTTTGCCCTCTAGGGACAGAGGGGAAGGGGAAAGGTATGGGTTGTGCTCCTGGGGGTAAAGGAACAATGCTTACAAAAGCTTCTCTCATCAACCAAGTTATCCCAAGTTCCAAGAGTTGCAGCTCCGTGGAGGCTGGGATGGATTTCTACAGCCCTACTGTCTCCCTATCTTTGCCAATTGCAATGCAGGATGTATTTCGGACTCTCCCCTCTCTCCATCCTTGAAGTGCATAGTACCTGAAGTACCTTCCTCTCTTCTGAGTGTGTATATGGGACAAAGGCAAGAAGGAGTCTGGGCTATTCTTCTCCAGCCAATGGTTCCTGTTCAAAGAGATAGGCTTACTTTGCTTCTCTATAAGTTGGGATTTAGACCATAATTACTGGAGTAATCAGTCTGGGATGCCAGCTGAGTCTCCTGAGTAAATCATCATTCCCATCCAAGCATGGAGGAGGGACTGAAAATCTAGGTAAGAAAGTGAGGAATGAATGAACCTTCCAATATAGGGCTCAACAACTAACAGACACACACAGGCAGGAAAGGGGAATGCTGCTTCCCCTCTAAACCTAAGGTCTAATTAAAGTTGATTCAAGCTCAGATCTGACATCTCAGGTGGGTTCCTTTGAATTCTGAGTCCTTTTTTACTGAGCTGGGGTCTCCACAACCTAGGGTTCAGTATGCCCTTTGTGGGTCTGGGGGGCTGAGAGACTGAAGGCACTAGGGGACAAGGAATCTGGGGGAGCTGCATGGTATGAGGGGACCAGGAGGAGGAAGGAGCTGGTGGATTGAAAATTGAGGGAATAAGGGGGATGAGAAAGGAATTGGGCAGGAAGTTGGAAGAAATAGGGGGACCTAGTACCTGCAGGGAAAAGGGATGAGGTTGAGGAGGATGGAGAAATGCTGGGGGTTGCAGAGGAGTTTGCTGTTGAGGGGATGTGAAAGAGAGCTGTTGTTGGTAGAAGGGATGTGGGGGGCAGGTGGAAGATGGGCAGAGAGATTGGGATAGAAGAGGTGTAGGGGGCAGGTAATAGAGGGACAAGTTATGAAGAAGGGTGGAGAGGTGACAAAGATGGGGACAGGTGACAGTGATAAAGGGGATGGGGGACAGATGATAGATGAGATGGGGGATAGGTGATA
>CM053773.1:185829702-185865533 GCA_028658325.1 Potorous gilbertii | reverse complement strand
GGATGATGGGCAAGGTGGCAGTGATGGATGGGATGGGGGCACAGGCGATAGAGGCGATGGGGGCAGGCGATAGAGGGATGATGGGCAAGGTGGCAGTGATGGACGGGATGTGAATAGGTGATAGAGGGGATGGGGGCAGGCGATAGAGGGATGATGGGCAAGGTGGCAGTGATGGATGGGATGGGGGCACAGGCGATAGAGGCGATGGGGGCTGGCGATAGAGGGATGATGGGCACAGGTGGCCGTGATGGATGGGATGGGGGCGCAGGTGATAGAGGGCCGGGGGGGCAGCGTTCCCCAGCCCCGCCCTCGCACTAGGGCAGGCGCCGACGCCTGGGTGAACCCTACCTGCAGCCGGCGCTCCCACAGCCGCTCGCGGAGGAGGCGGCGGACCCCGCTCTCGGCCCTGACGGACGGCTCGGCAGACCAATGACAGTGCGGCCCGCACCGCGCCCCGCCTCACCCGCGGATGTGGCGGCGGCCGGGGCCTTTGCGGTCGCGGTGTCCGCGCCCCCCCTGGCGGCGGCGCACGGGAGGCACATGGACGAGGCGCCCCCTGGCGGCCACGCGCACGTGTCCCTCTCATGTTACCCCGAGACACGGCACCTCTCCTCATGGTGCACCCGCAACGCCCGCAGTTACACGGCTCCCCCTGGCGACTACGCGTCCGAAGACGGATAGAGCCCGCTGCTAGCGCCCCTGGGCCCTTGTCCTCTTCCCAGCTGGGTCAACTTGGTGCCCAGGGGAGCTAGGTGGGTGTGTGGAGGGTCACAAACATTAAGTTTCCGGAAGCCCAGTCCCTACAGCCCCCTTCACACGCCCCACCCTTGGGAGAGAGGTTCTGTTAAACCGGGGGGGGGGGGAACCTGCGGCCTCGAGGCCACACGTGGCCCTCTAGGTCCTCGGGTGCGGCCTTTGGACCGAGTCCCAGTGTTACCGAACAAATCCTTTTATGAGGGGCATTTGTTCTGGGAAGATTGGATTCAGTCAAAGGGCCGCACTTGAGGGCCTAGAGGTCCACGGGTGGCCTCGAGGCCGCAGGTTCCCCACCTGGCGAGTTCCACCATTCCTTGGCAGGAGGTAAGACGTGGAGTCCGGCCCACCGGGGCCCATGGACTCCGATTCCTGCCGTCCTGCTCGGGCACCAACCGGGACGAATGAGGATGAGCTAATCTCACTTCTGCCCCGGCCAGACCCTCCGGGGTCTCGTGTTCAGGTTGGGGCCACGCTTTAGGAGGAGGGTTGATGACAGGGGCGCAAACGAGAGAACCAGGGAGGGGAATGCCCGGGGCTGACGCATTCGAGGGAACCGACCCCGTCCAGGGCGGGGGCTCAAGCAGAGGGACTGAACCTAACAGCCATCCTGTGGAAGGCTGCGGGCCGCTGGGTCCTCAAGGGCGTAACTAGAAAGAACAGGGGCAAGTTAGCCGAGCTTGACTCGAGGCGGGGAAGGGGAGGGGACGTAGCCCAAGAGCTGCCCTAGGCTGCGTCAGGCATCCCCAGAGAGGGCTGGAGGGGCGCCGGCCAGCGGCCGAGGGGCTGCGCTAGGCGGCAGCTTGGCCAGACTCACCCAGCCTCTCCTCGGCTCTTCCGTCCCAGCGGAGGCGAGCCTCCAAACGCCGGGATGGACCCGGAGCGCCGCCGAGGCGCCTCCCGATCTTATCGAAAGGGCCCTGGCTGCTTCCTACGGGCGCCTGCTCCCCAGACGGTACTAGAACAGCCCCTGCTTTACTGTCAGTGACGGGAGAAACCCGCTCCTTTACTCTCGAAAATTTCCCTCATGTCTCTGCAGGCTGTTTACTCTCTCGAGTCAAGAACAGATCTAATCCTTTTTCCTCAGGATGGATTTAAAATATTTGATATCACGTCTTCCCTAGGCTAGAAAGCCCCTGTTGCTTCTCCGGTATTCTCTCCTCATTGTGGTATCCTTCATAGGGTCTTAGGATTGTATAATGGGAAGGAACTTTAGAAATCTCTTGGTTCAAAGCCCAAGACCCAGAATGGGTCCCTCCGACTAGCCCTGATTCTCCTTGCAAAAGACTCCAGGGCCAGCGTTCTTACCCCAATATGGACCTTCCTCTACAGAAATGCTCCAGCTTGTCTATGTTCTTGTTGGTGCCCCAAACCGAATTCACTACTCCAAACGGGGGCTCACAAGAAGGGGGCACGGTGTACCATCACCTCCCTTGTGACACAGTCCGAGATGGCTTGAGCTCTTTGGTTTCAAAAAAGAACTCACTTTATGTGAATTGTCTGCTACATGGTTGGCACCCACGCTCCAGAGGCACATCTATTCCCCTCCCCACCACTTGCCCCTAATTCCAAAAATACACAACAAAAAACAAACCCCCCAAACCATTGTTTATGTTTGATCTTTAAAAAAAAGGAAAAATACAATAAACGGTTCAATAAATAGAAAAAAATTACAAAATTACATGATCTTTCCTCTTAATATATAAGAAATGGTGAGGTGAGTTGGGGACATGCGGAGGTAGGGGGTCTGGCTGTGCAGCTGCCTTGTCCCCTTCTCCTGCCACATGGACAGACAACAGATGGAGGGACTCACAAGGGGGCAAACACAACAAAAACACGCCCCAGTTAAGGAGAACACTTGGGGGGGAGGGGGAGAATGCCACATGACTGGAGCTTTTCCTTCCCGTATATATTAAGAATATGGGGTGAGGGAGGGAGTTTCCTGTCTCTCTGACATCTATCTTCCCAAAAATCGATTTAAGCAAGAGCTCGTAAGCTCTGCTTGTGTTCCTGAGTTGAGATTGTCCAGTGATGGGCAGGTTGGGGTGGGGGTTATTTGGGACTAAGTTGTCTCAGTCCTCTCCAGGGGTGGGAGCTGCAGGAAGAAGCCCCCTGGAAAGCCTCCCTTTCCCAAAGGCAAGATAGGGGACAATGCTCCATGGAAGTCCCCATGGCTGAGCAGTGAGTGGGAGTGTGGCCCCCTTTTCTACCTGGGGACCCCAGGGCCCCAGGCAGAACCAGAAGAGGTGAGGTATAATGCCCAGGCCATGGGGCTTGTGGAGGAGGACACTCCCCTCCTCACAAAGTCAACAAGAATCCTTCACTGGGCAGGGGTAGGAGTGGATGTTTCTGGAGGGAGGGAAAAGCCACAGAATAATGGCTCTTCCTCTTCTCCCCCAGGGGTCAGGCAAAGGTGATAGAGCCACAGACATATGGGACAGGCCCATAATTCCACGGAAGAGTTGGAGGTGGAGAAATTCTAGGTCTGGGCCAAGGAAGATGTGTGGGTATATGTGAGGATATGTGAGGGATGTGGGCAGAGAGGATGGGGGTGGGGTGGAATTCACATGCCATTCATGGATAATTAAAGACCTCAAGCCCAGAGTGCTTAGGTCTGCTACATTTCCTTCAAGGTCTGGTTCAAAGGGGGAAGCTGGCATGCACCCTAGCTAGTCCTAGAGGGTCCAAGAAGCCCAGCTTCCAGTCTGGGATCTGCCCTAGGGAACAACCAAGGGTTTTTTGTAATAGCCCTTCCCCTTGGCCCCTCAGGTGTCCTGGTCTTGGTTGGTTAGGCCTTGGGAGGCAGGGGTATGGCTTCTCATCCTAGGGTCCTTGCCCATGTATGCATACACATGCTGGAACCCCTGGAGATGAAGTGGCTATCGAGGGGTGGGGTGAAGGAGAGGACAGGACTCCTTACCCCTCACTGACTTCATGCCCAGTGACCATCCCCCCTTCTAATCCTTCAAAACCGCTCCAGACGGTTTCTAACCTAATACTGAAATGCTGATTGCATGGGGAGGTGTGCAAGCCCCTGCCATATAAATTAAACACTCAAATCTTCATCTTGCGCCTGGGACCCAGCCCGGCTAGGGGAGGGAAAAAGTGGGAAGTGGCTCACAGGGGAAGAAGGCTTCCCTCCCTGGGCACCAGCAGCCCCTCAGCCAAAGCGCTCCCGGACCAGAAGCATAAGCTTTTTCTTCCCTTTGTAGGTCTGTTTGAGGTTGTCAAGGAATTGGGCAAACTGCAAGTGACCATCAGGAGCCAGCAGGAAGGTCTCCCGGGCTTTGCCCAGGAACTCGATAAACTCGCCGTAGTGTCGGGGGCTGATGTGTGTCAGTCGAGAGTGGGTGGTGGTGACGTAGGCTGCCACAGCGGCATCCAGAAGCTGGCAGAGGGGGGCACGGTCTGTGGCAAGGGGCTTGGTGGTGCCTGCACCTCGGCGACTGCCCAGAGGGCCCAGGCCCGGAGAACTGAGGGTCCAGCGGTGCAGGATGTCGGCAAGCATGGGTGCACACTGCACACTCTGGATAATCAGTGGGACGATGGCTGACAGCTCGTTCCGGCCCAGTGAGTGGCTCAGTGAGCAGGCCCACAGCACGTCGTTGACAGCAGGGTGGCTGTCTTGGTTGAAGGCGATGCTCAGGTGGGTGAGGGCCAGTGTGGCCAGCTTGTAGGCCCTCAGGGGAAGGCCTCGGTGCTCCATGTAGCGGGCCACGGTGAAGAGGTGGGAATGGCCCATACCACCAGCTGCTGCATCTAGAACAATCTGGTAGGCAGCCTCAAAGGCAGCGTGGTTTTTCTCACAGAGAGTCAGAGCAGGCAGGGCACAGTTCTGGGGGTCCTTCATGGCGCACTGAAGGGCCAGGGTCCTGGCACAGCCACAGAGCTCCTCTCGGCGGGCAAAGTCCAGGTGAAGGCGCAGAAGGGTGGCGTGTGTGGTGCCCGTCACAGCTACAATAGTGGTGGCCTCGATGGGCGTGAAGAGAGAGTACCAGTTCTGCATGATGTTCATTAGGGCCTGGGCACCTGCGTAGAAGGCAGAGAACGTGAGAAGCCGGGCTGAAGCCTTCTTAGATAGGGCTGGGGCAGACAGGCCCTGACAGGCAGGGACCTAATGTCAAGAGACCTGAATTCAAATTATGGCTACAACACCTACTACCTATAGAACCCCAGGCAAATCACATCCAAGAAATGGAGATGATGACATCCATGCTGTCTGCCTCACAGGCTTGTTGTGATTTGTAAATGTGCTTTGTAAATGTGAAAATACTCAAGAGGTGGGAATGGTTGGTCTTGTTGGTTCAGAGAGACAAGATCAGGCCAGAGCCAGCTTAGGAGTCCAGGGATGGCTTCCTGTCCTGTCCTGTTGCTGAAAGCATGGGGAGTCACCTAAGAGGGGCTGGAGGGCCCCACCCACATCAGCAGCTCAGCAGCAAGCCCGCTCAGGCTGCTCTTGACAGGGGCCTGGAGTGGTTCCCATTGGCGAGGGCGGCCCGGTTAGGCCAGGGACAGAAACCAACCCCGAAACCCATGTTTCAACAGAAAGTAAGTGAGCAAGTGAGGGCAGGACTAGGAAGTGGCTGAGTTGCCCTGGCCTCAGCTGCCCAGGGGCTGGGGTGGGGGGAGACAGGCCTGGGCGGGCTGGGGCCCAGGGGACAGGTCTGGGCTTGACAGGCTGAGGCGAAAGGCAGCAGGAATAGAGGAGGCAGCAGCATTTCCTCCTCTATCCTATCCCCCCTGGCCTTATGGGACACAGAGATGTGTGGGACAGAAAATCCACACTTCATGAATTTTCTCCTCCTTTAACCTCCCTTTCCCTTTGAGAGAAAGAAGCTACCTCAGAAACAGAAGAACACGATGTCAGAGAGGGAGTCACTAAGCTATCTCCCCACCTCTGGCATCTAAGGCCCTCTGGAACCCAGTGGGGCAGTGGATCTCTAGAGGGACCTGGAGTCAGAAGACCTGACTGTGTGACCCTGGGCAAGTCATTTAACCCTTTTTGCCTCAGTTTTCTCATCTGAAAAATGAGCTGGAGAAGAAATGATAAACCACTCTAGTATCTTGGCCAAGAAAACCCCAAATGGGGTCACAAAGAGACAGATACGACTGAAACGACTGAACAATAAAACCTCCACCTACCATCACTGTCCAACACATCACCCTCCAAGGCATCCAGTCTGATGGCCTCACTCCCTGACCTACATGCCAGGTTCACCCTTACCTCTGGGCCTTTCCTCATGCCATTCTCCTGACTGCTATGGCCCTCCCTCCTCAGAACCCTAATCCTACTGATGTGCCAAGGCCAAGATCAGGTCCAAGCTCCTCTGGGAAGTCTCCCCTGTCATCCCAGGATCTCTCCACTGAACTAGGTTACAGTCACAGGACTTAGAGCCAACGGGGTCCTTAGAGATCATCTGGTAGGCACCCTTATTTTCTAGATAAGCAAACTGACAACCAGAGCAGTAAAGTGAATTGTCTAAAACAAGACAGTCAACAAACAACACAGGAGGGGCTCCAACCCCAGTCCTCTGACTCCAAATTCCGTATCTTTTGCCTGTCTGGGTACCCATGGTCTGCCTGGTCACTATTTTCTTGTCTTCCCAAAGGAATCTCAAGGGGCTAGGTCTCCTTTTGTTCCCAGGTGCCAGGTCTATTGGGCTGGGTATGAAGGAAGCATCAGGGATAATTAGCTGATTCATCACCCAGCCCCAACTTCAGGGCTGGGTCATACTGGGCTAGGGGGAAGGGAGCTGACCCTTACCAATCTCTGTGGCGCAGCTGACAAGCCAGCGTACCATCTCTCTTCGACGCCATGTCACAGTGTTCAGAGTCATCCGCATCACCTGAGCCCCGGGGACAAAAGGGAAAATGGAAGGGGAGAAAAGAAGGGTGAGGGTTATGAAGAACACTTTGCTCATGCACCCTCTCAATCTGCCAGCCTCTTACCTGCAGCCCCAGTTCCAGGGAGATGTTGAGCAAGGTGGTGTCTGGGGGTGCATTGGCTGGTGTGGCTGTCTTGCAGGCATCTTGAGCTAGCTTGAACAGTAGAGCTGGAGAGTGGATGTTTTGCTGGATGGAGCCCAGAACCGTGTGCAGCCACTTGGGGTCCCCTGTGGGCAGGCATGAGGCAACAGGGGCTAAGTCTATCATCCACCTCATATAGGCATGCAATGGTTTATGGCATCACATCACGTGAATGCTCTTTCAGGGCATGGTTGAGTTCAGGGATGATTGCCCAGTCCCTTGCCTCCCTATGATGTCTTCCTAGTTCCTTGAAGCCCAGGCTCCTAGGTCTTACCTTTAGCGGCCGTCAGCATGGTAGAGGCCAGCTCACACTGGCGTGTTTCCAGGTGGCCCAGGATGAACCAGCGGGGAAAGCGGTTGGTCATCATAGAGTCCAGTGGGTTGTGGTGGAGAAGGTCCCCAGCAGGCAGCACTGTCTCGAGCACAGGAAGCCTGAAAGGCAGGGCAAGGTGAGAAATGAGGAAAGAGAAGCCCTAGGGTGAGAGAGGAAGAGAGGGGGCACCCAAGGTTTAGTGGTTTCCACAGGTTATCGCTGTTGGCCAACATACTGTTTGTCGTAGCCTGTAGTCTCCTAAAGCTGCACTGAAATAGCAATGTGGCCTTAGCTAAAGTGTTTACCAAAGTTGGGAACATAACACACAGACAAGTTATGAAGGAGGGAGAGAGCCCCCACAACCAAGGGGGCACAACCATCTTCCCAGAGTAAGTGACACCTGAGCTAAGCCTGAAGGAAGCTAGAGCTTCTGAGAGATGGAGAGCAGGAGGGAATGTATTCTGGGCAATCCCATTCTGTGGGAGACCGACTTGTACAAAGACATGGAGGAAAGAAATAGAGGGCCAAGTCTGAGGGACAGGTGGGCCAATCTGGCCAGGAAGACTTGCATGTAAACTGAGGTGAACAAATTCTCAGACTGGCAGTTTCACCAGAACATCGCGCAGGCTTTGCCTTCCCTCATTTCTCTTACAGAGCTTGGCACATAACTGGAAGTATGCCAGTTCAGTATAGATCTCATGGCTGAATGGTTTAGGGAGGCTGGGATAGTAAGTGAGGGAGGCTACAGGATCTCAGCATCATAAAGTCATAGATTCTGAGCTGGAAAGAACCTCAGAGACCACCAAGTCCAATTTCCTCATGCTGCAAGGAAGGACACTAAGGCTGAGGTTAAGCAGTTAGTCCAGCGTCACATAGCTAGTAAATGTCTAAGGCAAGACTGAGGTTCAGGAGGTTGGATGGGCCAGATGACGGAGAGTCCCAGTGCCAAGCTGAGCAGACTCATACCCAGGAAACAAGGAATACAAGTGAGAGAGAGAACAGAAGCTGCTGTCAGATTGGGGAGCAGCAGGAGAGCACTGAGTGATCAGTGGGGACAAGGACTGTTGCCTTACTGGATAAAAGCAGCAGTAACAAGTCCTAGTCTTTGGGGGCCCTGAGATTGACCAAGTCCTTTCTTTACTCTAGCCCCAACACGGCTGTCTCTTCTTTCCTCAGACTTCTTTCCCGTCATGAACTTAATCAATACTCCATCCAGCCAAACTGGCCTCCTCGCTCTTTGAGCCCAGGAGAGTACCCTTCCTGTCTTGGTGCCTCCAAGCAGAAGTGAAGTCGACTAGTCTGTCTGCCCTGGTCTGGCACCCCCTTCATCCTCCTCCCCTCTGTCTCATGAAATTGTGGCTTTAGTCAAGACTCAGCTCTTTGTCCCCCAACTCAGCAGGGCCGTTTCCCTCCTTAGGTTACTGTATTTATTTGTCCATTTATGACCGGTGTTCCCCCCGGTAGAACATAACCTCCTCATAGGCAGGGACATTTGTTTTTCTCTTTGTAAGTGAAGAACCTAGCACATAGTAGGTGCTTAATGAAAGCCTGCAGAATAGAGGTTCAGGCCTAGGCACACACACACAATGGCTGAAGTAAACAGTCAGTATCAGTGAGATGCTGAATGGGGATGAGGTGTGGGAAGTATGGGAGCCACATCTCCGAGCCCACCCCTTTTCAGGGCAGACAGGCAGGCTGCTCACTTGCCTATGTGACCCCAGGTGACACTTTCTGCTATTCCCTGGTGGGAGTAGAAGGGTGATCAGCATTTGGGTCATCCAGGTACCTACCTCATGGCACGGAGAGCAAGGCGGTATGCCAGGTCAGGGTCATGGGGAAGCAGGGCCGTGAAGAGGAAGCGGGCAAACGTGTGCATCGGCACGCTCTCTCGGAACAACACCTCCCCAAAGCCGCTGAAGGGTCCCCCTGATGGGAGAACGCTGCTCAGCATGGGATTGATAGAGTGGGTGATGGAGGAAAACAGGGCCCCCTCTGGCACTGGGACTTTTTCTTCCACTCTGGGTGTTAAGGAGGGCCTAATTTTCCATTTCCCCATTTGGTGCTTTGAGATCCCTTGCCTGAGATATATGGAGAAAGAACAGACTTCTCTGCAGCTCTCCCTACCACAGGTAGCTCTGATGAGAGATGTGTTTTCTGTAACTGCTCCCCACTTAAGGGCAAGTTCCCTCCTGTTTGGGGTGGGGGCTCCTCTGGAGGGTAGTGGGCCAGGACAGGCAGGTGTCCAATGCTCTCACCCTCCAGCAGCAGGGCTGCCTGCTTGCGTAGCCCCTGCACCAGTCTCTCGTCCAGCGGCACCTCATCCAGAAGGGCCAGGAGCTGCTCCTCGCTTCGCACGACCTTGTCTTGAGCATAGAGCCCCTCAGGCATGGCCCGCTGCTGTCCAAGGCCCAGCAGCGCCACCTCCAGGGCCAGTGCCAAGTAGGATTCACCAGGGTTGCCAGGGACCATCACATGCTGGTAGGTAGACTTCCGCTTCTCACAGGTTGGGTCTGCAAAGACTCAAATTCTCAGCCTCCTTGGCCCTATCCCTGCCCCAACAGGGCTCCTCCACTCCTTCCTCACCACCCTCCTGGAGACAGGGACCTCTCTTCAAAAGGTCTCCGACACCCAGTGTGGGGAAACTAGCCTCAGAGGTGCCCCTCCTCACACCCAGTAGAACCCTCATACTGTCCACACATTCTCTGCTGCTCTCCTTACCTGGATAGAGACCAAGACCCTGGTCCTCCACACGGCAGGCCTCCAGGAAAGCTCTGCAAAGGCAGCTGATAGGCTCCAGTGGGTGGCCCACCCACCCCTCCACATTGGTGATACTGGTGGAGCCTTTTTGGAGTAGTTCTGGAGAGGAGAGGAGAGTGAGGCCAGGAGGCTGAGCTGGCTCTCCCAGATCTCCAGATGCCCATGTCTCTGGCCCCTGGCCTTGGGGTAGAAGTCACCTAGAGAATCTCCTCTCTCAAAGGTGGTAACCAATGGCTTTCTCCTCTGATTCATTTCACCATGACACATGGGATGATGCTGTACTCTTCTAGATCTCTTTCATCCCTCTAAATCACTTTTTCTGGGTGTCTTTCTTCCTTGTAATTAAATGTAGGTGCCAATGTAACTGACATCTTTTTGGTAAGTGACTGTCTACCACCTATGCAGGGGTAGGAAATCTGCAGCCTTGAGGCCATACACAGCCTTGTAAGTCTTCAGGTACGGCCTTCTGACTGAGTCTGAGTTTTACAGAACCAACCCTTTTACGAAAGGGATTTCTTCTATGAAGTTTAGATTCAGTCAAAGGGCCACACTTGAGGACCTTGAGGGCCACTTGTGGCCTTGAGGCTGCAGATTCCCTACCTTTGACCTATCAAGTCTAAATCCATTGACCTGGTATTCAAGGCCCCTATAATTCCAGGACCACAGACTATCTAGGGATAGAATCACAGACTCTGAGTTGGGAAGGATGGGGAAGGCCATCTAGTCAGAGCCTAGATGATAAATGGTCACATAGTTGCCATGGTGAAGAAGGACACACTGTGCTCTGGTGCCCGCCCAGAGGATGTCCTCCCTCACGCTCACAGGGAGCAGAGACCCACCTCTTGGCAGCTCCCTATTACTACTCCTGGTTTAGCCTGGGGGTTCCTAATATCGAGTCTCTTCCCTTTCCCAGATGTTGAGCCTTCAAATTCTTGCAAAAAAGAGGACACATTCCCCAGGCTTCTGTTTTCCAGCTTCAATACCCCCCCCTTCCCCCTCACCCCCCACCTTCCTCAATTGACCTTCACAGGCATCTTTTAAGACCTTTGCTGTCCTGGGGCACTCTTTCCTCCTCCACAAATGTTCTTTGGGAACCCTGTGGTCCTCTAGTCCAAGCCTCTCATTCCACAGAGGAGGAAACTGAGACCCAGAGAAAGGAAGGCCTTCCCAAGGCTGCAGAGGCAACGTAAAGCAGGGATCAAACCCAAAACCATGTCCCTTTGCTCCCTCACTAGAGCACACTCCCTCCGTATTCCCACCCACCCAAACCTTGTACAGTGCTAAGTGTCTCTGGGGAACTTTCTAGCTTTTCTTCAGGAGGCTGTGAGCTGCTCAAGGCCCTGCCCCCTCATCCCAGGCAGGCTATCGGAACAGGTAGACCATGGGAGGAAAGCCTGGGTGTGAGGCCTGGGCTCTGGGTCAGACAGACTATGGATAAGTTACCTCCCCTTCTAACTTTCTCTTTTGTAACATAAGGATGATAGAAGAAAGCATCAGCAATGATTGGTAGTATTTCCATAGCGCTATGGGGTTACCCAAGTCCTTTACATTTGTCCTCTCCACAGAGTCTCTGAACAGTCTGTGAGGGCTGCGATTATCCCCATGCTATCCATGGGAAAACTGAGACCCAGGGAAATCTCACAACTTGGGGAAAGTGGCAGAGGCAGGATCTGAACCCATTCCCTCCCAACTCCAAGTCTCACATACCTTTCCCACACCAGCCAACGTCCTAGCCCTGACACACAAACTCCCATGGCCTGTGGTCGTAGGCCTGCTCGGAATGCACTCTTCTCCAAGGATTCTTCACTTTTTTTCCAGACCTCAGCTCAACTGCCACCCCCTCCATTGAGGCCTTCCTTCCTCCCCTCAGCCAGCATCATCGAGCAGTATTTACTGTGTATGCACTTTCAAGTTTACATGCTGCTGCCCCAACAGAACAAGGCAAGAGGGCTGGGCCTGTTTTACTATTGTCTCTGTATTCTCAGCACTAGACACCCAGTAGGTGCTTAATAGGTGCTTGCTGACTAATTGCCTGGCTTACTCCTACCTCCTTTACCAGTCTGTGATGAGGAAAGCACCACAGATGTATGCTACATTCTAGTTATCCTAAATACAAAAGTAGGATGTAACACGATGTATTGGAAAGAGCACTAGCTCTGTAGTTAGAGGTCCTGGGTTCAAATCCTGCTTCAGCTCTTTCCTAGCTCTGTGATCCTGGGCAAGTTGCTTCCCCTCCCCAGTCCTCAGTCTCATCTGTAAAAAGCCAGGTTGGGACAGCCAGCCCTTCAGCTTCCTCCCATTGTGGCAGTACAGTAGACCAAGGCCACAGGTCCCAGAATTACAACAGTAATTCACACTGCTGTCCTGCTTTCTTCCTAGCTTGTGAAACTATGCCCATGGGCCCCTTCTGATCAATGAGCAAACAGGATAGGGGGCTGTCACTCTGCTGGGCCCTGCCCACCTTTCTTCTGCTGCTTGTAGCTCTCCAGCTGATGGCGCCGCTGAAGCCTCAAGGTGTGGACCACAGCACATGCCAGGCGCAGGGCCTCCCGGGGATAGCCGTGGGAGCGCAGGGCATCCACTCGAGCGCAGGCAGTGGGGAATGGTTCACCCAGCCAGAGCGGGCGACCCTGGGGGTCAAAGCTCAGCTTGTCGCTCCCACCGCCACCACCGGTCTTGAGGCCTGGTCCATAGTAGTCGCTGGCCAGGATCTTCTGGAGGTGAGAGTCCCCCCAGCGCAGCTCCCCAGCTTGCAGGGCACGTCCGAACACTGTGTGGCGAATGGTTGCTGTGCCAAGAGATGTGGCAAAGGTCAGACCATGGCCAAGCATAGCTGTAGCTGTCCAGGGAAGCTTTGACCCAGACAGGTCAGGACAGGAGGTGCCACCGTAATGGGCTCAAGTCAGAGCCTCTCTCAGAGATGGAACATGTATCAGAAGGTTGGAGAAGTCAAGAGCTTGGACTCTAGACACCCAACCACCAACCCTGTGGAAGAAAACTAGACTCTGGGAAATGGGTCAGGCCTGGCCCACTTCTGGGATAGGCCCAGTCAGCACCATGGAAGACATGCCCTACCTGGCCTGGGGGAAGAACTGGACTGCAAGGACGGCCCAGCAACCCCCTCGAAGGAATAATTGCCCTCCTCCAGCGGACAGACACTCAGCTCGTCCCACTGTTTCAGTTGCTGAAGCCAGCCTGTACGCTCCTCAGGTCGGCAATGGGGGCTCAGCACCACACACACCCAGAGGGCTCCTGTCAGGAGAGGAGGAGAGGTCAGGGATGGGCAAAGCTAAGAAGCTGCTGGGAGGAAGGCCAGGTCCCAAAGATACCCCAGGACTCACCTAGCTCATCCCACAGCTGCCGGCATTTGTCTGTCATGCCTGCGCCCTGCTGCCGCCAGAGTGCCAGTCGAGGGTCCTCGAGGAATTGCTGTGTCATGAGGATAAGCATTCTGGCCCCATTAGAATCTCGCATTCGCAGCATCTCCCGGACCTGGGCCAGGATTGTGCTAAGTCAGAGGGAGGGCTCCACATACCCCTAACTCCAACGCCAGCACAGTGCCCTCCCCTCCCAGCTGATTCCTCCCTACCCCATGAGGCCCCATCCCCAGCCTGACTGGTCACCTTATTGAACATAGACTGCAGCTGTTTGCTCGCACCATAGTAGCCACCATTGGAGAGTAGCTGCTTGACCTGCTCCTGGATCTGTTCCTCATCTAAGTGCCAGCAGTTGGCATCTTCAATGCCAGCGCCAGCTGTGGGATCAGGGGCACCTGGGACAGGGAGGGAAGGGGGAGCTGAACCAGCATCAGTCACCTGTGGGGCCCTGACTCAGCATCCCTAGGGAGGCAGGCCCATGAATCACACCCCTGACTCCTCCCCACACCCCAAATCCTCCCACATCTCACACATGCCCAAAGCAGCCCAGTATTCCCTAAAGTGGCCTCTTCTCAGACATGCACCTAACATGTCCCCTAGCTCCCAGACAGTCACACTTCCACATCTACACCCACCTCCTCACACATCTCCTTCTCTCAAAGAAACCCACAGCTTAGACACCTCCCCCCCAGCCCCATCTCACAGACACCCATGTCTCTTCCGTGCAGAGATTGAGCTTGGGCACTTTCTCACCTTCCCCCCATGCTAATGACCTACAATTCTGGAGGCGGAAACAACTTTGAGATGCCCTCAACCACCTCCCTCTGCCCCCTTCACCCTGTATTTATCTCCATTCTATAGAATAAAGTTCCATGACACTTGCAGTTTGTCTTCCCCGTGTTTGGTACACCATAGGCACCTAATACATCCTTGCTGGTTGACAGGCCCTCTAGTCCTAGCCCCCAATATCA
Source organism: Potorous gilbertii (assembly GCA_028658325.1). Lineage (NCBI taxonomy): Eukaryota > Metazoa > Chordata > Mammalia > Diprotodontia > Potoroidae > Potorous > Potorous gilbertii. The sequence goes on along the minus strand of CM053773.1, from coordinate 185,851,335 downwards.
CAACCCTCTCAAGTGGCCCTCAAAGAGGGACTCCCATCCCCTCCATTCCATGTTCTGACCCTCCTAATTCTTTGCATGTTTTTTTCTGAAATCAAGTCTGAATCAGCCTTTTCAGCTTCTACCCAAGGTTCCTGTGAGGCAAACTTGCACACAGCTACAGGGGGCACCCTCCCCCCAAGCCTTGTCTTCTTCAGGCGTGGCAGTCAGCCCCTCCTCCATTCGGCCTGTCCTCTTCTAGACATTCTCCAGTCTGTCAACGTCCTTGCTATGGTGTAGGCACCATGAGATGGGGGAGAGCCCCTTCTTATCCTAGCACTGAGGTTTCTCTTTACACAGCTCACTACCGCACTGGCTTTTTTGGACTACTACACCATAGTGCAATGACTTATGCTAAGCATGCAGTCCACTGATAACATGAGCTCTTTTTCAGACAAACTGCTGTCTACCCACACCTCCCCCTTTTCATACTCTTGAAATTCTTTTGAACCCAAACATAAAACTTTTTATTTGTCCCTATTGGAATTCCTCTTATTAGCTGTGGCCCAGTGCTCATCTGGCACACCAGCTGTAGAACAGCCGAACGTAAAAAATGCCCCCACTTCCCTCTAGTTTCTCTCTTTCCCTCAACAGAACTCTTTTCCCTGCTACCCCAACCTCCATCGGGAGACTTTCAGAGTCAGCCCTTCAGAGGGGAGGGGTTATTGTCTCTGTCCCAACCTTTCTGAGACAGGAAGGGAAAGGCCTCAACCACCCTTGGGGGCCTCGTTTGGGATTTCTCTGCAGCCTCCCTGGCCCCATAGGGCCCCTCACCATGTACACGGTTGATCTCAGATCCCAGAAAGAGGATCTCATCTGCTAAGCGTTGGGCAGTAGGCAGGACCTCGGTGTGGTGGGCGCTGATCAAATACTGGACAAACTTCTGCAGCTGGTCCCTGTTCATCTGGGACAACGTCTCAGAGATGGGCAGCCGAAGCTCCACCTGGCGGGCGTGGCGGATGCGGTGCAAGGACAACGCCACCACATGGGCACAGTAGAAGAGGTCTCGGTTGTCACAGCCACAACTTACTGAAGTGATCTTGCATCGGTCAAAGCTGATGGACACATGGTAGAGACGCTCTGGCTCACTGGGGCCTGCAGGCTCCGTCACATTCCCACTCAGGTGGAATCCTGGGAAGAGTGAGAGTGAATAAAGAGAGATCCTGAGGAGTGACGGGGCACCCAGAGGGAGAGGGAAGCACATAGAAGAGCCGGATGAACCTTCAGAGATGGGGTCTGGCCCTCTCACTTAGGAGATGGTCAAATGAAGGCCCAGGGAGGGTAAGGGACCAACTTGAGGTCACCCAGCCCTCAAAAAAAATCACAGAATGTTAGCATTCGAAGGAGGTTAAGAGATAATGCAGACTAGGCCCCTCACTTTACAATGAGGGGATGGAAGCCCACAGAGAGGAAAGTACACTAAGGGCTAGCTAGGCCTTCCCAATCTAAATCCAGTGATCTTTCCACAGCATGATATCCCTATCAGGTGGGTGGCAGTACCTAGAGTCTTTCCTCTAAAGTACATCAGCTGCCCGTGACCCCCAGGGATGGAGGAGTGAGAGCAGCCCAGAGTCCAGTTTGCCTGATGCTCCAGCTGAGCCCCTTGTCTAGGTCAGGGCTGCTGGGATACCAGGACTTCCACATCTTCCTTCCCCAAGATGCTGTGGGTGGTCAGGGTGGAGGAGCTCATCTAGCAGGTTTATTCTGCCTCCTGAGAGCTCTGTTGGTCTCATTAGGTTAAGCTAGGTCAGACTAATTAACTCTCATGGAGGGAAGGAAAAAGGAAGGAAAGGTCCTGTTGTGACCCTGATCCTTGGCCCAGACCCAGTTTCCGGAGGTCACCTAAACCAGGTAAGGAACATCACTAATAAATGCTAATGACCCCCAGGACCAGGCTACCCCAATGCTATGCTCCTCTCTTGTTCCCAGATTCCCAAACACCCAGAAAATACTCATTAACTCCAAGGGCCCCACAGCCAGCTTGGGTGGCAGGAGGAGAAGCAGCGCCTAGTGTGGTGAGTCAAGGGCACCAAGGGGGCACAGGAAGGTTGCCTGCTAGCTAGGGGTGGGGTCTAGGCTGTCTCCTTTCCTCAGGGCTGGACTCTGACACTGCCAGTGGGGACTCCCTCTGACACAGAGGGTAGTGACAAGAACACCAGACCTGGAACCAGAGAACCCAGGCTTAGATCTCAGCTCTGCTACTTAGCAGCTTCATTGTCAAAGCTCTCTGTGCCTCAGTCTCCTTGTCTCTTAAGGTTCCTCCCAATTCTAAAAATGTTGTGTTTCTAGGGCATGACCCTTTCTCTGGGGATCAGGTGTTCCCACCCTGTCCAACAAAGGCGTGAATGAGCCTTTGGTGCTCACCCAGGACTGGCCATGGGGCCTGAGCTACACAAGGCTCCAGCCCCAAGTGGGGAGGGAGTTTGGACTGTGTGGGCCAGAGGGCTCATGAACAGATACAGGCTGCCCCTACCCCAAACCAGGCTTCACTCAATATTAAGGACCCAGTTTGAGCCCCTATGCTGTTTTTCCACCTTATGTCATGATGGCCAAGTCATTTCCCTTCTCTGGCCCTGTGTTCTCATCAGTAAAATGAGGGGATTGGGCTGGATAACTTCTTTTTAACATACAAATTTTCTTTTTATTATTAACTTAACAAACATGATCATTTTCATGTACAAAGAACAGAAAAGAAGACCATATAAGAAACCAAACTGTTGTTATGGAGAATTCGATGTTTTTTAATGAAGAAATATTCAGTATCATAATGGAGTAACAGGACTGTCCCGCCCTCGCTCTATACACACTAGACTGACTTCTGTCAGTCTGGGGGTTTAGAAACAATTGTTCATGAGGCTCTTCTTTCTTTTCTTCTTTTTATCACTAATCACCCAGTCCCCTTCCCCACAAATGGAAGCTCTCTCTTGTATCAAATGACTTGGAGGAAAGTGGACAAATCAAGCCACTGGCCATACATGTCTCTCAGCACCTCTGGTCTATTGCTTCTTTGCTAAAAGTAGGGACGCGTGCTTCAGCTACATGACTTTGAAGGCCCTCTCATCCTGAGGAAGTGGCTCCTATGACTCAGGATCAGGGCTCCCCACACCCCAGGCCTAGCCCACTCCCAAAGGGTTACCTCCCCTCTTGGATCCAGGGGAAGGTTGATACTGCCTTTAGCTCTCAATTCCTTCACAAGGATGCTTGACCCTACTACCCCTTTGGGAAACTGAGAAACTAGGTCCCAGGCTCAGGCTCTGGAATGGGAAGATCCCAGCTGGGACAGCTCCTCTGAGATGGGGAGGGGGGCTTGTGGTGGGGAAGGGGGAACACTAAGGCAGCTTCTGACAGGCCTATGTCCCTGACCACAGAGTATGCCATTTCAGCCTCACGTACCCAAAGACTGAAAGGAAGGGCAGCTGTCTGACTAGGCTCTCGTTTAACCTCTCTTTTTCCATCTCAATTACTAGGAATTGCCCAAATTCTTGGGGGAGGGGAGCAAGGAAAAGCAGGAGTGTTGGAGAAGGCTTTCTAAATCCTTATGGATACTTTGTTTTTCCCAGGTGGGGCTCTGGGTGAGAAAATTCCACAGCTATACCCACTGGGCTAATGTATCTCCCTTTAGGCTAAGAGGATTACAGGGCTATTGAGCACCTGATAAGGATAAGACTGGGGGGGACTGCAAACTGAAAGGAATGTCAGAAATCATCCATCTTCTTTTACAGATGTGGAAACTGAGGCCCAGAGAGGGACAGGAATTTGCTTAAGGTTTTATGTGGAGTAAACAGCCAACCTGGGATTGGAGCCAGGTTCCAAATCCAAGGACTTTTTACTTTCTATTTTCCCCCAGGTTCCCTAACCCTTCACCTGCCTTGCTTCCCCAAGCCCCCATGGGGGCCAAACTGGCCACTTACCCACTTGCAGAACTCTGTCCACAGCTCCAGTCTGCAGTAGGTGTAGGCCACGATTGAAGGGCACTCGAGAATCATGCTCGCCTTCGGGGGGCTGGTAGCCGAGGGAAGAATACATACATATCTCCCTTTCACTTCGTGGGAAAGACCAGAAAACGATCCGCTTCTGTACAGGCTCAGGTACCCGGGAGAAGCGCTCTTCCACCTGCATGGAGTGGGGGGAAAAGGAACAGAGAAGGGTGGTGAGGACAAGAGCGCAGGAGGGGAGGGAGCTAGTGGAGTGGAGGGGCCACTGGCCTCAGAAGTCTGACTGGGCTGCTTACTACTCGTGGGCTTGCCCTGGGCAAATGACTTCCCTTATGTGTAGAATGAGAGGGCTAATTCAGGGTCTCCAAGGTCTCCTCCAGATCTCAATCCTATTATCTGTCCTTCCTGCCTAGGAACTCAATCTAGAACTGGCCACCAAGACCTAAATTATACCTGCCACATTCCCTTCTGCTCTAATGACAAGGCAAGAACAGGCAAGCTGGCCCCTGACCCTCTGGCTGCTCCAGGGTTAGAGCAACGAAGAAAAAAGAGGGTACTCAGTCCTCCCCTCCCTTCCCCCCATTATTTGTCTCTTTCTCTAAGCCTTCTCCTACATCCATTACCAGGTGGTTTCTCAAAAATGTTTTGAGACAGCCCATTTCTCCCATATATAAACGCAGTGTGAGTTCCCAGCAGAGGTGCGGCACAGATGCAGAGGCATGTGGGATGTACCCTTACACGGATGGGTCAGGGTCATTGTGGATAGATACTCCCAAATGGGGACGGCCAGGCACCTTGGGCAGATGTACACATGCATGGGATGGTGTGTGCATCTGCGCAGGTCACATGCACAAGGGACATGGGGTCATTACACAGATGTACATGGAATACAGGGGAGGGGCTTTACTCAGATGCACGCATACATAGGACAAGGGGAACACATGCACGAAAGATACAGGATGCCATTGTACGGATGCATGAACAGAAGAGGGTCACATGCACAGGGGCCCCATATGGGACGAAGAGGAGGGGCCGGGGGGTTGTAGGAGGGTCATGGCACAGGGCTCAGGCATTCATATCACTTTTGTCTGTTCTCTCCTGAAGATAAGGCAGAAGATGTATGAGCCTGCCTGGGGGTGGAGGGTGGGGGGTGGGGATTGATCCACTCCTCTAGAGTGGCAGAGGGCAGCTGCCCTTCAAAGGCCAACTGGGTGTAGAACTGTCGATGGGGCCAGAGCCAGGGCTGCCTTGGCTGGCTGAGGGGATGGACGAGATGACTAACTAGGTATTTTCCAGGGCTATGATTCAGAACCTGTGCTCAGACACATAAAGCCGCCAGGAAGGCTAGACTGTTTAACTCTTCAGAGGCCCAGAAAGCAAAACAAACAGCTGCTGAAGTTGGACAAAGGTAGCAGAACAGATTGAGGGGCTCTTTTCTTACAGGGGGGCTGCTCAGCCCCTCCTCTTCTTTCCCCTCCCCCATGGTCCTGTCCTGAATTCAAGAGCAAGAAAGGGCCCTCTCCAGGGGGTGGGAGGAGCAGAAGCAGGAAAGGAACTGGGCTGGGTCAGGGCCTGTGATAGCAGGAGTGTCCTGTCTCAGTCGGCCCCATGAATAGCTCCCACCTCACAGCAGAAGGAAGAATTAGGATCTGGGGAAAGCACATTCAGGAGTCATTCAAAAGACCTGGGTTCAAATGCTAGCTCTTCTACTACCTAAACATTTGACCTTAAGGGAGTCCCCCATTTTTCCCTCTGGCCTCAGTTTCCTCATCCAGAAAAGGAAAGGGTCAGTTCAGATGACGTTTTCTTCAGCTTTATGAATTGTAAACTTTGATCAAGGGTCCACTGAACTTGCCCATCGCTGGGTACCTGACTCATTTTCTCAGGTTTGGTGATGGCCTGCCTCCCAGTGCACCTGCCACAGGTAAACAGTCCAGGAATAGCAGCATTCACCCAGGAGCCCTTCCCCCATCATACCCTCCCTCTCAGTCGAAAAGCTCTAGCTGCATCTTTGCCTAGCAAAGGGGAGTGAAAGGATGAGTTGGAAGGACCCGAGGATCCCAGAAATCCCTGCTAGAGGTGAGACTCCAAGGGGTGGGGGGGAGGAGAGGAGGGAGGTCAGAGCTAGGTCAGAGCTCGGGGGCTTACTTGGCAAATGCCCTCTTAACCTAAAAGAGAACAGAGGGAACCTTAGGAGTTGGAGCTAGGGCAGAACTTGGGGAGCTACTCCCGGTCCCCCCCCCCCCCCGGTTATAGGCCTGGAGAGAGGATGGGACCTGCTGAAGGTCACACCAGGAGCAAGGATGAGAGCCTAGACTTGATCTCCGTCCCCCAGGGCGCTCTTGTCAGGTTTGGGTTTTTTGGGGGGGGAGGTGGGAGAGTCCCTGATCCCGGCTGGGGCTGGACTCTAGGGACGGGGGTAGCTGGGCTCAGGATGCTGGGGAGGGGCGGGGCGGGGGAGGGACTCGGCTCAGGATGCTCTGAGGGGGGGCGGCAGTGCCTGGGGGTGCCAGCCCTTCCCGGACCGGGGAAAAGGAGGGGGGGGGTGGTTCCCGGCCCGGGGCCTCTGGGGCCTCACCTGCTCGAAGGCCCAGGTTTCGGCCACTCGCTTGGCGCTGAGGTCCAGCAGCGTCTCGACCCGGCTCCGGCCGCCGCGTCCGGCCCCGGCCTCTCGCTCCTCCGACCCCCCCGGGCAGCCCCGGCTCCGCTTGGCAGCCGGAGGGTCCATCGGGCTGGGCCGGGGCCGGGGCCAGGGCCTGCGCGGGGGCCCCAATCCCCGGCCTTTCCTGGCTGTGCCGCCCGGAGCCCCCCACCCCGGGCCGCTCCTGCTGCGCTGTGCCGGGGGAGCACGCTCCGCCACCAACCCGACACCCCGCGGGTCCCGACCCCGCGTCGCTCTTCGCTTGGTCCTGGCCCCGAGCCCCGGCACGGGCCCGGCCGATGCGGCCCCTTTAAGACTCGCCACAACAATGAAGCTTCCTCGGCAGCCGCTTTATCCTCCGTCGTCGCCCCGCCCCCGCCGCCGGTCCCCATTGGGGCCCCCCCACTTCACTCTCTCGCCTCCGCCGTTGGTCTCCGCCCCCTGGTTCCGGGCCTCCCTACCTCATTCGCCAGTCTCCCTGCCACTCGACTCTGGGCCACCCAGCCCTGGCCCGAGGCGAACGGCAATGTCAATCACTGACCACTGCGGGCCAATCAGATGTGGAGAGTCCGGGAGACCCCGCCCATATGTGGAGTTGCGGGGCGGGCCCCAGGTTCATTCACAACATTCCGTCCCCCTCCCCCACTACCTCTTCCTCCACCCTCCCCCACCCCCCCTCCGCCCTAGCAGACACCGGGCTAGGGCTGGGCTGACCCGTAGTGGAGTTCACACCTGGAACTGGGTTGCGTGGGTGGAGGGCACCCTGCCGGGCCGAGCCTACAACACGGCTTTGTTTATTGTAGATTCGCTTCCGGTCAACAGGGAAGGGAAAAAAAAAACCACACACAAAACCCCCTAAAAAACACGTTCACTATTAGATGCTGATTCTTGCTGTCTCCCCACAGCACATTTCCGATTCCGTCCCTGGGATTTCACATGCCACGATCGCTGGTTTAGAGAGCTCTATTCCAAATCCTTGTTTTACAGATTAGAAAACTGAGGCTCAGGGAGATTCAGGGTCTCGGCCAGGACCTCCTCCCATTACTCTTCCATCCAAGCAACAAAACCCCCAACATTTCCCTCCAAAGGGAGACTCCTTTGTGCACCAATCCCCTCCCCTCCCCCTACAGTGAAAGGTTCCTCACCGCCCTAAGGATTTCCATTTCTGCTCACTCACCCATTGAAAGGACACTATCAAGGGCCTTTACTTCCCTGGCCAGTGGCCACCCCCACCAACCCCAACCCAGACATCCTGTTTAGTGAATAGTATCTCCCTCTCACACATACACAAAGGGGTGAGAAAAGGGGCTGCCTCGAGGATTCCATTAAGGGACAGAGAATCCTCAAATAATAAGGGATCAGGGAGCAACAGAAAGCCTGTGTGATAGATAGATGTGCCTGTGTATGGGTTAACAGAAAAGACCTAAGTAGCCAGGTCAAATTTAAGCCAGTGCCTGAAACATCAAATGGATTTTTTTTTCTTCTTTCATGAAGCCACTATGTGGAAGGCAGATTTCCCCTTCCCCCCACGTCCCAGCATGTGCATCAACTTCAGGGGAATGGAAGCCACATTTATTCCTGACTCCTCTGATCTCACTGTCTCGGCATTCTGTGATCCTGACCCCAAACAGATGTGTTTTTCTCTATCCACTCAGAAAGGGTGACACCCTGCAAAGGATCTAGATTCACACATTTAAGACATAAAAAGGATCTCCCCTATCCTTGCCACTTCCCCTCATGCCCCAAACCCTGGCCTCCTCCAGAGGACTTCCAGTGTCCCCCTCCCAGCATTGTTTACTCTGTTTTACTCACACTGAGACCTCAGGAAACCAGCCAGGTCAGTTTCACTTCCTGGTTTCTGAGGCCCTGTGGCAGACTCTCCCTGCATGCCCTCCAGTTTCAGGGCCTTTCATTTCAAAATTTCAAAGGTTTTTGGGGTTTTTTTTGTTGTTGTTGTTTGTTTTGTTTTTAAACACAGTTTCATTATTGAAGTCTTGCTGCTTTGCCAGGAAAATTGGGCATTCCAGACAGAGGGGTAAAAGATGGGGGAGAGAAAGGAAATGGCTTGGCCAGGAACTCTTCTCTTAGGGCCAGTTTTAAACACCAGAGAATAATCTTCCTCAGGAAGAATGGACTGCATTTGAATCCTACCATCCTTTGTCCCAGGCGCAGACAAAACAGAAATCCTTTGATATCTATCAGGGCAGGGGAGAGACAGCGTTGCTCCACCTGTTTTCCCAATTCCCTCTCTTCTCTGGAAGTCATCCTTGACTTTTCCCTCTCCCCTGCCCCCTCCCCAAACATCCTATCCGTTGACAACTTCTGTCAATTCTACCTCCACAGCATCTTTCAAAATACTACTTTTTTCTACTTACATGGTCATTACCCTCAGCACCTTGTAAAGTAAAATGACAGTAAAACCTTGATTCAGATTCTGACCCTCAGTGCAAGTTATTTAACCATTCTGTGCCTCTGTTTCCTCAACTGTAAAAGGAAGCTACTGTCCCAGATGACTTGAAAAGTCTCTTGCAGCTCTAAATTCTTGATTTTCCATGAATACAGCAATTGCCTCCTGATTGGTCTCCCTGCTTGCAAACACTTCCCTCCTCACGGCTGCCAAATCAATAATCAATCCTAAGGCACAGTCTGACCCCACTCAGAAATCTCCAGTGACTCTTTAGTTGTCTTTAGGATAAAATACAAACTCCTCTGTCTGATGTTTAAAGTCCTCCGAAGTCAGGATTCCATTTACCTTTCCGAACATTTCACATTAGTCTGCTTCATACACTTGACATTCCAGGTAAACTGGACTGCCCACTAAATCTCTAAACTTCACATTCCATTTCCCATGTCTAGGCCTTTGTAGCCTCTCTCTCCTGCCAAGAAGGTAGTTCCTGGTCACTTAGTTTCCTTCAAGGAGCTGAGGCTCAGGAGTCATCTTCTTTCAAAAGTCACTTCTAATCTCATCAGTTGTTCCGTGATCTTCACCCCCTCAAATCGTTTTGTCTTTACATACCTATGCAAATATTGTACCCCTCAAATGAACAAAGAACCTTGAGGTTAGGTACTGTTATTTTTATTTCCCCGGGGATCTAGCACACAGCAGGTGCTTAATAAATACTGGTTGAAATGGAACTGAGTAAGGATATTGTTAACTCAGATGGGAAAACTTGCCCAGTGAGATGCCTGGAATGGCCATGGCACTCCTCTTTCTGGGAAACCCCCTGGGAAGCCCTGGTGATGACATTCTAGGCCCAACCCTAGTTGTCAGTGCATTTGAAAGCCCTGGAGTTGCTCAAGGACTACAAGCAAATTCTTTACTGGCACTGGGTCTAGGCCAGCAAAGGGGACTATCAAGCAGAGGCCGGATGACTGCTCGTCAGATACATTGTCCTGCAGTTCACTTACAGGCACTGGTTAGACTAGAGAATCACTGAGGTTCCTTTGAACCCTAGAAAACTTGGGGCTTCCTTCTGGCTCTAATTCTTTAAATTTCCAAGAATCATGCTCCAGTAGCCCAGGTTTCTCCAAGATGGGATTTGCCCCCTGCTGGCAACTGATCTCTGGAGGAGACTGCTGTAAGAAGTGAAAAGCATTCAGGCCATGGAGCGTCAAGGCTGGGATACCCTTAGAGGTCACCCAATCCTACCCCACATTTTACATAAAGGAAACTAAGGAATTTGTCTAAGATTACACAACAAGATGGTGGCAGCAGCACACTCATCCTCCTATAGCTTGACAAACTCACTTAGGGCCCAGGAACCAGATACTTTTTTTTCTCCCTGGTTTTCCAGGAAATAAATCTCAGCACATCTGGTCAGAGAGGCGGAAATTCTGACAGCTGATGAGCTCTCCTCGTCTCAAGTGATGACCACAGCAGGTGCAAGGGCAGCTGGGAAGCTGAACGCCACCACACTCCCCCTCCCCACTGCAGATGGGTTTCACCACCCCCAGCTGTTTGCACTGAGAGGTCCTCCCCTAATGTTTTGTCTTCAATGTGCCAAGTCAGCGAAGTCTAGCAAATGAGCACTGGGACTTGGAGTCTAGAGAGTTGGGTCAGGGTCTCTGCTCTGCCACTTACTGTATGACCCTGGGAAAGCCTGTTTCCTTATCAATTCAAGTCAACTCAAACACTCACTAAACACCCTGGTGCAAGACACTAGGTTAGGGTGCTGAGGCTACAAAAACCAAAGCAGAAACAAGTGCTGCCTTGTGGAGAGGCTATGACATAATATATGTTTTTCAGAACAAAGTAATCTGAGGAGAGAGAGAGTAATAACAAAGGGGGAGTAGTGAAAGGAAGACGGATTAGGGAAAACTCTTGGGAGGATGTGGCTGAGCTGAGCATTAAGACTGGAAGGCCTGGAGGACGCTGGGGAGCATTCCTAGGAGAGAAGGAATGGAATGATGGTCAGAGGAACAGCCAGTAATCCAGTTAGACTGAAACTTAAAAGTGCACGAAGGGGAATAATCGGAAAAGACTCTGGAAAGGTAACTGAGGAATAAGATCATCAAAGGGCTTGAATGCCAGGCTGCATTTTTATTCTATGCTAGAGATAACCCGGAACCTCTGAAGGTTTTGGAGGATGGGGGTACCATGGTCAGGCTTGTGCCTCAGGAAGGTTATCCTGGCAGCTGTCCAAAGGACAGACTCAGAGGGGAGAGAGTGGAAGAAAGGATATCAATTAATAGGCTAATAAAATAGTAAAGGGAAGAGGTGATTAGCGCCTGAACTATTTACGGTGGTAGCTTTGTGACTACAGAGAAATGAAGATGGATGTGAGAGATGTCTAAGAAAAAGAGACTTGGGCTGGAGGGGTGAGGGAGAGAGAAGCAATAACAGTGAAGTTATGTATGAATTGAGGTGTCCTCAGTGGAAGGAAGTTGGGAGATGGAGGGGGGTTTATGAGGAGGAGAGCAAGGTGAGTTCTGTTTTGGACATTATCAATTTGAGATGCTGATGGGATGTTCAGTCTCTTAGTTTGTAGAAAGGGGATATTCATTTCACAGGGTTCACGGCATAGAGGTGGTTTTAGCTTGAAGCAAGGAAAAAACTAAAATAACAGAGGTCATCTCAGCACTAGATTGCCATCATTTTAATAAGTCTCATCAAAAGATGACACTTGATGGTGCAGAAAGGATCCTTGGGAAATCGCCTCTGAGGTCCTTTCCAACCTTAAGATTCCATGGTATCATTCAGAGCTGAAAGAACCTTTGAGATCATCAAGTGTAACCCCAGGGATTTTGATGAGGAGTTGAGATTCCCTTGCCCCATGTCTGGTCTTCTCAGATCTTTCACCTGATGTTCATGTGGGCTGGTTTCTAGTTCCCTCCCTGTCCTGACAATCCTCCTGTGCATCACTATCTCTCCTAAAAGGTGCCACTCCAAACTGAGTGCAAGGCTTTAGAATGAAGTGGCACTGGAAATTAAAATATATTCATGGGTGAAAATCCAGCAAACCAGAATGGGGAAGCATGGTGGAGGGGAATTAGATTGAAGACAAGGTCCAGTACATACAAAAAGGTATAACACCAATTTGGAAATGTTTTACATGATTGCATAGTGTCTCAAGAAGAGTGAAAGGGAGGTCAGAATTTAGAACTCAAAACTTAAAAATGTTTTTAAATTGTTTTAATTTATAATTGGGAAAAATATGGAATATTATATTAAAAAGATATAGTAGCACTTTTTGTACTAGCAAAGAACTGGAAGAAAAGTGGGTACAGATTGAAGAATGGCTAAACAAATTAGAATATTATTTTGCCAAAAGAAATGAGAAATATGAACGATTCAGAGGCACTTGGAAAGGCATGTGTAAACTGAGGCAAAGTAACCAGAACCAGGAGAGCAATTGATAAGATAATTACAATATGGAAAGACTTTAGAATTCTTATCAGTGCCGTGACAAATCATGCCTTAAGAAAAGTGATGCTCACGTATTCTTTCTGTCTTTCAGTAGAAAAGGTGGACGTAAGTGTGGAAGGAAGCTGAAGCATTACACACAAACAATTTGCTGGTTTACTTTGCTTGGCTGGCTTTGTTATGAGAGAGTTCTACTGGAACACAGGGAAGTAACTGGAAAAGAAAAGAAAATGGTTAAAAAAAGCAACAAATGTTAAAAAGAGAAAATAAAAGAACTAGAAGCAGAAAAAGTATTATTGTGGTCAAAGAACACTACAGGTCACCCTATAAAAAGGAGATGATTTTAGCAAACATCACCAACTATACATGATGTGGGGCACCGAGAGTCTGCTGGGGCCCTCTAAGGAAGAGCTGCTAATAATTTCTTGACTTAATGATACTTTCATCTTTCAAAAGGTGAAGGAATCACCAAGGGAAACTTCTATTCTGACCCAAATTCTCAACTGGGATGTATGTGATGGGAAGTCACTATTTAGAATTTTTAATGGCAGAGAGGAAGGCCAAAGCATGCACCCTAATTTTTGGGAGAAGAGATTCCAAAGTGTTCAAAGAAAGGATAGGCAGGATCATGTGTTGTAAGTTTCTACATGGAAAGTCAGTCCATGACAACTGGGAAGCTCAGAAGGATACAATTATTTTTTAATTTAAAATTTTCTTTTGAGGATGCAATTTTGAAGATGGAAAGAGGAACACTTCAAATGAGGAATAAAAGCAGTAGCCCAAAGAGACCAAAGTGGATACACAAGAACTCATTAATTCAAATTAAATTTTAAAAGACCCTTTCAGGAAATGAAAGAGCAGACACCAGAAGGTGAATACAAAGGTGTGGCAGAATCCTCTTCATAAGGGATTCTAAACCTCTGAATGAGTGGAGCTGAGGAAAGTTAAAAATTACCAAAGGTATTTGGGAGGCAAAGAATCAGATCAAAGAAGGCACAGGACCATTACTTGCATTGGATGGAAGGGTAACAGAAAAGGAAAAGGAATATTGCTCAGATCTAATTTTACTTGTTTTCTCTGTCAAGAAAAAAATACTCAAACTGGAAAAGATCAAACAAAAATGACTAACAGGGAGTTGATACCCAGGATCTTAACCATATCTGCTGTCTTTGCCATTACAGACCACCTGTTGTCTTGGATAGTCTCTCTTCTACTAGGTTTCCCTAACATTCCACTCTCCTGGTATTCCTTCATTGGCTCATATCATGCCACACCATAACTGGAGCTATTCCCCAAGGTTCTGTCCTGGGTCCTAATCTCTACTTTCTCTATGATTTCTCCTGTGGTGACCTCATCAACTCTCAGGAGTTTAATTATCATCTCTATACAGATGACTCAAAGATTTATATATCCAACCTCAGGTTCTCCCCTGAGTTTCAGTCCCACATCAAATTCGCCTACTGGATATTTCAAAGTAGACAGAGACATGTCAAATTCTGCATATACAAAACAACTTATCTTGTGCCCCATCCCTCTTCCCCAAACCCACCTATTTTCCATATCTGCATTCTATCAAAGGCATCATCATTCTTCCAATTTCCAGGTTTTTTAAATTTGGCATTATTCATGATTCCTCACCCACTTATCTTCACAAAATCTCTCCTGATGCCTTCTCTCCACTTAAACAACAACCGGCTTAGTTCAGGCCCTTATTACTTCTTACCTAAATTATTATAGCAAGGTTCCTCATTAGTCTCATGACCTTGTCCTCCCCACTTGGATTTATCCTACACACAGATCTCTGAAAGACTATAGAGAATGGAAGAGGCCCCACAGGTTTGGAGAAAGACAAATGTCCCATTTTTTCAAAATGGGAAAGGAATATGGATTGCAAACCACACACTGGTTAGTTTCACTTTGACTCCTGGCAAAATTCTACAGTTCCTGAATATGTAGAAAAGGTATGGGTGGCTATGGAAAACCGGTATGATTTCTAGAACAGCTCTTCTGTTTTGAAAGGGTTACCAGAGCAGGGAAATGTAGTAGATAGCTCAGTTTACCTAGATTTTAGCAGAGCACTAGACCAAATCTTACATACTATCCCTGTGGGGAAGAGAGAGCTGGGCTAAGTGGTATATATAATACCAGTCAGATGGATTCAAAACTGGCTTAATGACCAGATTCAGAAAGGAGTCATTAATAGGTTGATGTCAACCTGGAAAAAGGCCATTAGTAGAAGTGCTCCAGGGAGCTGGGCTTGGCCCTTTGCCATGTACCTTTTTTTTTTTTAATCTTCAGTGATTTGGGTAAAACCATAGGTAGGTATGCTTATTACCACTTATTATTATAGTAGATGACAGAAAGGAGGAGGGCATAGCTATACTAGATGACAATTAGAATTCAAGAAGCTCTGGATAAGCTAAAATCTGACAAGATGCAATGTTAAGAGGATGAATATCTCCTTGCATTTAGATTCAAAAAAATCACCTTCACATATATATGATGGGGGAGATATGATTAGATAACAGTCTGAGGGGAAAAAAAAGACACAGGGGTCCTATGGGACCAGAAACTCTATATGCCAGTAGAAAGATGTCAGACAAAAAAAATTAAGATGAACTTCTGAGGTCCCCTACAGCTCTTTGAATTATTAACAATTACTTGTCTTGCGCCAAGATGCCATATTTCCAGGATGACAGTCCTGTGGAAGCCTTCCTTGGCCAGAGCACAAATGGGAGTACTGTGACCAGCTCTGGATGCTGTATTTTAAGAACAAGCTAAAGAACATTTATATGAGAGTAATCAGGATGGTGAAGAACCCTGGATCAGTAACTTCAGGCATCCTCGTTGGGAGGGGAATGTTTACCCCAGAGAAAAGATTCAAGGGGAATATTGAGCACTTTCTCAGGGGCTGCTGTTTCCAAGGGATTTGACTTGCTCTGTTAGCTCTCTAGCGCACACACTGAGGAGCAATGGGAGGAAGCTGAGATGTAGAAGATGTAGGGTTGAAGTAAAGAAACATGGAGTATTCCACCTGCAATGTAGATTTCCCCTCCCTGGAGGTCTTCAGCAAAGAATGCATGATCACTTTTCACATAATGGAAAGGTTTCTTGTTCAGATATGTGTTGGTCTAAGTGGCTCAGTAGTCAGTCAGTCAATCAAAAAACATTTTATTAAGTGTTTAGCATGTGCAAGGGACCATACTAAGCATTGGAAATACAAAGAAATTCCCCAGCTCTCAAGGAACTTATAATGGAACACATAAATAACTATGTACAAACTACATACAAGAAATATTGGAGATAATTAACCAAGGAAAGGCTTTTTATACAGAGAAGTTGGGATTTGAATGAAGCCAGGAAAAATGCCTGAAGTTGGGAGATGGGAGTGTCCCTTCCAAACCTGAGCTGGGCAGTCCCATCAAGTCAGGACAATAGTACTGTCACTTCAAGTATTACACACTAAGTGTAACACATAGTAAACACTTAATAAATGCTTGTTGACTGATGATTAATGCCACCTAAATTGGAGACAGGTGTTTTCATTGTATCAGTGATGCATCCTCGACTTGTGGTCCACTAATACCCCCGGTCTCTTTCAAATGAACTTTTATTTAGTCCCTCATCCTGTACCTATGCAGTTCTGAGGTTGTTTGCCCATATTGACCGGGCCTGTTGGAATCTGTTAATGGTCTGACTCATCTAACAGATAGGCTAGCCCTTACCACTGTGTGTCATCTCTAAATGTAATAAGCATGCAATCTATGTCTTCATCCTAGTCATTAAGAAAAATGTTCAATAGAGCCTTTCGGAGCTCCCTCAATAATAAATCACTGACATTTATATGGAGTTCTTCTTAGCATAACTATGACCATTATTGTCTCCATTTTACAACTGAAGAAACTGAGGCCCAGAGACATTGAAGTGCCTTCCTCAAGGTTATTACAAATAGTATCAGATTTGGGGTTTGAACTTGTTTCTTCTGCCTTCAGGTCCAGCGCTCTACCTCAACACACTACACGGAGTGATTGATCAATACTCTTTGGGATCAGTCAACCAGCTTGGGAATCCAAGGAGCTATATCATCATCAGGCCTTCTCCAAGCCCTCGAAACCAGGTATTTCCTGTAGGAAATCCTGGAATCTTTTCAAACTTTCAAAAGCTCCTTCTACAGTGGGAAAGCAACCAATATAGATTCAGAAGGCAAAAAAGTTGGTGAATAATAACCTCCAAGCCTTCCTATCTTCCTACACTGTGATTCAGTGACACGGGCCTCTGGCTGCTCCTCAAACAAGACACTTCATCTTCTGGCTCCAGGCATCTTTTCTTCCTGTTCCCCAAGGCTGGAACGGTCTCCTTTCACCATCTCTACCTCCTGGCTCCTTTCTAGGTCCTAGCTAAAATCCCATCTTCTACAGGAAAGCCCTTCCCAACCCCTTTTAATTCTAGTGCTTTCCCTCTGGGATGGTCTCCAAGTTTATCCTGCCTTTAGCTTATTTGAACACAGTTGTTTACATGTTGTCTTCTCAATGAAATTGTGAGCTCCTTGAGAGCAAGGGCTGTCTTATTGTCTTCCTTGTATATCCAACGCCTGACACATAGTAGGCACTAACATATTTGCTGACTATGGTCATACAACTAATAAACATATTTTCTTCTCACTCTATTCCCCTCACATATTACTGAAGCATGAGTCTGACCCGTTTACTCAGGTTATTTGCATTTTTACCAATATAAGAACAACAAAGTGTGATAGTGGATAGAGCACTGGTCCTGTAATCAGGAGAACCTGAGTGCAAACCCTCAAGACACTTACTAGCTGTGTGACCCTGGGCAAGTCACTTAACTCCAATTGCCTAAAAAAAACCCAAAACCCCAAAATTTCAGTGGTTCCCTAATGCCTTGAGGATAAAATGCAAACTCTTCTGCTTGCCATCTAAATCCCATCACAACTTGGTTTCAGGTTACTCTCCCAGACTTACTTTGTTACTCCCTTTTATATCTCCCATGTTCCAAATAGGCCTACACGCAGTTTCTTTACCTTCCCTGCTTTTGCACAGGTTATCCTCCAGCCAAAATGTGTCCCTTCCTCCTCTCATGCCCCTGGTATCTCAGGTTTCACCTCAGGTGCCACTTGGGAGAAACCACTCCCCAGTCACCTGTGCTCTGCCTGTTTCTGTACTGTATTCCTCAGAGGCTGGTTTTGTAATATCTGATTGTGTATCACCAGTGTCTAGCATATGGCCTCGGTGGGCTCTTAATGCTCCTGGAAGCAGTCAGAGCTAGCATGTGACCCCAGCAAGCTCTTCTGACTCCAAACAATTTCGACCATGCCACAAAGTTCTCTTTAGTGCTACTGTGCAGGGCAAGATGTCATCTTCTCTTTCAAATTTATTAATTCTGACATTCCTGGAATTGCTGACATTGGCCCAACACCCTTTCCACAAAGGCCTGGTTTACTGAAGGGAGGAGACAGGAGATGCCCACAAGGACTTTGATTTACACGTGGCATGATATATGATGCTTGTAAACCACTGTAATTTCCACAAAGGGCATATAATAGGAGGGGAAAGGAACAGTAGAGGAATGTGATTCCTAGGAGAGCCAGGCCATAGGATCATAGATCTTGGCTTTAAAACTGAAAAGGACCTTAAAGATCTTATAGTCCAGGGCTTCTTAATCTGGAGTCTGTGACCTTGTTTTTAGGGTATTTTGCTAACTGTAATACAACAACTTAGTTTTCTTTGTAATCTTGTGTATTTTATGCATTTAGATTCTACAATTCTGATAATATTCATTGGGAAATCCTATTATCCCACAAGAATGAATCTGCCTGGTACTCACATCTCATCAGTATCCCCTGATCCTTTGATTAAACCCTAACTAGAGCGCAAGGCCATGGGATCCAGGGCCTCTATTTAAGGAGGGGGCTCAACGGTTTTTCTTCACCTGCCCCTGTGCCAGATACTTTGTCCCCCACCCCTTCAGCTTCCTTTTTTGTATTGTTTTATTCCATTGGATTGGAAGCTTCTTGACGGGCAGGGACCATCTTTGTTTTTTTGTTTGGCATAGTTCCTGATACTTAATATCAAAGAAAAAAAAAGTTAAGAACTCTTGATAGAAACCATTTCCTTATGACAAAAAAAAAAAGTCCAAGGAATTTCACAAACACCACAATTATTAGATATGAACCGAGGATGCCAGACTAGGAAGAACACCCCTCCTACTCTGTATTTCCCCTTCTACAACAAGCTGTCCAGGCTCCATCTAGAACTGCCCTTCATTTCTGTCCTATCCAGTTTCTTGGTGAGAAGCAAGAGGACAACTTTCAAATCAGCTCAGAGAAGCACAGAATTTCCTGTTGGAACGGCGCTCAGCAGTCATCTGATCTAACACTAGAACACCATGACAAGTGGTCAAGGCAACTAAAACACCCTGCTGAGTGGTTATATAGCCTCTGCTTGAACACTTTCAATGAGAGTGTCTATTCCCTCCTAAGGCAGCTTGT
Source organism: Potorous gilbertii (assembly GCA_028658325.1). NCBI lineage: Eukaryota > Metazoa > Chordata > Mammalia > Diprotodontia > Potoroidae > Potorous > Potorous gilbertii. The sequence goes on along the minus strand of CM053773.1, from coordinate 185,832,352 downwards.
TCCGCTCCTGGATAGCTGTTAGGAGGGCATCCCTAACCGCATGTCTAAAGTGGAACCTTGGCCATCCAGCTTCTCCCAGTGGCCCAAATGCATTCTTCATTTGTGTGACAGTCCTTCAGATACCTGAAGACAACTATGCTGTTCCTTTGAACCTTCTCTTTTCTAGATTAAACATCCTTCAACTAAACCTCATGTGCCAGGGATGCAAGACCCTGCCTTCTCTTCATTGCCCTCTGGACAGTCTCCTTCTTAAAAATGTGAGACCCAAATCTTAATCTAAGAGTTCAGAAGCTGGGCCTCTCTTCCATTTAACCAATATTTACGAATAACAATCATGCATAAAGCCCTATACTACACAAAAAATTGCTCTCCCAACCCCTTCCCTGATCATTTCAGATACAGACTGAGGTGTCCTTTCCTTGCTCCCAGATCAGGAAAAGACTTTTTTTTTGGTCTCCAAGAGATGAAAGGGCATCAAAATATTGGGGAGAAAAAAGTGGAAGAAACCACTATTCCATGCCTTACAGCAAGATAGCTTCCTGCCTGGCTTGGTGATTTTCATTTCCTCCAGATCAGGCCTAAGCAGATAGGTCAGGCAGCCTGAACCCCAAAGCTCCAGAGGCAAGGTCCAGAGCTCTTTTCAAAGGTCTCCTCTGACTGGGAAAATGGATGAAACAGGACTCTAAAAAAATCTTCCAAGTAAAGAAAATGGCAGGATCCCATTTCTAAGTCTGGAGCCAGGTGGCATAATACACAAGCCTTCTAGAAACAACAAAAAAAAAGCAGCCTGTGTATACTATGCATATATCCCTTTTCTTCCCTGCCAAGTTCCTTCCTCTCCTAGCTCCCCACTCTCCTCAGGGGTTGGTAAGCTCCAGTGACCCTTGAGCTTAGAAAAGCAGCAATTTCGTTCTATAATCTCTTAAGGTTTATAATGCTCTATCTCCCCCTACCCCCAATAATGTCAAGTTGGGAATACTGGCTGAAACTAAAGTTCTAAGGGTTTCACTGACTTTCCCAACATCACAAGGCCAGTAAGTAGGTATTAGAGTCAGCACTGGAACCCAGGTCTCCTGGGTGAAGTCCAATGTTCTTTCCACTGTCTTCACCTGCAAGACCAGATAGCCACAAGAAGGAAGGCAAGCTTGCCCTCATCCACAGAAGCCCAGAGAAGTACACAGTATAAAGCAGCTGTTTCCTTTTTATTGCTTTAAGTTAGACAAGAGAATGTGGGGCTCAGGGAGGGTACAAAGAGGGAAAAATGAGAAGATAATAGTGGGCTGAAGCGACTCCTGGGGCTGCTGCAGACACCCCCTGACAACCAGGAAGGTCTTCTCGCCTCCTGAGAGGGCCCCTACTCTGCCTTATCATATTCTTCAGGGGACTTGAGGAAGATGCTGTTTTGGTCAAAGTGAGGTACTGAGAGGTTGTGGTGAAAAAGAGGACAGATAACAGGACTATCCCTGACTAAAGAGAAGCCTATATCTTTTCCCCTGATAAAGCTCTCACCACATATGTATCCACAAACGTACCGGGGCATCAGATTTCAGGGCCACAGGGCCAGGCAGTCAAGCAAGGTCTGAAATGAAGGACCTTTTTTCTCTTGTTTCCTGTCAGGGTTAACTCTTGCCACCAGATTCCTTTTTCTTGGCCGCCTTCTCTGGGGCCTTCAGCAGGGCCAGTTTCTTGGGCAAGCTGGTGCTGGCTTTCATCATAACCTCGTGTTCAATCTTCTTTCGGATACCAATCTCCAGGCCCTGAGAAGGAATAAGCAGAATACTCAGGACAGCATTTATAATAAGGAAAACAGAGGGAAGTCAGCCCTATCTTGAAAGACCAACCTGCTTTCCCCCTTCCTCATAAAGATAAAGATACTGGCTTGAGCAGAGTAAACACACAATAAGGACAGGAAAAAGGGGTGAGAGTAAGTGGTCTGTGCAGGAGGGTAAATTTTTAGTTTCCAGAAGCCCTCTTTCAGTTTAAATGGACAGCGAGTCAGAGACAGAGAGAGAGAGAGAGAGAGAGAGAGAGAGAGAGAGAATGTGTGTGTGCATGCGCATGCGAGTGCAGGGGTCAAAAAAATGGTGCTGGGTTGATTGTGGGAGCAGGGTCACCACTGACATCTACCTTAAAAGTGGAGAAGTAAGAAAGTGATGCTGCGCTCCACAGACATAGCGCTGACGTTACAGGCACGTGTGTGTGTGTGTGGGGTGGGAGTATGGTCAACACTGGGACTCGAAATAAAGATGTCAGAGAGGGTAAGATGACGGCTTCTAGAGGGAGAGCAGGAAGACTGACCGAAGCTGGACAGAGGCAGCCAGCCCTGGAAGGGTCTTAAGTTTCACAGCACAAGTGGAGTGAAGCGTGGGGGTCCTTCCCAACCCAGGCACTTACTTTCTTTAGCTTCTGCTGCTGGATGACCCGGGCCTTTTTGGGGGCTATGATTCGTCCTGTGGAGGAGGGAACATAATTACACGGGGTCTAAGAAGGGGGACAAGGAGCACAGAAGTGAGGAGACCACAGGGAGAAAGGGAAGTGGGGGCGCAGGAGGAATCATGGGATAGGAGGACGAGTGTGAAGGCAAAAGCCCAGAATGAGGGAGAGAAGGGTCACAGGAAGGCAGGGGATGTGGTTGGGGGCCCACGGGGTC
>CM053773.1:185800797-185829202 GCA_028658325.1 Potorous gilbertii | reverse complement strand
GTACAGCGGGTCAACACGCGCAAGGACTGGTGGGATACAGCGGGGCCGGGTCCCTGATTTAAAGGGACAGGACCGCGGGTGGGGGGCGGGGCGGGACCGGCTTCAGGGGAAATGTAGGATCGTAGATTTAGAGCGCGAGGGAAATTTACAAGTCGTCCAGCGCAACCTCCTCATTTTACGTAGGAGGAAAGGCCTGCAGAGCTGCATGACCTTGCCTGAGGTCACACCTAGCATTTGAACCTATCTAAATCCTCGGACCCAGGTGAAAAACGTGGCCACCTTATTTTACAGACTGGGAAAATTAAGGTTTAAACTGTTTAGGCAAAGTCACAGGTAGAAAGCAGCCCAACAGGGCTTTGAACCAAGACTGTCGACCTCAAGACACTCTCCACTAAAGGCTCCTCTGCCAAACTTAACAAAGTTTTCTTGTCATCAAACCCAAGGAATCCTCCGTCCTCTTTGCGGAAGGCGTGAGCTGCGTGGACTTGGGAGTCCCTGCAGAGGATTCTAATCCCAGCAGGGTCATTGACTACAAAGTAACAAGCCTATGGGAGTCAGATACTTAATCCGTGCTTCAGTTTCCTCAGCTGTAAAATGGAGAATAATCCTTGCCGTACTACACACTTATTGTAGAGTTCAAAGGATATTTTGATTTAAATTTAATAATTTAATGCACTTAATAGTTGCAAAGTTCCATACTCTTTTCCTCTCTGGAACTCCTAATTCTCCAGACTCTCCACCCACCATCCCAGGGCTCTTGGCTCCTGAAGTCCCACTTCAAGAATGGTTGGTTCCTTCCAAGACTTCCATTTTTAAGGAAAGTGCTCAGGCCACCCAGGTAGGCCTTCATTCCCTGTGAGGCTCCACTCCTGAAGCTGGACTTCCTTCATCATGTTCCCAGGCATCAGCAGACGCCTCCTGCTCGCACCACTCCCTTCTCTTTGCAGCTCATTTTTATGGGTTTGTTACCTTTACCCCATTAGAATCCAACTCTTCAGAAGCATATGTTTGTATTTATAGTGTTTAGGCACATTGTAAGTGCTTACTAAATGCTTATTGATTTGATTTACTCTGGGACTGAGGATAAAAATACAGTGTCTACCTTCAGGAAGTATATAGTCCAATAGGGAAGACAGGATATGTATAACCACAAATATTCTACAAGACAGATTGGGATGGTGGAAAGGGGAGGATCTAGACAAAGACCTCTAGGAAATTTGAGGATCCTTTTTGGCTGAGGGAAGCTGGCTTCATCTAGGTGGGGCTTTGTAAAATGGGAAGGATTTCAAAAGTCGACTGTGAGGAGGGAGTCTGTTTTTGATCTGAAGGGGTAGCTTGTACCTGTGGAGAAAGCAGGGATAGAGTGGAGACCAGATAGTAGTTCAGTTTAAATGGAGAGTAAATTACAGGAAGAGTGGAGTGAAAAAAGGCCAAGAAAGCATGCTGAAGTCAGATTGAGGAGATTTATATTTTTCCTTATAGGTAACAGAAAGCCACTGAAGGTTTTTGAAGTAGGGAATCAGGGTGGCTGGGCCTGTTCATTCAGATTATTTTGGTGGTAGTACCTAGTCAATAAACATTTATTAAACATCAACTATATGCCAGGGAAATGTGCTAAATTCTGGGGATACAAAAAGAGGCGAAAGACAATGTTTGCCCTCAGGAAACTCACAATCTAATGAGAGACCACAAACAAATTAATATGTGTAAACAAACTATATGAAGGATAAATGGGAAATAATTAAGAGAGGGAAAAGAGGAAGGAATTTAGAAGGGTTGGGAAATGCTTTCTGTAGAAAATAGGATTTGGGTTGGGATTTGAAGGAAGCTGTGGAATCCAGTGGGAAGAGACAAAGAGGGAGAACATTCCATACATGGCAGAGGGCTAGAGAAAAGGCCTGGAGCCAAAAGATGGAGACTTCTCTGAGCTGAAGAGGATGCCTCTACCAGCATCAGGTAAGACCTGAAACATCAAGAAGTGTTTTGAACTTTGCACATAGAATGGAATGAGCTGGAAGCAGGAAAACCAGTCTGGAGGCTCCATTACTCCAGGTAAGAGGTGATGAAGGCCTGATCTAGGCTGCTGGTTGTGAGAATGGGAGGGAGAGGTCAGTGCCAAGAGATGTAGAAATGTGGGGACTTGACACCCAGTTGTATATGAGAAAGGATAACTTTTTGTCCTCTGGGAAGTACTACACAACTGCAAACAACTGTCATTAATAAAATGTTTATTTTAAAAAAGGTTCAGTGATGGGAGGGCATTTAATTTGACATACACTTACGAAGCAAGGCACTGATCTTGGGACAGGGAACATTTAAATAGATGGGACATTGGTTTCAAAGAGCTTATAATCTAATTGGAAAGTGGAAGAAGGGCGATGTGGGATGTGAGGGTTTTGCATCCCACTCAGGAAGTCTTAGTGGTCAGGGCAGTCTGCAGTTCCTTGGGGGAGAAGACGCCGCGCTCTGTGATGATGCCACCAGTGATGAGTTCGTGAGGGGTCACGTCAAAGGCTGGGTTCCAAACTCCAATACCTAGATAAAGGGGAAACCTGGTGATCAGGTGTCCCTGTCTGGACTCTTGGCTTTAAGGAGAAGTTATAATCCATACCCCTATCTCCCTTGACCAGTAAAAACGGACACTGATACAGTGTTTTAAAAGTTTGCTGACACTCTCTCATCAGCTGTCCCTCCTTTCAAAACAGGATGAAATCTTACCTCCTTCATGAAGAAGGAGCTGTATATGGCTAATTCCCACCTTCCATATGTTCCCCTGTCCCACTTCTGGAGGTCTATTAGATTATAATTGGGGTGGAGAACCTGAGGCCTAGAGGACACAAGTGGCCCTCTAGGTCCTCAAGCATGGTCCTTCAACTGAATCCAAACTTCACAGAACAAATCTCCTGTGTTCTGTGAAGTTTGGATTCAGTCAAAGGACTATACCTGAGGACCCAGAGGCAGGGTCCCCACACCTGATTATAATTACAACGTCCATTTCTAAAGCATTTTAAAGTTTATCAAATACCTTCCCTAGAGAACTGTGATCTAGGTAATAATGTGTTGTTCAGTCATGTCTGACTCTTTATGACCCCATTTGGGGTTTTCTTGGCAAAGATACTGGAGTAGTTTGCCATTTCCTTCTCCAATTCATTTTACAGATGAGGAAACTGAGGCAAACAGGGTTAAGTGACTTGCCCAGAGTCACACAGCAAGGATTATTAACTGATTATCTCTACCTAACTCTGAAGCACACAGCAATTAGCATAGTGGTGGGCACACAGTAGGTATTTAATAAATGTTTATTGACAGTACAACATTAGCACAGAGTTAAGAAAACAGACTGGAATAAAGTCTTAGCTGGTCCTGTAACTGACCCACCTGGGGCAGCAATCCTGGTCCCACAGAGGCTGGTCAGCTCCTGGCCTGGACGCTCCTCAATGACAATCTCCTGACCCGTCTTCAGGCTGAGATCACAAGAGGAAATAGGGGCAGCTACATAGAAAGGGATCCCGTGGTGCTTGGCAACAATTGCCAGCTGGTACGTCCCCACTTTGTTGGCAGTGTCACCATTGGCGACCACCCGGTCCGCTCCCACGATGACAGCTGCAGGGAGAAAGGGAAGGACCTGTTAGCTCTTTGATCCCAGGCAAGTCATGTCACCTCTGAGGTCTAAAATAAATGGGGACAATGATGATTACATTGCCTTCCTTATGGGGTTATTTTGAGGCAAGCAGTATATAAACTTTGAAGAACCATAGGAATTGGTGGTATTACTATTATGGGATGGAGGATTGATGCGAAGGTCTCTAAAGTTTTGGGTAGCTCTGCTGGGGAGGATTTACAGAAGTGATAACAAGACTGGACAGAGAAGACATAGATTTTGAGGTTCTGAGCCACCCACTTTGGTGGAGGAGATTCTAGTTCTAACTGAAGTATTGATGGCCGAGTGACAAGGAAAGATCAGAAATTCCAGGAGCATGGGGAAGGGGAACCATGGCATCCATGGTGGGGTTATAGAGATGGAGACCTGATCACTAGTGTAAAGACCACAGGAAACCAGGGTTCAAATCTGGGCTCTGCCAATTTAAATGCCTATTAAAACTTGGGGAAATCCTCCTTTTCTGAGTCTCAGTTTACACATCTGTAAAATGAGAGGGTTGTACTTTATTTTTTCAGATTCTTTCAGCTCTTATGACCCAGTACTTCCAAAGAGAGATCAGAAGGCACAGGATTCTACAGTTTTCTGCCCCCATGCAACTAGAGAGAATGACTGTTCCTTCTGATCACAGCCCACCCCTGGACACCCAGCAGACCACTGACCTCCCACCTCCTTGTGGGCTATGGCAGCAGCTACCATGCTGTCAGTGATGAGGGTGGCAGGGATCTTCTCATACACCAGCTCATAGGCGGTCAGTCGTGCACCCTGGTTATAGGGCCGGGTCTCCGTACAGAACACGTGTTTCAGGCGGCCCAGGGCATGCAGAGATCTGATCACACCTGTGAAGAGCCCATATTCCCCCCACCCCAAGGCAGAAGAGATATAAGAAGAAGTCCTGTGTAGGGGAGGCAAGAGTAGAGGCCTCATGGTGTGATAGAAAGCAGCAATCAGGAAAGGCTTCATGGAAGAGGTAGTAGTCTGAGCAAGATTAAGGTTCTGAAAGGCAGAGCAAGGAGGGAAGAAGTATATTCAGGTGTGGGGTACAACCTGTGCAAATGCATGTAGGTGGGAGGTGACAAACCCCATTTTAAAGAGACTTAGAGGACCTCTAAGGTTCCTTCTAGCTCTATAATCCCATAACCTGTTCTTTTTCCCCTACTCACCCAGGGCTGTTCCATAGCCTGCAGTGGCTAATGAGCCAGTGTTGCAGTGGGTCAGTACAGTCACCTGGCCACCCCCTGGTACCACATGTTCCAGAAGGTGCTGGGCTCCATGGTCCCCAATGCTCTGGTTATCTTTGATGTCTTTTTCTAGCATGTGTTCAGCCCAGCAGATCAACCTGGGGAGGGTACAGAAGTGGGCAGGGGAGGGCTGAAGACCTTTCACCCTGCATACCTAAGTGATCTGCCCAGAGGGTGGTCTGCTCCCAGCTGCTTCAAGCTCAGGCACTTAAACAGGTGCCTGAGCTCAGATTTTGTTCCTGATTTATTAGCCATATAACCTTGGCCAAGTCACAGTTAGTAGGCATGCTTCAGTTTTCCATTCACAAAATGAGGTGCTAAACACTGGGTTGTTCTGAAGCAAGAAACTCCCTCAATCTATGCAGAGAAACATCTCCTCTGGAATTTGTAGTCTCACAGAGCTGCCTGGGGCATTGACATGTGACTTGTCCAGGGTCATAAAGTCAGGATCTGCTAAGAGGCAGGTGGGACTTAAAACTCAGCTCTCCCTGGCTCTTTCTCCACCATGCCATCTTGTCAGAACATGTGTCAAATGTCAGCTCTTACTGTTGAGTCCTTTTTCAGTCATGACCGACTCTTCTGTGACTCATTTGGGATTATCTTTGGCAAAGATACTGGAGTAGTTTGCGGTTTCCTTCTCCAGCTCATTTTTCAGACGAGGAAACTGAGCCAAACAGGGCTAAGTGACTTGCCCAGGATCATACAGATTTGAACTCAGGAAGATATCCACTGTGCCGCTTAGCTGCTCAGGATGAGCTGAATTTAAATTCAGTCTCAGATGCTTACTAGCTGTATGAACTTTGGTGAGTCACTTAACCTCATTTGTAAAAAGTGGAAAATAACAGCACTTGCCTCCCAATGTTGTTGTGAGGATAAAATGAAATAATATTTGTAAAGCACTTAGTACAGGTGCTATCCAAGTGTTTGCTAGTGTTAATAGAATTATCAGGAAATACCCTTATCCCTTTATCTTATACTGACTAGTTAGTACACTTGTAGGGATGCTCAATATTTCTTCTATTGTGGAAGTGGAAGTGGAAACATCACAGAATTCAGAGTAAAGGGGCCTGGGTTTGAATCTGTCACTATTTGTATGACCTTGGGAAAGTTGCTCCTTCTCAAGCTTCAGATTCCTTATCTAAAAAATGAGGTGGTCAGCCTGAGCATCCCTTTCAGTCCCAAATCCTATCATCTTCCCAGCTGACTGACTCTTCTACTTTGCACTCCAAGTTAATGAAATGAGAAGTTTCCCAAAGGAGCTACAAACTGACAGCTTAGTATCTGCATGGTCTCTACTCTGGGGCCCCAGAACCTTGAGAGCCCAGGGAAGGGAGGACAGACCTTTTCTTACCTCTCTCGGACTGAACCCTCTGTGGCCCCTTCTCCTCCAGCCTCCTGGGTGGCTACCTCAAACATCTCCCGGGCAGCCTGAGCCATGTTGACAGCTGTCGGTCTGGCAGTCACCAGGTAGTTTAGTGAGTCCTGCACAAAGGTCATCAGGGCCTCAAGCCCAGGACCCCCTGCACCAGCGTGCAGCTCCACAGCCAAACTCAGGCAGCCCACTATGGCGATGGCTGGAGCACCCCGTACCTGTAGCCAGCAAGAGAGTGTAAATCAAGGGACCTGGGCCCTTTTGTATTTCCCCAGAGGACAGGGGGGTGAAATAGAGAATAGAGGGGTGAAACCTGGCATACTAGTGCTCAGCGTAGGGTACATATTGCCTTTAGGTCTAGCCCACTCTGTGCTAGAATCCAAACTGTACCTCAGTTTTCCTATTCTAGGTCAGCACTTATCCTCAGCACTTAGCAGTGCCTGGCACACACTGTAGGTACTTAATAAATGTTTATTGAAAGAATTTTTGCAATTAGTGTCTGTGGTAAAGTCCTCATTTCTAAAATATATAGAGAACTGAGTCAAAAGTACAAGAATATAAGTCATTCCCCAATTGATAAATGGTCAAAGGATATAAACAGGAAGTTTTCAGAGGAAGAAATCAAAGCTATCTGTAGTCCTATGAAAAAATGCTCTAAATCACTATAGATTAGAGAGATGCAAATCAAAACAACTCTGGAATACCACATCATACCTATCAGATTGGCTACCATGACAAAACAGGATGATGATAAATGTTGGAGAAGATGTGGAAGAGTTGGAACACTAATGCATTGTTGGTGGTGCTGTGAGCTGATCCAACCATTCTGGAGAGCAATTTGGAACTATGCCCAAAGGGCTATAAAAATGTGCATACCCTTTGACCCAGCAATATTGCTTCTAGGATTGTATCACCAAGAGATCAGAAAAATGGTAAAGGGTCCCACATGTACAAAAATATTTACAGCAGCACTCTGTGGTGGCCAAAAACTGGAAATCAAGGGGATGCCCATTAATTGGGGAATGGCTGAATTGTGATATATGAATGTAATGGAATATTATTGTGCTATAAGAAATGATGAACAAAAAGACTTCAGAAAGGCCTAGAAAGACTTATATGAACTGATGCAGAGTGAAAGGAGCAGAACCAGAAGAACTGTGTACACAGCAACAACCACAGTGTGCGAAGGTTTTTTCTGGTAGACTTGGAACTTCATTGCAATGCAAGGACTTAAAAAATTCCCAATGGTCTCTTAAGGCAAAATGCCTTCCACATGCAGAGAAAGAACTATGGAATTCGATCGCAGAATGTAGCAGATCATTTTCTTTTGTATTACGCTTTGGTTTGTTTTATGATTTCTTCCTTTCATTTTAATTCTTCTATGCAACATGACTAAGGTGAAAATGTATTTAATAAGAATGTATACGTGGAACCTATATAAAATTGTATGCTGTTGGGGTGGGGGAGATGTGGGGGGATAAGAATCTAAGTTATATGGAAGTGATTGTAGAATCCTGAAAACAAATAAAATTTAAAAAATGTTTATTGACTGGTTGGTTGATTGAGTGTATGGATCCTGAAGAGGAGGGCTTGTAGACTAGTCACAGACTGTCAGAACAGGAAAGCTTGTTTAGATCAAATGTCTTATTTTCTAGACAAGGAAACTTTGGATTGGGTAAAGGAAGAGACTTTCCCAAGATCAAAAAATTATTAAGTGGCAGAGGAGGATGTGAACCCAGATACTCTGGAACCCAATCCAAAGTTCTTTCCACTCAGTCATGTTGCTGGACCTCGCGCTAAGGGACAGGTGTTCTAACCTCTGCTTTATCCCGGTTTTGCCGGGTACCCAAACTGTGCTTCTGTTTCCCATTCTGATCTACCGTGGCTATAGAGTTCTGATAGATTAAATAGTGTTAGAGATGGAACAGACCTTAGAGAACATCCGAGCTGGAGGACCCCAGAACAGCCTGAGCTGGGAGCGGCCGCTGGGCACGGTAGGTCGGAGCCTGGGGGTCTTTTATGGATCCCCGGGGCACACTTCTCCCCCCTCCACCCCAGCCCAGGGCTCAGTCCTCCACTCCAGACTCCCAGCTGACTGCACGCTCCGAGTCTCCAGCCCCTCCACCGCCGTCCTGGCCCCACAGCCCCGGGCCTCCGCCCACCTTCATGGCCCTGATGGCCTCCCAGGCCTGGCGCACGGAAGTCACGGCCTCATAATGGCTCTGTTGGGGCAGCAGCAGCTGGTCCAGAATGTGCAGGGAACCCCGGTGATACCGGATCGCCTCCAGGCTCATGGCAGCTCAGGGAAGGAGCCAGGTAACCAGACCCAGGCGCCAATCAGCCCAGCAGGAGCCAGAGAACTGGAGACTCGCTCCACACGTGGGGCTCGGCTTCCTCCGGGCCCTAAAGCGGGTGTACACTAGGGGCGGGGCCTTACAGAAGAAAGGCGGGGCAGACCCTGAGCCCCTGATAGCGCAGTGAGAAGGGCTAGTACGGTAGATCCAGGGACCTAGGTGCTACCTGACTGATGAACTAATAACCTGTATGGAATTCCTTCCCCGTCCCCTTCTCACCCTAGGTTACCTGGCGTGGACTTGGGGTCCGACGTCCACTTATCTAAGTGCTCCCCCAGGCTCGGACCTACGGTGCCCAGCGGCCGCTCCCAGCTCAGGCTGTTCTGGGGTCCTCCAGCTCGGATGTTCTCTAAGGTCTGTTCCATCTCTAACACTATTTAATCTATCAGAACTCTACAGCCACGGTAGATCAGAATGGGAAACAGAAGCATAGTTTGGGTACCAGCAGAACCGCGATAAAGCAGAGGTAAAAACCCTTAGTCTACTTATCTAAGTACCCTAAGAATTCGGTGGGCTGTTGCGCTCTGGTAGTCGTTTTCCTGGCCCTTTGCACAGTCCCATAGGGACTTCATAACTTGATTCATGGGAGAGTTGGAATAACCTTCTCAGGGAGGTGACTGACCAGTAAGAGCCCAGGGTGGTTAAGATAGTGGTTCTAAGCCTGCCTGACCTCACTAACTGGCTGCGTGACCTTCGGCGGGCCAGCTGCAATTGCTAGGATTTGAAGTCAGTGGGCCTGGATTTGTATGGGGTACTTACTACCTAAGAAGGTAACAACTTGAGCAAGTTATTACTCCAAGTCTTTTATTACTCAGGCGTAAATTAATAGCGTCCCCTATAATCCATTCCTCTAAATCTATGCTCTTATAACTAGACTTCCAGTTCTTTTCTGACTCTAAACTGATTCTCTCATCCAGTAATTGTCTAGCTAACGTGGCGAAAAGCACTGGATTTGGTGTTAGAAAGCCTGAATCTGAATTCTGTTTCTCCCATGTTTCCCCATCTTGGACCACAATTTCCTCAAACTCAAAATCCCTGCACGAACATAAGTGAAGAGAACACTGACATGAAACCTAACCGTGAAGTAACACCTTCTTCCTTTGGAAAGCGGAGTGACCATGGCTCTGAAATGTCCTACACATTTGAACTTTGGTCACTGTTGGGTTTCATTTTGTCTCAATTTTTGTTACATACTAGGAAATGAATGACATGGCAAAACAAAAGGCCACATAAACACATTTCTCAAAAGAAAACACCTACAGAAAAAAAAGAGATGTACCTAGATAATCTTTAAGAGCTCTTGCAACTCTTAATAAATCAAGGACTCTGCTAATTTTACCGCTCACAGGTTCTGATCCCAGCATATCCTTCTCAATCAAGATACCATGGGTTAGGGAGTAGCTTCCCCGACAATCTCTCTTAACATTTGCTTTCAAGCCTCTAACCCTAGGAGTATAGAGCCTCACAAAGGAAGGGTCCGAGGAGCCCCTCAAGCAATTTCGATGGCCTGCCTCCTTTAAAAAGCTTAAATTCAGGAATTCAGTTTTCAAACCCCTCAGCGTGCTGCAACATGAGCCAATAGCTCACCTTTCTGCCTCCTCAGCAGTAGGGCTGGGAGCCATCAGGATTCAGGTAGAGCACACAGGCTAGCTTTTGTTTCCCAACCAGTTCGAGCCCTCCTCACAACACAAAGGGGAGAGGGAAGGAAAGGAGGTAGTAATTCCTAGTGGCCACTTCTGGGACAGCTCTGCTCCGACTTCACCATGTTTGACCAGTTTTCAAGGCAACCAACCATGAATGCATTTTTGTTCCATCTGTGTTTGGAGAGCTAAGAGGTCACGAATGAGTTGGCCTATGTAGGCAGTATAGTAGAATAAAAAGAACACTGGACCTGGAGTGGGAAGTCCTGTGTTACTTAATCTCAGTCTCTGTTTCCTAAACTTCCTGATGAGCATAGTATTTAAACCACCTATTTTACAACTGTTGTCAGTTAAAGTGCTGAGTCTTAAAATGATACATTTGTGAAATATTCTCCTTCACATATATGTATACATAAATTATATAAATCATTTATCTGTGTGACCCTGAGCAAGGCACTCAACCCTGTTTGCCTCAGTTTCCTTAGCTGTAAAATGAGCTGGAGAAGAGCAAATCACTCCAGTATCTTTGCAAAGAAAACCCCAAATGGGATCATGAAGAGTCAGAAATGACTTAACAACGAAGTAATATGTACATATATACACACATATAAAATCACTGCATACAGTATATACATACATATGTGCATGTATTTGTTATCTATGTATTCTTGGTCAATTCCCTTGCCTTCTCTAAGGTCCCTTCTAGGTCTAAATTTCATGACTCTTAAGTATCACTGAAGGGAGACATGGGTGGGGTCCCTAGTTTCCATATTTTAACACTGTCCACTCCACTCCAATTACACAGAAGGGACTGTGTCTATATCTAATAATCTGATGCACCAACTGGATTTAATAGGTGGGGGTTTAATAACTCATGTCAGAGATTTAAGCCAGACACTACATACTCCCTCCTCAGTAAAATAAATAAAAACCCAATTATTTACAGAGAAATCAAGTCTCAGAAGGGGGCAGGGAGAGAATTTCTTGGTTCTTAGAAGGCCTGTTGAGAAGAAGCCTGTATATGGTTTTTTGGTTGAGTGGAAGGCTCCCTGGGAGTGAGCACACACTTCAGCTGGCAGAGGTAATCCTGAATTTCTTGGAGAGGGAGGCAAGGTGTGAGATCGGCCTAGGAGGGAGGGAATGAGATTAGTCACTCTCAGAGTCTGAATAGTCTGCAACTAGCGAAGAATTGAGGACAGAGGTGCTGCTAGGGCCTGACTGTGTCTTCACAGTTGAGGAATAAGGTCTATGTGAGGAAGATCCTCCTGGGGCATTTTCTTCCTCCTCTTTCGTCCCACTTAGCTCTGGAGTTTCACTTGACTCCTGAGGGCTCTCCAGGCAGTCCCTAGACTTCCGACGGACAATTCCGAGGTTGCTGCTCGTGATGGAGGAACCACTGGGCATGGGTTTTCGGTTAATTGCCAGCTTCTTGAGGACACTGTTCACCTTGCTGTTGCTGGCCCCAGGTACTGGGGTAGAAGGGAACCAGGAGCGGCCGAAGATTTCTGTCCGTTTCAATTTCTGTTTGTCTTCATATGCTGACAAATGGGAGATGAGGTAGAGTAAAAAGTAGGGCCAGAACCAGTATTTCTTTAACCTGCTTGATAGTCTCTAAAGCTCTCAATATTAAGGGCTCCCTCCCTCCCCTACTCTCACATCCTCTCTCCATCCTGTCTTCCCTATACCCATTCCCTGCTCCCACGCCTGGTTCACAACAGGTGAAAGACTAGGACATACAGTCCAGGCTGTGGTACTTGAGCAGGGCAGCAAGCTTCCGGTCCTCTTCTGTTTCAGGAACCAGGGGGATACTGAGGTTTGCCTTGGTCTGTAGGGCCAGTGTTTTTTCCTCCTCTTCTTTTATGGCCTTTTTCTTTTCCTAAAGTAAAAGATTGGCAAAGGGAGGAGGAGAGAGAAAAATGAAGGGGGAAGCATGGGAAAAACATGAAAAGAATTGAGGGGGGAAATGGGAAACCTCCTTCTGATCACTGCCCTGTAAGAACTTAAGGCTGTCCTACGCAGGAACGAGAGCCCCAATCGGCTCCTTTGCTTCAAGGCTGATGTGACAATCCTGAGAAATGCCTTGTTTCTTCTATCCAGTCCTGCTCATGTGATGGAAACAGTCCTGGATTTGTGTGACAATAATTACTTAAAAAACAGTACTTACTACCTTAAAAAGTCTCATTTTTAAAAAATCTGTAAAGTGAGGGAGTTGGACAAGATGGACAAGGCTCCTTTCAGTTCTAGACCCTATAAACTTATTCATTGCCTGTATGACATTTGGCAAATCATGTAACCCTCCTAGGTTCAGTTTCTGCCTCTGATAAATAAGCTGGCTGTGTCAGATGTGTGAGGTCTATTCTGGCTGACTTTTATAATCCTGACACAGAAGGTGCAACAGCTCTGTGCAAAGAGACTTATGGCCCCTCCCTCTGAGCAGCTCAGATCTAAAGGTGTCAGCCTACAGTGACTGCCCAGCATCCACTGAAGTCTCCCCTGAGCCCCAGCCCTCCTCACCCTAAACTTCCTCCTTAGCATGCTGTTAAGGGCAAAGTCATCCTTCCAGGCGCTCTGGGCTTCCTGGATGTTGGACAGGGTGGGAATGGCCTTCTGCAACTTGCTCTGGTCTGCGGTGCCATGCTCTAGGCGGAACATAGCGTCCGTCTCCAGCTTCTGCTTCTTCTCCTGCTCTGGAAGGAAAATGGGGCGAGGTACTGGAAGGTCTTGCTCTCGAGCAGCGGAAGGTCTGTGGGCTGGAGGGTAGGGCTTACCTGTGGTCAGGATCTGTTCATTGTCTGCCATGTCCCAGCGCTCCTCTTTCCTCTGGGCACCACTCACAATCACATAGTCACAATTGGCAGGATCTGTCTGCATCTCAATGTAGTTGACACAGAGGTGACATTTCATTCTGAACCTGGAGAGAAATTTAGAGACAGAAACCATGAGATCAATGAACCATCATCCTCTAAGGACTTACTAGCAAATCTCAAAGAGCCAAAGCTAGAAGGTGAACTCAACAGGAGCAATTGTCATAGGAAGAGACTACTAGGCTAGGACCTCTTTATGTGGAAATGGAGGCATAAAGAGCAGGGTCATGGATGTAATATTCATGGACTCACAACTGGAAGCGACCTCCCATCCGGGTTGAACCCCTCATTTAAGAGATGAGGAAACCTGAGGCTCAAGGGAGCACGAGTGATTTGCCAGAGGACACAAATAAGTATCAAATCCAGAGTTCCACAACACCATGCTGCCCCCTTAATAACTCTTGTTTCTCTAGTTTTAGGGGTTATAAAGTTCTCACTTCACCAATCTGGAAGGTAAATATCGCCAATGTTATGACTACTTCACAAATGAAGACGGTGAGACTGCAGGTCACATGTCTATCAAATATCAGGGCTGGATCATGTAACAAGGGTCAGAGCAGACAAGATGGGAAGCAGAAAGCAAGGGAAAACACCAAAGTGAACTGGTGAGACCAAAGGCAGATGCCAGAATGCAAACTTAGCAGGGACCTCATGCTGCTCTGATGAATCCTTCAGTGGGAGGAAGGCTGGATGCAGGCACTTACCAGGGTATTAACATTTCTGTGCTTATCACAAACTTATATCATAAACACAAGAACCAGTCTGTACTTTGTGTCTTTTACCAGTGGGCTGTCCCTCCCCGAGAGCAAGGCCTGAGCAGATTCTGCACACCCTGACACCACACTGCCTTGGTCTGGGCACTTAGTGGGGTGTCAGTGCACATCAGAGTGGCTGAGGATGCCTGATTGGGGAAAATGTGCTTCACCTGGGGCTCCTCATTCCCATTTCCCACCGAAAAATGTAACTGGGCTGCTTTCGTGGACTCCAGTCCACATCTCAAGGAAAAGTCTGTCATTCTCTCACCTCTCCATGGCCCCTTTCCCCCATTTTCCCCCAAAGGCATCCGAGTTTTCTGCAGGCCCCTCCTCTCCTCCCCTAGACAGTACTCACGATCCCAATACAAAGCTGTACCCACCTGTAGATTGGGGTTGTGTAATAATTGCCAACCTTCTTCTTTTCAGCATTGTAACGAACGCCTGGAAAGGAAGGCAAGGAACAAAATGAAAGACTCTGGAAACTTTCTGGACATACTTTATCACCCTCCCAAATTGTTCCTATCAATGCTTTGCCAGGTCACTCATTCAGTTAACATTTATTAACCACCAAGTGAATACAAGGAAATGTGCTAGGCATTAGGGATACAAAGATGAAAATGATATAGCCCTGGCCTCAAGGAGTTTACAATCTAAAGACAGAATAATATACACAACTATGAGACAAGGCAAATATATAAAATACAAAGAAGAGGTTCAAAAAACTATTCTGAAAAATGAGAGGGAGAGGTCATGTTCAGTGAGGGGTTGGGGACTCAGAGGAAACTGGGCCCTGAAAGAAGAAGTTGTACAGGCCATCCCCTATGCCAGGTAAATACAATCTGTGAATCTCCACCTATATAACCATACAACAACAAAAAAAGCCCATACAACTCAAAAAGGGAAAGGGAGGAGGACAAAATTGGGTAACAGGGATTGGGTAACAGGCAGCTGTCCACTTTGGCTCAAGGCAGTGTGAGTGATGGAGAGAAGGTAATTGTGAAATATGGCATGGCCACAGGGCTGGAAAGGAAGTCAGAGGTCATCTAGCCCAACCTCCTCATTTTACAGATGAAACTGAGGGTGAAAAGGTATCCTGTAGGCAACAGAGAAACAATGAATATTTTTGAACAGGGGAGTGACACAGTTAGACTTTTGCATTTGGAGGATCATTTATCTTCCAAATTACCAATGATGTGAAGGAGAATTACAGATGGGAGAAAATAGAGGTTGGGATTCCATTACAGGTCTAGCAAAAAGGTGATGGATGAGGATCCCCAGATAGGATGGTGTCATAGAGGGTGCAAAGGAGGGGGCAAATTTAAGAGATATTTCAGAAATGGAATCAACAGGTTGAACTGGTGTTGAAAATGACTCACCCATGCCAATGTGATTCTTACAGCCATCGCACCAGATGTTATAGGGCATCTCAAATCTACTCCAAAAAAAATAAGTAAGAACATTGTTTCAAAACACCCACTTGGGACTAACACCCAAGAGGTAACCACACATTCAAATCTTGCTTCTACCCTAATCTGCAAAGAACTAATGGCCAATTCTTGAGGAAAACAGGAATCACAAGAGTGCCCAGAAGCTTGGGGGAAGAATATAGTCCTGAGGTTGCCCCAAGGCAATTTCACTTTTGGGGGGTATCACTACCCCCAACCCAGTATACAAAACCCTTCCCAGAAAGAATAAGAAGACAGTTACCAACCATCAGGTGTGCACTGATTTTTTAAACTAAATCTCACAGACATATTCATTAATACATACTCAACAAACATTTATGGGGCACCTTCATATAAGGTAATGGGACACAAGTATAGTGTTGCATAATAAATATTAATACTGTCATAATAAGAACCCACAGCCCCCCCACCTATTATTTATACTAATCGAAGAAAACATTTCCATTGGCGGCTCCTCTGCTCACCCCTAACTGATGCCAATTAAAGTAACAAAGGATTGTGGGATAAGCCCTTACAAGGTATCTCTCTCTGAATCAATGAGAGGTAACCTTTTAAGATGATAATTAGACTCTCGTATAACAAAAATGACAAAAAAGGTATCACATTTACTGAGAAAGAAAAAAAAGAACTCATAAGGAAACTGTACCCAGGTAAGGGTGCCAGAGAGGCTGAGGAGTGCCTTGTTGACGGGGAAGGAATGCCCATATAGACTCTCATTTGTTCTCATAATACCCCAGGCTTATTATTTGAGACCTCTTCTGTTTTAGTCTAGTTTCCTCAGACAAACTATAGAGTCCAGGGAGGTAACATCAACATCCAGGTCTCTCCCAAACATGATTCTCTTCTTGATGACCCCAGTGGAAATTCCCATCATCTAGATTCGTAATCTCACTTATTTTGTCAATGATGGGCCTCAGATTCAAGGGCTCTAATGAAATGATCTGTTGACCAGCCTTTACCTGATGACAAGAATGCCCTGTGAAAGTTTCCGTGCCCTCTCCTGAAGTGGGTGGCTGTGGTGGTATCGATTGAGAGAGCCATGCTGCAAGACAGAAGAGAACAAAGATGCTTATCACTACTGGTAGATACCAAGTCCAATGCTCTCCAATGAGCACAGCTTTTGTAGGAAAACCCCTCAAGGGTTTAGAAAAACATCATGTCAATTCTAGTATAGAGATTACCAGTACTCTAGGAAGTTGAGAAACTGCAGTCCATTCAATGACAACTACACACCAAGGTCAAATCTGGGGAACAGCCCAGAAATTTGACTGCCTTTTACACATGAAGACTACTATCATCCTAAAATCCTTATGCTTGTATCATAGGATCAAAGATTCAGAACTGAAAGTGATCTCATAGGACACTCAGTCCAAACATTTCATTTTATATAAGAGGAAACTAAAGCCCTGGGAGGTGAAGGGATATGCCCCAGGTCCCACAAACAGTAAACAATCAACAGCTGTCTGCTATGTGTGAAACACAGTGAAAAAATGAAAAATTCCTGCCCTTGAGGGGCTTAAATTCTATATAAAGAGACAATATGTACATCCATAAATATGTACAGAATAAACGCAAGATATTTTAGGAAGAAGGCATGAGTAAATTGGGGGGGCATAAAAAGCTTAATGTTGAATGAAAATGGTTTATGTTTGACATGACTTCACATGTTTAACTGATATATTACTTGCCTTCTCAAAGGGTGGAGGGTGGGTGGGAAAGGGAGAGAATTTGGAACTCAAAATGAAAAGAAATGTTAAAAATAAATAAAAATTTAAAAAAGAGAAAATGGTTCATGAACTAAACTTTGAAGGAAGCAAAGGATTCTAAGAGGTAGCAGTTAGGAGGAAGTGACAACCATGACAAAGGTCCAGAGACAGAAGACAGTGCTGTACACTGGGAACAGCAAGAATGCCAGACTGGTTGGACCACTGTGTACATGAAGAGAATTCATGTGTAAGAGGGAAGACAGGCTGCAGCCAGGCTATAAAAGGCTTTAAAGGCCATACAGAGGAGTTTATACTTGATCTTAGAAGCAATTTAGGAGCCATGGAGTTTATTGAGCAAAGGAGTGACATCATCACACCTGAGTTTTAGGAAAATCTGTATTAGTAACTGGCAGAGCTGAGAATCAAACCCAGGCCTTGCTATTGTCTGATGCTGCCTCTTGATCCCTCAAATAATACCCATGTGAATATTAGGCCTCTGTCAGATTACAGGCCTTGTTACCATATAGATTTCTTTTTGGCCACAGTTTGAGGGAGAGGTAAAAGGATCCCTTACCTTTGCTGGATCAAAGTCTGGAGGGTAGTACTTGTTTACACCTTTTCTTTCACCCTGAAAGTTCAAAATAAGGTGTTATTGTATGTTAAACAAAATAGCTATCCCAATGCTGATTGTATGAACCAGATGAAATTCCCAAGAGGAACAGAAAATAGCATGACATATAATGGAAATATTTAGCCTTTTCACTGATAATTCACCGTGATCAGGACAAAATCCCCTGGTAATTAAAGTTCTATATGGCATATAGATCCGTAAGCAGGTAATAAAAGGGTGAGCCAATGGGGGAAGGTGGGGAAGGGTACTGCTATCTTTGAGGTGACAATTTGTATACTCTGGGAGTTTCTTAAAAAAGGCTAAATTTGTTTCTGCAGAATTCACTCAACTCACCATCTTGAAAAATGTCGAATTCTAATCAAACTGAGTAAGTCCAACCTGTATAAGACAATCAAATAATATGACTGTACACGGTTCACAAACACACATAAAACATTCACACTTTTTCTATAGTTTGCAAGGAAGTTTGGATGGTTCCACAGGGTTTCCTATTCAGATTCGGGTGGCAAGGAAATATTTTCAGCTGCCCCAAGGGCATGGACCCATTAGATACTCTCCCCAAAGTCTATAAATGACAGACCGAAGATATGAGGTGTTATCATACTGGAAAGACAAAATACAGTCCATAATATCAGTAAAAAGGGATTGGTTCACCAATCTCTGAATACTAGATTTAGGAAGCATTCTATGTTACAAGAAGTTCTAGGATGAACAAAAGGAAGTACTTTACGCAGATTACACAAGACAGTGTTTGTACCACACAAAGAAGCAACTTGGAATTCTTGTCCCTGTGATGAAGTACCGATTGTTATATTGTGCATATCTCTGAAACCTCTCTATGATTTGGCTTTCTCCTCTGTAATAATGGCTCACATTCTATAAGGCTTCTATGTTTGCAAAGTGCTTCCCCTCACAACGATCTGAGGCAGCTAATGGGAGCATTACTATCATCCTTTAGTTTACAGACAAAGAAATTGAGTCGTAACTTACCCACTGCCACAAAGCTAGTGTTAAAGCTGGGATTTCAACCCACGTTTCCTGGGTCTTATGCCCAGTACTTTTTCAAGGATACCATGTGGTGCCTTGGGGCTAGACTAGATGATCTTTGAGGTCTCTTCCAGCTCTGATATTCAGTAACTCCATGTTCTATACATCTACTTCAGGAAGTAGTCCAGGTGGGTGGCTGAGGATGAATGCAGACAAATTAATGGATGATGGATCTCCTAATACTGTTCTAAGTGGAAGTTATGGCTATTCAAAGGTATGATCCTAAGCTAGAGGAAAGGTTCTGCCATAAAATGTCCCTTTCAACTCCCACCAGCTGGAATCAAGAGGTCACTTAATCATGGGATTGAAACAGAGAGAAGCATGGTTTTAGGACTACCAAAGAAGTCTGTGTATAGCACCCCCAGGTAAACGGGGTGACTTTCATTCACACCTGCAAATTATGATTCGGTATCTTCATAGCCCTAGAATCCTAAGATTCGGCGTTGTGAAGGTTCTTGGAGATTATGTAGTCCATTCCCCTCAATTTACACATGAAGGAAGAAGGAAGGAAAATGACTTCTCCAGCATGTATGTGGTGAGTTGCTCAAGTCTTCCAGTTTCAAAGTGAGCTCTTACTACTACATCACGCTGAATTACAGGCTTTCTGCCACTTCCAAATGTTAACCAGCAGAACCTGCGGGCAACAGCATGGTACAAAGAGCCTGGGTTCCATTCTGCCTCCGCTAGCTGTGGTCTGCGTAAGCCTGGATCAGCGCCTGCTTCTCTCCGGGTCGGCTTCCCCATGGGTAGCATGTGAGGGCTGGGCTACATGACCTCCAAGGTCCCTTCCGGGCTGAGGTGCTACACGGTTCTTGGAGCAGACCCGGTCAGAAGGGGCTGAAGATCAGCTGGACCGTTCGCAGCTACACCGCCTTCCCCCGTCCCAAGCCTCTCTCCTCGGCTCTCCCCTCCCCCCGCTCCACTCCTTCCCTTCCGCCACCAGGGGCCGGGCGGTTTCTTGCCCCGGTGACACCGCGGCGGCGGGAGTAGGCCCCAGGTCGGAGGAGAACGATCCCCGGAATCCCTGGCACTGCTCGGGCGTACGAAGCTCGAAGGCCCCGAGAAAGCCGCAACCGGCCGCCACCTCCGTTCGCTTCCCCGCCAGCGCTTACCTGCCCTCTTCCCTACGTCATCAGAAGGCGCCGCCCCGAAGGCGGGTGTCCAGGTCCGCCCAACCCACGTGACGAGGGAGCCCACGAGACCCGGAACGCTCCGTGTGGACCGGCCCGAGGCTGGGGGCGGGGCTGCAAGGCAAGATGTGGCCCACGTGACGGGGACCAGCTTCGAGGCCGATTCTAGCCCATGTGACCCGGACGGCTTCGCGGACGCTGGGTTCCGAGGTTGGGGGTGGGGTTGCGAGGCAAGAGGTGGCCCACGTGACAGGGACCGCTGGGCAGAGGCTTTGAGGCAGGTTTTGTTCCACGTGATCGGGACGTGCGCGACGTCTACCTCGGGAGCCCAGAGCTGTGAGGCCGGGGTTGGGGAGAGGCTGCGCATGTTCCGGCTGTGGTTGTGGGTCTGCCCTTCTCCCGCCTCCGCTGCGTAACAGCCGGCTTCTCGTCCCACCAAATTCCTGCCTTTCCAGGCGCCGGAGAAAGAACTTGAAGCAGCGAGCGGGGGAGCGGGGGAGGGCGTGGAGTTCAGTGCCAGGGCTTTGTCTTCGGGGCCCTCCTGTGCTGGGAGAACCTGGTCAGGGGCCTGCGTCCTCTGACCCCGCATCTCTCCCCCTCCTTCGTCTGTCT
Organism: Potorous gilbertii; assembly: GCA_028658325.1. Taxonomy (NCBI): domain Eukaryota; kingdom Metazoa; phylum Chordata; class Mammalia; order Diprotodontia; family Potoroidae; genus Potorous; species Potorous gilbertii. The sequence goes on along the minus strand of CM053773.1, from coordinate 185,808,726 downwards.
CCTTCCCCTTTCCTCCTTTTTCTTTTCCTCTCTTTCTCCTGTGACTCTTGGTTCCCTCAGCTTTCCTTTCTTTTCTGCCCTTCCCCTCCATCCTCTCTATTCTCCCTTTCCCTCTCTTCCCTCCTTCATCTCTCCTTATTCCCCTCTTTTTTCTCCCTTCCTGTCCGTCTACTCATTCCCATTTCACTTCTCTTCCCTCCCCTTCTTTCTTCCTCCCTTTTCTCTCTTCTGCCCCTCCTTTTTCCTATTTCCTCCTCTTCCTTCCCTCATCCTCTCTTATCTCTTTCCTTTGCTCCTCCGTCTTCTCCCGTCTTGTCTTTACCTTTCCCTCTATCTCTTTCTCCTTCTTCTCCCTCTCTCTCTTCCTCATATTGTGACCAGTAGCACCCAAGCCTAAACTCAATATCACGGTGGAAGTTTCCTAAGCAAAAACAGGGAGGAAAGGGCTGCCCCTCACCCGTTCCTGAAAAGATTCTTGACCCTCAGAACTCTGAAGATCTGCTTACAGAAGTGCCAAGAACAGGGTTGGGTGTGTGTGAAACCATTCCTTGAAATCGAAGGCATGAAAGTCTTCTCACAGGTCACCTGAGTGACTTGGGAGGACCTTCTGGAAGACTGGGAGTAGGAGCAGTGCAGATATGAGCTATTTATTAGCAGGCGACTGCTTTATTTCTGATTTAATTTAGTATGCATACTTCATGATGTGGGTATGTCACTTGAAGTTCAGAAGGAAGGGAGAGGATGACAGTTTTCCCCTCCAAAACTCCAGAAAGTCATCCTGCCAGATGAAACTCACATTTCCTCAGCAACCACTGCCCCTGGGTTCCCTCTGCTTGGAGAGGATGGGGGATGGGGTGGGAATGGGTATCTGGGAACTCCTCCCATACCCTCTGTTTGAGGAGGGCCTATAGGGAATTCACCACTTCATTTCTCACCTTACTGACCTCTTAGATTTCATGATCTTTAGAAACATTATTATGCACGATCAGGTAACTCTGCAATTCACACCTCTTCAGATCATTTCCCACCTCGGTTGCAGACTTCACCAACCCCCCACCCTCAGCTTCCTTTTATATGTAGTCTGTCCCCCCTCTAGATTGTGACTGTGAGTTCTTTGAAGGCAGAGACTGTCTTTTTCTTTGTATCTTCAGTGCCTGGCACTATATCTGTCACATAGTAGAGTAGGTCCTTAATAGATGTTTATTAAAATCTGATAGTAAAATTATAAATCTGATCTTAAGAGAATAGGGGCAATGGAACCTAATTTTGATTAATTTAAGAAATTTACCTTATAGCTGCCTAGAAAACCAGGCAGATACCAAGAGACTGGGAATGTTTCAGATCCAGGCAGACATTCCACAGATACATTTGTGCAGTAGGCTTGGACCCATTGCCATCTGGTGGTTTGTGCTGAGATTGTTGAGGAAGTGAGAAATTTATCCGTCAGATAAATGTCTTGAGATTCCCTATTGGAAGTCAGAGCACTGACTGAGTTAGATACTGGCAGTTCATTATGGTCCATCAGCATATGTATAATATATATGTGTGTGAAAATTTTATCATGTTCTGGGCCCCCTGACCACTCCCTCCCTTTACTAGTCAGTATAGGAAGTAAGATTGCAAGGGGAATCTGGAAGTTACTTACAGACCATCCCAAAGATCAAAGGCTCATAATTTACAAATTGTATCATATCTTAACTAGAAATCACTTCCTGGCTGAATGTACTGAATCAGGGGCTGTCAGGGGTTTTTGATCTTACATAAATCTCATATAAATTCCAGATTTACAAAGTAAGACCAGCAGAACACCAAATAGTGCTGATGACTTTGAGATGTTGGGGATCTTTTGACTTTAAAGTTTTACTGACAGTTTTGAGATGGTTTGGCTATGTTAATGTACTAACCCAAAGTTGTTCCCCAAAACCCTATAGAAAATGAGACCTCAAACTTCTTCTCCCTCCCCCTGTTCTTGCATCTCCAGTGGGTCCATGCTGCCCAGTGCTCCCAACTCTAATCTGAGATTAAGTGAATACCTTTCCTCCTTCCCATCCTCTTTCTCATACTACCTGTCCACCTTCACCGTCCCATTCCCTCTCCCATCTGTTTTCCAACGCCTTTGCCTCCTTGTTTCTGTACTTTCTATATTTTTCACTTCTGCACTGTCTGTGACCCATGAAAGTATGATCGCAGCCTCAATTCCTGCTGCCATTATGTTCTTTCCTGGAGAATACCCAAAAAACTAGGCATGCCTGCCCCATTTCACAATTTCATTAATTATCACTTTGATATGTATTATTACTTTTCATAGTTTTGAAGGTTAAATTTCAGAAGTTATAGAGGTAGGACGATTGAGTACTGTTGGGGCCATGAATTTCTTAGCATAAATTAGAAAGTCATACTCAGCATTTGTCAAGCACCTATTATGGGCTATTACGTGCACTATGCTAAGTGGTGGAGAGACACAGACAAAAAAACCAAGCACCTCATAGTTTAGCGAGGAGACAACGAGAGAACAACTATGTGTAAGTATTATATAGAAGATAAATCAGAGGTCTATGGAAGTCACTAAGATTAAGCAGGACTTGGAAGTCTTGCGGAAGGTGGGGCTTTAACTGAGACCTGAAGGAAATCAGAGAAGCTGGGAGATGGAGGGGAGTTGGGAGAGGGTTTCAGGCATGGGAGACCACCAGAAAAAATGCTTGGAGTTGGGAGGCAACCGTGTGGTGTTCCAAGAACAGTAAGAAAGACAGTATTAGTGGATCGATGGATAAGTGAAAGAGAGTCTGGAGAGGCAATTTCTAATGAGATTAGAATGCGTAAGCAAAGATTTTGTATTTGATCCTGGAGGTGTCTGGGAGCCACTGGAATTCATTGAGTATGGAGATTACACGGTTGGATCTGTACTTTAGGAAGATCACTTTGGCAGATGACTAGAGGGTAGACCAGAGCAGGAAAAGACTTATGACTGGGAAACCAAACATCAGCTGGTGCAATAATCTGGATGTGAGGGGATGAGGGATGTGATAACATCAGTGTCATACCAGAGATATTACAAAGGTAGAAATGAAATAACATTTATTGACAATTGATTGGATATGGAGGGGGTGAGAGAGAGTGAGTTAAGGAGTCAAGAATGACATCTAGATTTCAAGTCTTGGTGACTGGGATGTTGGTGGTACTCTTGACAGTAACAGGAAAGTTAGGAAGAGGAGAGGGTTTTTTGGGGGGGGCAGTAGTGGTGAATTAATGAGTTTATGTGATGGAATACTATTATGTTGTAAGAAATGAGGAGTAGGTGACTTTAGAAAACAACATAGAAAGACTTGGCATGAAATAATGAAGAGTAAAGTGGGCAGAACCAGAGAATATAGGGGTGGGGGGGGAAGGAGGGAGGAAAACAGTTTGGAATTTAAATTATAACAAGAAAACCCCAACTTTGGCTGCATCCCATCAAAAAAAAAGAATGAGGTCGGTTTTGGACACGTTGAGTTTAAAGTTTCTATGAGACATACTGTTTAAGATGTTCAATAGGTGGTTAGAAATGTGAGACTGGAGGTCGAGTGACATTAGGTTACATCAGGGGTGGGGATTCTTTGGCCTCTAGGCCACATGTGGCTCCCTAGGTATTCAAGTGAGGCCACATATAGCCTCAAGGCCCCAGATTCCCCACTCCTGGGCTAGACAAATGTATCTGAGAGTCATTTACATAGAGATAGTTGAAACCAAAGGAGCTGATGGGATCGCTCAGTGAAATGGTATAGAGAAAGAAGAAAAGGGGGCCCAGGACTTACAGTGTTAGTCACTGTAATGGAGATGGAGGAGCTGGTAGACAGGGAAGAGGAGAAGGAGGGGAGGGCAGTGTCAGGAAAGCAGAGTCCCTGCATGGGAGGACACCCTGATTTGGTACATTAAAGGCCAGGGACAGTGGAGGAGATGGCCAGATGAAGATTGAAGTAGGAGCTCAGGAGGAATCAGGGACAGATGATGTAAGAGAGAATGAGAAAACTGCTTAGAAAAGATAGCATTCAGGAGCTCAGCTGACTGGCAGGCTTTGCAGCTGTTTTACTGGGAAGTGTGTTGATTGTTTTATGTCTGAGTCATTGTGGTCCTGTGACTGCCTTTGTATAAATGGAAAGCACACTGATGTGTGTGGGGGTGGGGTGGGAAGGGTGGGGGGTGTCAGGAGCTAGAGCAGTGACCAGGGTTACTCCTGGGCGGCTCAGAGAGTTGAGTAAGTAAACTTGTGTGTGATTCCCACTCTATCCATTCTTGAAAAAGAACTCAAAACTGGTAGGAATGTTGGCTTGGAGTGAGTGGTGGGGAAATGGGTGCCATGTTGTGCCATGCCCAGGCTACTTAGAGAATTGGTGAGTTCAGAAATGGAAGATGAGGGAAAGAAGTGTGAGACCTAAGAAGGCTTAGAATTGGTATGTATCCTGCCCAAAATATTTTTTCTTTATGTCACCTGAAATTCCATAAATTAGAAATTAACTTGAAATTATCTCCTTTTAAACAAGTAAATATCTAGAAAGCCTTAAGGAACTATCAGTTGTTCACTTTTTATTTTGAATTACAAAAATAATATGAATTCTCTGATTTTGGTTAGTGTACTACTCCCTCTACTGACCAAGATCATAAATTTTTTTCATGCCTTAATAGATTTATGTTGCCCCTACCCCACCCCCAAATCCTGCAAATACTACAGAATCCTGTAGTATATCTTTTTGTGACAAATCTCTTTGAATTTAGTGTAACATTGAACAGTCAATTTGATAAATTCCTCCCCCTTCCCAATTCCAATCAATTTGCTGAAATTACAGTGTATATTTGATCCCAAGGGGCATCCCCCTAGGTGGTTATTCCCCCTATCCCCTTACCAAGAGGACACACTGGGGGCCCACTGATGGGCCCCCAGTTCCTGGGGTTGTGTCCCAGAAGATTGTTCATCAAGGGTGAGGGGGCAGGACTGGTGGAGGACTTGCCCTTTCCTTATAGTCTATAAAAATAAGCTGTGTTCTGGGGGACCTTGTTTTCTTTTACTGTACCCTTGGTTCGCAAATCAGAGTTTGGGAGTGGGGGATTAGGGGGTGAACGTCTCCCTTTCCACAGCAGTAGCACAAGATGGTGGCTTGTAATTGATACACATATGGAGCAGCCTGTGCTTGCCATCACTAACCTAAAAGGAGAATTCCTGGATCCCCAATTCCTGGCTTGCTGGAAGCATTACTTCCCACTTCTTCACCCCCAACACTTGGCATCTCCATCAGCTACTTCAGGAAAGGAACAAGAGTAAGAACAGTTTCATCTGCAGGCCCTAGGCTCAACCCAGAACAGCCATGCTCCAGTGTTCTCTCTGAATAATAGTAGCTGCTAGTATCTATATAGCACTTATTATGTGCCAGGTGTTCTGCTAGGTGCTTTATAGTTGTTATCTCATTTGATTCACCATCCTGGGAGGGAGGTGCTGTTCTTTCCATCTTATAGATGAGGAAATGGAGGCAAACTGAGGTTAAATGACTTGTTCAGGGTCACACAGCCAGTAAGTGTCTGAGGCTGGATTTGAACTTAGGTCTTCCTGACTCCAGGCCTGGCACTCTGCATCACCTAGTTGCCTCTTGTATGCTAAGCATCAGTATTTATTTGTCACCTACTACGCTATCTGTATGACTGTATGACTTCTCTCTCTCTCAAGCGACTTGCCTAGGGTTACGCTGCTATTAAGTGTCTGAGGCTTAATTTGAGCTGAGGTCCTCTGATGGTGTGGTCTTCTTCCACACCGAGGGTGAACATACACTCTAGGAAGAAGGTGCTAATATTATTATGGTGCCACGGTTATCCCAGGGAGGCATCTAGTGGTAGAGTGACTAGAGTACTGGATCTGGAATCAGGAAGACCTCAATTCAAATCTAGCCTCAGAAACTTAATAGCTGTGTGACCTTGGGCAAGTCACTTAACCTGCTTGCTTCAGTTTCCTCAACTGTAAGATGGGAAGATGTTCAAGCCACACTGCCACCCAGTTGCCCCCCCCTCTCCCTATTTCTGAAAACAAAACAAAACCAAAAAAAACCCCACCAAAACTAAACACTCATCATATAGGAAAAAACTATTCCCAATCCCCTACTTCCTGTTCTCTCATCCCTGTCTTCAACCCTAGCATACCCATGTTCTACATTAACCTTGCCCACATTTTCCACTGTGTCTTCTGGAATTCTCAATCTGTAATATATTTGTATATAAATTCTGGAACTCTTTCTCCTGGCTCCTGCCTGATGACTGTCTTCCCCTGCAGTGGCTGTACCTTCTTGACCTCCTTACCACCTCCCACTTCCAATACTGGTTGTGGAGGCAGAGTCAGAATGCTCCTTACTGTCCCTTCCAAACTCTCCCTTTTTCTTCATCAATCACCAGCCTCTCTTCCTTTGAAGTCCACTCGATCAAAATTTGCCAACCAATCGAAATTATAGTAGCTGCAGTATACTGAACCCTAGGTCATTCTTTCTTTCTCAAGGAGTTTAGCACCCTCAAAACCCCTCAGCCTCCTTTAATCCTATGATCTATTCCTTCACTCTACTTTACACATAGGGATAATTGAGTCTTGTTCTACATCTCTGCATCCCCACAAGTGCTTCACTTATCCCTGCTCTCACTTCACTTTCTCCTCCAACCAAATCAGCCATTTCAGTCCTACAAAGTCACCTGCTTTTGGGTCAACAAGCATTAATACTTACTTTGTGCCAGGCATTGTGCTAAATCCTAAGAATATAAATTCAAGCAGATAGTCCCTGCCCTCAAGGAGCTCACATTCCAGTGGTGAAAGGAACACGTAAGGGTTTGGGAGAGGCGAGGGGCGAGGGGGAAGTTACCTTTTTGGGGGCAAGGTGTGTGCATTCGTCCTTTGTTTTGGAAGAAGATCATGTCTTCTGGCAGGCGTGTGTTCTGAAGAGGGAAGAAAGCATAGCTGGCCTAGGGGATGGTTCTGTGAGGAATCAGCCGTTGAGAAGAAGGGGCTGGGGGAAGGGGCTCTGCTAGTGTGAGAAGTCCAGAGGTATAGTGAACTTCTAGGGTGAGGAAACTTCTCCTGAACGATAAAGTTCAGAGAATTAGGAGTAGAGCTTGGAGAAATATGAAGACAAAGCTGACCTAGGCATTTCCTTAACTAATGCTAGAAATGGCCAGATAGTGCGTTGGATAGAGTACTGGGCTTGGAGTTAGGAGAGCCAGAGTCCAATCACTGCTTTGGAAACTTACTAGTTGTGTGGCCCTGGGCAAGGCACTTTAAGCTGTTTGCCTCAGTGTCCTCGTCTGTAAAATGGAGATAATATTCACTAGCATTTACACACTATGCTAAGCACTTTAGCTATTTTATTTGATCCGCATGGTAGCCCTGGGCAGAGTTTGGGTTGGTTGTGGTCCTTTGTTCTGGAACAGAGAGGACTAAGATGACATCACTATGTTAGAGTGGAGTTCCGGTGTGTTCAACTGTGGCTGAGCAGACCAATGTGAGTGAGCTCAGACTACCCTACCACAGACCAGGCACCAATAGTCTGTGTGAACATTTGGGGTAGATACTCTAAATTTGCCCATCTTGTGTTTCTTTTGAGACCCTGGGAAGCAGATGTTATTATTCCCATCTTACAGTTGAGGAAACTGAAGCAAGCAGGTTAAGTGACTTGCCCAAGGTCACACAGCTATTAAGGCTAGACTTGAATTGAGGTCTTCCTGATTCCAGATCCAGTACTCGTCTCCCTGGGATAAGAATGGCACCATAATAATAACAGCGCCTTCTTCCCAGAGTGTGTGTCCGTCCTTTGGTGCTGAAGAAGATCATGCCATCTAATGACATGACTCGCGCTTGACTTTGTTTTGAGCGAGGGAGGGCTGTGCAGGTCACCAGCCTCACTTCTCCTCCAGAGCCATCTGGATCCAGTG
>CM053773.1:185783073-185800297 GCA_028658325.1 Potorous gilbertii | reverse complement strand
GCTCTATCCACTGCACCACCTCGCTTTCCCTTCTTCACAGAGTAGTTGTGAAGACACTATGAAATAATATTTGTAAAGTGCTTGGAAAACTTGAAAGTGCTATATACATGCTAGCTATGATGAAGATCCTGATGGTGGTAGTGGGAAAGGAACAAGTACTTTCTGAATGCCCACTACATGCCAGGTACACTGTGTTGAGCACTTCAACTGCTTTGGGAGATAGGTGCTATTATTGCCCCAATTTACAGTTGAGGAAACTGAAGCAGATGGATTAAATGCCTTGCCTGGGGTCATGAAGCTAGTAAAAGTAAATGTCTTAGGCAAGATTTGAACTCAGGACAACCAGGCCAGCATTTTATCTGTTTCATCATCCAGTTGCTTCCATGATTACGGAAACAAGAGTTTGGAATGCTTTGCCATACCATCTCTCCTTACTACCACTCATATTGTGGCCAGTAAGGAAGGTAGATGGCACCTGGAGGCTTACAGTGGGCTACAGGGAGCTTAACAAAATTATGTGCTTACAGCTGCAGTCATTCCTGACTTTATCAATATGGTGGGCCATGTAACTCAGGTCACCAGTGAGTGTGATATGGGACTGTTAACCTCACTAATGCCTTTTTCTCTATTCCCTTTTCTGAAACTAGTTAGGAGCAATTTACTTTCATCTGGAAAGAATCAGTAAACCTTCATGGTCCTTCCTCTGGTCTAACTGAACTCTCTCCTACTGCCACAGTCTGGTGGCAGAGACTTGAAAGAGGTCACACTTCTTCAGAACACTCATGTCTGCCATTTCATTAATGACATATCCAGACCAGACAAAGCCATAGTGACACCGATCCTATATCTGACTGTGGGTCATAGGAAGGACAAAGTATAGGAGATCACCACTAAAAAATTCCAGGGTCCAGACTGCTAAATCAAACTGTGGAAAATACTGTAGATGGGGAGAACCCAGATGCTTCTACCTAGTCAGGAACAAGCTATACTTGATTTCTCATGGTCTAAGAAGGAGCTTTCTGGGCATGGACATTTTTTGGGATTGGAGAACTCACATTCCTCTCCATTTTCTGTTACCTACAACTATTTTTTTTAAGTACAGTCCAAAAAAAAAAAAAAGAGCAAAGTGGATGGGAGGGCTATAGCCTGACTAGGAGGCAACGGTGGAGGAGAGAAATAGGCAGCGTGGGTAACAGGGGCAGTGAAAAATAGTGTGATGGGCAGCAGCTCAGGCTTACTGTAGTTACTGAACTCTGGATCTGATAAGGCTCTTCTACACTGCTGATCATAGGGTAGTACCTAATGGTCAGTTCCATAATTGCCCTTTGCCCAAGGGTCAGGGGTAGAAGAAGGACCTGGGGCTAATGCTTGAATGAACTCCTGAAGAAGCAGCTTTACATCATGCTCCTGACTTACCAGGGTTGAGTTTTCCACTTCCCTGAAGCCATGTCAGTGACAAATTGATGCCTAAGAGGGCAGAGGGTTCTCCAGCTCAACATTGCAGTTTCTTGGACCCAGCCTCCAAAGAAATCTTACCCAATGGATTGCCTTTGGACATAGTTCCAATTGCTCCTTTCTGGCCCATTCTTATTCCAGCACTATACAGAGTCTCCTAAGCCTTGAGTTCCCTGCCTCCTCAGAAGGCTCTGTGAGAAAGTGGTTCCCTTTCTCATACTGAGAAAAATGATTCTCTTCAACTGGCAACTCTTTCTTCCCTCAGGATGGTTCAGACAACTCATTGGCAGGAAGGAAGTGTGAGACAAAGTGGGGAAATTTTTGGGAGGTGGCTCTCTAATAACACAAGGGAGGTGAAACTATTTTTAACTGCTTATGGTATGAATTTACGATGAATTAAGGAATCTCTTAGAGTTCCTAGATCAAGGTGAGGGAGAGGCCTTACTCAGACTACATGGGAGAATGGTGCAGTTTAGAGTACACTGGAGCCAGCTCATACCAGCTCTTGAGAGCTAAGTGTTAAATATTCAGTGTGAAAATTCACACTTCAGAAATAGGCAAATAGCTACAAATTAGGGCTTGATTTATTGTTTTATTGATTGTCTAGACTTAAAGTGATGGATAAAATCTAATAACATATGTTCAACTTAAAAGAGTATTTAGATACATTTTTTTCCCCTTAGAAAGCCCATCCTTAAATTTTATCAGCATACCCCTGCACCCCTGGTGAAGTTAGTTCCTTAGCAGACCACTTAAAGGTCAAAGATTTGGTATAATCTCCCAGGGCAGAGGAGGCTCTGGCTGAAGGCCTAGGGAACATCTAGGGCAAGTCTCAGTGATGACTCAGGCCTGACAACCTAGTTGCATGCAACAAGGTAAGGAACTCTTACAGATGACCCTGAGCCATGAAGAGGCACAGTCTACAATCAATCAACATACATTTTCTTTTTACTGAGTAATATTCCCCCCCATTACATGTAAAAACAATTTTTAACATTCATTTAAAAATATTTTGAGTTTCAAATTGTCTTCCTCCCCACCCCCATCCCTCAGACAGTAAGCATTTTGATGTGGGTTATACATGTGTAGTCATGCAAAAATATTTTCATATTAGTCATGCTGTGGAAGAAAATGCAGACCAAAAAACCACAAGCAAAAAAAGCATCTGTTCTCTCTCTGAAGGCAGATAGCATTTTGCATCATGAGTTATTTGGAATTGTATCATTGTATTGCTGAGAACAGCTAAGTCATTCACAGCTGATCATTGCACAGTATTGCTGTTGCTACGTACAATGTTCTCCTGGTTCTGCTCACTTCACTTTGCATCAGTTCAGATACATCTTTCCAGGTTTTTCTGAAACCACCCTCATCATTTCTTATAGCACAATAACATCCCCTAACAATCATATACCACAAGTTGTTCAGCCAATTCCCAAATTGATGGGAATCAATTGAGAATCCTCTCAATTTCTAATTCTTTGCCACCACAAAAAGAGCTGCTATAAATATTTTTGTACAAATAGATCCTTCCCCTCCTCCCTTTAAAAACATCTTTTCAGGATATAGACCTAGTAGTGGTATTGCTGGATGAAAGGGTATACAGTTATTATAGTCCTTTGGGCACATTAACAAGCACTTCCGATGTATCAGGTACTCTTCAGATGTTCCTGATACCACTCATTATTATAGCTTTGTTTCAGGAGATTTACTGTGAACTGCCCCTAACCTCATCCTTTCCCACTCCCCACTTCACCAAGGTTGAACACCAGAGTACAGTTCTTCCAGAGTCAAGAGGTTCTTCTCTTTTTATGGTGATCTCAGCTCCACTATCAAAACAAAATTCATTTTCAATTCATTCACATACTTTTTATAGTCCCCTTCTACAGACAACAAGTAAATACTAATAAATAATTAAAGACTGTTTTGACACTTTAAATTCTTAAACCTGTTTAAGATAGGGAGATCTCAGTGAGAAAAGGTTAAAAACAATAATTCTAACTAAGCTGTTAGAGACATGCTTGACAAACGAAAGATTTATTACAGCAGAGTTCAGAGAAATTGAACACTTTGGCCAAAGCAGACCCCCAACTCTTTTCAGGAGGAGGGAGCATTAAATACAGAAGGGAGATGAGCTATATTGGTTGTTGTCCTTCACATTCAAAGAGGAGCAAAATGATATCACCATTGTAAAGTGAAATTTCAGTGTGTCTGACTGTGGCTGATCAGACCAATATGAGCTTGGAAGGCTCTACCACAGGTTGGGCACAGATAGTTCATATGAATATTTGGGGTGGATATCTCAAATTTGCTCAATCAACCTGCGTTTACTTTGTGCTGTCTCAATTCTGCTTTACTCAAAGAGCACATCACCTTTTCTTATGTGGGCACGCCATGCTGAGTGGTCCTGTGCCAGTGTCTCCCATGTTGCACAGTCAAATTCAAAGTTCTTGAGAGACACCTTGAGAGTGTCCTTGTATCGTTTCTTCTGGTCACCATATGATCTCCTGCCCCATGCAAGTTCTCCATAAAATAGTCTTTTTGGCAAGACATTTGACATTTTGCGTTGGAACAATGTGGCCAGCCCAGTTGCGCTCTCTGAGGCATAGTTTGAATATTTGGCAGTTCAGCTCAAGCAAGGACTTCATTGTCTGGTACCTTATTCTGCCAGGTGATCCTCAGAATCTTCCTAAGACAGTTCAAATGGAAGCGATTCAGTTTCCTAGAATGGCACTGGTAGACTGTCCATGTTTCACAAGCATATAACAATGAGGTCAGTTTGGTAGTCAGTTTAATACCTCTTGTCTCCTAAAACTTTCTTCAAGACTGATCGTGCCACCCAGAGATGAATTGGTCCATTCTCTATTAGGTCACCATCTTTTCTACATGCCCATTAGCATGATTCCCCCCTCCCAAGCGTGCTCCAAAATAGGACCCATGATCAGAAAATGGAGGGATGACTCTATGTGGGGTGTGTCTGCTTATATGCATTAGGTTCATTAAGCAAGCACAGTGAAGAAATGCTTCCTCCAGGTAACTCTAGGTAATTTTCTTGGCTAGTTCCAACTAACTGTAGGTTTGATTCCTTTATCAAGAACTTTGTAATTTTCTGAAGGCCACTGTCTGTCTCCTGATTGGTTGAGTCCACTTGTAGTCTGATGCCTTCTTATTATCTGACCTATTCTCAATGACTTCATCAACCAATAACCTCTGTGGAAACCTAACTTTTTGCTGTCTCTCACACAGCTACAAGATGAATGATTTCTTTGGATTCATTGTATGTTCAAACTCAAGCCCTCATACTTTTGCAAAGCTAAAATTCCATCATAATATTAAATGGGCAGATCTCATCACAATGACTAATCATTTTCTTTTCAAATATTCTTATAAATATCTTATATTTCATAAAGATCTAGGTTTCAATAATTTAGGAGAAAAAACATAATGTGACAATGACTAAGATAATTTACTTCATTTTTTGTCAATCTCTGTCACCGATTATAATTCTATTTGGAGATATATATGCATGTACATTATGTATGTATGTATGTGTGTATATACATATATGTGTGTATATATATGTATGTGCATATATATGTTTTTTACTGTACATTTTCAAAACTTTCATGGGAAACATCTACTAATAAGAGCTATAGTTAACATTTGTATACCATTTCTGGGCCAGGCACCATGCTAAGCCCTTCACAATTATTCTCTCATTTGATTCTCACAATAATCCTAGGGGGTAGTTGCTGTGTAATGAGTTGGCAAAACCACTATGAATTTGTCCTAAGGCTCTCTTACTGTGTCTGTGAAAAACTGCCCCCTGCAGACAACTGGTTGACTGCACTCTGTAAATATGATGTTTGTTGAAATACCATTCACATTCATTTTCTCCTTTTCAAATTGAGCAAATTCTTTTCTATCATAAATTTTCAACAGGAGTTTCCAGTGAGCACACTGGTGTCTCCACTACATAGAAAATGGCTTCATTTCCCCCCTGGAATGAATATGTGAAATAGAACCAGCAGTCATCTACATCTTTCTCTTTACAGTGAGTTAGAGATACATGCTAGCCAGGCTGGGGCAGGTCATGCCAAATTTTGACCAGAGCAGTATTAAAGTCTGTACACTCCTGAGCATGTGTCTTTTTTTCTCCCTTATTAAACACTTTGCACCGAATCCATTTTTTTGTGCTCAGCACAGACCCCAGAGTAGGTCTGACATCTCACAAGTGGGTCATTGGTATTGGGGATCTGAGCATTTACAAGAAAGAGTCACACTTGCAGATTCTTTGCTCATTACCTATTGTCCCGTTCCATGTCATAGAGGAAGAAGTATCTAAAGAGCAAATATGAGTACTCTTGGTAAATCCAGGTTACAGTCACATACTTCACACTTGTAAACACCATTTTATCCACAAAAAAATATATTGGGTCAGTTACAATTGAAATTGTCACCTTGATAGAATTGGCAAGAATGAATTTCATTTCATTACAGTAGCCATTGTTGTTGCAGATTTCACATCCATTTCCTTTCCTGCAGGAAGCATCTGTGTCTTTGATGTTCACTTCATTTACACTAAATTCACAATACCTACCAGCATATTTCTCATTGTACTGGCAGGCTCCACACTTAAATGTCCTTCCACCACCACTCCTGACTTCAGACAGTTTTTGCTTTATGTAAATTCACATGAACACAAATTTAACTTTATGTGAAGAATTCTGAAAGAAATCTACATTCTAAAAAACCACCACGGTTAATTTTACTGTATAGGGCTTCTGCCTCTCACTCTGGCACTCCATGTCTTTCACCCCTCCCCCCCTCCACCAAAAAGAAAACCTAAAAAAACCCTCTAAGTGAAAGCAGAAGAAATAATGGGGAGGAGTGGTCTTCAGGAAACTTGGCTTGAGACTTCCAGAGAGAGGAGATCTTTGTCCCACTCTGACTATTTACCTTCATGTCCAGCCCTAAAGTCTTCCATCTGTCCCTACTCAGGTACCACATGTCTGTCCCTGGCCTATGTCTCTTGCTTGGCCTCTCTGATCTGTGTCTGTATCTGGCCCCCATGTGTCTACTTCCTTCCCACCATGTTCTTCCTCTTGGGTCCAGCCAGGCCTCTTTGTGGCTGGTCCCAGCGCCAGCATGTTCCTCTTCCTGCTCTTATTCTCTGTCCTTAGTCCCTATATGTCCTTGAACCCTGGGGCAAGCCCTTCCTCTATGGGCATGTGTCGCTTTTTTCCTCCCTCCTTTCCCTTCCCCACATCTATAAGCTAATTTCCCATTATGTCAAAAGAAGTCTGTAGAATGATCCACTTACTTAAAGGGAGAATTGTCTGTATTCAGACAGGATTCAATTTGGCACCCATATTCACAGATAAACTGAAGAGTAATTAACACTTCTTCAGTGAGACCCAGAGGCTTAATCTTGATTGTTTCTTTGTCCTTACTGGGACATTTGTTAGAAGTTATGTTAATCTCAAACTGAATTTCAGCCCCTGTGGAAACATTAGAACACTTTCTTCCATTTTCTCCTGTTCCAGTCACTCTGTTCTTGCAGTAAGATTTGTAATTTATTGTTACTCCCTCTGGCAACATGCTGCTTTCTGAAGTGACTTCTGAAGATAGGGAATGGGACGCATCAATGATCAACTGAATTATGTTGTTGGAATTGGCAGTCAGTGTTCCTACTGCTGACTTCGGAATTGAATTTGTCAGTTCCTTGTAAACAGCTCGAGACTCTTCTGTAACTGCAAAAAATTGTCTGGATGTTATTTTCATTGAGGTTCTGGACAAGATGAGCAATAGAGGGATGGTTATATGGAGGGTTCATTGTGTCCATGTTGTTTCCTAGGTGACATTGTCCTTTAATTGGAAAAAGAATTCCACCAAATTTACAGTCTCCAGCAAAATGAAACCCAGCGTCACTGAAAAAACAAATAATTTTGTAATAGTTTTCTAGCCAATTAATCACCTACAAACTACAATTTACCTGATTGCATTAATCCACCTTCTGGAGGATACAGAGGACAAATAAATCATGTGCTGCATCCCTCTAAGCTCATCAAACACTTCCCCTATATTTCTTAGATGGAGCACATTTGATCATCAGCGCAAGGGTTACAGAATTTAGCTGTTGTACTATTAGAAAATATCAGCCTTTCTCCCCCAAATGAACCAAATGCAATTTAGAAATCTGAGGGGATTCTATTCATTTTGATCACTAGATCTGTTCCAAGACTTTCCCCATATCCGTTCTTCAGAGACCCATATGATATTAGAGGTCCATGGGGTGATCTTCGGCTCTCCTGAATTTTAACATAAATGTCTGTGGTTCCCCTGATCTGACTTTAAGTATTAATTACTGTGGCTGGATCTAGGTAACATCTTCTCACTTCAGCTTCTCTGTTGTATCTTTACTGCAATTAGTTACCTTTTTATTTCTCCTGATGTCTTTGTGGCTTCCAGGATCATGCTGTGGATTGCAGCCCCTCCCTTCCAATGCCTCCACACCATTACATAGGGCAGAAATAGGCATTTCTTTGTTTAGAAATGAACTCATGCAGCATCCAGTGTGGCCCTGCTTCTATACAGTCTCCATAGGGGTTTGTATTTGCTTTTAAACAATCATGTCCACCCATTTGGCCAAATACTTGACAACTTGACCAACTGACTGGTCCAATCCAGAAAAGTACAGACAGTTCTCACTTTAGGTAAGTGGCCCATTCCACAGACCTCTACATAAAGCGATTTTTTTTGCAATGCAAATGTGACCACAAATGTGGGCAAGGGAGGGAGGGAGAGAGGGTGGGGTTCCAGGACATGTGGGGATCAGGACAGAGAAAAGAGAGGCAGGAGGAGTAATATGTGGGGCCAGGGCCAGGGTCAACAATGTTGAGACCTGACCAAACTGAAGGAGGTGGGGGGAGGCCAGACACAGATACAGAGAGAAGAGGATTGGCCATAGTGGGTAAAACACTTGCTACCCAAGGGTGAATCCATGGAAGACAGACACACTGGGTGGACACACTAGCAGGTAAGCTGAACTGGGCAAGACTGGATTTCTCAAGCCCAGACCCCAGCTGGAAGTGGTGGTGATAATCTCTCTAAACACCTATTCTTCTGTTTTCTCTTGGAGGACTTCTTTTTTTTTTTTTTTTTAGCTTTACAGTTATTTCTTCCACATCACAACTTTCTGATATATCGGGTTGGCATGAGAAATGAAATGGGAATTTTTGGGGAGTTTTGGGAAGTTGTAGATGACACACAAAGGCCAACAGACAACACAGAAAATGTTCAGAAACTCAGAAATGCATAAAATATATGTATAGTATTATATAACATTAACATATTTTATCTTTTAATATCATAATAATTCAGACTTCTTCTCTGGGTCAAAGGGAGAGCCAAAAATATTTTATGCAGATTTTCCAGAATGAGGGGGCACTGCGCTCCTGACCCCTGTGATGTGGAAGAGATAACTATTTTTTGGGAGGGGGATTGGGAGGTCCTGGCACATCAGGGGAGAGGCAGGAGGAGAGAGAGAAAGAGAGAGAGAGAGAGAGAGAGAGAGAGCGCACAGTACTGTACAGTAAAATTAACATAGGTGGTTTTTTGGCCTATGGATTTCTTTAGAATTATTGTAAAGTTAAATTTGCACAATGTGAATTTATGCGAAGGAAGAACTATGTGTAGTTGTGAGTTCATTTCTGAGTGGGGCAAGCTCACTGGCTCACTGACTGGGCTTCTTCCTCCTGTCTAGACTGGCTTGCTCAGCAGCAGCTCCTCGTCCAGGGGTAGCAGCTTGGGCTGCCTCTCAGATTAGCCTTCCGGTAGCTGGATGCTCTCTTTCCCCTTGACGTTCTCCTCATTTCCAACAGTCTGGTGATGTTTTATGACATTCAAGTACCACACTTGGTGCAGCCATTTCTTAATCACTGGACATGTCCCTACTTCTTTTGCTGCTCTGGGAGAATGGCTGCACCAAGTGTGGTACTTGAATGTCATGGCATATTACCAACAAGCTGCAAGAAATGATGTTTATGATGACTACAGACAAGTGTGGAAGGGCTTAATGTGAAGAGACCACACTTGTTCTATCTGGCTCCAGGGGGCAGAGCTGGGGCCACAGGGATAAATTGCAATGAGGCAATTTTAGGTTGTTTTCCAAGAGTTTAGCACAATGCCTGGCACGTAAGAAATGCTTGTTTACTGACTTCGTTCAGTTCTGACCTAGACCTAATCCATTACCCCTGGTGAATTCAAGTGGCAGTTGGAGAAGCCCCATAGGCTTTACCTGCTCCCGTGCATGGGAATGAATATCTGTGTCCTTGTGAATTTGTAGATTTGTGTGACTTAGTGTTTGTATATGTGTGGAACAGGCTTGGTTCTCCCTTCAGGTTGATGCAGTCACATGATGTAATTACAGATAAAGAGAAGTTCCTGTGTTTATAAGGTGTTAATACTTATGCCTTTGCAAAATTTCTATCTCTTTTCTCATGTTGTAGCTAGGGGAGGCAGTGAATAGAATATTGACTTAGAGTCAGAAAGATCTAAATTAAAATCCTGCCTCATGCAATTATTAGCTGTGTGATCTTAGGCAAGTCTCTTAGTGGTCCTGTGCCTGAGTTTTCTCATCTGTAAAATGGGGAAAATGAGAGCACCTACCTCCCACAGTTATCGTGAGGATAAAATGAGATATTGTAAAATGCTTTGTAAGACTTAAATATACAAATGCTAGCTATTTATAGATATGCTATACATATATATGGATATATGATATGAATATATACATATGTCTGTATATAGTATATACACATACATGTGTGCATATACATATACTTACACAATATATACATATGCACACATATATGAAATTGTTTCAGAAAGGAGCAATGCCATTGGGTGAGCAATGATAGGCAAATCTCCCAGTGTAACCCTAAAAGACCCAGACACAGTCAGTTTGAGGTGGTTCTGGTAGGAACAGGTATGCATTTTTAAAATGCCTAACACCAGGTACTGTGTTAAGTGGTGGTCTGTTGTCCTTTATCCTGGAAGAGGACCAAATTGATATCCCTATGTTAGAGATAAGTTCAGATGTGTCCAATTGTGGCTGGTCAGATCAATATGACCTCCCAATGCTCTAACATAGGTAAGGCACAAATAATCCATGTGAACCTTTGGGGTGGGTTCTCTAAATTTGCACATCTCAGTTTTCTTTTGAGCTACTTCAATTCTGCCTTGCTTACAGAGCATAGCACCTTCTCTGATGTGGGCACAATGCTGGTCAGCTCTGTGCCAATGTCTCCCATGTCACACAGTCAATTCCAAAATTCTTCAGAGAGATCTTGAGAGTGTCTTTCTATCATTTCCTCTGACCACCATGTGAATTCTTGCCTTGTGTGAGTTCTCCATAAAATAATCTTTTAGGCAAGCGTAAGTTTGGCATTTGAACAACATGGTCAACCCATCAGAGTTGTATTCTCTATAGTAGAGTTTGAATGTTTGGCAGTTCAGTTGGAGAAAGGACCTCAGTGTCTGGTACCTTATCCTGCCAGGTGATCTTCAGAATCTTCCCAAGACAATTCAAATGGAAGTGATTCAATTTCCTAGCATGATGCTGGCCAGCTGTCCAGGTTTCACAGACTATGTACAAAGGGAACCCTGGGAGAGGAGGGAGTAACTGGCAACAGAGGCTTCTAGTTGGGCATTACACTTGAGAGCATTAAGCAATGGAGGAAGTCAGGAGTTCCATGAGAGGGTGCATTCCAGGCATAGGAGGAAGCCCAAGCAAAGGCTTTATGACAGGAGCTGGAAAGTGAAGTCAGAGGAGAGAAGATGGCCCAAGAAAGCAGGGAAGGAGGGGTGGAGAAACTGGAAGCCAGAATTTTATCAGAGCTATTTGCTGCAAAGATTTCCTTCCTCCTTAATCCAGCTTTAAAAGTCAATTACTCTCCTTCCACTCACAGCTTCATCCCTCCCTGGCTTTCCTGTCTTTTTTTACTTTTACCCAGCTGGCAGTTCTTTGCACAATATACTCCGTCTCCTGATTCTGTGCTTTTTCTTAAAAAAAATTAATTTTTCTAATTAGCAAGCATAATTTTTGTTTTTATTTTTAAATTTTTTCCTAATTATATGAATTATGTATTCTTACTTATACAATTTGTTTTAAATTATATTATATAAAACATAATTTATTTTCCTAATTATATAAAATTATATAAATATATTTATATAAAATTATAATTTTTAACATTCTTTTTTTTTTGTGGGGGAAGCAATTGAGTTTAAGCAACTTGCCCAAGATTACATAGCTAGTAAGTATTTGATGCTAGATTTGAACTCAGGTCCTCCTGACTCCAGGGTTGGTGCTCTATCCATTAACATTCGTTTTAAAAAATTTTTAGTTTCAAATTCTTTCCCTCCTTTTCTCTCCCCCTTCCTGAAATGGTATGCAATTTGACATGGGTTATACATGTGCAATCAGAGCATCTTTAAAAAAATTAATTTGTTGCTTTCTCCATTCCTCCTCCCCGCTGGGCAAATTTTAAAAACAAAAAATAAATCCCCCAGTACGTAGCTGGATGGTCCAGCAAAATAAATTCCCCCATTAATCACATATGAAAACACATATTTCTTCCTGTATTTTAAGTTCATCACCTCCTTGTCAGGGTGAATGGTATGTTTCATTTTTGTTCTTTTGAAGTAATGAGTTATCATTGTATTGATCAGAGTTCTAGTCTTTCAAAGTTGTTTTTCTTTATGTCATTGTATAGCTTGTTCTAGCTCTTGTTACACTCTGCATCTTTTGAAGTCTTCCCAGTTTCCTCTAAAATTATCTGTTTCACAATTTCTTATGGTATAGTAATATCTCATAACCTTCCACAATTCGTTCAGCCATTCTCCAAAAGGAACACACTCCCTTAGTTTCCAATTGTGGACTTTTGTGAAAAGAGCTGCTACAAATCTTTTTCCTCCTTTTCTTCTTTTTTTGATTTCCTTGGGGTATAGGTCTTGTAGTGGTATATCTGGGTCCAAAGTTACGCACAGTTTGATAACTTTCTGATCCAAAGTATTTTCCAGAATGATTGGACCAATTCACAGCTCCACCGAAAGTGTCCTAGCATGCTTGTTTTCCCACAGGCCCTCCAGTATTTATTTGGCTTTTTCCTCATTTGTCATCTTTGCTAGACGCAAGCGTATGAGGTAAAACCTCAAATTTGCATTTAATTTGTATTTCTGTATTAGTGATTTAGAGCATTTTTTTCCACATGATTATTGATAGTTTAGATTTCTTCCTTTGAAAACTACCTGTCCATGTCTTTGACCATTTATTCACTCGCTCAGGGAATTGGCTCTCTCTTTCATGCCTAGATTTCTTTATACTCCTAAACTTAAATATATATATATATAAATGTATATATACATATATATAAAAATATAACTCTTAAACATAGCTACAGCTCCAATCTCTCACCTAAACTCCAGTCTTGAATTTTCAGCTGATTACTGGACATCTCTAGAATAAATTCATTTATTTATTAATTTAATAATGCCCATACTTCCAACTTAATGTGATCAAAACTGAACTCATCCTCCCTCCTATTTCTGTTTTTGGCACCATTATTCTCTCATTTACCAAAGCTTGAAAACTAGGAGTCTTCTGTGATTTCCCATTCCTTTGTCCCTTCGTAGGGGGTATTGATTATACTGCTGTTACCTTCAGATTTGTCCCCCCAATTCTAGAACCACAGCCACTCCCACATGTTCAGTAATCATTTTCTCTCTTATTTGGGCTATATATTGCAGGAGCCTCAAAAGGGATCCTTTTGTCTCCATTCTGAGATAGTTAGGTGGCTCACTGGATAAAGGGCTGAGCCTGGAATCAGGAAGACCTGAGTTCAAATCCAGCTTCTGGTTCTTACTAGCTATGTGGCCTTGGGAAAATCACTTAACCTCTGTCTGCCTTAGTTTCCTCAACTGTAACATAAGGATGATAACAATAGCTTGTTGTGAAGATTAAATTAGATAGTATTTCTAAAAATCTTAGCATGGCACTTCATAATAATATATAATAAATATAATATATAATAATAATAAATGCCCATTCCCTTCCCTTCCCCCTCCAATCTCTCCCTCTTCATCCCTCCTGCCCACCGCTGCCCAGATCACCTTTCTGCTCACACATCTTCAGCAATTACCCATTGTCTACAGTACAGTGTATAAGCTTCTTGACCTAGCCTAGCATTCATGGGTCTTCATGGTCTGGATCAGTCTTATGTTTCCAGCTTTATCTCACTGTGCTTCACATACTCTACATTCTAGCCAAGCTAGACTGCCTGCTTCCATGTTCTTGTGCAACTAATGCTTAGGTTTAAATCAAATTCCTTCCAACTCTCTGCCTTTTGGAATTCTTTGCTGTCTTTAAGGGTTATCCCCAGGACCTCCTCCCCTAAGAGGACTCTAGCTAGGGGTGAACTCTTTCTTCTCACTACATGTTTCATGCCTCTTTGTAAATGTAAATTTATTTCATTGTAACTCATTATTTGTGTACCTACCTCATCCTCCCACTATGCTGTAACTTTTCTTGAGGTCTTCCTGACTCCATGTCCAGAGTTCTATCCACCACGTACCTAGTTGCCTTTGATATGAAGTACTAAACAATGTGATTAGCTATGGAGACTATAAGAAATAAGAAATCTGGTAAGAGCTTTATGAAATTATTTGAAGTGAAGAGCTAGAATCATGAATATACACAAGGAAAAATTTATATGAATTCATGGTACTATTTCCACTGTTACTTGCTCATGTCAGACCTCATCTGAAATACTGTGACATTATGGTTTAAAATAGACTTTGGCTAGTTGGAAAGTGTCCAGAACAGGACCCCCAGGAAAGTTAAAGGGCCTTGAATACATGACATAAAAGGATTGAATGAAAAAAGTGGGTACATAGAGTCTAGATATGATTGTTTTCTTTGCCAGTATTTGATTTTTAATAGTAATTTATTCTTTCCAATTATATGTGAAGTCAATGTAAACATTCACTTAAAAATTTAAATAGTATTTTATTTTTCCCAAATTTCATATCAAGAAAAACTTTTTTTAGTTTTCATTTTTACAAGATTTTGAGTTCCAAATTTTTCTCCTTCCCTCCTTTCCCTCTCCTCTTCTGAATGAAGTAGGCAGTTTGGTGTCATTTATACCTGTGCTGTCATGGAAAATATGTTTTATATTAGTCACAGTTGTAGAAGAAGAAACAGATAAAAAGGAAATAGAACAATGACAAAGAATAAAGTGAAAACATAATGCTTTGATCTGTATTTTGAGTCTATCAGTTCTTTATCTGGATATGGACAGCATTTTCCTTCATGAGTCTTCTACTCATCTGGGAGCATTGTGTTGCTGAGAAGAGCTGAGTCATTTATAGTTGATCATGACACAATGTTGCTGATACTGTGTACTAGTTCCTGGTTCTGCTTATTTCACTTTTTATCAATTTGTACAAGTATTTCCAGGTTTTTATGAAATCTGTCTGTTCATCATTTCTTATTGCACAATGATATTCCATTACATTCATATACCACAACTTGTTCAGCTGTTTCTCAAGTGATAGGCATCCCTTTGATTTGCCACCATGAAAAGGGCTACAATAAATATTTATGATCTCTCTGGGATACAGCCCTACCAGTGGTATTGCTGGATCAAAGAATATACACCTTTGCCAGTATTTGAAAGACTGCCATGAGGAAAAGGGACTAGATTTGCTCTCTTTGGTTCCAGAAGGCAGAACTGGGAGCAAGCAGTAGAAGTTACAAAAGAGGCAAATTTACATTAGATGTGATGTCAGGAAGAGCTTCCCAAAATTAATGCTGTCCAAAAGTTGAATGAATTCTTTCTCCTTGGAGGTCTACACTGGACAAGTACTTGTTGGGCATGTTAGGGAAGGAATCCTGTTGGTGTATTAATTGGACAAGGGGACCATGGAGCTACCTTCTAATTCTTTAATTCTGTGATTCGGAAATACTTTGCTTAGTGAATGAACTATGTACAAAAAATTGACTAATCATTTTGCTAATATGAAATGTTGTAATATACAGTGCACAAGCGAAACTGATTTACCATTACTTATGTATTAATTAGTGTAACAGAAACATTCATCAGAGTTATGCTTCTCAATGCTAGCAATCAAACTTTATTAATCTAATTCATACAAATAGTTTATATTATCTATTAGGCAATACAAACATTAGCCCCTTTAGGAACCGTCAATCTGATTTCATGGGGTTAGCCACTATGTCTCTGATTGAAACTCTGTGAGAAGCTTCCCTTTTTGCTCAACTGGAGATCATGTGGTCTTCTCTGAGGTGGTGTTCCAGAAAGATGTCAAACTTCAGTTAATCAGCATCACCTTCAAGCAAAAATGGGGTCTTGAGCCTTAAGTTCTGGGGGAAGGCAGATGCTCACCTCTGTCTAGACCCAAGGTCAAGTTGAAAGCTAGGGTCTGGTGAGTTTCTTATAGTTCTAGTAATTAGTATTAGCTGGTTACACCCTAATTCTGATTGTTGATCAATGACCTAATTTGTTTACTGACTAATTTGATGCTAGATGTCATAAATTAATGATGAGATTATTTACCAAATTTTCTCACTGGTAGTCTGTCCTATCTTGGCATCCCATAGGTTTGCCAGTTGCTTATGAAGACAAACATATTGTTTACCAACATATATCACACACATGCTTATCTTACACTGAAAAACAAGTTATGAAAAACAAATATCAGAAAACCACAAAATGTTGGTTTATTGCAAAATGGAGTCAGTTATGTCAGGGCAACAAACTTATTCTCATTACAATTGTAGATCTAAATCACATAAATTTTTCCCAGCACAAGAGAAGTTCTAGGTAAAAGAAGCATGTACAATATAGGAGTGGCCCAAAATAGGGCTTCCCAGAAGGTGCTCTTGGGATCTTAGAATTTAGAGTATTTCACGTAGGTATTCTTAGACCTAGAGAGACTGGAAGGAAAAGATGAGAGAATCCTGTCCCAGGTGTTTTTTTTTTTTAAATACCATTCAGAAAATGTTCAAAGTGTACTTTTGGAAAACAGGCAAGAACTTCAAAGTACACAATGAAAAGGAGAAATTGATCTAGGTGAGTTTTCACTCCTAGACTTTAAAATAGATTACAAAGCAGTTTTTAAAACTATCTGGCACTGGGGAAAATTTTAAAAAATGGATCAATGGTACAGATCAAAGATCAAAGGCATGAAACCAAATAAATACAGAATTTTAATGTTTGATGAAATCTACAAAATTAAAAACTGGGGCAATGATTTATTATTTAGTAAATTGGGCTGAAAAAATTGGTTAACAATATGGCAGAAAATAAATTTAGTTCCATGTCTCAGATGATATATAATGTATTCTAGTTGGATTGTAGGCAAAAATTTAAAGGAACTTTAAAAATATGGGCAAAAGAAGAGGTTCACCTCATATATTAAGGGAAAATAAACATTTGGCCAATGTTTCCTTTTATCCAAAAGGGGAAAACAAAGGGCAGCTATTTGTTTGATATTTGTATATGGCTGTATTCTTAGTAATTGCAAAAAATTGGCATAAACGTCCAACAAGTGGAGAATGACTGAATAGGGTTTGATATAATAATAATCACAGGCATTTATATAGTACTTTTAAGATTTACAAATTGCTTTACAAATATCTGATTTTATCCTTATAACAACCTGAGGAGGTAGGTTCTCCTATTATCTC
>CM053773.1:185714949-185782573 GCA_028658325.1 Potorous gilbertii | reverse complement strand
CCAGTCATCCTGATGAATATCTGATCACTGGATTAAGATGGCTCTGGAGGAGAAGTGAGGCTGGTGACCTGCACCGCCCTCCCTCACTCAAAACTAAGTCAAATGCAAGTCATGTCATTATTTCTCTGATGGCATGGTCTTCTTTGGCAACGAAGGATGAATACACATCTAATACATTCAAAGGACTGTTGGCACTTGGGGAGACACAAAGGTAATTCAATCAAGGTCCCTTCTCACATAGTCCTTATGATCAAGCATATATATGGCATACATATTCTTATGAATATGCAATAATTGTACAATGACCATTAGACAGAAAAGGACATGATAAAGACATAATAAGCAAGGAAGAAATGATCATTTTCAATGGTGGTTGGGAAGGAGGGAAAGAAAACAGAGGAAAGTTTTCAGGAGTAGCTGACTTCTAAGCCATCTCGAAGGATAGGTGATACAGAAATCTCATGTAGTGTCAACCATGGAAGTTTCTAAATCATATAACATGGCAATGCCAGCCAGACTACAAGTCCTGTTCCCCCTCCTCACTTCCATGGATGTGGCTATGAGATATATCACCAGGGTGTCTTGTGCTTAAACACCATAATTCCCTACAAACAAGCTCCTGCTGCTGCTGTCTTCACCACCACCCTAATTTACTTGTTAGAGTTAGGATTAATGAGCACAGCTGACTGGTAACAATAGTTTGAGAAGATCTGCCACTGGAGGAAGTGTTTGTGGGGCCAGCATCCAAGGCTGGAGGCAGAGCAAAGAGTCAAGAAATGACATCTTAGACAAATAATGCAGCTAACCCTTTACCAAAGAATTAGAGGTGTCACAGATGGATGGGATGGCCCTAGAAGATTACCTAGTCCAGATCCTTCATTTTATAGACAGAGGATCTCATTTTACATGTTATGCCCTTTGATTCTCAGAACAAACCTAAGATATGGTCGATGCTATTGCCTCCTTTAGGATGGCTAGGTGGCTCAGTGAATAGAACTCTGGGCCTGGAGTCAGGAAGACCTACATTCAAATCCAGCCTCAGACACTTACTAGCCGTGTGACCATGGGCAAGTCCCTTAAGCCCGTCTGCCTCAGTTTTCTCATCTGTAAAATGAACTGGAGAAGGAAATGGTAAATCATTTCAGTATCTTTGCCAAAAAAACCCCAAATGGGTCACAAAGAGTCTGATGGAACTGAACAACAAAATCCCTCTCTTACAGATGAGAGAGGTTAAATGGCTGAAACCCCAGGATAATGAAGGGACTGTTTCAGGTCTGGTCCAATAGGATCAGGATCCAGGTCTTTGACTCCCATTTCAGTGCCCTTATCATTATACCTATTGTTCCCCAATAATCAAAACAGATCAACTACTTTTGGTAATCAAATGCAAACCCCACCAATCTCATGACTGGAGAGACTTTGGTTCACTGGCTAAAGACAATACTCCTTGAGAGCAGGGATTGGCTTTTGCCTTTCCTTGTGACCCCAGTGCTTAGCACAGTGCCTGGCACCTAGTAGTCATGTAGTAAATGCTATTTGACAGAAAATAACACAACAAATCTAGACCAATGTACTACAGTTGCTGGTCCTCAGTTTCTGGTAATGATTATTATATATTCACATCCCTTTGAAAAATGGTCATCAAAAAGGTTTATGATCTGCAGCATCATAGAATTAAGAACTGGAAGGAACTTTCAGAGGTCACTTAATCCAATCTCCTCGTTTTACAGATGGGCAAACTGAGACCCAGAGAAGGGAGGTGACACCCAAGGTTAAGTAGTACAACTGGGATCTATCTATCTTGCTAATGAGTGGTCATCTAGGTGGCTTCTACAGCTATTACTCAGCCTATTACCTTGGGCTCTCTACTCCCAAATCTATGAATATAATTCATGAGGGAATGGATTTCAAATAGAAGCAGTCAGTTTTATTTAAAGAAAGGATTAATTTTGGGATCATAATGCCAAATGGACAGTCATGCTTGGAAAGAATACTGAAGTTGGAGTCAGAAGATCTGAATTTGAGTCTCTGTGTGATTCTGGACTCTGGACAGCTCTGGAGAGTTGAGGATCAACTCTCTGATCTTGGGTTTCATCTTTTAATGGGAATAATTATGTTTGTACCACTTACTTCACAGGGTTATTATGAGGAATGTACTTTGTAATCTTTAAAGCATTGTAGAAATAAGAGCTAAGTAATAAAGTATATCAGACCCTTTGGATTTGGCACATTGGCTCATAAGACTTTGACCTAGGAAGAACCTTGGGTAACATCTAATCCAAGTCTCACATTACAGATGAAGATATAGTTTTAGTGACTTGCCCCAAATCACACAAGGAGTAAATAGCAATAAAGAAATACATTTCAAGGTGGAGGCATATCTCCATTTTAGGTCTCATCAGCTCTATCTTTGTTGTAATTTTTTTTTTGGTATTTTTAAAGTAATATTTATTAGCATTAAATTTTTAAAAGTGTACTTTACCAATGTTCTTGCTTTTCAAACATTATTGCTCACTAGTTATATTTCAAAGTTAAGCTTTTTCTTCTCCAAGGGAGAGTACTTATAAAAGAGTAAATATAAGATAATAGAAATTGCTTTCTGCTTTTTCTCCTCATATACTAGAAATAATTTATGATGCTAAATGCTATGGTGATGAGCATTTTGTTACTTTCAAAAACACCTCCTACTTGTAGTTGCAGAATACATTATGCAAAACAGGCTACTTTCTTAATCTATTGTGTTATATCTGTTATGAAAACTTAAAAGATTCGAATTAAAATATCAATATGTTCCAGTAAAGAACCACAGAATATTGCCCTTAATTGGTTAAAAAGGATAGCTGCACCTGGAGTTCTATTTTTTTTATTATTTTTTTAGTGTTCTACAATCACTTCCTTAAAATTGAGATTTTATTTCCCCCCCCACCTTTGCCCCACTACCCACCTCCCTCCCCAAGACAGCATACAATTCTGTATGGGTTCTACATATACTTTCTTTGTTGTAATCTTGAAGCATTATACATGGGACTCAATATTATTAAAGAAATGCTTGTTTGCACTATTCAAAATAGCCTATATTGCAGTTGGCAGATTAACCCCCCCCCCCCACTAAACTACTGTTTTCTTCTAAGTCAGTCAACTAAAATTTCTTAAATTTTGTGCTAGAAGTTGGGGATACAAAGAAAGACAAAAACAGTTGCTAAGAGTGGCAGAAATGGAACAGGGCCCGAAATCAGAAAGCTACATAGGGAGCGACATTATTGCAGGAATTTAAGAAGATATTGGAAAATTTCTTAGCATCCCTTGAAAATACCTGGAATTAAGTCTAAATGAGATGCTTGTTCTGGCCCTTACTTCCTTAAGGTAATTGCTTTTAAAACTGCAAAGGAACCTTAGGGATTGATTTCCTTCTCTCCCCCATCCTTGACCCTCCCTCAGCTCCTAGAAAAAAAAAAGAAAGAAAAAAAGGAAACTCAGGTCCAGGAAGGGAAAATTAATTGCCCAAGCTCAAATACCTATTAAATACCAGAGTCTGCAATGAAACCAAAGTCTTCTGCCTCAAAATTCAGTGCTAGAGTAAATCTCAAATTGTACAGGTCAAACAATGCAACAATTCTATTTGTGGATTGGGGAGCAGGATACACTCAAGCCCCTTGTACCTTCTAAGGGGCATCTCCTACTTTATTACCTGTATTAACTTGGGCACATCTCTTAACTCATTTGGTCCTCGATTTCACCCTCTCTTTACCTTGTTTATAGCTTGCTTTGTATATATTTGACTATCTCTTCCTTTTGTTTCCTCAGGCTTAGCACAGCTCCTGGCGTACAGAAGGGGCTCCATAAATGTTTATTTAATGATAGAGGTACTACGAAGGGAGTGAACTAGACAGTTTCTTCCAACTTCAAATCCAAGAAGTTTGAAATTTTTTTAAAGTCTCCAGGGGTGCACAAGACCCACGCAGCTGTCAGGTTTAGTCTTTCCCGCCCCACACCAACCCTCCTGCTAGCTTCTGTCTGCATGCCCCTCAAACACAACCCATCCGACAGCAGAAAAAAATATACACAGCACCCACCCTTCTAGCGCACAGAAGTCTCCCTGCTCTCCATATCCATCCAAACCTAGTCCCGCCCTCTATAGCTCCTGCCCTCCCCGCGCTCCCAAGAGTGAGTGGTATAATCCAGTCTCCCCTCTCGGGGAGGGCTGCTGAAAGGGCTGTGAGGTACTACTGCAACGCAGGAATAGGGGCGGGTGAGCTGGGGATGGGAACGTCTCTCACCTGGTCCGAGAGCTCTTCCGCGGCATCCTTCAAGTTGTAACCTCTGGATGCCATGGTCGGAATCCCAATTACTTGCTGACTGATCTCTTCTCCCACTGACTGTGCCTAACCCGGGCACGCTTCCCCACCACCCTATAAAGAAAGGCAAATACAAATCCCTGCTTGCAAGAAAGGCAGTCTAAGGGAGAGACAACATGTAAACCACCATGTACAAATAAATTTTATGTAAGATAAATTGGGTATAATCACTGTATGCAGAACATTATTCTAGGTGCTGGGCAAGGAGCAAAGGTTAGATAGACTGTAGCATTTGCACACATGTTTGTGATCTCTTGGTTGAGACATAAAGACAAATTAAACTCCTCAAGTATATTGTTATACTGTATGTATATCTTTCACGGTTTGTTAATGCTTCAGTTACATTATCTGCACTCTCCATATCCCACGATAGAACATACCAGGACAATCATCACCAGCCTTGGTGTTGGACCAGAATTCTTGAGGTCCCTGCTCTTAAACATCTCCTTCCCTCCTCCCTTTCCCACCCTCTGGCTTCCTGGGTCTCTGAGGCAGTGGGGAAAACCTCTGGTTGGAATGAGAAGCACCCTTCAGGTTCTCTCCTCAAAAATCAGGCCAAGGTCCCAGACTGAACTAGTTCTCCTTGCTAAAGTGAGCCTGGTTTATCTTTATGGACTTTTCCTATTCAGCCCATTAGCAGTGGTGACCAGGGCAGGGGGAGAGGCCTTGAGGAATACCCTCCCTCGCCACCTAAGATGTCAAGGACAGGAAAAGAAAGAGTCAGGGAGAGGTATTAATAAGGGATGGGGAACCCCAAAGCTACATGTACTAGTACCTATGAAATACCGAAAGTATCAAAGGAAGGCCTATAGCCCTTGTGTAGCTCCTCTGGAAGGATTTAGGGGAAAAATGTGGACTTTTTTTTAAAAGGATGAGAAGACTAAATGGATTATGATTGGCACCTCTGGGGAGAGCACCCACATTTGTGGTGACAAAATACTTAAACCCAAGACTAGTTGGAAGGAGCTTGGAGATGATTTGGTAATAACTCATCATTATACAGATGAGAAATCTGGAGTACAGGAAAGGAAAATGACTTTAAATCACTTGACAGAGCAGCTCTGCTGACTTCCAGGTTAGGGTCTTTCCTACTTAATTTCATTGCCTTCTTAGGAAGAATTGGAATTTTCTTGCCCAGCTAAGATTTCATCAAGAGCCTTCTCCCCTGACAAGCAGAAAACTGACCTAGCACAGACAGGTCTAGCCTGGAAACTGCCTACCACAATAACCACTAAAGTATGTCATCTCCAGTGTATAATAGCCCATAAAATGTGAGATTAAAAAAGGCAGGATCCCTGCCTTTGCAATGTTGATTATCCTTTCCCACCAATTCCCCAAACTAATCAAAAGAGGGAAGAGAACATAAGGAAAGGAGGATGATGAGAAGGTAAAATGGAAGGGGCCGGGCACTACTGAGGTCATCTGGGAGTTTTTGTTAATTCAGAAACAATAAAATAAAGCCTTCTAAGAAGAACTATATAGCCCTTTTAACCAGGGTGAAAATGAGGCTATACGGAAAACATTCTTAACTCTTAAAGCTATCTCAAAATGGAATGGGCCACCACAAGAAGTCACTGGAGAGCCTCATGGAAAGGCTGGATGACAACTCGTCAGCTGAGTGAGGGTTCTTTTTAGGGTTTAGACTAGATAATTGCTGAGATTCCAACACTGATATTTTGTGATTCTGTAAGACCACTTTTGGGGATTCCTTTTCTGCTTATATGGGCTCAGGTCCGCACCTAGAACCTTGCGAAAAAACAAAACCAAATGCATACAAAACATCCTGAAAGCTGCAACCCACTGCACTTTGGAAAGCTGATTTTGATAGGATCATTTTTTCTGAGAGGGACCTTGAAGATCACTTAGTCTAACCCTTGCCTTTTACAAGTGAAGAAACTGAAGCCCAGAGAGGTTAAATTATTTCCTGAGGGCCACACAGATTGTAAGTAGCAAAGCCAGGATTGGAATATAGGTCTTCAGACTTCAAAAAATACCACACCATCTATCTCTCTGCATACGAAGATGGGTAAAACAGAAACCAAAAACAAAACCCCAAAACTCACATGTAGAGAGCTCCTCTGGCAGCTTGTTCTCGTCTTTATATTGGATGTCATTCCTTGCACTCCCTGTGGGTGGATAGCAGGTTTAATCTTCTTTATTACCCATTCCCTCATCACTCTCATAAGTCCAAACAATCATCCAAACCGATTTGTAATTTGCCCAATATCTGAGGTGTAAAGGCTCGCACTGAAACCTTAATGATTAACGTTGACAAGCCTGTTGGAGCTAACTCCAACACATTCCTGGCTGTTTCCCTGTTGTTTCTTTATTAGGACTCTTGACACTTTGTTATGATTAATTCAGGAACAAACTTTGGATACACATCTTTTGGGGGCATGCTATGTAAATGATAATATTTTTTGTTGTTCAGTTGTTTTCATTCCTGCCTGACTCTTCGAATTCCATTTGGGATTTTCTTGGCAAAGATACTGAAGTGACTTGCCATTTTTCTTTTCAAGCACATTTTCCAGATGAGAAAACTGAGGCAAACAGGGTTAAGGGACTTGCAGTGTAGTAAGCATGGACTCATTTGGGTCATACGTAGAGGCCCAAGGGTATCTTATAGGTCTGAAACCCTGATGACTGAGGAAAAATTGCATGGAGGATAGATCTCTGGGGGCTGGATGGACTCATAACTCCTACCATCTTGAGATGAAGTATAACCCAAAAATTATTTGTAGAGGGACCACATATGGATTTAGCTTCTAATTTATGAGTCTCTAGAACAGGGATGGGGTACCTGCTGCCTCAAGGCTGCATGTGGCCTTCTAGGTCCTTGAGTGCAGTCTTTTGACTGAGTCCAAGTTTTACAGAACAAATCCTTTTGTTAAGGGATTTGTTCTATAAAGTTGGATTTAGCCAAAGGGCTGCACTTGAGGACCTAGAGGGCCACATGTTCCTTAAAACAGCATGTCCCCCAACCCTGCTATACAAGCAATGCCCCTCCTCCCCTCCCAGTTGAACAGAGAGTTGGGATTTGTGATGGCTTAGAGTATCTTTTGGAGTCAGTTTGATAAAGGTGCTATCTTGATTTTTATTCAAAAACATTTTTTTCTAAAACATTGATAAAAATTTTAGGTATCATAGGCCCAAGCACAGACTCCTGGGAAACTGTTTGGATTGTACTAATATTTTTTCATCTTTCCCGAAGAAAAATGTAAGACACTTTGCTCACCTCTGCAGATTAAATAGTAGCTTCCAATCCAATCCAATCAATAGTTATAAAGGTGCCACTTGGTGGCTTAATGGATAGAGCCGTGGGCCTGGAGTCAGGAAAATCTGAGTTCAAATCCAGCCTCAGATACCTAATGGCTATGAGATCCTAGACAAGTTATTTACTCTCTCTTAGTCTCAGTTTCTGCATCTGAAAAATGAAGATGGTAATAGTACCGTTATGAGGATCAAGTGAGATAATATTTGTAAAGCACTTTGCAGCCCTTAAAGCAACTATATAAATACTGAATATTATTATTACTTTTTAATAGTATTTTATTTTTCCGGTTACATGTAAAGACAATTTAAATATTCTTTTTTCAAATTTTGATTCCCAAATTCTCTCCCTCTCCCCCCTCCCCGTTAAGAAGGCAAGCAATTTGACACAGGTTATACATGTATAGTCATGCAAAACACATTCCGTTAAATTTTCTTTTTTTATAAAATTTTGAATTCCAAATTTTCTCCCTCCCTCATCCCTAAGACGGTAAGCAATTTGATATAGATTATACAT
This sequence comes from Potorous gilbertii, assembly GCA_028658325.1. Lineage (NCBI taxonomy): Eukaryota > Metazoa > Chordata > Mammalia > Diprotodontia > Potoroidae > Potorous > Potorous gilbertii. Next base: position 185,774,431 of record CM053773.1, on the reverse strand, counting down.
ATGCATAGATATTATTATTCTAAGGGATCTATTATGTGCAAAATAATGTCTTAAGTGTTGGGGATACTAAACATTCTGTATCATTAATGGCATTGCATGCCATTAAGATTCATGAGTTGAACAAATAAGTCTAACCACTAGGGGGAGTACCAGTCAGTGAATTCAGAAGCTGTTAATCATCGGGTTTCTATGGCAGCATCACTATGGTGACCACACATGCCCAATTGATGCTTTTGCAACTAGGCTACTGTGTCTGCTCCACTCACACTCTACCCTTCTCTAGAGGTTATTCTTTTGGAAAGAAGGGAAAAAGTTGGATGCTTCAAACCTTCAGGCTGAAGCGGTAGTAGGCTCTCTTTTCCTGATAGCTTGCTGCTTCTGGATCCTTCCCCACCCCCCACCTCCTTAAGGGAAGGTAAATAGATGGTTCCGGATTCCATCTTTTAGGTACTTTTGACAGATTTGTGAAAGATAACACCAGTTCGGTCTCATCTCCTCTGTAGATCCAGCTCCCAGTCTAACCTTACTGGGCAGAAATGTAATTTTCATCTCTCAGAGGGAAAACATGGATCTTTTGGTCAACAGACTTTATTTCAGGGTTAATAACTTAAGAAAGCAAGTAATCATTAGGGAGAAAAATAGAACTTCCAAAATATAGCTGCCTCTCAAACAGCCTAGCGGGATTAAATGGAAAGAGGGAGTCTGGTTGTTGTCCTTTGTGCTCAAAGAAGACCAAATGACATCACTATGTTGAAGTCAAGGTACAGTGTGTCTGACTGTGACTGATCAGACCAGTAGGAGTTCAGGAGGCTCTACCACAGGTCAGGCACAAATAGTTCATATGACAATACGGATTGGAGATGTCTCTAGATTTGCAAAGAATGGAACAGGTGATGTCTTTCAACTTGCACATAAATTCAATTTAAGTGAAGTAGAAGTGTGCACAGTCTCTCTTCCAGTGTCATTGGAGTCCAGTGACAAGATGAAAGTTATAATGACTTGTGATAGCTCAGTATGTAGTGGATGACCTTGGCGTCTTCAATGTCTAACCAAACTCTAAGAGCTCTACAGCATCTGCTTTCTGCTGCCTTATTGATTGTTGGAACAAATTATTACACCCGGGGGAGTCTTCACATGCTTGGAGTAGACCCCCCCTAACTCAATGAAGGTTTGAGAACTCTTGTTTCTCTACAACCTGGTTTAGCCCATCTGCTAAAATGGTTTACCAGGGTGTGGCCACAGTGCATTCTATAACTTCTTGGTTGGGTGAATCAGGTGGACACCAAAGGTGTCCTGAAAAGGACTTGGTAGCCCTCACATCAGAGGAACTAGTCTCTGAATATCCATACATCCCAAAGAGGAAGTAAGAGTGAGCTAATAGGGCACATAGACATTCAGTTTTTTCCTGGAGAGGGAGAAAACCACAAAGATTCACTCCACACATTCCAAAGGTCTCCATTTTCTCTCTTCCTTTACCCTTCATGACTCCTGGTATCCTCTCTCTCCTTTTTTTCTTCCCACAAGTTTCTTCATTTCAAGGTCAAGGCTCAACCCTGGAAATTAAGAAAGATGGGTAAATGGCTCAGTCAGTGAAGTAGTTCTTTCCTCCAACCTTCTCCAGTTACTGGTCCCTGTGAGTGGGTTCAAAGATGGGCTGTGTAAGAATATACATAATAATTTGAAGAGGGAGAGACTGTTAACAAACTAGGGGCTCAGGAAGGAAGCTTGGGAGCCTAAGAGATGGAGATGAGGAGAGAGTATTCCAGGCATCAGAACAAAGACAAAGAGAGGGATGTGTGTGTGATGAAATGCCAGGAGTCCAATTTGGAGGTTGTAACAATAGTCTGGGCAAGAGGTTATGAGAACCTGAGCTGGGGTGTTGCCTGAGTGGAGAGAAGTAGATGTTTGTGAGATGGATTCTGGAGGTAAAATCATTAAGATTTGGCAGCTGATTGGCTATAGGAGGTGAGGGAGAGAGAATGGTTGAGAATGATACTGAGGGCATCAAACTGGATGACTAGAAGAATGGTGATGTCTTCAACAAAAAAGGGAAAGTTTGGAAGAGAGATTTAGCTTGGGGGAAAGATATTGATTTCTATTTTGTATGTATAAAGTGTGATCCATTTAGAATTATCTAACTGGGATTGGATCTCAGGAGAGGGACTGGTTCTATATAGATCAGGAGCTATCTGCAAAGAAATAATTGAACTATTGGATTTATGGAAGCCAATGCAATGAGAGAGAGACAGAGACAGAGACAGAGGTCAGGGCATGGAAGATGATCCAGAAAAGGAGGTTGAGAAAGAATAATCAGACAGGCAGGAGAGCTAAGGGAACAATGTCAGGAAAGCTGAGGGAAGAGAAGGCATCTAGATGGAGGGGATGGTTAAAAGTGTCAAAAGCTGTAAAGAGGTAGAGAAGGATGAAGGCTGAGAAAAACCTTTTGGATTTAACAATTAGGAGGGGTGTGTGTGTGCGCGTACGTGCGTGCGTGCGCGCGCGTGTGTGTGTGTGTGTGTGTGTGCATGGGTGTGCGTGTAGGCTCCCCCTCCCAGTTTAGTGCTGTATCTCACAGAAGACATTTCATCTCCCAGCTCCACACATTTTTACTGTCTCCCTTACCCAGAATTCTCTCTGTCCTCATCTCCATCTCCAGGCTTCACTGTTTTCTTCCAAGTGCAGCTAAAATCCCTCTTTTTATAAGAAGTCTTTCTGGATCCCCCACAATGCCAGTGCCTTCCCTCTGTGATTATCTCTAATTTATCCTGTCTATATCTGTTTTTGTACATTATTGTTTGCATTAGAATGGAAAGATCAGCAATTACCTTTTTTACCTTTTGGAGAAATTATTATTTTGTAATTATATCAAAAACCAGTTATTAAATTAGGATTAAGACTTTTTTCTTCATTATTTCCTCATTTAGAAACCAGCCCCTGTAGGTCAGTCAGTCAGTCTCTGAAGAACATGGTTTGATAACTGCTTGAAAAAAACTTCATATAAATGTTAACATGTTAAAGTAAACTACCCCCTGCTATCCCTTTATGAAGTGTAAAGGGACTTTCCCTGGATAGGTGCCAATTGGTCAAGTCAAACGGCCTTTAAAAAAGGTAAGCCTGCAACTTTTTGAGGGAGAAAGGGACACAGAGAGATAGAAAGACACAGAGGAAAGAACCCTCTGACAACTCGGAAAAGAGAACCTTGAGTGAAGAGAGGCAGTCAGGAGCTGAGCTGTGGAGAAGGGCACGATCAGGAAGCCCAGCTGAGTAACCTGCCCAGCAGAGAAACAGGCCTAGGGAGGAGAAATGGTAGGAACACCGTTCCTAAGAGAGGTGCTTTAGTTACTTGTGTTCCCTGTACATGTGCCTTACTTCCCGTGTAAATGTGGGCTCACTCTTTCACAAATAGCTCCAGCGTTTATGAGAATGCAGACAAACTTAGAACATACATGGCTTTGCACTTCTCTTTGGTTTATCATTCAGAGGCTCAGCTTTCTAAATGGTGGCAGAGGGGTGGGCAATCTTTAGATAGCCAATGAGACTACACTGTCCTATTTCTTTCAGGGCGAATTTCACATTCATAAAGAGATAATAAAAGGTAACCATATCTTTCCACTTTGTTCCAGAGTGGGGAATCTGTGACCTCGAGGCCACCTCTCGAGGTCCTCAAGTGTGGCCCTTTGACTAAGTCTAAACTTCACAGAACAAATCCCCATCATAAAAGGATTTATTCTGTAAAACTTGGACTCAGTCAAACAGCTACACCCGAGAACCTAAAAGGCTACGTGTAGCCTCAAGGCTGCAGGTTCCCCTTCCCTGGTAACATATTAATACCTTGTCACTTCTGTTACCGGGCAACTAGGCAGTGAAGTGCGTAGAGGACCCAACTGGAGTCAAGAAGCCTCATCTTCATGAATTCAAAACTCATCTACTAGCTGTGGGACCCTGTGCTAGTCATTTAACCCTGTTTGCTTCAATTTTCTCATCTGTCAAACGGGCTGGAAAAGGAAATGGAAAACCGCTTCAGTGTCTTTGCCAAGAAGTTACGAGACTGAAATGACACAATAGCGACAAAACCTGTTACCTTCTTTTTATTTTCTGTGATTACATGAATCAGTCTGGGTATATGTGTGTGTATGGGGGGTGGGGGTAGAGGGGACATTATATGTCTTCTGAGAAAGCAATTTCACTTGAGTGGTGAAGATGGGTTGAGAAGCAAATTGAGACAGAGAAGAGGAAATGGAAGCAAGGAGTATAGAAGGTTTCTCTGGGAGTTTGGCTTAGAGGAAATATGTGAAGATAGTTTAACAAGTTATTTTCATTAGTGATGATTAGGGTATACCTGGTCAGGATGCCAGAATGAAAGGCAATGGTGTATGACACAACTGTGCCCAGTTGTATATAGTGGCCAGTTTAGATCTTGTCTTTACTTTGTCCCTTGCCGTCTATGTTGGAACAGATACGGATTTGTGCTTATATAAATTTTATTTGTATAACTATAAATGATTCTCACAAATAAATTACTTGTGATTGTTTTACTGTATTGGGTATTAAATGACTCTGTAAAGATATAATTTTAAATAAGTGAGAGATGTCTGATAACTTTCAATAATCCACTTGCTTTTCCCCTCTCTTTTTATCATCTCTGCTTTTTAAAAATAGCATTTTATTTTTTAATTAAATGTAAAGACAATTTTTAACATTCATTTTTAAATAAAATTTTGAGTTCCAAATTTTCTCCCTTCCCTTCCTCTCCCTAATATGGTAAGCAATTTGATATAAGCAATGTATGTGCAATCATGTAAAATATATTTCCATATTTGTCATATCATCTCTACCCATTTCTTTCTGTGAAGTTCACCCCTAGACAGTGGGTAGCAAGAGACCAGGACCTTCCATAGAGTCATAGGACCATAGGGCTAGCAGAGACTTCAGAAACCATCTGGTCAAATAACCTCCTTTTACACAGATACACTGAGGCTCAGGGAGGTTAAATGACTTGTCCAACATCACATGGGTTACACACCATGTAACACAAAGATAGGGTCTGAATCCAGATCTTCTGATTTCAAAGTCAGTTGCTTTTTCCATTGTATGAATGAATGAATAAAAATCATTTATTAAGGGCTTATGGAATTCCAAACATTGTGTTTAATTCTGTGGATACAAATAGAAAAAGAGAACAGTACTGTGTGTATTCTTTATAATACATTCAGGCACTAGAAATTTATGTGAATGTGTTTTTAATTTGTAAGTTTCATAAAGATGGCGCAGATGAAGGTGGTAATGCTAATGGGGCAGGGACTGATACACTGCAGATAGCAAGAGTGGTTGGTCTCACTAGAAAATGTGTTGAATCCTGTTGAAGTCAGGCGAGTAAAGGAGGAAATAGGAGGAGTGAAGATGAGAACAGGGAACTTGTCATGGTTAGAGAGAGAGCCTCAGGGCTGGAGGGGGCATGGTTTCCTCTAGAGGTTGGGCAGACTTCCACCGCCCAAAACTTGAGAGACTGCAGCAGTTTAGAGAAAAACAACCCAATGAGTCACTGGGACAATGGCTGCTTAGGGTGTGGTTCAATGGGGCCAAAGCTGACCTTTTCCTTTCAAAGATTTCTTTGGCTTTGGTCATTTCACAGATTTACTTTTGTGAAACCTGTTTAATCCATTAGAGACCAGGAATGAGAAAAATTCTTTGTCTCTTTGGTGACTTAGATGGGTAATGGTGTCTGCTTGATCCCATGAAGACCAGTGGGGATAAAGCACCAGACTTGGAGTCAGTAAGTCCTGAATATGCATTCTGCCTTGGGTCCTCTGGGCAAGTCACTTAAGTTCTCCATGCCACAGTTTCCTCATCTGTAAAATGGCGATAATAGCATTTACCTCAGGGTTGCTGTAGGGATAAAATGAGTTAATATATGTAAAGAGCTTTGCAAACCTTACAATGCTATACAAATTCTAGCTATGACTATTATCAAAGAATTAAATTTATCTATAATAGGAATAATATCTTCCTGTTCTGGGAGATCCACTATGAATACAACTCTCATTGTAAAGGCTGTACTTTCTCAGGGCATTTTTATAGTGTGTTCTCTCTATGTATTTATCCATCTACCATCTTTGCACTAAGGTCTTCCAATGCTACCTGTTCCAGGCTTTTTACATCCCTGAGGTCACCAAGATTTTCGGAACCTTTACACCGAAGGGTGGGATATGGTAGGAATGCCATCTGTTTTCCATAGGCTGGGCTGTTTTTTATTTAAGGAAGCAAGAACTTGATTGGTCTCAGAGACCAGGGCTGGAAACTTTGGTGAAGCTTTCTGGTTGCACGAGGCATAAAATGCCCAACTTTGGGGCAGTTGATATTCCTTAGGTTTGATGGCCAGTTGATATAATTTTCTGATGAGTGTCGCTGTGGCAAAGGCAGATGGAACAGAGCTGTACACATCTGAATCCTGTAAACATTTTTTATTAAGTAAATTCCTTTTCATTGAATTTTCCATGGATATCTCATTGCATTCCATTCCTGAGTGTGAATCATTAGACTTACTTGAACTAGTCCTGGTCCATCACAGTTTTGCATTCCCATAACCCTCTTTTGGCCTTCACTTGGGTGGGAAATGCCTAGGCTATTGGAGCCATGAGAAGTGGAGACTTTTACTTCTTTGCGTCATAGTAGCTGGGAGGTGGTGGACACATTATATTCTCCAGAGAACTTCTGAGATTCTGTGCTTTTCTTCCTTGAAGCTTCCCAATTTTCTCCTCCTTAAAATTTTAATCTCTTCACAGTTGCAAAACTCTCCCAAAATCTTCTTCATAATTCCTTCTTTTTTTCTCCTTCATAGTTAATTAATGTTGCCTATTTTATAGAAAAGTTATAAAAAGTTAACTTATTACTAGCCATCAAGTGCAAATAGGAAAGGTCTCTTCAGGGTTATTCTTTTCGTTTCTGTTCTTCATGCGTAGGGGGAGGAAAGACTATGTCCTTATACTATGGATTGCTAGGTTCTCTATACAAAATTGAACTGCCATTTCTATTTCAATCTTCTTGTTGGCCACATGATGGCATAATAATTCTACAAACACTACCATTACAGAATTACAAAATTTTAAATTTGAAAGATGCTTCAGAGCCATCTAGTGCAATGGATACTTGAAAAAAAGAATCCCATCTTGAGCACGCCTAGCAAATGATCATCCAGCCTTTGCTTGAAGGTCTCCAGTGGAAAATGAGGCCACAATAATATGGCTACCACCTCCCCCTCCTAGGATTCCCCTCACCCATCAATCTCCAGATGAGTCATCTTGCTTTTCCTTCATTCTTTGACCTGCGTCATGCATACGTCCAATCAAAGGTCCTTCTGGACAATTCCTGTAACTTGTGCTAGTAGCATCACTAGTGGCAGGGAAATGAGAAGACATCTGTGTTCCCCCTTTGGCAATGGGGAATGATATTTCCTCAGACATTTCTAGGCATAAGGTGCAAAGATTCCATGTCGCTAGTTTCTGTTTGACAGTTCTTCATTTACAGTTTAAAATGATTATTACTCTCTTGATAAAATTTAGAAGCCTGGGTTTTCATTTACATGAACAGCTCCTAACATTACAAGTGGATCTCAACCATTTGAAAAGGTAACAAACTAAATGGAAAAAAAAGATTCACAACATCCAAACCATGTGCTTCATCTTCCTTGAATGCATAGGACTTCATTGTCTCCAAGGCAATCTACTCCAGCATCAGACTTGCTCTCATTATTGATATTTTAGTTACTGGAAACCTGCATTTTTATCTTTCTGACTTCTATCCATTGTTCCTAGTTTTAACCTCTGGGGCTAAATAGAACACAGAGTCTTTCCACAAGCCTTTCAAAGACTCAAAGACAGTTATAATGTGTATCTTTCCTGCCCCATCCCCATTCCTCATTCCCCAGCCCTCTTTCTCCCAAGATGAGAACCCTTACTTCCTTCAGTTCATCCTGTCCTATGTAGTATAGGCTTAAGGACTTTCACCATCCTGGTTGTCAACCTTTGGATGCTCCCCATCTTATCAATGTCTTCACTAAGATTGAGTGATCAGAACTAAACTCAGTACTCCTGTAGTATCATCTTTTTATTTTTGGTTGCTGTACCTCTTAAAGCAGATCAGGATTCCATAGCCTTTTTTCCTGGCCTGCCATATCACACTACTGAGGGCAACTGGTTCAAGCTGGACTTGAACTCAGGAAGATTCACCTTCCTGAGTTCAAAACCAGCTTCAGATATTTACTAGTTGTATGACCCTGGGCAAGTCACTTAATCCTGTTTGCCTCAGTTCCCTCATCTGTAAAATGAGTTGGAGAAGGAAATGGCAAACCGCTCCAGTATCTTCACCAAGAAAACCCAAATGGGGTCATGAAGAACATGATAGAAACAACTAAATAACAAAACTACACTACTGACTTGGGCTTTCAGGCTACAAAAAGGTACAATTTCTTATTTTAGACAAATTTCTGTCTCAACGTGACTCTCCCAACTTTTACTTGTGAAGTTGATTTTTTGAACCTGTGTTCCATTTTACATTTATCTTTTTAAAAATTTCACCTTATTAGACTCAGACCAATTTTTTAGCTTGTCAAGATTTTTTTGGATCTTGATTCTTTTAGACAATATTAGATATTCCTTCGAACTTTGTGTCATCTGAAAACTTGATTAAAGATATCTATTCCTTTGTAGGAATGTGTGTGTTGTATATTGTGTATTTTGCTTTTGTAGGTTATAGATGTCCACATGGATATTTAGATGTGGTCAGAACAATAGACAAGAATAGACATCTTTAGCCTCTCCTCCCCCACCCTTCTCCAAAGGAGACTTAGATTCCTGACAGTAAGGAAAGCAGGAGGTTGTGGCCAAGACTGGCCAGAGTGCTCTCCTCAGAGAGGGGAAGTACTGGGCTGGAATTATATCTATTTATTCCCTTAAATGTTGTTAGTTTAAAAATGATTTTTAGGTTGACACCGAGTTGCTTAGGCTACATAACCAAGTCTTGACACCCTTTCTACCAAATGCCAGCTCTACAATGAACATGGGCAGCAAATAGTGAATAAACTCATTTATCTAAATAGATAACAAAACAGAAAGTAGATTAAGTATATGTAGGAGAGTGTATAGGTATACATAAGTATATAAATATGTAAGTATACATAGGATAGCAGACAATTCAGAGTAATAATCTTTCCCTTTGGGAGCAAGCTAACTCATTTCAACCAGGAGAGAGTCTCAGATGTCTCCCAAGTGGAAATTCCTCCAAATCTCTAGCAAGCTGGGGAGAGGGATACATTTGAGATTGCCAACTCCTTTCATATTGGCTTTTTCTGAGAATCTTTCCCTCCCTTCGGGGACCAGAAGAGGATGTGGAAACATTTCTCTTCTCTCTCAAAGCTGGAAGTCAGAAGAACAGAATCTGTCTTCTCTTGAGCTCTCACCATTTGTGCCTTTTATGCTGGCGCAATCTCTGCCAACCAGAATAGTTCCAAGTAAAATGGCCCTTTGAGCCAAGAGTTACACCTTTATCCAATTCACTGATAAAAATGTTAAATAACACAGGACCAAACAAGTTCTGTTTGGTGGAGGTAGTGCCATCTTGGGCTAATGTAATCAGGAAGTAGTACTATTAGCCACATCAATATGATCTTATTTAATAGTAAGGATCAAGGGCTTGGGCTCACTCTGGTGACCATGATCCTCATCCCACTGAATGTTCATGCTGGAGAAGCGTCAGGCTCCTTATGCTTCTCGGAGTGGATCACTTTCCATTTCCCAGCTCCACCTTTCAAGGCTCTGGAATTCTGGACTTGGGTCCCTGTTCCTTCTCACAGTGGAAGGGATAGGGACTTGGGACTTGATGTGTACTAAAGCATTTGACAGCTGTATTCTGTTGCATGACTGGGATCTCTGACTGTTGTTCATCCAACTGATGATCTATCTTGAGGAATGGGGGATTGGGGTCTGAACCAGGGCCTGGCAAAGAGAAGCTGGTCTCCAGTGTTCCAACTTAGTACCTTTGAGTTTGAGGCCTTCCATTAAGTTTGTAGTATGTTACATTTGCCTTTTCCCTCTGAGTGTTAGATTTTCCCCTCTGGGTGCCTGCCTTGTCTCATCACTTCCACTTTCACACTTCTTTCTTGCTCCCTGCCAGTTCACCAAAGCTCAGCTGCACTGTATGGGTCAAAGACAGAGAGGGCTGCTCACTAGCAAAGAGACAACTTGATGAAGTGTTCTTGTGTAAATGGTGAGAGTATCAGACTATCCAAGGATCTTTTCAGAAGGGTTTGTAATAGGATTGCTCTGGTGACATTTTTGACAGTTAAAATTTAAATTCAGATCCTGGAAATATATTCTTGAAAATACCAATAATGTGGAACAAAAGTAGAATTCTTTTTTTTTTTTTTTGCTTTTGTTCAAGAATCTATCCATATTGACTCTTAAGCTGCTCAAGCTGACATTAAAACAATAATGGAACTTTAGATTATTGTGACTTGAAATTTTAGAGTAAAATTCAACCTCTTGGCTTGATGTTTAGGACTCTCAAGAATATGGTTTTAAACTACCTTTAAAAAAACTAAATTTTCTTTTTGTCTGTGAGCTTAATCATTAACAAACATGGACATTCTATTTACAAAACCCCCACAAAAAAACAACCCTAAAAGAGGATTGTTTAAGAAATTATGAACCTCTATGTATAATTTTGAGAAAAAAGAAATTTTAAAAATTTCAACAAAGTGGTAATAAAATTCCTCTATTCCTTTGCGTTCCTTTTTTTCCCCTTGTGTGCATTTGAAAAACGTTTGGCTCATGCTCTTTTTCCCTTTCTTATCACTATTTCCTTCCTTCCAAAAAGAAAGCCTCTCTTGTAACATATGTACAGTCAAGAAAAACAAACCAACCCAATGCTTGTGTTGGAGTTCATGCTTCCTTTTTCATCTTTAGCTAATCACCTCTCCACTAAGGGCTGGAAGGTTTGGTCCTTCTGCTTATTTCATTCTGCAGCAGTGCACATAAGCCTTTCCATGTCTCTTTGAATAGCTCATGTTCCTCATTTCCTCATTACAATAATATTCCATTACATTCATATACCACAATTTGTTCCAGCATTCTCAAACTACCTTTCCAATTTTATCTCTCACTATTCCCCAACAGAAATCTTTGGCTTCATCCGGACTGGTTTCCTCAGAGCCATTGCTAGGAATTTGGTGGGAAGGCAAATTCAGCCAGGAAAGGCTGAAGAGGCCTCTAAAACAAGAATCCCTGTGAACTTCAGAACTGGCCCCAGGGGTGGAGACTCTGGGACAAACTGCTGAAGAAATGGCCAGAGGAAGAAAGAATAGGATAGAATAGGTCCAGAGAAAGTGAAGTGTGGGTAGAACACAGGATCACACTCTGGCTGGTTAACCATCCTTCGCTTACATTAACCATGTGTGAACTCATAGTTGCTTGCAGGTCATGACAGTAGAGGGGTGTGGTAGGCTGGGACTCTTTTTATGGAGGCCTGAAGCTAAGCCAGGGTGGTTATACTCTACAGGGAGGGGCTAGTAGGTCATAGGGCTGCTTCTATATCTCTACCTTGTTGATGTTCTGGGGCAAAGCCCTCTCTAGTTATGATTTTGAGTTCATATACTTTCCTCTGAAAATACTCTGATCATAAGTATAGATATAGATTTAGAGTGAGATCGTTGGTACCTGCTTGACTTTTTTTATGTCAGTTTCCCCATCTGTTGTGTTCTGCCTTGCCTCTTTCTTTCCACTAACCATCCTTCAAATCCCAGATTCTGTCACGAATCTTTGACTGCTCCAGTGCTCAGTGATGCTTCCTCCTTAGAACTTATTACTGCATTGGCTGCTATGCCATCTTTTATCTTTATTAAACTTTTCACTAAACAAAACATTTAATAAGAAATGTTTAATTAAATTAATTAAAACATTTAATAAAACATGAGTAAAGAGGTGTTGAACGGGGCTGAAAGGAATGACTGCTACATGTAAAGGGCCTCATGTTTCTCCAGTGTGATAGTAATCCGTGGATCGTAATTATGAAAATAGCTAACATTTTTATATAGCACCTACTATATAGCAGCCACTGTGCTAAGCTAAATATTACCATAATTGCTCCTCATTACAATTCTGGGAGATAGGTGCTATTGCCATTTTTGCAAATGAGGAAACTGAGGCAGGCTGCAGTTAAGTGACTGGCCCAGGGTCACATGGCTTTTAAGTTTCAGGTCACCACCTAAACCTGAGAGCTGTGAGCATACAATGAAATATTCTCTAGTAGGGTAGTAGAGGGTGCCGTGGAAAGAGCTCTAGACTTGGAATCAGGAAGATCTGAGGTCAAGACCTCACTTACTAGCTGTGTGATCCTGGGCAAGTCACTTAACTACAGCCTGCTTCAGTTTTCTCATTTGTAAAAATGTCTATAACAATAGTGCTAACCTATCTCCACAGGTTGTTATGAAGATAAACATGAAATAATATTTGGTGCTTTGCAAATCATAAAGTGCTATGTAGTAATGCTATCAGCATTGTTATTGTTTATATGTGTATATAATATTATAACCTAGGCACATAGTTTTGTATTGGATTTCATTGTAAATATTTTATTTAGCATCTACTATGTATAAGATACTCTGTTAGGCACTCTAGGGGATACAGAAGAGGAAGACAGTCACGCTTTTATTTCCTTTCCTTTTCCAACCCACTTTTTATTATACACGCTGAGGAGGCTGTTACTCAAATCAAGAAAGCATTTGTTTTTTTATGTCATGCTGTTTCCCCTCAATACTCCCACATTCTCTCTATGTGATTATAACAAAGCCGCATCTCAGGCATCTCACCAACTGGACTCATTTATATTAGGCTGCTCCATTATCCACTTTAAGAAGAAACTGCCCTTTCACCATCTTATGTGTTGATGAGAAAGAGAGAAATGCAGGTTAAGATCCATGAGTCCTTAACTTTGGAATTCCCCTGGATTGCAGGATATGACCGTCAAAATTGGTCGAGATACCGTGGTAAAAAAATATTTCATCCTGTCATTCTGACTGACCTTTGACTAAGGACATTCTTTATTAAGAACAGTCCAGGTTTTGTTTTTTTTTTTCCCCTTGTATGAATAAACATTCTGTATTTATCCTGCATTAGTCACTTACCAGGGAGGAATGCTAATGGTTCCCACATTTGACTTAGTATGTCACCATGTGCTATGAAAAACTCAGTCCTAAACTAGAAATAAGTATGTTTGCCATCCCTATACCCCTGTACTTTTTATAGTCCCTTTCGCCCCATCTCTCTCCTCCCACCCTCTCGACTTTGGGTTTTGCTAAGTGTTCATGTGCTCCTCTGGATTCTGCTTATCTTACCTTTGATGTCTAGATTTTGTCTATGGAAAGAAGAATTAGCTCCAAGATCGGAGTCAAAGACTCTTTGCAGATATGCGCAATAAAGGCAGGAATTTAGAAAAAAGATACAATCACGAGGTCTTATTCTTGTCCTCTTCTTGATTTGTTTGGCAACTGGAAGCATTTTGAGAGCTGAGAGTTGAGGTCCCCTTCTCTCCATACATCTTCTTTGTAATTTTATTGAGTAGAGTTGCTGGAATGGGCCAAATGGACACAGACTGGCCACTGGGGACTTGACAGGAATGAATAAGGTAACTAGGTGGCACAGTGGATAGAGCAACAGCCTTGGAATCTACTTACTGTAAGTCATAGTGGGCTGGAGTCAGGATTTGTGAACAGAGCTAATATTCACCCAAGGGCTTCTGCTTGCTTTTGCTGGATGCCAGGTCAGATATAGTGGTATATTCTCTGTGATATGCTCTAGGGCTATTGGATTAAAAGAGTTTAACCCTCTCTTATTAGGAAAAAGCTTACCAGTAGCTACAACCCAGTAAACAGTAACATAGAGCATCTGAGTAGAAATTGCAGCAAAATCAACAGGGATAGTTTGCCTTTATTCTAGCAAAGTTTTTGAGCAAGTATGTCATACTGTTTTTATGAAGATGAAGAGATATAGATTAAACTAATGGTGTCAAATTCCAAAGAAATGGGGTTGCTAAACCCTACCAGGTCACACTGGGAAGTGTTACAGGACACAGTGCAGCTCATGTGTTTGACACTTCTTATTAGATTATAATACAATTAGGTGGATTCTGAAATGATTGGATGGCTGGACTCAGAGAGTTGTTGTTAATAATGCAAATCAATGTGTCAGGTCTCTAGTGGACTACTAAAGGATCTGGGTTTGTCCTTCTCCTATTATACCTTTTCAGCATAGTCTTGATAAAGGTATAGATGCTCATCAAATTAGCGGATGACGAAGTTTGGAGCCATAGGTGGATAATAGAGTTGTTGATCAAAAAGATCTAGACAGGCTAGAGTATTGATATCAATCTAGGAATGTGAGATTCAGGAGGGATAAATATAAAGTCTTAACCAAAAAATCAATGTCACAAGTAAAGATGGGGGAGACATGTTTATTTAGACAGTATTTGTTCTGAAAAAGATCTTGGAGTTTTAGTGGGTTATAAGGTCAATATGATCTTAATACATGCTTGGGCTTTAGTGAGAGGCACAGCTTCCAGAAATACGAAGGTGACAATCCTATGGTATACTTACTTTGTCCTACTCACACTTCACTTGGAGTATTGTGTTCAGTTTTGGGTACCATGGTTTAAGAAGGACACTGATAAGTTGGAGAAGGAAAGCAAGTAGGATGATGAAGGGCCTTATACCTGTATTATATGTGATCTGGTAGAAGGAAATAGACATGTTTAGCCTGGAGAAGAGAAAACTCAAAGGGAAAAGGATAGCTGTTTTCAAGAAATTGAAGGATTGTTCCAGGGAGGAAAGATTAGACTGGTTCTGTTTGACACTAGAGGTAGAACCAGGGTCAATGGACGGTTCAAAGTGATCAATTTAGGTTTGAAATCAAGAAAACCTTCCAAATAATCAGAGCTGTCCAAACGTGGAATAGGCCACTTTGGGTGGGTTCCCCTTCCTCGAAGGTCTACAAGCAGAGGTTGGACAGCCACTTGTTGGGTATGTTCTAGTGGGGATTCTTTGAGTTTGATTTGGACTAGATGGCCGTTGAGGCTATTTCCAACCTTCAAATTCTGTGATTCCTCCCAAATTTATAATTCAAGTCTAAAGTGTTTTGACAGTTTGAAGACCTTGGTTAAGGAAATGGTTAGATGATAACATGTCCTAATTTCATGGTTGTCCGTTCATACCTAGATTTGGAAGTAGATGACAGGTTATTTTTTTTCAGACATAGTTTTTCTGCCTTTCTCAAAGCCTTCTTTTGACATTTAATCATTCTGAAATGTATGCAATACACACGCTTCATTTGTCTGACATGCTGTGAAAGGGCGTTTTAAACAGCTCTATTTTGAGATCTTGGCAAAGAAATTCCCTTACCCACCCACTACCTCAACTAAATCTGTTTCCATGAGGGCAGCGAAGCATTCACTTGCCCTGTTTCTTCTACCAGTAGGGCCCCTGTTTTCTCTTCCAGTTGCCTCCGCGATGATGTACCCATTTCCACATCAAACCATCTTTCAGTTCTTTCTCCACCCAAAGCAAAACTAGAAAAAGTAAACTTTAATTACCTTTTCACCCTTAAAAGCATAAGACACAAACCACCATCACCAAATCATAAACCCTAAGTCCCAAGATTCATGTCTGAAGTCTCTCCATCTGCCTCCCCCATCTCAGAGTCTCCATTTTGAGGAAACGCTAAGCTAGCCATATTCAAGTGCTCCTTTATTTCTCTCCTTGCTCTGATCTTGACTCGCCAGATGTGTGGCTACCACACCCTGTCTAGTTTTTCATCTTTGTTTTGTGAATTGTCTTCTTCTATTAGAAAGTAAGGTATTTAAGGATGAGGATTAGTTTTTTTAAAATTTGGTTTATTTTTAACACAATGCCCAAGACTAAGTGAGAATTTAACAAATTATTGTCAATTTGACCTGAAGTAAGACTTCTACCCTGTAAGGATTTCTAGGTGGGTCTTCAAGAAATGCTATTTTCAAAGCACTTGTAATGGAGTCAGAAGTATAAAATATCTCCTCAATGCCCCATTACAAGGGAGATAAAGGAATGAAGTTACCAGTGATAGGGAATAGTGATTTCCTATTATTCTTATGTTTCCTTTTATGTTTCACTTAAAAGGCTGCTACGCAGGGATGTATTAAATTCAAAATTCACAGTCTGACCTCTTCAGATATGTGATTTGGCGAATGCTTGAATAGGAAGTCTCCTGTAGCCAGAGAAAATAATCTTTAAATGTGTTCTGAAATGGTTTGTTACTGTTCAGTTGCTTTTAGTCGTGTCTGACTCTTCATGACTCCATTTGGGTTTTTCTTGGCAAAGATGCTGTGGTTGTTTATCATTTCTTCTGCATCTCATTTTACAGATGAGGAAACTGAGGCAAACAGGGTCAAGTGACTTGCCCAGCTATTAAGTATCTGAGGCCATATTTGAATTTAAGAAGATGGGTCTTCCTGATTATAGGATTGGTACTCTGTCCACTCCACCACCTAGATGTCCCGAACTGTAATTAAAATGGATATTTCACCATGGACAAGAAAAGTTTGCATAAATCTTTAGCATAGAATTGAAGATCTGATTAAAATCCTTTTTAGAACCTCAGGTCAGTGGTCTGTAAGACCAGAAAGCATCAGCCCCCTTTTGAGCTCTTGGTATTGGCCAGAGGATTAAGCAACATTTTTGGGTCCCCTTGGTAAACCAAAGGGGTTAGCTTCAGTCCTAGTAAAGAATTCGTAGTCATAGCCAACTTTGTATAACTTGTAGTTATCTATGATTTCTTCCAGTTGCTGATCAATTTGAATAATTGTTTCTTTTATATCTTTAATGATTATTTTTCTCATGTCATTTTTTAGAGCTATTAAACTTTTCCAATTTAAAAATTATGTGTAATTTCAGTCCTGTCTTCCCATGAAGTTCCTATGGGTCTTTTAGCCTTTTAAATTGCCCTTTCATGACCAAGCCTTTACTTTCAGGGCCTCAAACTGGGATCCAAGTGCTTGGGCCTCATGCAGGGTACCTTCAACTGTACATGGGAATTTGAGGCTTTTCATTAGTGTGGTGTTTTCTGGCTTCCTGACTATTCAACCTGGGTTTTTTTTGTTTTGTTTTGTTTTGTTTTTTGCGAAAGCTCTTTTAAAAAAAGATTAAAAGATCTAGCTCCTTAACTTTCTTTCTTTAAAAATTTTACTTTAAGTGAATATTTTATTAATGCCTTCTGTTTTTCCCTCACAGTCATTTCTGAATATAACCTACTGTTTCCCTCCTTAGGGAGCCTTCCCTTGTAACAAAAGAAAACTGTTAAACAAAACCGACTGAAATAGTAAATCCATCTGTCAGCACGTACAACTTTTTGTACCCATAGTCCCTCACCTCTCCAGAAAGAAAGAAGGTATATTTCCTCTTCTCTTCTTCAAGGACAAGATTGCTCATTACAAATAGACAGGATTTAGCTTCATTTTAATAGTTTTTTCATTTATTTTTTATTATTGTAATCAGTGTATGCATTATTTTCCTGGTTCTTCCAACTTTTGTCATTGAGTTGTTTCAGTCACGTCTGATGCTTTGTGGCCCCATTGAGGTTTTCTTGGCAAAGATACTGGAGCATTTTGTCACTTTCTTCTGCAGCTCATTTTACAAATGAGGAAACTGAGGCAAACAGGATTCAGTAATTTGCCCGGGGTCACACAGCTAGGAAGTATCTGAGACCAGATTTGAACTCATGAAGATTAGTCTTTCTGATTTCAAACCCAGTGTTCTATCCACTGCATTACCTACTTGCCCTTCTAACTTTACTCCATGCTAGTTCATCTACATCTGCCAGTGTTTCTATATATTCTTTATAGTCATCTTTTTGCAGGACAACAGCATTCCATTACATCATATACCATAATTGATTTAGTCATTCTCTAATCCATGGGTACCCACTTTATTACTGGTATTTTGCTACTTAAAAAGGCCTGTTGTGAGTATTTGAGCACATATGGGGACTTCTGTTTTTTCTATTGTTGAACTTCTTGGAGTATTTTCCCAGCAGTGGAAGCTCTGAAATAAGGGATATGAACAATTTTTTTACTTTTTTCAAATTATTTTTTCAAATTTCAAATTGTTTCTATGAACTATTAGATCAGGTCACAATTCCACCAATAGTGGAGTGCACCTGTGAAGAGATCCATGTTAAAGTTCTGATGATAGAACTTTGTTTGCTAATGCAAGACATGTATGTGTGTCCTATGTAGATTATGTGTATGTTCACATGTGTTTGGCAAAATATGGCTTGCAGGAGATATAAATAGATGTTTGTGGAGTCTTGTCCATTCTTCTCAGAAGGCAACTGATTTCTGCCAGGAGGATAGTACAAGATTGGGGCCATGAGGTTAGTATCTGCTTGGCAGATATCTGATGAGAATCATATCTATCTGCCTCCTCCACCAATATTGTTAGTCTAGAAGAAACAATATTTATGTTAAAGTCACTTCTCCTGGTTCCCTGTTCCTTAAGGGAGGAATGCCCAAGTCTATGTCTGAAGGCTTGATTCTTTTCCCACCAAAAAACCCAGTTACATGATCATCATATGCAGTAAATATGAATAAAGCCATTTATCCAAGTAGATAGCAAGTAGAAATTATAGAAGTTTTATAGATTAGAAGATACCAGACAATATACAGAGTGAATGAACTCTTCCACTGGGAAGGTGATATTTCAGCTAGAGAGAGAGAAACAGAGACAGAGACAGACAGACAGAGACAAGAGAGAAAGGGGGGCAGAGACAGAGACAGAGACAGAGAGACAGAAGCAGCGAAACAGATGGATAGACTAACTTCTTGGTCTTACCCAACAGGGCATTTCCTGAGGCTTGAAAGCAAGCTGGAAATAGGAACATGTTTGAGTCACTGGTTCCTCTAAGTATCAGCTCCTTCACAGTCTTTTTCTCTCTCCTGGGATGTCTCTGAAGAGATCCTAGAACCAAGGACATCTTTTCTCAAAACCAGAAGCCAGAATTAAAAACCTTTCATCTTTCAGGCTCTTCCTACCCCTGCCTTGTTCAAGAAGCTTCAGTGGACACCCCTTGACTTTAGAATAAAATATAAACTCCTTAACTTGGCATTTCATGTTTCTCAGTCTGGCTCTAGTCTATTTCTAGGCTAATTATCCATTTCTCCCCTTCTCCCTATGTTCTAACCAAACTGGCCTCCTTAGGATTTCCCGTATGTATCATCCCATCTCCTGCTGCTGTGCCCCAGGCTTGGAATGCTCTCCATGATTCTGCTCCTTACAACCCATAACTCCCTTCAAGGCTCAACTCAAATGTGCATCCTTTAAGAAACCATTTTGGAACCCTAAACATTAGTGCTCCTTCCTCAAATGGCTTACTTATTTTGTATGTAATTCCCCCTGTGGGGTACCTTCCCATAGATTAGCTATTACCCTCAGGTTTCAAGGTACTCTATGGATCTGTATTCCTGAAACGACAGCTTTATGTACCCCCATCAGTGAATTTACCTTTAATAGGCAGTCATTAGACACAATTAGCTCAGTGAAAAGGCATTTATTTACTAAGATGGCTCTAACTAAGAGCAGTAGTTAGAAAACATCATCTCTATAAACCTGGTGTGTATTCTCTATAAATAAACACCAAATCAGCAGGAAAATTGTTACAAATTTAGGGTACACTGGTGTATATGTAGTCAGAGCAACTTAGACCTTTGGAACCACAGGACCTTGATGCTCTTTCTCTCCTTGTGTAAGTCCTCAGGTTGCTGCCTGCTCCTTCCCTCCTTCCTTCAGCAGCATGGCCCTAGCCAATGGCTGGGCTCTCCTATTTCATTTAAGGAATTTTTTTTAATACTCCTAAAAGGATGCAGAATATACTCACATCTTTACATTTAGTTTAACAATTTGTTTTCTGTCTGCCCACATCCTGGGCTGTGAGGTTAGTCAGAGATTGACTTCACTCTTGCTATACGATAGAGCACTGAGCTTGGAATCAGGAAGACTCCTCTTCTAGAGTTCAAATCTGGCCTCAGACACCTACTAGCTATGTAACCCTGGGCAAGTCATTTAGCCTTGTTTGCCTCAATTCCTCGTTTGTGAAATGGAGAAGAAAATGGCAAACCACTCCAGCATTTTTGCCAAGAAAATCCCAAATGAGATCATAAAGAGTCGGACACGACTGAAATGACTGAATACACAAACACACACATTGCATATTATATCCCCCATTAGTAGGAAGCAAACTCCTTGAGGGCAGGGACCCACTTTTGTACTTGTATACCCAGTTTCTGGCGCAGTATCTGGTACATTGTAGGACCTTAACAAACTCTTGTTGATTGATTAACTGATAATTCGTGGTAATGACAGGTAAAGTGTACTAACCACCAATCTTCCATGGTCTCTTTTTTGAGGAGTTGGTGTGATGGTCAAATCTCCATAAAATGTCTAGGGTTGTTTTAACTTTTTCATTACTCAGGCCTCTAGCTGTGCACACCTAGCACACAAAAGCCAATCATTTGAGGAGACAACTTCGCTGCTTCTCAGCAGAGTCCCCTCCAGGTTTGTTTGCTATTTATGTCAGGGTAAGTAAATTCTCTTTAGCTACCATCCCATCCCTAGTGACCACTGCTAGTGCCAAGAAAATTACCAAGGGGCTATACTTAGAAGAGTGGAAAAGGTCAGGTGAAATGCCCTCCACTTGGCACAGTCATCTCAGGATTAACTCAACTGTAGAGCGGTTTCCAGCAAATTTGTTCCTCTGTTCATTCTTTGTATGACAGACTCAAGTATTCTCTTCTGTATCGACAAAGTGTCACTGTACTCATTTTTCTCCACTTTGGTGCCTGAGGACAGATATTAACGATGATATTTTAGCTCAGTGGTTTTCTGAATTAAAAGAATTTTTTCAGATATTCATATTCTTTTCCGGATCTATATGTGAAAGAGATATTTTACAAAGTCAGCTTCCACTCAAGGCAGTGTGTTTCAGATCTATGAAAAGATGTTTGACACTATATTAGGACTGGGTTAGCTAAGTTTAAGTCTAGTTAAGAGTTTGACTACAGAGTCTACTGGGCACACACAAGGCACAATAGGGTAAGAGAGAAAAAGGAAGAATAAGAAAAGAAAAGAAAAAAGGAAATGGTACAGTGAGGGAAGAAAGGGTCCATCACAAATTTATGTTACACAACCTCAACTGGGCTCTCACTGGTGCTAGGTAATCCTACTATATACCTCTTTTATCTTCTTACTAGGCCACTCACCACAGCAGTTCTTCCAAACCTTTTCATCTTTCCTCAAACTTGCTATGGCTCCCTCTCAGCCTACTCTCTTAGCTGAGAGTCTTACTTCATAGTTTATTTATTTTTAAAGTTTAATATTTTATTGTCCCCCCCAATTTTTGATGTTCTTTTTTCAAATTTGAGTTCCAAATTCTCTCTGTCCCTCTCCTTTCATTGAGAAAGCAAGTGGTTTGACAAAGGTTATACAAGTCATTTTTTTTTTTTACAGGAAATTGAGGTCATCGGCTCATCAACTTTTCCCCTCTTATTCATCTCTTATCACTCAGGTATCTTCTGCTACTGTCTCCTTTACCCCTATCTCATATGAGGAAATGTCTTTACACTGTGACAATGTAAAAGAGACAGAATTTCTTGGTAATTAATAACCAATTTATTAATTAGGCTATCTAATAATCAATAAATTAACGGTTAGTGATTTCTCTTGGTAATCAAAGACCCATAATGGAGACACTGAATACCTTATTATCATTATTGAAAGGGAATGCCCTGGGAAGTTAAAGTCAATGCTGACTGGTGAAAATTTAATGAGGGGGCGGCAAGGAGAAGGTGACTTGATCATGACACTCAGCTGCCTCCGACAATCTGGACAGAGGAACCCATTTCCACCCAGATTCCCCTGGTTGTTTTTCTCCTTCATAAGCTGGATCACCCTAACCTCCAATGGAGGGGTGCAAAAGGACAGGACTGATTTCCTTGGGGGTAAGAATTAACCTAGATTACTTTTTCTTGTCTCCTAGTTAGGTTGGGTCCTGCCCAAGGTCAAGGAGCATGTTCCCCAAGGATTAGGGCAATCTTGACAATCAGTCATGTCCTTCAGATACAGAGGCTGGGCCCCAAATGAAGAAGTAAAAGGAAAAAATCTTGGATCCTAGTTTAATAATTGGTTATTAATATAATAGCAAAATAGTCATTTCTCTCAACTCTTTACCAAGACTAACCCATTTGTTTGTTCAAGAGATCCCATTTCATCTTTTCTCTTCCAACATATTGCCCTCTCGGTTGTCCCTACTTTTTCACTTTCTCTCTCTCTCCCCCTCCCCCCAGGCTCCTTTTCCACTGCCTCAAAATGTCTACCCTGACAAAACCCTCCCTTACCTCTTCTATCCTTGCTAACTATCATCCCACAGCTCTTCTGCTCTTTGTAGTTAAACTCTTTCAAAAGGCCAACTACATTAGTTACCTCCACTTTTCTCTCACTCTCTTCTTAACCCCCTTATAATCTGGCTTCTGAACTTATTATCCTGCTTAAACTGCTCTCTCCAAAGTTACTAATGATCTCATTAGTTGCCAAACACAATGATTTTTTTCTCAATCCTCATTCTCCTGGACCTCTCTGCAGCTTTGGACATTATTGATCATTCTCCTTCTTTCGAGGTTGTCATGACACTCCCCTCTCCTAGTTTTCTTTCTACTTATCTGAGTGCTTCTGTGTCTCTTTTGTGGGATCCTCCTCCAGATCACCTCCTCTAACCGTAGATGTACTTCAGGGCTCTCTTCTTTTCTTCCTCTATACTCTTTCTCTTGGTGATCTCATCAGCTTCCATGGATTTAATTACCATCTCTATGTTGATGATTCTTAAATCTATCTTTTTGGCCCCAATCACTTTGCCGACCTTCAACCTCGCATCCCCAACTGCCTTTCAGATATCCTCAAGTGGATGTCCAGTAGAGATCTTCAACTCTATACATCCAAACAGACCTCATTCTCTTTCACCCTAACTTCCCTCCCCTCCACCTTCTCTATTACTGTAGAGGGCAATACCATGCTGCCATTCCCTCAGGCTCCCAACCCAGAAGTCATCCTGGACTCTTTACAATCTCTCATCTCCCATATCAAGTTGTTGCCAAGGTCTGCTGAGCTCATCTTTGCACATCTCTCACATACACTCCTTTCTCTCCTCTGACGCTGCCACTGCTCTGGGGAAGGCCCTCATCACCTCATGCCTTCATTATTGCAGTCACCTTTTAGTGAGGTCTGTCTGCCTCATCTCAACGCATTCCAATCCATACTCCATTTAGCCACTGAAGTGATTTTTTTCTGCAGTGCAGGTCTGTTCATACCAACTCTTCCCCTCCCACCCCCATCAATAAACTCCAGTGGCTTCCTATTGCCTCTAGGAACAAATACAAAATACTGTATTTGGTATTCAACGTCTTTCATAACCTAGCCCTTTCCTGCCTTTCCAGTCTCCTTGTATCTTACTCCCTGACATATACTTTTTGATCCAGTGACGCTGTCCTCCTGCACAAGACAATCCATTTACCAGCTTTGGGCATTCTCTCTGACCGTCCTCCGTGCTCTCTTCCTCCTCCTCTCTGGCTTCCTTTAAATCCCAGCTAAAATCCTATCTGCTATATAAAACCCTACCCAAATTTTTTAATTTCTAGTGCCTTCTTGCTGTTAATTATCTTCTATTTCTCCTGCATACAGCTTGCGTTGTATATATTTGTTTGCATGTTGTCTCCTCCTCACCCTTGAGGGCAGGGAGCTTTTGTCTCTTTTTGTATCCCTAGTGCTGGAACTAAATATAATAATAAATAAGTAATCAATATATAAATAATAATTTAATTAACTAATAATAACTAATAAAGTAATAGTTGAACAGATGCTTAACAGTAGGCACTTAATAAATATTGATTGATTGAGAGATGGGAAGAGAAGGATATGTATAGAATGGGGAGTGGGTAAAGTAGCATTAATATATCAGAGCTATAGAATACCTATCCTTGCTCTAAGGTAATTTGTTTGGTGTAATTTTAGGATGAATTAGCTTCTTGTCTTTCTAAAAAAGTGATGAGTGTATATTGAGTGCACATGTTCTGATGGTCTGACAGGAGGCTCCTTATTCAAGCATTCACTAAATCCATCCCATGATATATGGTTTAGACGCAGTTTTGCTTGCAGTATAGAATAGCAGTTACTTCTATAAATATAACTTGACTCTTTGAGGCCAATAGGGAGAGATGCCTTACTCAGAAATTCCTTACAGAGATTAAGAAGATAGAGGAAGGAACTTAAAGAATGATATTAATTAAGCCAAAAGATGTTCTGCATTCAACAGCATAAGAATAGGGGGAAATTGGGCTGTCAGATAGAATTTGAGTTGCAGATTAGAGAAAATATCTGTTTAGTTCTGGGATGAGGTGATTTGCCTTTTCATGATGAAGCTTTTTTTTTTTTTAATATAAAAGAGGATCTATTGTTGCAAGGCAGTTGGAGCATGGGAGTAGGTGCTCTGAAAGGTAAATAGAGGCACCTTATTATATATTGTAGGGAAAACAAAGTGTTCTCTCATGTCTGTTTTTACTGGAATTAGTAGATATTGTCCAATGTTCAGAACTGAGACCTTGATGACAGCTTAAAAGGCTAGCTTTGTAATTATGTATTAATATTTGCAATGCAACCTTTAAGTCACTTTCCCTTTTTTCCTTTCCTGCTCTTCAATGTTGAGACTATTTCTGGGGAGATGGGAAGGAATGCATTATAGAATTAATATTTCAAGGGTTTAGATTTCAAAGTAGTGACTGAGCTGGATTTCAGACTTTAGCTTTCACGTGGGGAAAACTCTGGGTTTTTGTTATCTCTAGGGAATAAGGAAAGATCTTTAGTAAAGGGTACAAGAAAAAGGGAAAATGGAAAGTGTAAATGTATCTCTTACGCAATCTGTTCAGGTACTGCTGCCCAAGGAATGTTTCCCAGTTCTTATTCCTAAAGAATGGTTCTTTGTCTTTATATGGCATCTGTATAGAGAACCCTGCTATGGAGATGGGAGGCACAAACATCAGTTTAGAATTCATTAGTTGAGTTGACCTTGGTTTTCTGGAACTGTTTTTATAGACTTTTGGGAAAGAAAAGCCCAAAGGGAAGATAAGAGAAGCTCATCCATCTTACTAGTTGGCGTGACTTCCTATTGAGCAGAAAGCATGTGGTGGGCAGGGAACAGTAGTGTGCCTGATCTCTGAGTGCTGTCTCTGCTGTCCCACCTGGTCCACGACCCTGTGATTTCCTTTTGCAAACTGTAGGAACTGAATTGGAGGAAACCTCAAGGAGTGCTGAGCCTGTGCCCTAACACAGGGAAACAGCTTGGGGCTGAAGGCCTTGGGTGTTTTGGAACTTTATTGTCTGTTGAGCAGGAACTACAGCTGACTCACTGGATCTTTAAAAAGGAGTGACTTTCCCCCAAGCCAGAAGCATGGCAACTGGTCCCCATGATAGCTAGAGTTAGGGTTGGTGAGATGAACTTGAGTCTGGGCCTCTGGTTTTCTCTTCTGCTTTGTGTTTCTTTACCTGAACGTAGGTGATTATGTAGCCATCCTGAGACGGACATTTTCAGGTTTGTAGCTTATATTGTGAGTTTAATTGATCAGAGGTTCTGAGTTCCTAGTAGCAGGAGAAGTTTGTGCCTTGGAGAGGATGAGCACCCACACTGGGAGGAGCTCGACCCCCTAGAAGGTCCTATTGCTTGGACAGCTCAGAATTGAGGTGAAATGTAAAATGCCTGTTCAACAGTTATAAAGGCAAAAGCCTTTATGTTTTGATTGTTTCAAGCTTCAATCTCTTAGAGGAGTAATTATGTTACCATAACTTGTTTTACTCCTTTGTTAACGAGGGCTTGTGAGATACGTTGGTGCTTGACATTTCTTGCGTGGAGAGGAAATAAATGACTGTCCCATACCTGATTCACATCGTACACTGGTTAATTTTCTACTCTCCTTTTTGAGGAGAATCTATACATTAGCCCAAACCTAAGATTTAAATAGGGCTTCTCCAGGGCACCAGGTTAGATAGAATCTAAGAAGAATTAGACAAAAATGCCTGATTCCTTTCTTTGGAAATCCTGTTTCTTTGGATTGAACCAGGGTCTGTGTACGTGGGTCCAGAGCTGAGAAGAATCTCCTAGTAGAGAGAGAGGATGGAGTGCCCAGCTTCCCTGGGCCTATTATAGACTTTCTATTTGTTTTAGTATAATGGGGCATGGAAGCTGAGGAGACACCCTTTCTCTCAGCTGAGAACTTAGGGGGCATGTTGATAAGATTACAGAGCAGCTATTGGGAGTTTTTCTCCTTTACCTGTAGCTCAGAAAATACCCATAGCTATTTTCTTATGAATGATTTATCTCTCAAGTGCTTAACATTATGGTTACTACTTATGAATCTGCATCCCTTCTTTTTTATATAAGAGAAAAATTAGGTAGCAACTCAGTCACTCTAGTAGTATTTAAGCCAACTTGAAAAAAATAAAGTATGACAGCAACTACTTTACTCCAACTATGAAGGTGTTGTAGGTGTTGCAGAATCCCGAGCCTGGCTAGGCCTATTTCATTTTGTTGTGCACCTGGAAACTCTGACACAGCTGCAAAGACCCGTAGGTAGAATAGGCATTG
Source organism: Potorous gilbertii (assembly GCA_028658325.1). Lineage (NCBI taxonomy): Eukaryota > Metazoa > Chordata > Mammalia > Diprotodontia > Potoroidae > Potorous > Potorous gilbertii. Next base: position 185,747,681 of record CM053773.1, on the reverse strand, counting down.
CCAACGTGAAGATATGATGGGGAAAGTTTTGCCTAGTGGAAAGAATACTGTCCAGGTGTATTTCACTGGCTCCTTTAGAAATACACCTTCTTCTGTTCTATTTAAACAAACAAACAAAATATCCCCCAAACAACTTTTCTTCAACTCCAGATGTACTCTTCTTGTCCTCTATCACTAGGCAAGTTTTCTGTAGTTTTCTCATTTTTTGGGGGGGCAATTGGGATTAAGTGACTTGCCTAGGTTCACAAATCTAGGTTGCCTAGATTTGAACTCAGGTCCTCCTGATTCCAGTGTTGGGGCTCTATCTACTGTGCCACCTCGCTATCCTGTGATTTTCTTTTCTTAAAAAAAAATTGCTATGTTTTATGTCACTGTCATTTCCAAATATATCCTTACCCTCTAATCCTCAGTGAGCCATCCTGTATAGCAAAGAGTGAAAAAAGAGGTTCAGCAAAAACAACGATTATATCCACTGTTTCTGACAACATATGCAACGTTATGCACTCATAGCTCTCCAGCTCTGCAGAAAAGGGAGAGAGGTGCTTTTTCTCCACTTTCCTCCAGGATCAGATTTGGTCATTAAAATTATACAGCAGTCCTTTTTGTTTTATTTTGTTCTTTCCATGTACATTATTGTACTAATGTATATTGATAGTGTACTTTGTTTCATTAAAGAGGATACCCTGAAAGGGACTGACAGCCACATCTCCTTGCTCTGTAAAGCCTCAGAGTGAGTGGCAAGTTCTGGTTCAGTCTCCAATGTTATTATGTGATACTACCCTCCCTATCATAGGGACCAAGAAGTCAGGAGCCCTAGTTTGTGCACGTTCCTTAGCAAAGGACTGGGAGTATGTGGCTCTCTGGAAGAGGCCAACTCCAAGGTCAATGACCCAACTCCAAGTGTCCTACATTGTTTTCTTGTTTCTGTTTCTTAATGTATGCACTCTTCATTAGTTTATATATGTCTCCTCACACTTTTTTGAATTCTTCCTTTTCATTATATATATTTTTAATTTGTCCTTTTATTTTTTGTCATCCTGAATTCAGCAAACACTGGGAAACAGTAGCATTTTCATAAGCAAACCTCCTTTATGCATAGTTTTATCTGGCAACTAGGTGGTATAGTGGATAGAGTGCCGGAATTGGAGTCTTTTATCTTTCTGGAATTCAAATCCAGCCTCAGACACTTACTAGTTGTGTGACCCTGAGCAAGTCACTTAACCCTATTTGCCTCGGTTTCCTCATCTGTAAAATGAGCTGGAGAAGGAAATGGCAAACCACTCCAATATCTTTGCCAAGAAAGCCCCAAATGGGGTCACAAAAAATGTGTGTGTGCACATACATGTACACATATATGTTAATATATGTGTATATATTTCAATTTCCACTCAGAGTTTGTAATTTATCTCTCTGGAGGTAGATAGCATTTTCATTATGAGTCTCTTGGAATTGTCTTAGAAAATTGCTGAGAATAGCTAAGTCTCTCACAATTGATCATCATATAATATTGCTGTTACTATGTACAATGATCTCCTGGTTAAGATAAAGATGCTGAATATAATGTTCTACTGGTTTGTATGTCTAGTTTGTTCTTTTCCATTAACTGAGATGACATTGATCAAATGCAAACACCAGTGGTTTTGCTCTTAGCGACAAGCAGCCCATGATTACAGTGTGTGGGTCAATGTGTAATCTTTTAGCTTCCTCTTCATCCTTTCATGTTGGTAATAGGCATAGCTTCTGGGAAATAAGTGTCATAAAATATTAGCCCGGGTGCCTCTCCCTTTCAGGCAATGAAATAAAGTCCTAACAGCCTAGCAGTTATCCTTCTGTTAATAAGAGAAGAACTAGAGATCTGCCAGTACTTATGATTTGATACAGGCTGGCTCAGTTGGACAGAAGGCTGAGCTTCAACATATCATCATCCTTTTTTCCATGTGCTCTTTTGCTGCCATAGATATGTGTATAGAGTATCTGGTGGTCAATCTTCCATGGCTTGAGGGGAACCCTTCAAAGTGGATATCAAAGCCCAATATCAGGCAAGAAAGGGAAAGCAGAAAGTGACTTTGGACTCAATCTATTGTTTGTAACGAACAGTAAATGTACTTGTACCAGGGACAGACTGAATGTGATCAAACAGGCTGGTTTCCAATTTCAGTAAGTTGTTTGAGTAGTAAAAGCTACATCACTGGAGTGTTGCTAAATTTTTTTTCTGTTTGCTGAGTCCAAATTTAGGGAAATGGATTTCACAGTGGTAATGAAGGAAAGGTTAGTGTTCCTGACCATGAACAGCAGCCACATGGGTTGTCTTTTTTTACTGTTTCTCTCCTGTGCTCCAAGATTATCTGTAGTTAACTTAGAATCATAGAATTTTAGAGTTATGAGGATTCTGCCACTTTATTTTACAGATAAGAAAAATGAGACCTAGAGAGGCCTGAAGAACCTTGACAGGGCTCACATAGCTGATTCCAGACTAGTGTTCTTTTATGTTCTTTTCTATATGGTTAATCAAGTCAGTCAATAAACATTTATTGAGCACCTATTATGTGCCAAGTACTGTGTTAAGTGTTGAGCATATAAATAAAAATACAGTCCCTACTCTCAAGGAACTTATAGTCACAAAAGGAAGCTGAAAAGCAGGGGCGAGGAGGGAAGGAGGGAGGGAAAGTATTCTGCAGGGGTGCATGATATAGGATTCCAAAGGAGTGAAAGATTGTTTTGGGAAAGAAGTCCTCATTTAAATTAATCTAATGTCTATAATTCTTTTGCATGAAAAAGTGTTACTCCTTTTTTGTTTGGGTTCTTATATAGGTGAATCTCATTTTATATAAATAGTGTCTCTCTCAAAAGTTGATTGAAAGTGATATTTCTCTAAATGATATTTTCCTGTTGACTTACATAAAAACTAGAGCTCCATTTTGATGAAAAAATTTTTTTGAGGGCTGAGATTACATTTAAATGTAGGGTGTGTGTTTTGCCCATCTATGTTACATGTATGGGGTTGTCTAAATGAGGTGGTCTAGGGATGCTGAGAACCCTGAAATTCAAGGGCAAAAGGCATGGGTCTGCCTTGAAAAAATTCGACTCAAGCCTTCTTTTCAAGTAACAAGGTTTATTGTAATGACAATACAAGCAGGCCAGATTTTAAGGATCTGAGCAATTTAATGGAGACAAGATGGACATTTTTATAGAAAGATTGTGGGAAGACCTGGATGGGAATAAGGAGTGGTGAATAGCTTAGGGTAGGGCCAGGTGCAGACAACGAAGGCCACAACTCAAGGACAGTTGAAAGGGTTATAAGGGATGAGCTGATGCCTCAGGTGAACACCAGGGATTTGGGTTCAGGGGTAGGGTTCCTGAAATTCATGGGAAAGTGCAAAAAGTGAGGGCAGGTCAGAACTCATATCCTGTCAGAAAGACATCTCTGGAATCTTGTGTACCCCTCTCCAGGAGAGACTTGCCCACTGAATAGTGCTAGTCTAGGGAATTTTTTTTCTTAGTTTCAAGCTGCTTTCCTGTTTGGTATTCCTTAAAGAAGAAGGGATTTCTCAGCTTATATCTGAAGACTTGACCCCTTCTCAACAAATTACACAAAAGATCATCACAAATAGTGAATAGTGGGTGAACTCATTGATCCAAACAGCAAACAGAAGTCAGAAAAATTAGACAGATTAGAATATACCAAACAATATACAACTTTGTATGAATTCTACTGAGAATGAGATAGCTCAGCTCAGCTAAGAGAGAGTCTCCAGTCTCAACCAATGGGAAATTTCCTAAAGTCTCTAGGAAAGCAAACTTGAAAACAAGGACATGTTGGGGTGCTGAATTTCTCTTACATTTTTGCCTTTTAAAAAAAAGCCTATCCTTTTTATTTTTGGGTTTTTCACTAAAGAAGGTCTGGAGTCACATGTGGTTTCAGGAAGGAAGAAGAATGACTCTTTCTTCCCAAGCTCTCCACCCTCATTGAGGCATGCATTAGTGAATCATTCTCTCCACCAATGAGGAAATACTGTAAATGCTTCAGGCTTGAATCCAAGGTTATATTCCAATGCAACAAACTTGTATTAATCATATTTTAAAGGAAAACAATTGCAGATAAAACATCATTGCTAAAACTTTTTTTAAAAAAGATACAACCTATATTGTTAATTCAATAAACATTTATTAAGCATCTACTTCATTTAATGTCTCAGGGCAATAAAGGCAAAAATGAAAGATTTCTTGCTTCAGGGAACTTACGTTTTATAGGGGGATGCAATATACATACAGACAAGCATAGCACCTGGAGCATCCCCTTCTCCCATGTGGGACCCCAGAAAAAAAACTACCTAAGGTTTAAAGTATTCTGTACATCTGTGTCTACTTAAAACTGTAGCTTATGACACCCATGTGTTTACTTTTACTAATTAGTTTTTTAAAATTTAATTTACCAATTAGTTTGAAGCAAAGGCATTTAAAGAAATAACATAGTAAGAAAAGTAGTAATTGAACATTTCCATTCATAAACCTGGGACATATTCTTCCATAGATACATACCATCTGTGGAAAGAGTGGCCATACTTAGGAAACATGTGTGCCCAGGGTACTTGTAGGGGAGGGGCAAATACATACGTGGGCCAGGGCACAAGTATGGAAGGGCAATTCATGCATATGACCCTTTAGAACTGCCATTGTCTTATGGTGATGCTCCCACTGGCAGACGTATTGTGTATTCTGTGCCAAGCAGTGTTCTGCTGGTTGTGGTTTGGAAGTTTCTGTTTCTAACTTCTTGGCTTTAGACCAATTCCTCAGGACTACCAGTTGCCCACCTCAGCTTCCATTTGATGAGGTATAATGACTATAAAGCTACTTCTTGATTAAGGGAAGGCAGACAGCTCTCACAGTTCCTGGCTGTAGAAGCTGAGCCACCACATCCAACAAAGGGGACTGCAGAACCAAAGCCCCCAATGCCCTCAGGCAAAGACTAAGTTTTGTCTTTTAATTCCCAGAATCTGAGATTCTGCCAGTCCTTTGTCCACACAAGTATCTTTTATTGCTGTTCAGTCCTTTAGTGGTATCCATCTTCATTCCCAATTTGGAGTTTTCTTGACATAGATACTGGAGTGGTTTTGCTATTTCCTTCTGTAGCTCATTTTACAGATGAGGAAACTGAGGTAAACAGCGTTAAGTGACTTGCCCAGGGACACATAGCTAGGGTCTGAGGCCAGATTTGAACTCAGGAAGATGAATCTTGCTGACTTCATGTCCAGCACTCTATTCACTGCACCACCTACCTGCCCCTCAAACAACTTAGTCTTAAAAATTCCCAATTTCTCTGGATTGGCATGAAAATAAATTTGAACCAGAATGAAAGCTAAGAAAAGGAGACAATGTCTTTGTCTTCTACCACCTGTTCTGTATTCCTGCATAACTGAGGATTCTACATAACTAGCCATCTGCAAGCCTCCCAGGTTTTTAGCTTCCCTACATAAGTCAAAATTAAGTATATTCAAAGTATATCATAATCTCCCACATAGCAGAGGCTGTGTGGTTTCTCTTTTTCTATCACCAACACTTAGCACGCACTCTTACACAAAGTATATACTTAATGAATGCTTATTGAATTGAATTTCATGAATTATTCATGGACATTGGAAAGCAGACCATAACATGCATGTTCTTGGAACTTAATAAACTTGGGAGAAATACACCTTGTGCATTGTCTGGACATTTAGATGCAGTCTGTAGCCTTGTCTCGATTCCACAGTAAATATTCTAGTCCTTAGAAGTCTGGCGTATTGCAAAAAGGAGCGCTGGCTCCAACAATGGCTTTGTGAGCCTGGACAAGTCAGTTGGCCTCTATGAACCTCAGTTTCCTCATCTGCAAAATGGGCATCACTACTTACCTCACAAGGCTGGTGCAAGGAAAGTGCTTTATAAACATTCAAGTGTGAGATAAATGTGAATGATGGCTCTCTAAAGCCAAGGCATGTATGTAGGCCTCTTCCCAGCTGGGTATGAATTTAAGAATATCATTTCCATAATTTATTTATATAAGTGAAGATTTAGAATAATGTGTTACATCTCTGTTTGACATACATATAGATAGTATTTTAATCTTGGTGAAATTTTATTTATTTATTAAAACCTAGGGCTTTAAGTATTTTTTTTTTTTGAGGGTGAGGTAACTGGGATGAAGTGACTTGCCCAGGGTCACAGAGCAAATGTCTAAGGTCAGATTCATCCTCAGGTTCTCCCAAAAGCAGGCCCTATACTCTATCTACGGCACCACCTAGCTGCTCTATGTGTGTCTTGAGTAAGTACCTGGTTGGGTATCCTGAATCTGGAAGTTATGGTCTTGAAATTCAGTTATCCAATCCAAACTTCCTAGCCCCAAAGTAGTCCAGCTTCAGGGCATTAGCTGGGTAGAGTGGCATCAGAAGATTGCCCAGTGGAATGTTACCTGTCTGAGTCACTTGTTTTCTTGCTTGGTTGCCACTCCCCAGGATCTTAAGGCCATTTTACACCTTTCCTAGGATACCATCCCTTTGGAGCTGTTTTCTTCCAACATGCCACCTACCTTGAAGTTCCAAGATGGGGGAAGGACCAAAAATTCAGGTGGCACATTCCCTGTGCCAATCATCTTGCTCCACCATAAACTCAAATGTAACCTGTCCGGGTCCCATTCTATCTTTTGCCTTTCTATCTTTATTTCTTTTAGTTTTAAATATTACTCTATTTCTTTTGTAAAATTTATTTTTGCTTTTCAACATTCACTTTTATAAGATTTTGAGTTCTAAATTTTTTTCTCCCCAAGACAGCATACAATCTGATATATGTTATACATGTGCAACCACATTAAACGTATTTCCACATTAGTCATATTGTGAAAGAAGAATCAGAACAAAAAGGAAAAACCATGAGAAAGAAAAAAAAGAGGAAATAGTATACTTCAATCTGTGTTCATATTCCATAGTTCTTTCTCTGGATGTGGATAGCATTTTCCATTATAAGTCTTTTGGAATTGTCTCGGACACATTGATAATGAGGTTGACACATGCATTGCCAGAGCTAGGTCAGTGTTTGGGAGGTTCTGAAGGAAAGTGTGGGAGAGAAGAGGTATTAGACTGACTACCAGACTGAAGGTCTACAGAGCCATTGTGCTGACCTCATTGTTGTAGGCCTGTGAAATCTAGACAGTCTACAGGGCCATGCCAGGAAACTGAATCGCTTCCATTTGAATTGTCTTAAGAAGATTCTGAAGATCAGCTGGCAGAAGAAGGTACCAGACACTGAGGTCCTCTCTCAAACTAAACTGCCAGGCATTCAGACTCTGCTTCAGAGAGTGCAACTCCAATGGGCTGGCCACATTGTTTGAATGCAAGACATAGGCTGCCAAAAAGACTATTTTATGGAGAACTCACACAGGGCAAGTGTTCACATGGTGGTCAGAAGAAGCGATACAGGATCACTCTCAAGGTCTCTCTTAAAAACTTTGGAATTGATTGTGTAACACGGGAGACACTGGCACAGGACTATTCAACATGGCGTGCCTACATCAGAGAAAGTGCTGTGTTCTGTCAGCAAAGCAGAATTGAAACTGCTCAAAGGAAATGCAGGAGGAACAAATTTAGGAAATCCATCCCAAACATTCACATGGACTATTTGTGCCCTATGTGTGGTAGAACTTTCCAAGCTCATATTGGTCTGATTGACCACAGTTGGACACATTGAAACTTGACTCTAGCTTAGAGATGTCATTGTGCTTCTCTATGAGAATGAAGGACAACTAACTACCAAACAACCAACCAGATCATTGCATTGCTGAGAAGGGCCAAGTCTATCAAAGTTAGTCATTGCACAATGTGGCTGTTACTCTGCTATTTCTTCCATCTTCTGGAGCTCATTGGAAACTAGCTTTCTCCTGAAGACCCTTCCTCTCTTGGTTCCCTCTTCCAAGGATGGCTGCTCCTTTTGTCATCCCTCTTGACACATCTCCAGAAGGAGGAATTGACGTACTCCTTGCTCCCCACTGCTACTCCAGATACTCCCTCTGCCACCATTATTTAGCAATCTGCTTTCTTCTGCCATGTTTAACATAATCTAATACCTATTATTATAACTCCCATCATGTCCAAGTCCTTATTGCTGTCATATATGGTCCTTTAGGTTATCTTCTCTGGCCTTGATATTCCTCACACTACTACTGTCTCCAAACCCATCCTTTCAGTTGTGCCTGACTCTTCATGACCCCATTTGGAGTTTTCTTAGCAAAGATACTGGAGTAGTTTGCCATTTCCTTTGCCAGGTCATTTTACAGATGAAGAAACTGAGGTAAATAGGGTTAAATGACTCGCCCAGGATCACAAACTAGTAAGAATTTGTGATCAGATTTGAACTCAGGTCCTCCTGACTTTAGGCCCAGCCCTCTATTAATAGTGCCACCCAGCTGCCCTATTTTTGTATCATCTACCCTAAACAGTCACAGGAATAGTCATTCTTTAATCAGCTCTTCCAGTCCCTATCCCTACTTCTGCCAACTAAATTTGTCCAAGTGCCAGAATTCATAGTTTTGCCCATACTGATGAAATCACAAGGTTTTGGAAGCATAAAAGTCCTTTACTTAGAGGAAAATTAAAGTCAACATGCAATGGAGAACACAACATAAAGTGAAGCTCAATTTCTGCCTCTGATACTGAATTGTATATGACTCCCTCCAAAGCTTCCAAACTTATGCTCACAGGTTGTATTTCTAGTAGCGAAAAGACCTTGGATTCAAGGCATTTTAGGGGATCTGAATTCTCAAAATTCTAGCTCAAGGGTCCCTACTGCTTTGTTTAGCTTCAATACTTGGTGAGGTGGCACAAATAGCTCAAAGTAAAAGTATTTACTGAGATGTTTGGTAAGCCCAATTATAAAAAAAAAAATTGCCCCTATGAACTAGGGGTATCTTCTCCCACAACTCCACAAGGTGTCAGTAGAAGGAGTGGACACTTACACAGACATAGTAGAGAGGTACACACACTTCAGGAGTACATGTGGCCAAGGCAGCTTACATTTATGACATTGTAGGGTTCTTATGTCCTTTCCCTTCTCATGAGGTCTTCATTCATTGGCATTTGGCAGCTAGGTGGTGTGGTGGATAGAGTGCTGGACCTTGAGGCAGGAAGATCTGAGTTTTAATCCGGCAGACACTTACTAGCTGTGTGACCCTGGGCAAGTCACTTACCCTATTTGCCTCAGTTTCTTCAGGTGTAAAATGAGCTGGAGAAGGAAATAGCAAAATCACTCCAGTATTTTTGCTAAGAAAACCCCGAATGGAATCATGAAGAGTTGGACATGACTGGAATGATCTAAAAACAAACAACAAGGGTTCTGGTGTTCTTTTTCTTCTTGCGAGGTCTTCATTCTACTCATCTTGGGCACAGAGTTCCTGGCCAGATAAATTGTTCAGTTAGGGTTTGTTTTTCTCTTGATGACTAGGAATGGTTCTCTTCTCAACTTACAGAAGACATGCTCATCAAAGATGTTTCCTGCTTTAATTCTCTGCTGGATGCAATGTTTCCTACTGAGAGAGTAGTTCTATGGCTAATGGGAGGGAAGACAGAAATTCTTTACCATATTTCCCAAGGATTTCTCCTCAAGGGATGGACTCTTCCATAGTTGGCTCCCATCTCAGCTACTAGAGGTTCCTCAGAGCTGTATGTTGCCTTGACTAACTTCTTATACACCACGGCTTTTGAATTTCAATTCAATTTTGAATTGAATCCAGTGGGATAGCTGATGGATGATCTGAGAGCTTTCTCATGTTTTGTTAAGAAGTAATAGAATATGGACATCTCTTTGCATTAAAAAAGAAACAGATTTTAACACCACATTGCTTCCCCCCGCCACCCCCCGTGACCATTTGCTTATCTTCTGTGATCTCATTAATTACACTGGAAGGAATTCAAGTGATCTGGGTTGTCCTGATCAATTACTTCTTACCCCTACTACAATTAATAATAGCTAGCATTTATAATGTTTTAAGGTTTGCAAAGTCTTTACAAATATTATCTATTTTGATCTTCACAAAAACCCTGGGAAGAAGAGGAAACTGAGTTACGGTGTGGTTAAATGACTTGAAGATGGTGGAGGGGACAACTCATCTTCCTGACTCCAGGTCTGCTATCTGCTATACTACCTCAATGTGACAAAGAATACTTAATAAAATGGGTCACTTTATTCTTTTTAGTCCCCCCAAGGCTTCTGTGAATATTTGAAGCATTATTAGATACATATTATAACTCTTTTGGAGGCATTTATCATTTTAATGGCTTTTCATGAACATAAACAACAGATACTATCCCATCCCTTCATTTTAGCCATAGTAACTGGTATATACTTTAAGGTATTCAAATTACTTCACATACATTATTTCATTTGATCTCTATCAGACCCCAATAGGGTGATCCCCAAAAGATAATAGAATCTGATGCAGAAAATTGAGACTTAGAGAGGTTAAGTGACTTGTCCAGGCTGACATAGCAAGTAAACACCAAATGTGAGATTTCAACATAGAATGTCCTGATTTACTGTCTAGATTTTTATCTACTATTTTATCTATGCTGCCTCTAGAAAGAAAAGGGGCTTATATTTGCCCAATACTATGCTAATGACCAAACGTTAGCTGTATTTGTCTTGGTGGCAGATTACATGCTGACACAGGAAGAGAGAGTAAGAAGTAACCAGACTCCCATCATAGTAATAGTAGCACATCACTGAGTGAGAAAAATGAAATTGTTTGCAAAACCTCTTGAGGGAGTAAGAGACCAAAAAACCCAATAAATAACTTTACCACAAGATAGGAAATATTAAATGATGATTTAAAGAGAAATGAATTTAGTATTGCACTTCTGCCTGTCCCATGTATTTCCATTTCTCCTCTCCCCTCCACTATCTTCACATTTTTTTAGCATCATATTCCTTTCACTGATTCTATTTTCTTTTCTTTTGTCATCCTCTTGTTCCTGTGGTATCATTAATTCTCTTAACCTCCTCCTATTTCTATTACCATCGATTGATCTTGCTTTTATAACCTATCTTCCTTCCTCCTCTACTACACTTGGCATCTCACCCGTTAACCTCTTCCTGGTGTTACTTACCATATGGGTACATAGTATTAATTTCATAGGAGTTTGTGCCCATGTAGAAGGAATATTTCTGCTATCATACAAAATCTAAGGATGCCCTCAGATATAAGATTTCCTAGTTTCTCAGAGATGCATATAGAATATATTCATACATATTTATAGAATCATATATTTAGAGCCAGAAGATCATTTTTTCCCAACCTCTCCCCCACTAAAGAAGGAAGAAACTGAGGACCAGAGAAATGAAGCAACTTGCCTAAGGTCACACAACTATTAAGTTTCAGAGGTGTGTTTTGAACTCAAATCTCTTGATTCTGAATAAATTATGCTTTCCACTACACCACAACCTTACAGTATAATTAGGCTAACATATGGTGTTATGAGAGATTTCTGGAATATTTCCTTTTCCCCCAACCTCTACAACATAGGCTAGGTCTTCATTAAAGGGAAATAGAACTTACCCCAGCATTTAGCACAGACTCTGACACTTAGTGGATGCTTAATAAATATTTTTGGATTAATTGATTAATGTTACGTCTGAAGAGCTTTGAAAGTAGTCACCATATTTGGGATGCAAGGTATTCCAGGTCTTTCTTTGGTTTGGGGGATTAAAGTTGGTTTCATAAGAGAGGAAGTACATAAAACAATTAGATTTTTCCTACAATGTCCTTTGACTAACAGAATGGAAGGTTTAGGCCTATCGTGAGACACTCAAGGGAGTGAGAGAACTCAGGCAAGTCATTAAAGGTTTCATGACAAAATGTTCATCTCAGCTGATAATGTGAAAAGGATACAACTGGGTTTCTGTTTCAAAAAGATGCAGTGTGATGTTTTTAGACCACAGAAAGAAAAGGAAGAGGGGTCAGTGATAATCCTATAAGAAATTGCCCTGGGATTTGGAATGCCCACATTCCCAGAATTACAGAAGCTGAGAATTGGAAGGGACCGCCATGGCCATTGAGTCTAATACGTACATGAAAAGAATTTCTACTTTAACCCACCCAACAAGGGGTCACCCAGTCTTTTCTTGAAGATCTAAAGGGAAAAACTTCCACCAAGATCTTATAATTCCTCCTAATTGATAGATAGCATGTTTGAGTCATTCATCATTTCCACACTGGGGCAGCTTGCTTAGCAAGTGAGTACCATGGGTTTTCTTGGGGAGGAGATTCACATTCAGATACATTGGACTTCTAACTCTGATGTCATAGGGAGGGATACACTAGGAATTGACTAGAGGAAGCTCACTCCACAAAAATGTGGGGCATGGAAGTTTCTAGAGGTTTTCATGAAAGAGAAGGAATAAGAAGTATTGATATAAGACAAAAGAAAGGGATGGGTTCAGAGGTAGCTTGCTGTTGAGGAAGAAAGGCAGGCCCCTAAACCGGAGAGACCTTTTGGACTATCACATTTAAGTTGTGTTCGTCCTTCGTTGCCAAAGAAGACCATGCCATCAGAGAGCTGATATCATGACTTGCACTTGATTTTGTTTTGAGTGAGGGAGGGCTGTGCAAGGTCACCAGCCTCACTTCTCCACAGCCATCTTATCAAATTAAATATTAGAAATCTGAATGCCCACTGTCCCTCTAAATTACTTCCATGGCAATAGAATATTCTTGAGTTTTCCATTTGTGGAAAATGCACTTAAGTGAAAGTTAAACTTAATATGGAATTGATTTTTGTATGAGAGCTGTAGCTCATGTACAGTGCCATAAGCAATCCTGTTTGTATGTCTTTAAGGTGGTCTTCCTTAAACCCACAGAAAGATAGTGTTTCACTCTGGGAATTATTCCATGAGAGTGCAATATCTGCATTGTCCACAAGGTGTCACTCTCCTTGAACCAATAGTTGAGTGTTGAAGTTCAGTCCTTTATTTCCCTTAGATTCTTCATGACTCCCATGACCCCATAGACCATAATATGTCAGTGCTGTCCATGGAGTCTTCTTGGCAAAGATATTTGAAGTGTTTTTATTTCATTTCATTTCCTTGTCCAGTGGATTAAGGCAAACAGAGGTTAAATGATTTGTCCAAGGTCACATGGCTAATAAGTATCTGAGGCTGGATTTGAATTCAGGTCTTCTCCACTCCAGGCTCAGTGCTCTAAACCATCGAGCTGCTCTATAATACCTGAGTCATCCTCATTAATAGCACATGTGGAGTATTACCTTTGGAAATCCTATTTCATCCATACAAAGCATGCCGCTCTACGATCTGATTCACTCTTGGTCCAGAACTAATCTAGGGAATAAAATTGTTACTAAAAAATATTAAAATACAAAATTTACACTTGGAAGACAGCTCATGATTCCCCCATATTCATGGATTCAAAGCCTTAGTAGTCTCTGATTCTATTGTTTATTGGAAATAGTGAAAAATGAAAAGAATTGAGTCAAATACTCCTATGTGAAATCATCTGCCTCCAGCCAGCTCCAAAACCTTATCCCACCTGCTGTCCCAGATCTTTGGATGTGTCAAAGGGATTCCTGAACTACATATGCCACAGTTCATGGAAAAGAATAAGAAAAGGAATTGTGGTCAGGATACCATATCTAGATCACAGAATATAAACAAGAGAAAGCAGAGGGAAAGCTTGTATCCAATAAGGTTGTCACAATGGATAGAGCACTGGGCTTGGAGTCAGGAAGACTTGTGTTGATCGGTTCAAATCTGGCCTCAGACGCTCACTAGTTGTGTGACCTGGGTAAGTCACTTAACCTTTGTTTGCCTTGATTTCCTCAGATGTAAAAATGGGAACAATAATAGTCTCGGGTTGTTGTGAGAATCAGATGAGACAATAATGGTTAAGTACTTAGCCTAGTGCCTGGCACATAGTAAGCACTATATAAATATTAGTTGCCATTGTTAACCATAGATATCCCCCAGTACCCTGTTCTTAGCCTTGTTTTCTTTTCTTTTTTTAAAAAATTAATTATTTTATTTGTTTTCGGTTTTCTACAACCACTTCAACATATTTTGGATATTTTCCCCCTTCCTCCCCAAGGCGGTGTGCAATCTTATATAGGTTCTACACATAGATTCTTACTAAATACATTTTCACCTTAGTCATGTTGCATAGAAGAATTAAAATGAATGGGAGAAACTACAAAAACAAAACAAAACATAATATAAGAGAAAATGCTCTGCTTCATTCTACTTTCCAATTGCATAGTTCTTTCTCTGGATATGGAAGGCATTTTGCCTCAAGAGTCCCTTGGGAATTGTTTAGGTCCTTGCATTGCTTGAAGGGCTAAGTCTACCAGAAAAATTCCTCACACACTGGTTGTTGCTGTGTACAAAGTTCTCCTGGTTCTGCTCCTTTCACTCATTAGCCTTCTTTTCTTCTCCCTCTTTACTATTTCTCTCAGCTTCCATAGACTCAGTTATGACCTCTATATATATCACTCTTGGATCTATTTATCTAGCCCTAACCTCTCTCTTGACCTCCACTCTGAGTACCTCTAACAGCCTACTGGACATTAGCAGTAACCTTCTGGTTGACTTCTCTGTCTCAAGTCTTTCCCTGCTCCAGTCCATACTCTACTTGTTTGTTCGATTGGTCTAAGTCTCCCCCATCCAATAAATTTCTCTTGGTAGCCCAGTGGATAGAGAGCTGGGCTTGAAATCAGGAAGACTCATGTTTATGGCCCAGCCACTTACCAGCCGTGTGACCCTGGGCAAGTCACTTAATCCTGTTTGCCTCAGGTTTCTCAGTCTGTGAAATGAGTTGGAGAAGAAAATGGCAAACCAGTTCAGCATCTTTGCCAAGAAAACCCCATATGGGGTCACAAAGAATTGGACTGAACAACAAATTTTTGGCTTTTAAAGCCCCTTTCACTCTTAAAGCTCTTTTTAGTCTTTAAGCTCCTGGCCTCTTCCTACCTTTCCAGTCTTTTTATACCTTTCCATGTACTTAATGAGCCAGTGATACTGGCTTCTTTGGAGTTCCTCACACAGGAGACTCCATCTCCCAACTTAGAGCATTTTTATTGGCTGTCCCTCAAGCCTAGAACTCTTTCCTTCCTCATCACCACTTCCGAGCTTCATTGGTTTCCTTCAAGTCTCAGCTAACTGCCTACCTTCTACAAGAAGCCTTTCCCAGGTCTCCTTCATCTTAATGCTTTCTCTCTGGGATCATCTCCAACTCACTCTGTATATGTTCTGTTTGTCTCCTTTGCTGGATTCTGAGCTCCTTGAGAGCATGAACTGTTTTGTTTCATTTTGTTTTTGGCTTTTCTTTGTATCCCCAGCTTTTAATTTAGCACCTGGAACATAGCAGGCACTTATAAATGCTGGCTGACTTGATGCTTGTTGAAAAGCAGTGGGGGAAGTCAATCATTCCTTTGAGCTCACCAGTTGAATAGGATTTACAATGGCTGGTAGTCTTGGCACTTGGGATATAGCCTCCTGACTTTTATTCCCAGGAAAATGCTAGGAAAAGATCAATAAAGAGATGATTGGCAAACATCTATGAAAAGGAAGTGATGATTCGATAATTACATGGCTTCATCAAGAACAGGTAATGACACACTAACCTTATTTTCTTTTTTGACAAAATTTCTAAGCCAGTTGATGAAAAGGTGATACAGATCATTTGCTTATAGTTTAGTAAAACTTTTGATCAAGTTCTTCATACTATCTTGTAGTGAAGATGGACAGACATAGATTAGATGATACTATAATTAGGTGGAAATAGAACTGACTGGATGTCCAGATTCAGAAAGAAGTCATGTCAATAGTTCAATGTCAGTGTGGCAGAAGGTCTACAGTGGAATACTCCAGGGATCTGTGCTTAGGCTTGTGCTATTGTGGATGACCCACATCTGGGGTTGGGGTAGGGATTAACTAGTACACTGGATGACAGAGCTAGGGTCCAAAATGACTAGAGGAATGAATCTTACAAAGTGAAAGTCAGTATGAATAAATATTAAGTCTTATACTTGCGTACAAAAAAAATCAACTTCACAAGTAAAAGACGAATGAGGCATGACTAGATAGCAGTGCTGAAAAGGATTTGGGGGTTTTAGTGCACTGCAAGCTAAACATGAATCAGCTGTGTGATGTGGCAGCCAAGTAAGGTAGGCAATCTGGGACTACATTAGGAGCGGCACCACTTCCAGAAACCCTTAGGGAATTGATAATCCCACTGTATTCTCTGTTCATCAGACCTCATTTGGAGTATTGTATTCAGTTCTGGGCATCAGGATTTAACAAGCTATATATAAGCTGAAGAACGTCCAGAGGAACAAGAACAGTAAAGTGCCTGGAATCCATGACCTTTGAATATTGGCTGAAGAAGCTGGACATGTTTAGCCTGAAGAAAAGAAAACATGGGAGTGGGGTGATGATAGCTATTTTCATGTATCTGAGGGGCTGCCATGTAGAAGACCAGGAAAGGCTTCTTGCAGAAAGTAGTATTTTAGCTGAGACCTAAAGGAAGACAGGAAAGCCGGGGGTTGAAGACATGGCTAAGGAGCATTCCAGGCATGGAGAAAAAGCATGGAATTGGGATGGGGTGTCATGTGCAAGGAACAAGACCAATATTGCTGGATCATATGTAAGGGATTAATGTGTAAGAAAGGGGGAAGTTAGGCAGCATGAGTAGAGTTCCAGCCCCACAATCAGGAGGACCTAAGTTCAAATCTAGCTTCAGCTATGAGCTGTGTGACCCTGGGCAAGTCACTTTACCCCTGTTTGCCTCAGTTTCCTCATCTATAAAATGAGCTAGAGAAGGAAATGGCAAATCACTCCAATATCTTTGCCAAGAAAATCCCAAATGAGGTCATGAAGAGTCAGACATGGCTAAATAACAAAAATGTAAGAAAACTAGAAGAACAGGATGGTGCCAGGTTTGGGGGGATTTTATATTTGATTCTGGAGGTCATAGGATGTCACTGGAGTTTATTAAGTAGGAAGGTCACGTGGTTAGTCCATGTTTACCAGATCATTTTGGCAGCTGAATGGAAGATGAGCTGGAGTGGGGAAAGCCTTGAGGGGGAAGACCAAGCAGAACACTGCTACAATAGTCTAGCCAGTGTAATGACAGCCTGCCTCCAACACAGCGCTGGCAGTGGCAGAGATGAGAAAAGGGTCCTGTGAGATGTTTTGAATCTACAGAACTTGGCAATACATTGGATACGGGGGAGGAGCTGCCGATACCACCTAGATTCTGAGCCGGAGTGACTGGGAAAACTCTCTTGACAGTCCCAGTTGTTCTAGCCTAGAGAAAAGGTTGACTAATAGAAAAAATCATAGTAACTGTAGAGAGCTTGAAGGATTACTATTTCCTTTTTTTCTCCTAATGACCCTGAGAGGTAGGTGCTACTTTATCCCCATTTATATAGATGAGAAAACTGACGTAGGCAAAGGTTAAATAAAGGGCATGGAAACCCAGGGATGAGAATTCCGTGGCTGTAGAAGTTAGGTCCTGTAACCCTCACTGGGATCAGAATGGCAAACCTCCAGCGGTACTGGGAGGAAGCAGGAGGCAGCCAGTGCTGAATACGCAGCGTACAGATCATGTATCCTTCTCCTATCTTGAGATTTCCTGCTTGTCGTAAGCATGCATTTCCCAAGACACCCAGTGGTGGAGGAGGGATGATCGCTTCTCCTATGTGCCAGTATTGTCTAAAACGTCTCCCTCTCTATGTCATCATGGCCTTGGGCTGGAGGAAAATAATAATTCAAAAATAAAGGCAGGCCAAGGGGGTAGGTTACATTTGCTTTCCCCAGATGAGATTTACTACCTAGAGTTTAGTGAGGAACCAAGAAAATCTAGTTATCTTTCCATGCATCTTGGTCTCAAGTATACGGTGCTGAGAAGTCTCACAGAATCCATTTGCTGAATAGAGATTCCCTACTGTACTGCAGTCAATCTGCCAACACTGGAGAACTTTAATAGCCCTTAACACTACAGAATCAGTTCAGTCATTGTTACCATGTAAGCTGACATCCTGCTCTCGAAACCACTTATATTCTGTAGGGTATGGGTACAGTTTATTTTCTTAGCATACGTAGTTGAATTAGAAAATATTTTGATTTTCAAAGAAACAATAGCAAAATATGCCTAGGAATATAGTGTTCCCCTTCCCCCATCTCTCTTTTTCTCCCTCCTTTTCTCACTCTTTCTCTTCTCCTCCCTCCCTTTCCCTCTCACTCCCTCTCCCACTCTTTCTTTCTTTTTTCCTTCTCTCCTCTCTTTCTCCATCTCTCTCTTTTCTCTTTCCCCTTCTTTCTCTTTTCTTTTTTCTCTCTCCCTCTCTCTTCATTTTTCTTTGTCTCTGTCTCCGTCTCACTCTGTCATATGTCAAGTCAAGTCAAAATGAATACGGAGGCAGAAGATAAAATTTTCTAAAGAAATAATTTTTACTTTTTAAAATTGGTCTGAAATATCCTAATAAACATTTAGAACCTTCAATTTTCTTTTTATCCAGGAGACTGAAGACAGGGAAGATTATGACACTGTAGTTTCTAGGATAATGGGAAAATCAAATAGATGCTAAAGCATCCAATTGTTTCTCTGGTTCTTTAATATTTTCTCCTATGTTTTATATGTTTAGCTTTTTGAATGAAATTCAAATGGATGGAATTGGAATGGAATTTTGGTGTAAGCTGAAGTGGAAATAACATTTTTGGTGCTGATGCCACTGCAACTTGTTTTTTTCCACTATTGATTATAATTCGTCCTCAAGTAATAGAGCCAGAGTATTAAGTACTATCATTGCATCCCATATTGCCCCCCTAGTGAGTACAGGATGACATGTTGAAGCTTATTGCAAGAAACTTCAATTAATAATATTTCCAAGTTATGGAACCAGTGCAGAAATAATCAAATAGTGAGAAACCTGCCATGATAACCTCCCAAAGTGGTCATATATTTAAAATTCCATAGTACTTCCTCTTTAGGTACATTCTCAGAACTCTAATGCCGGGCAGGGAAAAATCTAGCTACTAAAAAAGAAAACACAAACTTAATTAAACAGTAGGTGGTAAAAAGCAGTGCAGAAAAAGGGAGTGGGCTCTAGGAAGTCATTTGTTGCCAGCTTCAGATCTGAGATTAAACAGTAACACTATCGTATTTCCACCTACCCAAATGGCTTGGCATACTCTTATTTCAAAATCTGATCCTGTCACCTGCTTGGGTGGCAGATGTGAATGTCTCTCTATTCCCCCAGGCACATCTGGGTAAGGTGATAGCCGCAGGTTCATTTTAATTATTTGATAATGAGAAAGATGATGACACAGAAGACAGGCTAGGAGTTAACAGTCATCGTGTAATTAGAATCTTTTCTAATGTGTAGGAGGATCATCATCTCCATTTGCTAGTTCCTTCCTAACAACTGCTACTACTACAGCTAGATGTTAATGATGTTGTTGAGTCATTTTTTGTCGTGTCCAACTCTCTGTGACCCCCTTTGGGGCTTTCTTGGCAAAGATGCTGGCGTGGTTTGCCATTTCCTCCTCCAACTCATTTTGTAGATGAGGAAACCGAGGCAAACAGGGTTAAATGACTTGCTCAGGGTCACCTAGCTAATATGTGTCTGAGGCCAGATTTGAGATGAGTCTCCCTGACTCCAGGCCAGGTACTTTACCCCCTGAACCACCTAGGTACTAATGATAATAGTGTTAATTCCCAGTACTTACTGAGGGGAAAATCCTGGCTCTGGTCTCAGGTGACCAATATTTGCTATCAGTAACTACAGTAATGCCCCATAGTATCATAGGATCATAGATTAAGGACTGGAGGCTCCCTTAGAGGCCATTTAGATGACCCTCCCCAGTCCCATTTAACAGCTGAGGAAATGGAGACTGGATAAGTGACTTGCCCAAGATTTCACAGGTAGTAAGAGGCCAGTTCTCTGACTCCAAACCCAGTGCTCTTAGGAACATACTCTCAGTTCTAAAAATTTTCTAGACAAGGTAGAATTTATATCAGTATCTGGTAAGGAGATAGTTCTCTGAGCCTCAGATTTCTGTGGATTTGTCTTAGATAACTGCTGGATAACTCTAAAGGGCAGCTAGATGGCACAGTGGAGAAAGTATAGGGCCTGGAGTCCGGAGGGTTCAACTTCATGACTTCAAATCTGGCCTCAGACACTTACTGTGTGACCCTGGGTAAGTCACTTAATCCTGTTTGCTTCAGTTTCCTCATCTGTAAAATGAGGTGGAAATGGAAGAAGGAGAAGGAAATGGCAAATTCTTCCAATACCTTTGCCAAGAAAACCCAAATGGGGTCATGACTGAAGAACAATAGCAGTGTTCCCTAAAAACCAAAGTATTTGGGTAAATGAGGAAAAAATCCTTTTGATGTGCAAGAACTTTTTTCTCCTTGCTTTGTGAATCAAACATGTATGTTTCCCAGACTATGACTTGCCTCCACAAAATCTCACTCTCAGGCCAGATCATGGCATGAAGGTGATCCTTAGCTTTTCAAAGTAACATTAGTGAAGCATAATCTCTGTCAGGTTCTATCTGGGAAGGCTTTCAATCTGTCCATTGTGCCAGATCTGTCTGTTGTCCAAACATTATCCTAAGTACAAAGAGATTGGTCATTAACTGGTTGGATACTGAAGGATGAGCTCTTGACCATGGCTACTCGATGAAACAAGATGAAAAGTATAACATGGCCCTCCATCCTGTGTGGCCTGCTTTTGCTGCTTTAGTGACTGTGGCACAGTGGTGAAAGGGGGAAAGGGGTCCATTGGTTAGGTACTGTTGCCAGTCACTGACTCAGTGACATAGAGATATTTATCTGTAGATTTTATTTACACTTGGAGTGCAAGCTCATTTGGATGAAAAGTCAGAAAGCCTAGACTATCAGCTTCAGTCATCCCACATAGAATGGGAATATATAAGTAGGATGAATACAATGGAAGTTTGCAGAAAGCAGTAGGAGAAGATAAGGTATACATATCAGATGGGAAAATGTAAGGATTCAGCATCTGGCAACAGTTCTAAGAATCTCCATTTTTAGACCATCTAGAAAGATCATTTGAACTGTTGGTACTCCAAATGTGAGATGTGTGGCCAATGACAAGATAATTTGACATACTATGAAAGGAACTCAATAACACCATCATTGATAATCTGGCTGGAAACAAACCAGAATATATAATGACATTGTAGCTAAAAGGAAGGATAGCTCTCAAGTTCTCCTTGGAGAGGCAGAAAAAAGAGATGGAAATGTTAATTTTATCATACACTTAAAGGAAATAAAAAACATCATGAGACTCAGTCATCTAGCCTTGCACTACCACACAGGACAGTACAACAGAATGACCATGAAGATAATTGCACCATAGGTACCAAACATGTTAGAGAGGATGGAGTGAAGAAATTCCAGGGAAAACTTAGCAAGATCATCCAAATCTATACCTTAGCACCCAGTGACTTCAATGTTAAAGTACTCCCACCTCCTTTTAAAGGTCTCATTGGCTTAAAAAAAAATAAAAACAAAACACAGCCTTAAAGGCTTCCTTCTAACAAGGAATTACTCCATATATTAAGATCATCTGAGATCTGATTTGATAAATGCACACACAGAGACAACTGTTCATCAACCCTCTGATTATCAATGTCAAGTGAAGCATTAAATAGTATGCTTGCTAAAGGTGTTTGCCCCTGTCATGGGGGATGTTCTGCGCAGAATCCTTGTAAATGCTGGTATTCATTAGGGCTGGGTGCTCTAGATGCTCTCCTTTTAGGATAATATTATACTGATTGCATTACAATGCATTGCTGAACTATCTCAATGAGATTCATGATTACTCAGGGAAGGAAGAGCATAGGGAAAAACAAGATCCGCAAAAGAATGAAAAAGTCCAATGTCCAGATTATGAAATGCAGTTCACTGGCCAGTCTGCAGGTGGTCAATGAGTTGGGATCCAAATTAAATAGGAGCAGGAGAGCAGGCTGCATTGCACCTGAAAAATTCTGGGCTTTTTAATGATACCAAATTGCTTCTTGACTTATTTCCACCCCAGCTTTCAAAAGCCAATGTTCTCACAACTCAGTTAGAAACCTGGAAGCTGCATATTGACTTAGAAAATCATAACTTAACATTTTCTATTTTCTATTGTATTTCTACTTATTTTGTTAAGCATTTCTCAATTACATTTTTAATCAGGTCCATCTATATGAGAGGGCTGAGAATTTGATATCTATGTTACAGGTTATGGCTGTGGATACTGGAATTCTACAATTTCTGGGAAATCTAATTTTCAATTGAACTAAAAGGAAATGGAAAGATGTATGTGGACACACATAGGTCATAGCATGTTTCCCCCCCAAAAATGACCTACCTACACGTAAATTGTGCAGGGATTAGTAGCAGTTGTTGTTCAGTTGTGTTTAATTCTTCATGACCCTATTTGTTGACCTTCCCATCCATTTAAAACTCTTTTTTTTGGAAAAATGCTGGCATGCCTTGCTATATTCTTCTCCAGCTTGTTTTATGGATGAGGAAACTGAGGCAAACAGGGTTAAGTTACTTGCCCAAGGTCACACAGCTGGTAAGTATCTGAGGCCAGATTTTAACTCAGTAGGATGAATCTTTCTGACTATAGACCAGGCACTCTGTCCACTACCAACTGTAGCTGCCCTGGTGTAGGGATATCACGCAGGAAATATCTGAATTGTAGATAACTGTTAGAGAGGTAAGATGGGGAAGAGAGGGAAATGGAGGTTCTCAGAAGTCATCACAGTTGCAAATGTTCAGGTACATATAAATGTCTCCTGGTTGTAGTTCCAGTCAGGGGTGAAGAGGTACTTGTGGAAGATGATAATCCATGAAGATGGCCAAGATGTAGTTGACATTGTTGGAGGTGCTTCAACCAAAGGCTCAGATGAAAGCTGAGTTTTTAGAGACAATGAAACCAGCCAGGTTGTACTGTGAAAACACAAAACTGGATGATCAAGGTCCCCCTTGCCCATTCAGGGTCAATGTGCAGTTGAGTCTGGTGTCCTTCGGGGTGAAGATGTGAATAGTTCCCTTATAATGAGAGGCACAGAGGAAGAAGGAGTGGTGGCTGAAGCTGATGAAGTAGATGGGGGTGGTTGAGTCAGTGCCCCAACTTAGCTCCACCAGCTTCTCCAAGATATATACAGAGTAGGTGGAAGAAAAGTTGAGAGGGAAGACTTTGAGAGCTAGGAAGACCAAGAG
Organism: Potorous gilbertii; assembly: GCA_028658325.1. Lineage (NCBI taxonomy): Eukaryota > Metazoa > Chordata > Mammalia > Diprotodontia > Potoroidae > Potorous > Potorous gilbertii. The sequence continues at coordinate 185,724,409 of CM053773.1, read as the reverse complement.
AAGCCTGGAATAGATAAAATTTTGAGCTTTCTTTTAGAGAAATCAGGGAAACCAACAAGTGGAGCTGAGGGAGGCAGGGGTGGGGAAACACATGTGGCCCTCTGGGTCCTCAAGTGTGGCCCTTTGACTGAATCCAAACTTCATAGAACAAATCCCCTTAATAAAAGAATTTGTTCTGTAAAACTTGGACTGACTCAAAAGTCCAAGGACCCAGAAGGCCACATGTGACTTCAAGGCCACTGGTTCTCCACCCCCAGAGAGCAAAGATACAGAGAAGAAAGATGGAGTGTAGTTTTAGAGGAACTCTAGATAGGCCATTGTTTTTGGTATGTACAGTGTGTTTTTGAATTGAATCAGTGGTGGACTGGGAATCCAAACTGCAGAGGGTTTAGAAGTAAGTGAAAGCAGAGGCAATGGAGGCATGGAGGATGGATGGACTTCTCAGAGATTACCTCTGAAGGGGAGGAGAGATAGAGCACAATGGCTACAAGGGGTGGTAGAGTAGAAAGAACTTTGTTGTTTGCTTGTCTTTGGTCTGTTTGTTGTTAAGAATGAAGGAGCCATGCCAGTGTTTGTAGTCAGCAGGACAGGAACCAGAAGAGAGGGAGAGGCTCAGGATAAGAGAGAATAGGAAGGATAGCAAGAGAAGATGAGAGCCAATGGATAGGCTTTGGTGACAAGTACCACTTCTTCATGTGAGGTAGGAGTGAAGGAGGAAATAGTGGGGAAAGAGGTTGGAATGATAGCAGATGATGCAGATGATCTCTTTTCATTTTCAGTGGGGAATGAGATAAGATCTTTAATTGAAATGGTGGAGGGAAACGGAGGGTGTCATAGGAAGCCTGGGGAGGGATAAAAAGGTTTAAGTAGCTGCTGTAGTAAGTAGAATAGTAAACTAGTCAACAAGTGTTGGGCCTGAAGTCAAGAAGACTTATCTTCCTGAGTTCAAATCTGACCTTAGATATAACCAGCTATGTGACCCTGTGTAACTCACTTAACTTTGTTTGCCTCAGTTTCCTCAGTAAAATGAGTTAGAGAAGGAAAATGGCAAACCACTCCAGTATCTTTGCCAATAAAACCCCCAGATGGGGTCAAGAAGAGTTGGACAGGACTGCAAAATCATCAAACAACAACAAACACGCACATGCACACATACATAAAGATATGTGTATATTTAAATGTGTATATATACATATACACACATGTGTATACACACATATATGTTAAGACTTGTGATTTTGCTAGTGGAGGAAATTCCTAGATGAAGAAACTTTGTTAATATAGAGTAGCAACCATTCAACACGTTAGAAGCTTAGCTCCCTGGGGGCACTGAGAAAAACAGCTGGTATATATAAGAGGTGGTGCTGGGCCTTCTCCAGTCATCCTGATCTATATCTGGTCACTGGACCCAAATGGCTCAGGAGGAGAAGGTGAGGCTGATGACTTTGTGCAGCCCTCCCTCCATTAAATCCAATTTACTTGCAAGTAATAGCATCACATCCTTGATGTCATGGTCCTTTTTGGGAATAAAGGACAAACCATACATATCACAGGAAGTGGCATTTGATCTCAGGTCTTCTTGGCTTCCAGACCAACTCTTTATTCACAGTGCCAGCTGCCTCTCAAGATACATGACATAAGAAAAGTTAAATAATTCCAGAGTGAAATCATAATATAATATAGCATCATGATAAATGTCATTAGATGATAGTACATGATTATGCAATGAATAAATGTTGGAAAGATAAGGCTATAGAATTTCAGAGAAGAGAGAGATCACTGTGTGTGGGAATGATTGAGGGAATGATTCATGGAGGAGATTAGACTTGAATTGAGTCTTGAATTATAGGTGGGATTTGGATTAGCAGAGAAGAGGAGGAGAGCACGTTTCAGGCTGGGTGAGTAGCATGTGCAGAGGTGGCAGGGGGGATGTCACGTGTTGAGGACAGATTGTGGAGGGTTTTGAATGCTAGGGTAAAGGGTTTGAACCTCATCCAATAGGTGATGGGGAACCAGTGAAGGTTTTTGAACAGGGAAGTAACATAATGAAAAGTGCTTTAGTCAGATTAATCTGGCAACAGTATATGGAATGGGCTGTATGAGAGAGAGACAGGAGGCAGGGAGCTCACTTAGGAGGAAATTGCACGGATGTAAGTCTGATGGTCAGGACTAGTGTAGACTGGTGTGGTAGGATAATTTCATTTCAGATCTGTGTTTGGAAGTATCTCTTGCATGGGTGAATGGCTTTAGGGAGTGTCCTTGCAATAAAATCAAACAGATAAAATTTGGAACTTAATGCTCACAATGTAGAAGAAAACCACGCAAGTGAATTGTTATGGTACATTGTGGGCATGTTGTGATAAACAGGCATTCATTATCTTCAGCCTTGAAACAGGAAACAAAATATGCCTGTTTTTATGTTTAAAGTAATTTTTTTTCTTCCCCATGAGTAGTGTTCTATCAGTAGCTGGGACACTTTCCACAATCAGTTTGCTTCCACAAGAGGTATAACCTTGAGGCATTAAAAATGGAAATGGGAGGGTGAGTGAAGAAGGATTAGATAACAGGGAAGCATAGGATTTCATAAATGGAAGGGACCTTGGAGATCACCTAATCTAACCCCTCACCTCCATTTAACAGATTAAGAAATTAAGAAATTTAACAAATTAAGAAATAGGGAAGATCAACTGCCCAATGGGGAAAATGGTCAAAGTCTGTTGTTCAGTAGTTGCCAATTCTTTGTGACTTCATTGGGGTTTTCTTGGCAGAGATACTGGAGTGCTTTGCTATTTCCTTCTTATTTTACAGATGAGGAAACTAAGGCAAACAGGGTTAAGTGACTTGTCCAGGATCAAACAGTAGTAAGTATCTGAGGTCTGATTTGAACTGAGGCCCTCCTGACTCCAGATCCAGCCTCTATCCGCAGTGCCATCTTGCTGCCCAATGGTCATCGACCAAAGGAAAATTCTGCAACTACCAAAGGACTTTGGAAAAACAAGGAAAGGCAGTTTTAATGTTTGCTCTCTCTTTTTTTGTTATTGCTTTCTTTCTTCTTTCCTGTGGCTCTTCCCATTGGTCCTAATTCTTTACAACATGACTAAAGTGAAAATAGGTTTAATGTGAAAAAAATAAAAATATGTATGTTATGCTGGGGGTAGAGAATGGGTGGTGTTATCTGGCTATTGTTTTAGGCCCTTCATTATTTCTGGTTTTTATACTGGGTGCCAGTACTTTTATATCCCTCTTTTCTCTTTCTGGCTGTTAATCTCCAGGAAATGACCTATGCTTTCTGGCTTGCTGTTCAAATATTTGCAACCATTCCTGGCCAGGTTCATTATCACTACTTACATTTTCTCCTTTTTAATTTATGAGTGACTAACTTGGCTTCTGCAAGCAAGAGGCCATAGTTCTTTTAACTCTCAGGTGTCGTTCTATTGTGGGTGTTATTGTGCTGTGGGTTTGTGCATGAGGATAAGCTTACTCATGCCTGAATTACTCATGATGACTAGACAGTGCTATAGGGGAATAAGTAAAGTGAGCCAGGAGGCTGAAGGTCTGCCTCTGATTCTGCTGCTTACTAGCTAGGTGACTTTATCCTCTTTGGGGCTCAGTTTCCTTACCTAGTAAAATATAAACTGAGGGAGGAGAGTGTTGCACTAGAATCTAGACGATTTCTAAGGTCTCTCCTATTTCTAATGTTCCTTTAAATGAGGAACCTTGCAAGAAAAAAGCTTTTGCCTATCTTTACCATGTGTGATCTCTGTTCTTGTCAAAACTCACATAGTTTTGTGCATCTTTGATACATTTATCTTGTGATATTATGTGTGTAGTTTGTATCCTATCCCCTTGTATCCTATAATATCTATCAGATATTATGTATTACAGTTGGTATTCTATCCCTTTACAAGTATAAACTCTAGGAGGGCAGGGATCATGTTTTATCTAAGTTTTGTGACTTCTCCAGCCCCAAGCCTGGTGCTTGGCACTTATTAGGTTACAGATGCTTAATAAATGTTAGTGTAGCACCACCTTTGGGCTGCCTTTCCCATCTGAACTTGCATTCAGGGATTAGTTCTCTCAAGAGACAGACAACTATTCCAAGATATTTTGTAGTTTTGTATTAAAAGCCCTCATCTGTGCATTCATCTTTAATAGTCAGCCAGGTAACACAATTAGCTCAAAGCAAAAGCATTTATTTGTTCTTTTTCTTTCTCTATTTCTCTTCACCTTTTCTCTTTGTCTCTGTCTCCGTACTCGGTCTTTGTCTCTTCTCCCAATATCTGTCAGTGTATCTCTTTCCTTGCCTTTCCTTAATCATATATTTGAGAGATAACTGATCTCATTCTCTCCTAATTTTTTTATGCTATGACTTTATGTTCAGGTTACATTTCAAGGTTATTGAGTTATACGACGTAAGATGTTGGTCTAAATTTTTTGTAAATTTTTCTAAAGCAACTCATATTAACACTTCATTATTTTGATGATAACATTTAATAATTAAATGTAACAAGCATTTCTTAAGTTCCTCCTATGTTTCATGTATTGGACTGGGTTCTAGAGACACAAGAACAAAAATTAAAACAATCCTTGTCCTCATGGAGTTTATAATTAATTAAGAGAAGAACAAATATACAACTAAGTAAATATAAAATGAACATAAAGTAAATACAAAGTAGCCTTTTTAGGTGGGAGCTGTAACAATTGTTAGAGCTAGTCAAGTAGAAAGAAAGATGAAGTTGTGCATTGTGATTGAAGCAATAAAAACCAATGCTAGAGGTAGCTAGGCAGCACAATGGATAGAGCTTTGGGCCTGAAGACCTGGGTTCAAATTCAGCCTTACTCATTTACTGCCTGGGCAAGTCACTTAACCTCTGTCTCAGTATTCTCAACTGTAAAATAGGGATAATAGTAGCACCTGCCTCCCAGGGTTGTTGTGAGGAACAGATGAGATAATATTTTCAAAATCCTTAGGACAGTGCCTAGTATAAAGTAGGTGATTAATAAATGCTTATTTCCTCCCCAATGAGATTATCTGTCAATCCAATTGACAAGTATTTATTAAGTACCTTCTAGGTGCTGGGGATACATGTTTAAAGATGAAATAATTCCTAATGAAGGAAATAAGAAGTACATATTCAAGTACATACAGTATAATATAAAGTGAATAAATATATACAAATAGTTAAATGCAAGGTAATTTGGGAGAGTAGCGGGGACATATTAGAGCCATCAGAGTAAAATGAGAATGGATTGTAAAATTTTCATCATATTTACATCTCAGAAATCCACAAATGCTACAAATCATGTTTTGATTTATTGTTTTATTGGTTGTGTAGATTTAAAAAATGATACAAATAAAAGTACAATGATACATTTAATGATACAAATTAAATGATACAAATTAAAAGTACATAGTATATACATTTTTTCTTGGAGAGCCAGTTGGTAAACACTTACCTACAAGGGCACAGGCAATTGGGAGATCAGGAAAGGTAGCAGATGGTAACTGAGCTTCATTTGAAAGGAAGAGAAGGACTCTATAAAACAAAAGTAAGAACAGAATGTATTCCAAGTATGGAGGGCGGCCAGGGCAAAGGTATAGAGGTGGGAGATGAAATGTGTAGGATGAGGAACATAAAGGTCATTTTGACTGCATTACAATTTGTGGGAGGTGTAATAATGTCCAGAGAGATTGAAAAGAGAGCTTGGGACCAGGTTAGGAAAGGCTTTATATAAAAAGGTCTATTTACTGAGTTCAGTGCTTAGGCTAACCTTATCAAAAATAAAGATTTGCAGAGGTCACTGTAGTAGTCCCTTTCCCAGTCCTAGCCTCCCTCTTCTCACAATTCAACATAATCCCTTAGGGACAGTGCTGCTCTTCATGGGAAGGGCTATCTGGGTGCCACTAAGTTGGACTTACCAGACTCAAAAGAGTCCAGCAATTTCCAGGGAACAGTCAGTGAGGTAGCTGGTTCTCTAAGACAACAGGACTTTGTTTTGAGTGGGCGCCTGTTAGGTTATTACTAGACCTTTCCAGTACCCTTGTCCATGGCATTGTCCTCAAGATGGCTCCACATTTGTTAGCACAATGTGAGGTGTTCAGTGTAGAAAGCACAAGTCAAAGTGGTTTAAAAATTCTTTTATCTTGTGTAAATAGGACTTTGGTATAAACTAACAAATCCTTCTCTGCCAAGTATAGGCTATCATTAATTACATTAGGGTCAGATTAAATGCTACACACTGTTGGTTCCTTCTAACTATATGCCTTAAAATTTTTCCCAATACCAAAATGTTTTTCTTTCCCTCCTACCTTCCTCAAGAGAAAAAGGAAAGTAAACTTTCTTATTAAACATTTAGAGTTGAGCAAAATAATTTTCTGCATTCTATCTATCTATCTATCCATCCATCCATTTAGCTATCTATCTATCTATCTATCTAACTAATTCTTCATCTTGTATACAATACTTCTTTGTCAAGAAATGGGCAGTGCCATTTCTCCTCAGTCCTGTAGAATCCTGATTGGTTGTTACATTGGTTCGAATTCTTAAATCTTTCAAAGTTGTTTGTGATATTTTATAAATTGTTCTCCTGGTTCTGTTCATTTCATTCTATGTAAGTTCTCATAAGTCTCCCCAGTTTTCTCTGAAATCATCTCCATTTGTCATTTCTTACAAGACAATAGTATGCCATAAAATTCATATACTGTAATTTGTTCATCCATCTGATAGGGATTCCCTTAGTTTCCAGATCTTTGCTACTTCAAAAAGAGCTTCTATAAACATTTTTGGGGGTTATAAAGTCCTTTTTATTTCCCTTTCCTCTTTTGTGTATATGGATCCTTTTCCTTGTTGAGGAAGAAGTCTAGTAGCTGTATCATTGAGTCAAAGGGTATGTTTGCAGTTTGGTGACATTTTGAGCATACCTCTAAGCTGATTTCCAGAATACCTGGACCAATTCACAACTCTGCCAATAGTGCATAATGTACCTCCTCCAATATTTATCATTTTCCTTTTTTGTCACTTTTTCAAAATGGAGGGGAATAAGAGAGAACCCAAGAGCTGCTTTAATGTGCATTTCTCTAATGGTTAGTGATTTGAAACATTTAAAAAATGTGACTGTTGACAGCTTTCCCAGCCTGAGTGCCAAAGTGGGTCCATGACACAAAAAGGCTCAAGAACCCTTGGTCTAGAATGATAAACTAAAATGCATTTTTCTCTTGAGCAAGGTTTTCTGTGGGATTTGCTTTCTCCATGTGAGATTTCATGGATATGATTCAGAGAATATTAAGGATTTGAGTCATTAAATGCTCTAGCCTTGGTACCAGTGCATTGTTGTTGAGTTGTTTCAGTTGTGTCTGACTCTTCGTGACTCCATTTGGGATTTTGTTGGCAAAGTTACTGGAGTGGTTTCTCATTTTCTTCTCCAGCTCATTTTATAGATGAAGAGCTGAGGCAAACAGGGTTAAGTGACTTGTCCAGGGTCACACAACTAGCAAATGTCTGAGGTCAAATTTAAACTTAGGTCTTCCTAACTCTAGACCTGGCTCTCTATCCACTGTTTGACCTAGCTGCCCTGGTACCAGTATATTTTTCCCCCAAAGAGAACAAATTTAGAACCAGACCATGGAGGGTAGGGCTTTCATGCAGACAGTTATGAATTCTACAGACATGGAGAAATTACCTGAAATCTTTTTTTTCCCCACCTATACCTGATACTATGCTATTTGTCCAAGGTGATGGCACTCTAAACTCATTCTCATTTCTCTGATGTTTCATGGTCCTTCCATAGTTCAGCTATTAGAGACAGATATCTTTATAATACAGAAACAACCAAGGGATATATATGTGTGTGTATGTGTATATATATATATACATATATGCACATACATAACATATATGTGTGTGTATATATGTATGCATGTATTTGGCTTACATCCTTTGTTATCAATTGAAGAAAAAACGTTACAACTTGAGTAGCATCTTCAGAGGCCTCTTCTGACAGTATGGTGGAAAGAATCTGGTTTCAAAATTACGAGCCTGGCTATGGAACGGCACGGAATGTGACTGTTATTTCTTCATAGGGTTGTTGTGAAGATCAGATGAGAAAACTTCTGTAAAGGGCTTCGTAAATGACAACTCTTACTTTGTCATAAGATTTTGAGTTAAGATGGGGGCATGGGGATTATCTAGTCAGGATTGTTTACTTGGCAGGTGAGGAAAGAGGTCCAGAGATGGAAGGTGAGTTGCGTAGTAGAACACAAATAGAAGGTAGCAGGATGGGATTCAAACCCAGGTGGTCTACACCATTAACTAGAACACACTTACCCTCCTTTGGATTAGAGTCTGAACTTTCATTCTAAAGGTAAGAGAAACATGGGCATAGGGCAGTATATACAAGGAGTGAAAGCTTCCCTTGTTCAAGGCATCAGAAAAAATAATTGTGTATCTCCAGGAACTGTGGTTCCGGTTTTTCAAATAAAAGCTTAATTTATTTGCAAGTTGTAAGAACTCTGACACATAAGATCATGTCTCCCTTTGGAGTAAAAAATTAGCCATTTGATGACAAGGTATAGATGTATACAGCAGTTGTATAGAAACAATGAAGCTATCGTCCAGGATGTTTTACACTTGTGCTGACATTGGCCTTCACCAAAGCCACTGGGTTTAGTTTTGCTCTTAATGTTTAAATTTGTAAATAAGCATGCAATTCTACATGCTTTTTGACTTTGATCAACTTCAGATTGTCTTTTTTAGGAAACCGAGGAAAAGCAATATAGCTACAGTAGGAGGTTACCTTGATTTTTGTAAGGTAGGAGAGGGTTAAGGTTGCCCTATCTTAGCAATAAATTAGGTAATAAATGCTTTATACTTTACCGTATTTTCATCAAACAGGGTTAAGTGCCTGTTTGACTCAGTTGCTTCATCTGTCAAAATGAGCTGGAGAAGGAAATGGCAAACCGCTCTAGTATCTCTGCCAAGAAAACTCCTAATGGAGTCATGAAGAGTCAGACATGACTGAAAAATGAAAGATTTTCATCAAGAAAAGTTGAAGATTATAAATCTAGCTATGCTAAGGACCTATATATTTAGCTACACTAAGAACCCATGTAGGGGATGCAAAATGAATTTTTTTCCGGTGAAATATGGCAGCTTAATATCTATTGAGACTCAATTTCAAGTTTGACCTGCAGGATTTGACTGCTAAATTGTTTGTGAAATATTTTAGCCCTAGGTCAGAGCATTAGTCTCTCAGTGTTAATACTTGTTCAGATATCAGAGGGAGGTTTATCTTCATTTCCTCTAGAGAATCTTTGATATGAAAGGACGTACAAGTTCTGTATACCCTCTACTGAAGATTTTGCATAGCTGTTTGACATCTCCAAAAAGTTTTTCTAGAACCAGGGCTTCCTCTTTCTCTGGGAATGTGAAGCACCCTGCTTACTTGGCATTTGGACCTATTT
>CM053773.1:185695399-185714449 GCA_028658325.1 Potorous gilbertii | reverse complement strand
TATATGTGTATGTGTAAATATATGTATATGTATATATACATATATCTCCACTTAATTATAGCCTTCTTGAGGAGAGGATGAAGAGGGGGAAAGAAGGAAGTAAAAAGTGCATAGCAGAGAACAAAAGAAAACTTACAAGCAAGCAAAGAAAAGATGAACAGCTCAAAACCCAATGTGTAGTATTTATTATATAGGCTTTCTTGAAATGGAATTTGATTCCTGTATATTTAGAATCTCCTCTTATGTTCTGCTATGCACATGGCAATGTCTTTTTTTCTTTTCTTATTTTGTATTTAAGCTTATAATGTTTCTTTTTCTTTTCTTATCGTGTATTTAAGTTTTTGTATTCAAGTTTAAAATAAATTGATAAAAAAAGAAAAAATTATAAAACTCTCCAAGCCTGACACTCCCCACCCCAAACACCTTTCTGGTCATTTTACGCCCTCCACCTCATGCAGTTCCTTTCTGATCCAGTGACACTGGCCTCTTGGCTGTTCCCATCTCTGGATTCCAGGCATTTTCTCTGTCTCCCATGCCTGGAATTCTCTCCAGTCTCATCTCTGCCTCTGAGCTTTCCTGGCTTCCTTCAAGAATGCACTAAAATACCCCTTTCTATGGAAAGCCCCTCCATGATCCCCCTTAATTCTAGTGCCCTCTCTGTTGAATATTTCCAGTTTATCCTGTACCTATCATGTTTGTACATAGTTGTTTTCATAGTTTCTCCCCTGTTAGACTGTGAGCTCCCCCATAACAGGAACTATCTTTTGCCTTTGTGCCTCCAGCACTTAACACAGTGCCTGACACACAGAAGGTGCTGAATACCAGTTTATTGACTGACTGAATCATAAATGTGAGCTATTAGAGGGGATTTTTGTTCAAGCAGAGGTTGGACAAGATGATCCTGCGATCTCTTCCAACTCTGAACATCTGTAAGTTTGAAAACTCAATTTATAAAAAATTTACACCTTAAATTTTTACCTAGTAATAATCTGTCTCTAGTGGTACAAAGTAAAGTATCTCAAGGAAAATGCACTGGTTTGAATAGGAAAGAAACAGAACCCCAGAGAGGTTGCAGAATTATTTTCAGCAATCCTCCGACCTCCTGTGGCTTAGACTTTAATTATTATTGCTATTAATTAGGAACTATCCTATCACGAGATGGAGAAATCTTAGTGTGGAAATTTCCTCCACCATCGCTGTTTGGTAACTTTGATTCAACTTATTGTGTTAATGAATTACCTAGAGTACTGAGAGGGTAAGTGACAAGCCTGTGGTCCTGCAGGGCTACTTTTTTTTGAGGGAGGGAAGGCAAGGAAATTGGGGTTTAGTGACTTGTCCAAGGTGACACAGCTAGTAAGTGTCAAGTGTCTGAGGTCGGATTTGAACTCAGGTCCTCCTGACTCCGGGGCTGGTGCTGTATTCATCACTGGGTCATGTAACTGCCTCTTTATATCTATCTATCTACATACATACATATGCATACACATGCATACATGCGTATATATAAATATATATTTAAACACATATTTATACATATACATACATACACATACACACAAACACACACACACACACACACACACATATATATATACCACACACACACACACACACACACACACATATATATATATATATGAAATACACCACTGGAAACAGGTTTCCCTGACTTCAAGGTCAGTTCTCTATCTACTATATACACTTCCTCTCACAATTTTTATACAGACTGATTCCAAACTATTCCATTTTTTGTAGCCAAGGAATTTTCCTGACAAGTTTAGACATTTAGAAAGAGCAATTTTCAGTTCAGGATTTGATGCACTTATATGTAAACAGCATTGGTCTCCTTCATACCCATTGTGGACAGGATACCCCATATGGAACACAGTGGGTGCTTGTTAAAATTTTCACTGATGAAAATGCTCTTGTCAACTCTTTTCAGATCTGCCTTCTCTCCCTCCCGGTTCTCCCAACTGAGAAGGCAAAAACACCAACACCAAACCCCTGTTACAAATGAGTATTGTCATTGTCAAACAAATCCCCTATAGCCCCTATGCCTTAGATCTGTATTCTGCGTATTTTATCTATCAATACATGGGTAGCGTGTTTCACCTTAAATCCTCTGGAATGTGGTTGGTTATTGAGTCGATCAGAGTCTTTCAAAGTTGTTTGTGTTTACAATATCATTGTTATTGTACAAATTGTTCTCCTGGTTCTTGCTTCACTTGGCATCAGCGTATACAACTCTTCCCAGGTTTTTCTGAAATCATCTGCTTCATCATTTCTTGTGGCACAATAGTATTCCATCACATACATACAACAAAACTTGTCTAACCATTCCACAGTCAATAGGCTTTCACCCCATCCCTGGCCATTTACAGTTCTTTGCCATCGCAAAAAGAACTGCCATAAATATTTTTGTACCTGTGGATCCTTTCCCTCTTTCTTTGATCTCTTTGGGACAATGACCTACTAGTGATATTTCTGGGTCAGAAGGCAGGTATTGTTTTGTGGGTTTGGGGGCATAGTTCTAAACTACTTTCGGAAGAACCCTAATTTTATGTAACAAATATTTATTAAGCACTTATTACTGTGTTCAAGGTACTATACTAGGTGTTATAGAAACCACGACAAAAACAAACCATCGTCTGCCTTTAAGTAACTTAAATGCAGCTTGATGACACTGTACCTTTAGTAATTCATTCCTTCTAAAGAAAACATAGTAATATGCCTACACCTACTTTACAGGTAGGAAAATTGATATGCAAAGAAGCTTAGTGCTTCATACTAGATTGCTTGATGAGATGGATGTGGGCTTAGAATCTCAGACTCTTCATTTACCATTTGGTATTCTTTTGATGAGCAGTCCTTGGAAAGTAGTTTTGGTATTATGTATCACCAAGGGACAAGCCCGCCCTGAGCTATGGATGGTTCATAGTTCCATTTTCCATGAAATAAAGAGAAAAGGATTATGAGATCACAAGAAAATTTTAGAGCTGGAAAGGAACTTGAAGTCTGGTCCAAAGAGGTCAGACACACAAGCCTGCAGGCACTGTATGGTCCACAACATTCCAGAATGTTGAAACGTAATTGGAAAATATTTAACAAAATAAATAAAAATATGATAAAGCACATTCAACATAAATATGTGGTTTTTAAGTCCATATACAGCCTGCAGGGATCCTTACTTACAGTCTAGTGGACCCTCATTTCTCCTTGTTTGACACACCTGGTCTAGTCTAAGCTTTTAATTTTGTAGGTGAGCAAACTGCTCCAAGGATGGGAAATGACTGACTCAAAGCTATTCAAGTAATAAGTAGTAAATACTTATTCAAGTAATAAGTATAAATATTCATATTCAAGTAATGAGAGTCAGAATTTGAACTCAGGCTTTCTTACTCCTGTAACTCCCTCCTTCACCCTCCACTCCTCTTTTGGGTAGATCCCCAATTACCTCTGTCATTATAGGGATTCTCCCTAATCCCTTTTTCTTTCTTTCTTTCTTTTTTTTAACTCTTCCTTCTCTGTGTAGTTTCACCCTCAGAAGAGTGAGGGCAGAAGATTTTGGGCCTCCTTCCCAAAGGCACATGGATGGCAAAGCTCCACATGGACCAGGCTCCCATGCTCTCTCCACCAAGTTACTATGATATTTTACAAGAACAAGACCCTGGGCTCTCTGGCTTGGACTGCCCTTTTTTGGGTAGGCCTAGAAACCTGCAAGGCATGCGATACCATCAGATGAATGAGAGTCAAGAAGTACCCTCTTTCAAGCGTCGAGGTGGCGTGGTGGATCATCGGGATATCATCTTGGCTCACCAGGCTCACAAAATCCACAGTACCCCCCAAGCCAAGCGAAAGGAATGGGAGTAAGTATACAACAGAATTCTTTTAAGACCCACTTCAAAAGCGTGGGCAGGGAGGTAGTATTTTTGTCAAATGCAAAGCACTCTACACATGTTTGGCATTATTGTACCTCATGTATGTGACTATGAAAACTAGGCTAGTCATATTTTTAGCCAAGTATCATTTTGTTTCCCTTACCTCCCTCCTACTTACATGTCACAGAAAAGCAAGAATGCATGAAGCAGTAATAAAATATTGTTCAAATCAAAGCTTAGAGATAGTTGCTTCAAGTCCTTTGCATTCGTAGAAGGGTGGAACGAGGGTTGGGTGATGCCGTCACTAGTGCAGGGGAAATGGGGGGTTTTTGTGTTCTTCCATGGGATTCTTGCTGCCCCCTACCCTTGCCTGACTAAAGCTACCACTCCCTGAGGGGGCTACATCACTGTTGTATCCCTTTCCCAGGTTCTGCCTTCCCCCACATCATGCTGGTGTAATTGTCCCTGGCTAGGCTGGATGGCCCATAGGATACTACAGTGCTAATGTAGTACTAGCTACAGGTCTGTGCCATGTGGAACATTCTGGATCAATGGCAATGGGGGCACGTGCTAACTTTCCCAACCACAGCTTCAAGGTTCCTGTCTTCCCCATTCTTCTCTATTGAATTTGTCCCATGTTCCTGATTATGGTTCTGGGGTTGGGGCACAGAAAACAGAATTTGTTTTCTAATACTAGCTAAAATAATATGTTTGTTGAATTGAATTGAATTAACAGTAACCTGTCTCCAGTTTCTGTTTCTCTTTCTCTTTACCAGTGATTCACAGAAAGCACCTTTAAAGGCTTTCAGCCAGATAGTGCAGGAGAGAAAGTGCTGGGTCTAGAGACAGGAAGACCTGAGTTCAGATCTGGTCTTAGACACTGACTAGTGTGACCTGGGCAAGTCACGTAACCTCTGCTTGCTTCACTTTCCTCAACTGTAAAATGGAAATAATAATAGAGCCGACATTCTAGGGCTGCTGTGAAGACCAAAGGAGATAATATTTGTAAAATACTTATCACCCTGCTTGGTACATACTGGTGCTTAATAAGTGATTCCTTCCTTCCTTCCTTCCTTCCTTCCTTCCTTCCTTCCTTCCTTCCTTCCTTCCTTCCCTCCTTCCTTCCCTCCCTCCTTTCTTTCCTCCCTTCCTCTCTCCTTCCTCCCTTCCTCTCTCCTTCCTTCCTTCTTCCTTCTTTGCTTGCTTGCTTCCTTCCCTCCCTCCTTCCTTCCCTTCATCTCTCCCTCACTCTTCCTTCTTCCCTCCCTCCCTCTCTTCCTTCCTTCCCTCTTTCCTTCCTTCCCTCCCTCCTTCCTTCATGAGTGGGAAGGCATCATGGCACAATAGAAAGAATATTGACTTTGGAATCAGAAGAATAGTTCAAATCTTTCCACTGCAACTTATTGCTTATATAAATTTGGTCAAGTCATTTCAACTCTCAAGGCCTTATCTGTAAAATGAGGAGGTTGTATTTGATGAACCCTGAGGTTTTAGACAGCTCTAAATCTATGATCTTACAATCCTGTGCTCATGTGTAGTCTCCTCTCCCAAGGAACCTCAGAGCAGGAGCATATGAAAGTTACATGTATTTGACCACAGCTTATGAACACAGGTTCTGACTCAGTCCAAGTGTGAGATATGTAAATCTCATAACCCAAAGCTATTACTGGAAATTACTCAGATAGTACAGGTCTATAGGAAATAGATTTCTTGTTCAGTGTTTGCTTGCCTTCTGGAGGAGGAGAGGTAGGTGGAAACCAGAGGGTGACGCTGTGAGTCTTGGGACAAGTGTGAAAGACTCTGTGGTAAAGAGTGACTCACTGAATGTTATTCAGCTCCTTTCTGATGAAATTTGATGAGCTTGAGTTGATGACTGTCATAAAAGTTCTGGGATCTGTTTATGGGCTCTTATGAGTCTTTTATATTTTTTGTGGGGAGATATAAAAACTGTCCTATACCAGATACTCATTTGGTACCTTGAGTTTGGGGGCAGGGAATCTTACTTAGATTTGGGCAAAATCAGATATAAGCTACATTTGAGTTTTCTTTTTGATATGTTCATGGGGTGATCTAAATGGGGGACAATAAACTAAAGAGAAATAATGAGATCTTTGGGGGTGTAAGTACCCAACATTGAATGTGAGTTCATTGATCCCAGAGTCTTAGAAGTGTCCTGGACCTTGAGTTACACTGAATTAGCATTCTAAATTCGTTGCTAGACAGGATCCAGTGTAAAGTGTCCATGGGAGATTTGAACAATGGCCAACCGCACCAACCCTGAAGATAAGAGTGATGGTTATACCTACCCTAATCTACCTACTCTACATGGGCTCCTTCAGCCACCAAGTCTCATGGCTTTTACCTTCACAACATCTTTCACATTTGTTCCCTTCCCTTTACTTAAAAATCACCCCCTTATTTTCGACCCCCATCATCTGGACTATTACAATGGCAGCCTCCTAATTCCTGCCTTAAATCTTCCCCCCATTCCATCTGTCCTCCACATGGCAGCCACAGTGATAGCCCTGAGATACAGCTCAGATCATGTCATTGCACTGCTCATTAAACTATTCTGACTCCCTATTAGCTATAGGATCAAATGCAAATTCCTCTGTTTTGTATTTAAAACCCTTTAAACCCTGACTTCAATCTATTTTTTCCAGCTTTAACAATAATTACTGTTGTAGCACAGGTTAAGTAACTTGCTCAGGGTCACAGAGCCAGTATATGTGAGAGAAAGAGGGAGAAGAAATCAGAAGTATGTGAGAACAGGACACGTCATGGGGAGGAATGGGCACTGGTTATGGAGTTAGAGTTCTTGAGTTCACACCCTGCTTCTGATGCTTACTACCTATGTGTCCTTGGGCAAATCACCTAGCCTCCTGAGGTCTCAGTTTCCTCCTATGTAAAATGAATGGATTGGACTAGAAGAACTTTGGGATCTCTTCTAGCTGTAGATCTATGGTCCTATGATCTTGGGCAGCTAGGTAGAGCAACGCTGGAGTCAGGGAGGACGTGAGTTCAAATCTGGCCTCAGACACTTGTGAGCTGAGTTGTATGACCACAAGCAAGTCACTTAACCCTGTTTGTCTCAGTTTCCTCATCCGTAAAATGATCTGGAGAAGAAAATGGCAAACCACTCTAGTATCTTTGCCAAGAAAACTCCAGATGGGGCCATGAAGAGTCAGACATGACTAAATCAACTAAATAACAACACTTCCCTTCTTTTAGAAAGGCAGAATATCATAGTTCATAGAGGGATGGCCATGGAGTCAGGAAGACCTGGGTTCAGTTCCTACCTAGGACAGGTGCAGGCTGTGTGATCCTGGGCAAGTCACTGAAACTCTCAGTGTGTTAGACAACTCTCTAAAGCTCTTAATTGCAAAGAAGGTACTGATCTGCCTTGGTAGACAGAGTCCCTATATCACTGAAATCCCAAGTCTAGTCTCTAGTTCACTTTCAGGTTCTCAATGGGGCACTCAAACCACCCTCTTGTTCCTTATTCACAGAAGAATGCCAGTAAATATTTAACAAGTGCATCTCAAAATAAATGTATGTAATAGATATTTTAAATTGAATATGCGTTATTGATGTTATAATGAACACATTATATGTTATATATGACATCTTGATATAATATATATATATATAAAACATAATGATGCAATAGTATGCATTATTTCTCCATCACTTTTTAAAGTCTAGACAATCAACAAAGCAATGAATCAAGCCCTGATTTGTGGTGTTTGTTGATTTCTGAGGGGTGAAGGTTTATGTTAACTCCAGCACACCCCTGTGTATGATTTTCCTCTCAGTTTATGGGAAATTCTCCCTCTTTAAATAGCTGTCATTTAGCCTTTCTACAGGAATTCTTTTATCTTTTTCTATTTTTTCCTTGTCATGTAAATAAATAAGGTAAAGGGATCTCTAGATCAAGCAGGTGTCTTGGATGTCAATCCACTAGGCAGTTACAGAGGGCTCAGACCACCAGACTCAATTCCCCTCTATGAAAAAGTCAAACAAAAGATCATAAGTTATATGTTGGACCTTACAGGTCATATTTTCTGTGCCATGAATTTGCTCTGCTTTCTCAACAAGTAGTAATCCTGTCTTTGTTTTAAAACCCCTAGGACTCAGGGGTGGGGAACCTGTGGCCTTGAGGCCACATGTGGCCCTCTAGGTCCTCAAGTGCAGCCCTTTGACCGAATCCAAATTTCACAGAACAAAGAATCTGAGATTCGGTCAAAGGTTGCACTTGAGAACCTAGAGGGCACATATGGCCTTGAAGCCTCAGGTGTCCTACTCCTGCGCTAGGTCATTTTATTCCACTTTGGCAAATCTTAAATTATTAGGGAATATCATCTCCTTATATTTATTTGATTCTGCTTTTGGGTGATATCTGCCCATTGATACACATCTCTCTTTCTCTCTCTCTCTCTCTGGTGCCAAAGAATTATCTGATTCTTCCATAAATCTGGGTTTAAATCCTACCTTAGACACTTACTAGCTGTATAATCTTGGTTAAGTCATTTAATCTCTGCCTCAGTTTCCTCATCTTTAAAATGGGGGTCATAATAGCACCCACCTTCCAAGGTGTTTTTTGAGGATCAGATAAGATATTTGTAAAGTGCTTAATGTAGTACCTGGCACATATTAAACACAATAAATTCCTCCTTCCTTCCTTCCTTCCTACCTTCCTTCCTTCCTTCCTCCTTTCCTCCTTTCCTCCTTCTGTCTGTATGTCTCTCTTTTGTTCCTTTCCTCTTGTCCTTCATAAAATGTGTCATCCAGACCTGAATGTAATATACTAGCTAAGGCTTTCCTCATTCTCTCCACCATATTTCTATTAATGCTGCTTAGGACTGGATTTGTTGTGGGGTTTTTTTGGTTGTTATTCTGTTGATTGATCGTGAGCCGCCATCAGTGGTTAAGTGGAAAGACTGACCAGTGTCTCCATAGAGTGCATCAATTAGATTTGACCTGCGCTGCTGAAACTTCAGTCTTTCTCCTCCTTGACCCATCACAAGGGTCAAGGCAATGTGTCTTCAGATGTTCCTTGGCAACACACTGATCAGGCAGATCCATCAACACCTCCTCATCAAACTCAGAGGCAACTACATGGTCTGCTCTGAAGTTTCCTGAGGCAGTGCTGACATCTGGTGGCAATTTCAGTTACCACGTATGAAAGTAAAGTTGTTTTGGAGGGTGCTGCTAACACAATTCTCACTCAATCTCTGTCTGTTATTTTTCATTTTAATGAAATACAGCCCGCACTCCACAACCCAAGAAATGACATGACAATTTCTTTACCAACCTTAACTCCTATTTTCTCCTCTTTATGCACTGTATACTAAGGCTAAAATGAACTAGTCTTTGCCCCTTGAACTCATGCTATGTTCACCTATGTCATTTGCTTACACTGTGCTCTGTCTTAAATGTCCTTCCTCCAGGAGTGTGCTGAAGCCAGCTCAAACCAGCTCTGTAGAGCTGATTGTCAGATTTTCAGTGCGAGCCTTTATACCTCTGAAATTAGCAAATGTTACAAATCAGTGCTTGATTCGTTGTTTATTGCTGATTTTCTAGACTTAAGAAAGTGATGGAGAAAATGTTAATAATGCAGATAAAATTAAAAATTATGCCATGAGAACATTTTGCTCTTTGGAGAGCCAGTTGTTAAACTTTTTCCAGTTCACCCCTATCTCCATATCTTTTTGCCTGTTGAATTTCTGACCAGTTTTGAAAACCTAGCTCAAATACCATCATGTCTGGGAAATTTATCTTGATTCTCACTCCCCATCCCTAACTTGGTAGTGACCTCTCTCCCATTGTGCTTTGAGCTGTATGCCTTTAGTACACTAGTATAATATTTTATATTATTTGTGTTTGGGTATCATATGTCTATTGTTGAGCTGCCATTTGGGATTTTCTCAGCAAAGGTACTAGTGTGGTTCACCATTTCCTTCTCCAGCTCTTTTTACAGATGAGGAAACTGAGGTAAATAGGGTGAGTAACTTGTCCAGGGTCACACAGCTAGTAAGTGTCCTAGGCTGAATTTGCAATCAGATCATCCTCACTCCAGGGCTAGTATTCTATCCACTGTGCCACCTAGCTGCCCTACAAGACTATAAACTTGAGAACAAGTTCCTTTGTCCTATCTAAATTTTGTGTTTTCCCCATTGTCTAGCATAGTATCCTAAAGAGAGTAGATCCTTAATCAATAATTGTACTTCCCAAGTTTTCTGAAAGGAAAGAGGATTTTTATAGGAAGGAAATATGTTAAGACTTTAAAATAAGTCTTAACTTAACTTAAGAGTTAAATGTGATTCATGGCTCAGGACCCGAGTCTCTGAACTTTCACAGACTAGTTTAAGTCTTGGGGGAGGCTCCACAAGTCAGAATTCTTTGGCTCATTTTGTCCCCAAGCAGTTGCCTCTGTGAAATCTCAGTACATCTTTTATAACTCATGTCTAGATCTCCATAAGTCTTCAACTCTCAAGCAATCATGCAGGGTAATAATGCAGATCAGGGACCAGATACGGTTTATCCTTTACTTCACATGCTAAGGAAAATACTAAGGAGTCATGAGAGTACATAAATCATCCATACAATTCTCTGCCCTCTCCTGGAAGTCCCCACCTTCCTCAGGGCCTAAGACAGTTCCACAGACTTATACCATTGCCCTGTCATTTGCCCTTTCTTTTTAAAAATTTTAAATATTTCATTTTTTTCCATCTATGTGTAAAAACGATTTTTAAAATCCATTAAAAATTTTTGAGTTCCACTATGCCCAAAAGGATACAAAACTGTGCATACCCTTTGATTCAGCAATACCACTACTAGGTCTATATCCCAAAGAGATTTAAAAAAGTAGGGGGAGGGAGGACCCTATTTGCACAAAAATAATTATAGTAGTTCTTTTTCTAGTGGTAAAGAATTGGAAATTGAGGGGATGTCCATCAACTGCGGGATAGCTGAACAAGCTGTGGTATAGAATTATAATGGAATACTACTATACTATAAGAAATGATGAAGAGGCTGATTTCAGAAAAACCTAGGAAGACTTAAATGAACTGATGCAAAGTGAAATGAACACACCCGGGAGAACCAAGTATATAGTAACAGCAACACTGTATGATGAACAGCTCTGTACGACTTAGAGGTTCTTAGTAATATAATGATCCAAGAAATTCCAAAGGACTCATGGTGAAAAATCCAATCCACCTCCAGAAAAAAGAACGGACAGAGTCTGAATGTAGATCAGAACATGCTACTTTTCACTTTTGTGTGTGTTTTTTCCCTTTGGGTCTGTGCCTTCTTTTACAATATGACTAATATGGTAATATATTTTTCATGACTGAACATGTGTCCCTATCTCAAATTGTTTACCATCTCAGGTGGAGGGGAAGCAGAAAATTTAGAACTCAAAAGTTTAAAAAAATGAATGTTAAAAATTGTCTTTACATATAATTGGGAAAAATATTATTCAAAAAAATTTGAAATCCAAATTCTCTCCCTCTTTCCCTTCTCCCCTCATTGAGAAAGTAAGCAATTTGATATAGGTTATATGTGTGTAGTTATGCAAACCATATTTTCATATTAGTCATACATGAAAAAAAAAACCAAGAAAAACAAAGTAGTTTGCTTCAATCTATATCCAGATTCCATCAGTGCTTTTTTTGGAGGTGAATAGAATTTTTCATTCTAAATCATAAGACTTAGATAGTTTTGATTTCTTCATCTGAAAATTTTGACTTTAGAAGGGAAGCAAACTTAAGGTTGCTAAGACTGACACCCTCTGACATTCTGGTAAGTTGAGCTTTTGCTCCAGAGACCTTTATGGGAATGGAACCTTATGTTACTACCTTGAAGGCTTGATTCCCAAAGAATAGAAATGAATTGGAAGGTTTCCATTGGACCCATTTGGCTTGGAAAACGTAGGGTAATAGTTATTGCTGGGCAAAGTCTAGGTCTTTTGCTTCCCTGTTGTAGCTTTAGTCGTTTGCTTCTCTCTGGGGATCGTGTGCTCAATCTGATTTCCCCCAAGGGACTAGGGCTGCCTAGGAATTCTCTTTTTTCTCTATAGAGGACTGGGATTAGGGAAATCTCACTGGTTGGCCTTGTGTTTTCCTTATCCTGGAGTCATACAGTTGAAAGTACATGTAATTGACATATGTCTTTGCAATTGCTTCTTGGGTTTTAGGTAGAGGTATGCAGAGTTCCCAAATTCTTGATTCTCCACTGCTCCCCTGGCTGCTATCTTCTCACACTTTGAGTTTAGAGGGTTGATGGTACCTGGATGGCTACACAAAAGTCTTCTCCCCCATCCTCAATGCCATGAATACATTCTCAGATCTTTGGCTTTTGACCTGTGCTCAGAAAAGGGGGATAAAAGGGCAAAAAATTATGATCCTTTTTAGACTCAGCTCAAAGGGTTGTCTTTGACCTTCAACAATCTGAGCCAATCCATTCATTCCCAGTTGATATGAACACAGTCCCAGACAAAGGCTTATTATTCTATAGGAAGGAAGGAAGCACCTACTATGTGCCAGGTACTGTGTGAAGAACTTTACG
Organism: Potorous gilbertii; assembly: GCA_028658325.1. Classification (NCBI taxonomy): domain Eukaryota; kingdom Metazoa; phylum Chordata; class Mammalia; order Diprotodontia; family Potoroidae; genus Potorous; species Potorous gilbertii. The sequence continues at coordinate 185,702,000 of CM053773.1, read as the reverse complement.
AGTATTTTCTCATTTAATCCTTGCCACTCTGGGAAAGAGAGGCAGTAGGTGCTGTTATGACCCCCATTTTACAGCTAAGGAAACTGAGGCAAATAGAGGTTAAGGGATTTGTCCAGGGTCACATAACTAATAAGTGTCTGAGGCTGGATTTGAAGTCAGATCTTCCAGATTTGGGACCTACCCCTCTTTCCCTGTACCACCTATCTAATCTTAGATCGATCAGGAAACTCCTTTGATGAGCCACACATGTACACAGTTAAAAAAAACAAAATCAAAATCATACATCCTTGACTCCTAAAAAAAGGAAAAATTTCTCCAAATTTTGAATACATTTTATTTTACTAAATGCATTTTTATTTTATGTTATGTAACAGTGAAAGTAGTCCAAAGAAGGTACTGATTAGAGAAGCCAGATTTTCTCTCACATCCTGTTGACAACCTAATTTTAGGGAAGTTTGTCCATCCTTGGTAACGGTTTAAATGATAGGCTTATACCTCTACCTGAATCAGATTTTGTGTGTGTGTGTGTGTGTGTGTGTGTAGTGAGGGTTTTTCATCCTGGAGGTGCTGTATATGATTGTAGGTACCCGGCAAATATGTTGAGCATTTATGATCGTGAAAGGTCATGAAGAGGTTTTAAAATGAAACTCTTTGTTCCCACAAGGATTCAACTTGGTAATTTCCATTGCTCCTCAACATTCATCTGACCAGAGTTCTCCTTTGTATGTGTAATACTTGGATTTTACCCAGTGTCGGAGTTAAAAAGGTCCACAGCTCGCATATATTTTAGGGTAACATTAAAAATGCTATTGATATTGCACGGTGCAAGGAGACAGACCAGGCAGCTCTCAGAGAAAATCAAGTGGGGTTTCCTTAGCTTCCATTTCTCATCAGAATATATAGAGAATGAATAAGAAGAATAAAGACCAGTTAGTCTAGATCACAAGCTGCCTGCTTCTGGCCTTGGGACAAAGTAGTCTGTTATGCTCATGGAAAGGGAACAAAGACTTGCTGGTGTGTTTTTGCCCTCAGGTGCTCAGAATGGGAGACTCTGATTTTCTCTCTGACTAGCCTTGCATAGGAACTGGGGTAGAAAGAAAACCTAAATACAAGGGGGTGGATGTGACTGCTCATTAACACCAAAGAAAGACTAGGTTAAAGAAGGAGTCATTCATGTTCGGAGAGAGAAGATGGGGGGGAGGTTCTCTCTTTTTGTTTCCACACCAGGGTCCTTCTATGTAGCCCCAGGGATGCCCACAGGACATTGTGAATAATGAGCCCAACCAGGGGAGGGGATTTAAAAGAGAAATTAATTTGAATATGAAGATCTTCGGTTTCCTGGGCAGGATTGTAACACCGAGTTAGTTTGCTATACATCTTAAATAGCTTTAGATCTTGTATTGTACTGCAGAACCCTGGAAGCTACTAAGGAAATTAGCACACAAGCACACACACAGATGTAGTAACAAATATGTATATGTATATTTCTATACATACACACACATATATACATATATATGAGGAAACATTATATTGAGACTTGGGACATTTAAAAAAGAAATTCAACAAATGTTAATTAATTAATTCACTTAATTATTTAAGTGAGTGCTGTATGTAGGACCTTATACATGGTACCAGGAGTTACAAGGAGATAAAATGTGAGTCTTTGCCTTCCAGGAGTTCATGTCTATGCACTCTGGCCCCACTTTCTCAGGGCCAGGTCCGTTAATGTCCTCCACAAGGTTGTTTGGGGTTCTGAGGGGATTGGGAGTGGTTATTCTCTGCTGCTATAGGCATAAACTCCCACTGGCTATACTTCCTCCAATAATTAGGGGCTAAGTGACTAGTGTCCCAGTTCCATTTAGTGATATTATCTGTTGGTTTTTACACAAGAATTTTAATTCACATATATGGAAAGAGTAAGTGTACACACATTTCTCTCTCCTCTCTCCCCTGTCCCATGCTGGTGGTTGGGGGTGGGACTAGGCTCTTAGATAAAGCTTAGTTCTCTATGTGGTATTGGTTCCACCAAGTTCAAGTTCCAATATGACATCATGGTTGGATGAGATCTTCTGCTGGGCCGAGGTCCCAAATACTGCCCCCAAAGATTGTTCCTTGCTGCCCAGGGCATCATTTCTGGGCTGGTTTCAGCATGGTCTGGACTCCAGTTCTCACCCCTGTGGTCAGAGACTCTACTCTCTGCACCCAGAATAGAAGAGAATGAATAAAAGGATCCATGTGGCCCCATTTCTTGGGGCTCATGTTGCCTCAGAGGGGAAGAAAGGCCTGAGGCCTCTCTCTTCATAGCAGAGTCTCTCTGGACCTTGTGAGTGGAGGAGTCACCATGCTTCCTCAGCATGAACAGAGCAAAAAGAAACCAGAGCAGCTGACTCAGGCCCTTTGGAAAAGGCTGACAATTCTCCCTATATAGCCAATTGATAAAGGCTCTTCCTAGCCAAAAACTAGAACCAGCATATCTACACATGCTTCCCAGTCTCTCCAAGGCCCTTTCGTTACACATCCTCATGATTCTCCCAGAAACAGCTCCCTAGCGTCCTTCACATGGAGACACCATCTTAGGTAGTCTGTGCATGCACCAGCCCTGCCCCCCCATTACCTACACATATATAATACAAGGTTGGTAACTAGGGTGAGATTGAAGCAAAGGAAAGATCAGGGCAAAGCACGAGAGAGAGAGAGAGAGAGAGAGAGAGAGAGAGAGAGACAGAGAGAGACAGAGACATAGAGAGAGAGACAGAGAGAGAAGAAAGAAAAAGAAAGGAAGGAAGAGGAAGAAAGAGAAAGAACAGTTTCAGCCAGGTGAGATCAAGAAAGACCGTGTGAATGAGGTGGTATCTAAGCTGAGCCTTGAGAGTGGGGGGATGTCAGGGGAGTGATGTAAAGGGCAGATCAATATAGGAGGAAAGAAATGTTGAGAATAAGATGTGCTTCAAGAAATTTGATGAGGGAAGTGACTACTTTTAGCTGGAAGGATCCAGTCTTGATTCCCCAACCACCTTCTAATGCTATTTCTTCTGATTCAGTTTTCTTCCCTTAGTTTGCCTTTGCAAGTACAGGCAAGAACTTCTAGGACTCTTTCTACTGATCTACCACAAGAAGGTAGCACTGCCTCATTCCTTGGGGTAGCCCTTGCCATAGAGGATCAGAGGTCAAGCTTTGTTGACCCTGATAATATGGTTGCCCCCCCCTGCACCAGCCACTTCTTCCCATGAGTCCTGACCTAGTAGGGAAATTCAGACCACCAATCGAGATGATACAGTTTTTATTGCAGTAACATCACGATTGTAACCACCACCATCAGCATAGCCCTGATTTTGTCATTGTTGTTAGTAATAATGTTTTGGAGCCCATTATACTTTTATGAAGTACTTTAATATTCATTATTTCTTTTAATTCTCATAATAATCCTGTGAAGTTGGTAGGACTAGTATTTTTATTGCCCAGAATAAATGGGAGCTATGGAGGCTAGGCATGTAGTAAATTTGGGGCAGGATCCATACAAGACTTTCTCAGAGTGTTGATTTCTTCCCCAAAGCAAATACACACACACACATACACGCACACACCCACATATTTTGGTATTTAATACAGTGCTTATTGATTACTGCATGTGTACAAATAGGTAATGCACATATACATATGTTTATATGCATGCATATGTGTTATATATATGTCTGTCTGTCTATCTATCTATCTATATCTATCTATTACCAACTTTGTGGAATCATTTACCTAGTGTCATTAGCATGGTTGCCATGTAGTGATCAGGGGTTCAGTACTTTTAGTAGTTGGGGATGTCTGGGCATTTATGAAGATGAGAGAGACAGAGAGGGAGGACTTACCATTTAAAACTAGTCTGTCTTCTGTTTACTCAAGCAGTATCCTGTATAGCTTTGCTCTGGGAAGTTAGGGTTATGCAGAGATATTGAAATTGGAATAGCAAGCTAGGTCTAATGCTGTTCTACAAAAAGAATCTACCTGGAATCCCTGTGGTTTTTAGTTGCTATGAGCTAAGAGGGGAGGGGAAGAAAGGGAGGGAAGGAAGGACCAAGCATTTACTAAGCACTTATTACTAAGCACAGACACTCTGCTAAGTGCTTTACAGATATTATTTCATTTGGTGATATTTGTCAAGAGTCGAGACCTGGGGTTCCAGTATTGGCCTTGCCACTTACTTGCTACATACCCCTGAGGTACATGGGTCATTTAGTGTCTCTGGGTCCCAGTTTCTTCATGGGATTTGGAGCTGAAAGGGGTTGTAAATATAATTTAGTTCTCCTTTTTCAAATGAAGAAATGAAGGCACACAGAGATTAAATGACTAGTCCAAGGTCACAAAGGTAATAAATGTCAGAACTAGAATTTGAACCAGCTGTGAAACCCTAGACAAGTCTGGGTCATCTATGACTCTGTTAGAATTAATCTCTAGTGGTTCTTTATGAGCTGTAGGATAAAATATAAACTCCTTTCTTTGGCATTTAAAACCCTTCAAGATCCAGACTCAACCTCCCTTTCTGGCCTCATTAAGCATTAGTCTGCTTTCCCACACTCTACAGTCGAGCCAGACAGGACTTCTAGCTTTTTCACTCATGCCACTCCCATCTTCGGCTTCCCTGCCTGTGCCCTGACTGCACCCCATGTCCGGAATGCATTGCCTCCTCACTTCTACCTTGGGATTCTTCACTTCCTTCCACTTATCTGCCAGTGCCCCCATATCCCAGACCTTCTTACAGTTCCCTTGTGTTAATTTTCATGTACACGTTGTCTCCCCCATTAGAACATAAACTCCTTGAAAACGGGGGCTGTCTCCTTTTTGTCTTTGTATCTCTACTAAGTATCTGGCACCTAGTAGGTACTTTAAAAATACTTTTTTGGTTGATTTTTGGATTTATTAGATGATTAGAAGAAAAAAACCTACGGGCAGCCAACTGTGTAATTTTCTAGCATGGCAGTCAATGTGTCTATTACATAGCGTCTTATCTTCATTGTCAGTATTTAAACTAAACCTCTGGATACAGTTGCCTTTCTCCATTTGCTTTTTGTTGAGTTTATCCCAGCAACGGATCAGTTCACCAGATGGCGATGTTGTTCTCTTGATGCATGGCTCCAGGCTGGGTAGCTTGCCAGAGGTTGAGGGGAAAACTGTCAGCAAACCCCTTTCTGGTACCTATCTCCCAGGTCAGCTGAGTACATACTTCATCTGTACTGTTCCCTAGCCTTTTTTGAACTCCTTGTTCTTAAAAATGGAAAGATGCTAGCGATAAATAATCCAATTCATTTTATTAGTTAATAATTAATGGAATTACATTTGTGGTGATTTTTCATCCAAAAAAATACTTTGTAAACATACTAAGAGGGAGACAAGGTTTTTGGATTTAGCATCTATCTCCCAGTATGGATAGACAGAATTAAATTAGGCTCTAGGAGCCCTGACTTCTGAGTTCTATTTTTCAGTTCAATTTTTTTCAGTTTCAGAATTTTTAAAGGGGAGTCTTTAGTTTCTGGGGTCTCATTTTCCACATCTATAAAATGGGAATAGTATTCAGAAGTAGTGATTAAAATGGAATGTAGTGGATGAAGACATTTTCATTAGAGATGGCATACTCTTTCAAAAAATGATTGGATAGTACTAACCTAATTGATTGAAAAATGTGTCTGGTACCAAGGGGCCAGGGTTTTCAGTTTAACTGGTGCATTTCTAGTTCAATGAGTCCCTTGAATCGTCCTTCTCTGAATTATCATATTGGGTTTATACAAGTCAACCTGACCTGAGGAGGTTAGTTGAGATTGGTTACCTACATTTTAATTTGTGCCCACCCCCTCCAAGATCCCCCTGGAAAATTTTTTCAAAAAGGATCTTTTTACCTTTTGTTAATTATAAGATTAGTGCTGAGAGAGAAAATGAATAAAATCTTTAACATGATTAAAGATGTGAATAGGATAAGTGTATGCAAACAGATTTTGCTCACTAAGCCCTTTATATCAAAACTACAAAGCACCCTTTTAAATTCAAAAGAGATAAATTTAGTACAAATAAAAAGTAATAATGTTACATTTGTAGCATTTTATGCTTTTCAAAGGGTTTTTCTTTGTTGTATCCTTTGATTTTTCACAATGACCATGTGGTAGGACATACATTAAAAACCCCCATTTTACAGTTGGAAAAAGAGAAGCTTAGAAAAATTAAGTAAATTATCCAGCAACTATCAGCAAGTTAGTGGTAGAGCAAGGGACATCAGGGATTATCTAGTCCAACTCTCTTTTGACAGGAAAGTGACATGCCTTCAGTTTCGGTAATTAGCACAGTTGAGATTCACACTGGATGCTTTGACTATAAACTAATTGCTTTTTCCTCTATGCTACCAACCAGTCTCTCTAAAGTATTTATTACAGAATAAGCAGGAAACTTACGAATTTGTAAATCCAAGAGGTAACTGTAAATATAAATGCATTCTAAAAAATGTTTGGATTAAATTTTGGTAGAATAAATCCATGATTTATTAAGAGAAAGGAAGTTTTGAGTGTGTCATCAAGGAGGATATTTGTCACTTTAACAAACCACCAAGCATTTGTTAAGTGCT